>OY728121.1:490315349-491565349 GCA_963277665.1 Viscum album
TGACCCTAAACATTGAAATGGTAGTGAGCCTAGGAATAGAATTGATCTAGCCAAAAAATTATTGGTAGTGAGCTTTATTGGATTTAGTACAGTGACGCATCACCATTGTATGCTCCTTGGACGTAGCCCAGTGAGGGTGAATCAAGTAAAAAATATATGTGTCTGGCTGCTTGCTTCCCTGCATTTCATTTAAAGCATCAACATCAGATAAAGAATAAAAGAAGTGATCATAATAAACACACAAGTGAAAACAAAGTGACCCTTGTAATAAATAGGTCAAGATCCAGTGGGTCAGGAAAAATTTAGAAAAAGAATATCCATACCATGATTCACCCCCCTCTGAAAGTATATAGGCCCCTATTGGTCCTAACAGATTTGTATATACACATCACCCTTGTGTCGTCAATTTGAATACTATGACTCTCCCATTTTCACAAAATATTAGAAATAAGGTTCATTACAAAATAACACCTTAATCACACAAATATATATTTATACATAAAATATTAGGATGTACATGTGTATATACAAATGTATATAAACACACACACATATATATATATATATAATTCATTGTATAACAAAACCACACCCTTACAACTATAGGGTTTTTGATACATGTCCTTTAATTCAAAAAACCATATCATATGTGAAAATTGATTTAGAAAGGCATGATTTAACATATATATATATATATATTGTGTATATTTATGTTTTCAAAAATAAATTGAAAATAATAAAATTCCTTACATGATTTAGATCAGAAGAGTGTTATGGCTTCATAAAATTTCGAGTATAAGGAACTGAGATTTTGAGAGGAAAAAGGTCAGGTAGATCTCGGTGTAAATGGTGTTTATAAAAGAACTAAATTTTCTATTAGAAATATTAAAAATTGAAAATATAATTGACCTAATATAACCAAAAAAATTGTTTGTTAATAGAAATCAATGAGTAACTTGATCAATTAACACCATAAAAATACAAAATTAAACAATGAGGGGGATTCAAGTCACGGATATGGATTTGGTTTTTAAATAAAACACTATACTAGGACTTATTTGGTAGAAAAGGGGGCCTTGAAGGAGGTGGAAAGATATTATCATGTAAAAGTGTAGATTAAGGGGGTATGAAGATATATAAGGTGGGATAGATGCTGGGGATGTTCAAAGTCAAATAAGAAGGAAAAAAGAATGGATGACTCATATCCATCATGATCTGATCTAGGGGCGGAGATAAACCGTAGAATTTTTTAATGGGGTCAGATCGGCTTAATGAAGGGGGGGTGGTCGAGATTAAATGAGTCCATATCAGATTTCAAGGGGTGGGTCATGTTTTGATTGAGTATAGAGAGGGGATAGACAGCCTAGATTTCACATGGGTAGATCTTGCGGCTAGTAATAGGTGTTCCAATTGTCAATTTTAAAAAAAGGAAATATGGGATTTGATGGGGTAGGATCGAATAGCTAGGTCGGGTTGCATGTTTAAAAAGAGATAGATGGGTAGGATCATGTGTTTAATGATAGAGCGACTAAGATCATACACCCCAGAATATACTGCATCCCACATTAAAGTTGTAAGGGTTTTGTGGATACCTTATAAGTTTCAATGTGTAGTCCTTAGGCTCGATGACACGATAATGCAACAGTGGGTCCTTATACACGGGTTCCTACCTGGAGGCTGTGGCCCAACCTATGAATGTGCTCGCTTGGGACCCTATCCCCAGGTCTGTGCATGACAAGCCTCTACTATGCATGGGTTTTCTCCTGTGTTTCTCAAGTGAACCTATGCGATGTGCCCACCAGACCATGAGGGCTAGGCCTATAAGGATTATCTCAGTTGTTGGTGCTTATCAAAATTTTTGGTAAAAATTTATTACATACAATAAAATTATATTTTTCAGAATAAAAAATATACATATCCTTATATGTTTATCATACAAAATAAGTTATTTATTTTCCTATATGTATATATAAAAATTAATCATTCATTATTTTTATTTTCTATTGTTATATAATTAATAATAAAATTAATTTTATAATATAATCATTAAAAATTATTCTCTAATTAAATACCGTAAGAATATTTAACCGACTACTTTAAAAAAAATTTATTTTGAACACTTAAAATACTTTATAAATTTATAAAGGTCATATAAAAAATCATCAACATTCATTTAGACCTCAACAACAATCATATCACAATGGTAAAATTAAGGGATTTATAAATGCTCAGGTTTATAGGTTTCAAAGAACCAACAACACCATTATAACAATACTTGCTTCTAGGATGGTTTTGTACATTCCTTTTACTCTCTGCGTTCTTATTGTACTTATAGATATTTCTTTTTTTTATTATGGTCATTCCATGGAAAAATGGCCACACATTCAGTCTCATCATGATGTTGGGAGGTCTTCCATTTATTCTACTAGGTCTTGCGGTGAGTTTTCTTGAGTAGTTTCAATCTCTTGTATTAATGTAATATTTCAGTGTTTGAAAAACATGTTCCTCATTGTTATCTCTATTTTAAATAAAACCAATTTCCATAAAAACAAAAATAATAACAAATAAAAATATTATTATTACAGTTATAATTATGTTTGGGGTGTTACACTCTCCTCCCTTTATAGAATTGTTCCCTCACAATTCTATTATACTCATAGCTTCCCCACCAGCATCAACCTTATGACATCATCCTAGATCTCCCTTCACCAGGTCCACCACCATGGATAGTTCACTGATGACCTCAAATTAATTTCCACGGAGGATGAAAAATATTCAATTTCATTATCCGAAATACATCTCTAGTAGCTATGATCAAACTCACACACAACACTATTGGGTTTCAAGAGAGAGGCATTAAATGTGTTGTGCTCATAGATATTAGAATGGACCTGATCACATTTGACCAGTAGAAATACTTCATTTTTAAAAGTTCCGATATAATAAATTCTCCCATACATGCTAATGATCAGTACTTGAAACTGATTGGCTACACATAGGTCACCTTCATCTAAAACTTCTCAGAGTTTCCCAAGGCCAGGTAATTCTCGGACAGATTGAAACAATTGAAAATGCCTTCATAGTAATTTTCTTTTATAATAATAAAATTCAGGTTTCTAGTACACCATAAAGTGATAGACATGGTTATGTCCTTGAGATAATCAGAGGATATTTGGGTTATAAAACACCCATAAAAGGTGTTTACAAGATAAAGGTTGGTTTTTGAAATGTTGATATGAATCTGAACATGATTAGACAATTATGGCCTCAAGTAGCTTGGTAGGAAGATATATGAAGTTAGTCGGTGAAACCTTTCCTTCCATCTTAAAGTTTAAGAAATGAATTTTACTTAAGAAAACATGCGTAAGTCAATAGTTTCATTCTAATTTTCCTAAATTAACTAAACCATTATTCTGACACCAATTATAATTACTGAAGCCCAAGATACCAGACTCAATTCTAATAAATGTTGGGTAGTATTTTTTCAATGAACAAACCTTGAAAAAATACACAATATTTATTACAACAGAGGAACTTTTACCAATCTAGGTTATGGAAAATTATACACCATACTTACAATTCAACAAATGGAAAAAATTGAAAAAAAATTAAATAAACAATGATTCTTCATCACACTATATCCATAATAGAGAATAATCATGGCATGTTCACTAAACATGTATAAGTGGTTATAATAATTAGGGTCATAATAAAATTCCTAGTAATGGGGTTCAGTACAAAAAATAAACTACATAAAACATTTTGTGCCAATAAATATTCATGAACTCATTTTCACAAATACTCGAATATATATATATATATATAGAAAAATAGTATTTCACAAAATAATTATACTTAAAAGGTTTTTGGGAATTATCATATGAAAATATTAATTTTTTGTGGGTCATTAATAACACAAGGAGTACCATATTAAAACACATAAATACATCCACTATTCAGCACTAAGACTTATGGATTCACTCCCCATAACGTCACATTATTCTCCAGTTCCCATTTTTTGAAAAACATTTCCCATGGACCTACCTTTCTTATTTCTTTTAAAACCCCAATATTGTATAAAAAATTAATATAGAATGCATGAAACACAAAGTCTCTAAAAAACACCACATTGTTATAAACTATATAGTAAAAATAATTTTCAGCCTCCATGATTTGAGTTTCAAAAAACTAACATACGTAGTTGCGTTCAGAAAGATATATAGATTGTGATAGGATCAACGTACATTTGGTTGAATTGTAACTTGATCCTTATAACTATTTATATGATCTATAGGAATATTATCCTCTCAAATGAAATTATGAATAATATTTAGAAACTATATAAATGTATTAGAGTATTCAAAAAATTAATAATTAATTTTTGATATTTTTGCGAGTAATAAATATTTAATTACAATTTTTAATATAAAAATTTATTTAAAATAAAATTCATTTTCATGAAAATTATTATTAAAAAATATTTTGTTTTTCTATGATTTTACGATAATTTTTTGAGACTTCAGTTAATTTTTGATTGTATTATAAAATCAGTTTTAAAGTTAAAATATGTATTTTTCAACAAAAAATAATTTTATCTAAAAAAATTTCTCTTATTTAGAAAATTATTTTAAAAAATTGAGGTCCATTTTTTATTATATATGACAAAAATGGTTAGGGTTATTTTTTTGTTTTTTTACTAAATACTTGAATTTTTGGTGAGTAGTGAAATTCGATAATTTACGAAATATGCTAAATAAACAAATTTCTACATCATTATTTGGTCATGGCTAATGTAAATGACAACTGTTTCAAGAAAACATGCACTTATTAATATTTTTAGTCATAATAATCCACACTATTCAAAGTCTTGATCCAAAATTATAAAATAATTATTAAAATAATGGAAAACCCTCCTCTCCTCCACTATTAAAACCACCCTCACCCCATCTTATCATCACTGATATCAAGCCTTATTCCATGACTAAATTCTAATAAAACATCTTCACAAGATCCTCCTCATGTATATCAACTCTTAGTGTCTTCAAAATACCAAATAATATCCCCTAAAGAGGATCTCAAGGAGGATAAATTCAAGTGGATAATTCCTCTTTTCATTTCTCTTATTTTATTTTTTTAGTTCCTGTCATTATTTTTCATTCCACACAAAATTTCCGAAAAATTTTACGATAACTCTAGTACCGTAAATTTACTAGATTTTTTTATGATAATTTAATAATTCATCACCATATCTCTTTTCCATTCCTTTTATACAAGAAATTAAAACACCATCAGAGATGTGTTAATTTATCCCATTCAAGGACAACGAGTTTTAAACATCAACTACCGTCTTAAATTACGGTCATGAAACCATTTTTATAGTTGAAATAGACAATAATATATGTATTATATAATATCTAATATTCTATAATCATTTTTATAGATGTTATTAATTTATAAAACAAAATGAGTTCATGGGAAGAGTGTAAATTATTCATAGTGGAACATATTCAGACATAAGGTAAGCGTTTTCTACCTCAACCACCTTTTTCTTTCAGGATACTCTTTGTCTCTCTTAATCCAAATTAAATTATTATTTAATCGTAATTTATCATCATAGATTCTGTGTTATTGTTATAAATATGTGTACTAACAAAAATACTTCTATATATTATGGATAGATAATAGTTTTAAAAGGATCTTTCAAAAAGTCATCCTGAAATACATGCCTGATTCATAGGAATTTCTCGAATTCTTACCTATTTTCAAAGGGACTCTATAATATGTTTTTAGAAACCATTGTTTTTATAAAATTACTAATTTTATTATTAGAAAAATATATAGGTTCAATTCTAGTTTTATACAAATATTTTTCCAAGAGAACTCCTCTTTTCATAGTAAAATTCTGCTTATCTCAAGAATTACTCAATGAATTTATAAGTGTAATTTTGTGTATTTCAACACTCTCGGTTAATATAATGTGTAATTTAGACTAATATATTATGATATCTTCCACCATTTTTTATTTCATGGATTATGATAAAATTGATAGTGGGTATACTATCTTTATACCATTCACCATATTACATTGAATGGTTAGTTTTTATGTTTAATGTTTGGGGAAAGTTTTCACATTTCAAATTTTAGTTTCCATATGAATGTACATGTTGTATATGTTTATCCCCATTAATATGAGGAATGAATTGGACTTATTATGTGATGGGTGGGGCCCACTATAACCCCTCTATTCATCAGTAGGTCTCATGATACAAAATAGATATGGACTTGGAAGATGGCTTTCCCATTTTCAGATCTGGGTTTTAACGAGGCCTTAGTCATTTTCAGATGTCTTAGATGAGCCTTTGATGGTATATTTCAGAATGTCTAGAATTGTTAATTCCCTCATTATGAAACTAGAGAATGATATTCCATGTTATTATTCAACTTTTAGAATATCTATGGTAATGTTTTAGGTCATTATTTAATCAATTTTTGTTCCTACCATATTATAATCAATTATGTTTTTAAAGGCTTTCACTTTTAGTTATTCATATTTCTGAGTGTTTATATTTTATTCCACTATATTATTTACCCTTTTATAGAATATGAGCTCACCCTTTTCACTTCTTTTATTTTCCCTAGGTTGTGAAGATGTATATTATGAATGACATTCAAGGATAATCTATGGGATTATGTGTGATTCAAAAAAAGTTGTTATGATGTTTTTCCTTTCAAAATGAAATGTTGAACTTATGTATGTATCTAGTTTTCATAAACTGCTAAAATAATTCATTCCTCTGGGATACGACTTTCTTGTAATCATTTCATTACAATAAAATACAGCTTCTACTCCAGGAAGCTAGGGTCAGGTTCTTACTATTTGTATCATAGGATGTTTAATAGAAAACATGGAAACTATATTTAGAAAATGTAGGGTAGGAAACAAAACCCTAATATATTATTTGAATATAATGAAAAAAGAGCATCCTATAATTTTAGAAATGAATATATTTGGGGGACCTTTCTAGAAAATACATTATTGTCTAGATACTACTAGTGGAAATGGTTTTCGCACAGATGTGCCATGGATTACCAACTCAGACAAGGAGTTTTAGGCTTGACTTTGGGTATCCTTGTAAAAAACAATAGTCCTTACTATGCACCTGGTTTTACAGTCCAAGGGGATATGGTTTGGATAATTCAAATATTCATTATAAACCATTATGACAGAACTAAATTTATATTTTTTTCAAAGAAACCATGTTTATGATTAAGAGATTAGCTATGTATTGGATTTCAATTTATGCTAAGTATTTTTCTAATTTGAGATTCTAAAATATGATTCACAACCTAATATAGATTATAAAATTATTTAGAAGTGCTTCTTAGTGGGTGGAATGGAAAACACATGAGCACATGTATCAAATGTAAGGATTTTCACCTTATATGTGTGATGCATCCGATTTGTGTATATATTTTCACGTAAATTATTGAAAATAAGAACATTTTTTATTAAATATATATTTCTTAGGGAAAAAATACATTAATTTTAGCGATCTTGTTAACTTTCAGGAGTATTATGTCCAAATACACAAAACGGGGGAGACAGAGCAAAATTTATAGATTACAGGGCATGTACTTATTTACACACCATGTATATCCAGACTTAGACACCGATTGACCAGGGAAAGCAAATGCCCAAGTAATCAGAATCCGGTACATGATGTGTTTACACATTACACACCATCTACACCATTCTAGAAGTTGTTGGAGGACGAGAAGAGTAAAAAGGCCCATGTGGCTGGCTGAAGGGGACACACCGTGTTACACTTATACATGTCATGTATACATTTATAGAAGCGGTTAGTGGCTAAAAAATGAGACTAAACACAGTGTATAGTGGTGTTGCATGCTGTGTATATCTACCTACCAGGAGGCATTGTGTTCGAAGTCAAATATTGATTGTTAGGCCACCTATTGGTGGAGAAAACAAAGGCAAAAACACGTTAACAAAAGTACACGACATGTAATTTTTCCACATACCGTGTAGTTATTTTTTCTATAAAAGGAGGCCTTGGCCTATAGTCCAAAGAATAGTGTGTGGATAGAATGTGTATAGAAAAGGTCGAAGGTCCAAAGGAGTGAAGATCTCCCACCGTACTACCATCATTCTTCTGTCTACCGAAGTATCATTCCCACCTCAATGTTACAAGAATGATCTCACCAGTGTGATGGGGTTGCGGAACATGGTGAGTTATAATTTATATTAGATATTATGAATGTGTTCGTTCCTTTTAATCTATTATTATTCTTCTTAAAATAATTTTAATTATCACAGAAAATTTTGAACCATACCAAGGGCTGAATATTCAAGGATTCAAAAGAATAGTAAGGATTAATAATTTCATGAACAATGGAGGTATTTATCGACTCAAGATGGACTAATACAAATAAATAAATGTAAAACACTGACTACGAGACCAAGGAGTTAGTTTATTCATCTCTAAATACAAATTTACTAGACCAAGAAAATTTTAATACAAATTGATACACAGAGTGTTGGGTCCTCATGAACAACACAACCTCATAAGAAATTTGATTTAATAATCAACTTCTCATTAATCCATAACCCCAATGAAGGTCTCTCTTTATCTATATCAAAATCAAATTTCCCATATTTACATATATTTTGTTAAATAACATGAAAAAAAACTTAAAACCAATGGGTCTTTTTATCCAAACAATAACAATCGACTCTAAATTCAGCTTAATTCATTAAAACAAAAACACAAACTAAGTTAAACAAGATAAAAATAACTTCATGTTCCTTGTGGATCGAGCCCTTACTCGTTCTATAGTTTTTAGGGAAAAAATAATTTGGGACGCCGATAATATACCTTCTATGAAACAACATGCCACATTTTGGCACTGTTGTTGGGGAGAAAAGAAATCATAATTTTATTCTTGTTTTCATTTAGGTTGTATCAAATTTTAGTTAAAATAAAAATAAAAAATTCCCAAAAATATATTTTCTGATATCATTTATTTTTATCTTTATTTTTCCTCATTTACCCTTGGTGTGATTCATATCGTGCAGGTCTTTAGGTGTATGAGTGGATAAATCACATGTTCCAAGAATGAGGAGTCGTCAAGGTTATTCCCAAATGACCCAGAGATTGAACAAACAGTCTTGAGTCACCAATGAGAATTTATGGTTGAGCATAACCAAAACAATCCACTAGTGTAGAATGAGGATGTAAATATAGTTTTTGTCCATGTAGATAGAAAACAGTAAGGTTTGGATGACAACCAGAACCAGCAAGCTCCACGTGCTCCAGAATACAATTCTCAGCAGCTCTAACAATTCCAACCAGAGTGGATGCAATTTTTACACCCAGGCCAGGGGTCGTAATACACCCCTTAGGACCAAAAATACATAAAAGTCCCCCTACTTAGTAGCCACCTACACACCATATTGTCATGGAGTATGGCTTTCCATCCATTCGCGGACCTGATACGGGCACTGTCCATCCACCAGTGCAGGTTCAACACATCACGATCAAGCATTCTATCATGCAGCTGATCTAGAACACCTTCTAGTTTGTTGCCCTGCACATTGAGGATCCCAATTCCCATCTAACTAATTTTCTAGAGTTCTATGACGTGTTCTTCTACCACGTAGTGTCCACAGACGATGTTATTATTCTCCTCTTCCCCTTCTCTCTAAGGGATAAGGTGAAAGACTGGATTAAATTTTTGCCACAAAGATCCATCCTCACATAGAAGGAGCTAGCATAGATTTTCCTGCCAAAATACTTCCCACCCTCGAAGATGGTGACTCTACAGAATGAAATCCACTGCTTCCAGCAGCATGACGTTGAGTCACTGTACGAATCATGGTAATTCTTTAAGGAGATGTTGTGAAAATGACCACCCCAAGGACTTCCACTTTGGATGCATGTCCAAACCTTCTACGGAGGGTTGAAAACTAATACAATGTCTATGGTGGACGCTGTTTCCATACGTATGGTAATGAGGTAATCCCCTGAAGAACTTTTCAAACTACTAGAAGACATGTATACCAATAACTTCTAGTGTAATTCTGAGCGGGGCATATAGAAACGAGGTTTACATAACATTGATGTAACTACTATGTTTGCTACCCAGTTGGATGTTGTGTCCAAAATGATCGATGCGCTCAATCTGAAGGGAACATCCCAAGTACATGTGGAAATCCATCCAGCATGTAGCGAATGTGGTGATAACCACATCATGGGAGAATGCTCAGGTTATGCTGGAGGCCCTTCAACAAGCAAGGTAAGTTATGCTTCTCAAAACCAAGTGCCAAACCAGTACCAAAAGTACTAGAACCTGGCATGGCGTAATCAACAAAACAGAGGCCGGGGCCAACAATAGCAGAATCTTCTGCCCCAGAGACCACCCGTCTATAACCAGCCTCCTTTTGAGAACCTGTACTAGAGGCAGCACCAACCCCAACATGGCACTTATCCATAACAAGTGTATCCAAACCCTCACCCCAACAGCCGCGGTACCCACCACCTCCACCAGCTCAACAGCCACCTCAGCATGAGAACACCTCAAGGTAAGATTATCTTATGAAAAAATTTATATCTACTGCTGAAACTAGATTTCAGAATCATGAGGCTTCTATTCAAGGCTTGGAGAACCAAATTGTTCAATTGACAAACCAACTCTTGGGAAGGCAACCTAGTACACTACCAGGTAACACTGAGAAGAACCCAAGGGAGGAAGCCCATGCCCCCACACTTCGAAGTGGAAATGAGCTACCACAATATCAACCAACACAGCCAGGTGGACCCACACCTTCTGTTGATGATGAAGGTACAACTTCAGACCCCTCCCCATCCAAAATCCCACCGAAGGAGACCTCACCAAATACCGAAAAGGTGGTTGTGAAACACTTTGATCCTACCTTACCTTTCCTGGAGATATTTAAGTAGAGAAAGCTAGACCATCAGTTCAAAAAATTCATTGATCTGTTTAAGAAGATGCACATAAATATTCCATTTGTAGAGGCACTATTGCAGATGCCCACTTATGCCAAATTTATGAAGGAAATACTATCCAACAGAAGAAAGATGGAGGATCTGGAAACCTTTTCCCTTACCAAGGAGTGTCATACAGTCGTCCAGCATTCCATTCCTCCTAAACTCCAGGATCCAGGTATCTTTACCATTCCATGTAGTATTCGACCATGTGAGTTTGGGAAGGCCCTCTGTGACTTTGGGACTACTGTGAACCTCATTCCCCTTGGAGTTTTCAATAATCTAGGGCTCAATGATTTGAAGCCAACTTGTGTATCCCTTCAACTTGCTGATCAATCCATAAAATATCCAATGGGGCTACTGGAGGACGTGTTGGTCATGGTGGGTAGGATGATCCATCCCAATAATTTCATCATCCTCGACATGGAGGATGGCCAGGAGGCTCCTCTTATACTTGGAAGACCTTTCCTAGAAACTGAGAAGGCACTCATCGATGTGCACCATGGGGAGCTAATTTTTTAGGTTGGATACTAGAGAGTCTCCTATAATGTATTCAAGGCCGCCAAGCATGCATCATTGTCTGATCATGAGGGATGTTATGCGATAACTACCACATAACATCTCTTAGTGGATGATCTGGTATGTTCTTTTATTTCTGATAACATTTACAATCTAGACATTCCAGTTGAAGAAGAGCAAGAGGATCTAAAATTCATAGAAGGTCAGGGAGACAAAGTGGGAATGTTGTCCCCCATACATCACAGGTAAGATGAGGAATGTATGTCAAGCCAATGACCTAAAGAAAAATAACTTCCTGGAAGGCAACCCAGTGGATACACTCCGTGTACACCATTTCTTTTGGTCATCCCATGTCTATCCCCACACACGGCCATGTTACTTTTAATCGTGCACACGTTGTGTTCACCTCGTACAAAGGGTGTCCTATATTTTTACAAACTGCTTAAATAGTGGTCATGTCCTTGTCAAAAAATGACCTATAAAACATTATATGAACACAGCGTGTATGTTCGGTACACGTCGTGTATCCTTCCCTAGTCTATCCCCTGCACCCTCAATGTGTCTATCCAGAGAACACGGGATGGTAATCCGCTTTTAGTACATGTCGTGTACTCTGGAACTACATGCTGTGTACTTTTTATTTTTCCTTTTTTCTCACATTCTCATATTTTCCATGTTTTTTTTGGTTTTTCAATTCTCTTTTAGGGAATTGCATACATATATCCTTCCCATGGGAAGCATCCCACCTCCGCCACTAAGGGCGAGAGGCCCATTTATCGATGGATCCGACTCTGACCTACAACACTACCAGATCCAGAATCTACGGTCTATCAACTCCCCCATTGGCCATCATTACACCCCTCACTCCATTATCTGAGGTTGGTCTGAGTAGTGACGCATCTCCACCATCTAGCACCGAGCCTCCGAGCACCATCATTTCTTCCCCACCAGCTGCCACTCCACCGGAGCTCTCCTCATCTGCAACTGGTCCCTCATTGACCACCCCCTCCAGCGACCCTCCGACTACTGTAGTCGATACAACCCCAGAGCTAGTCCCCACTACAGAACCTCCACCTGGGTCAGGACACGCAGGTGTTACCTACCCTTGCATGGTGTTCCCGTTCCCCGATTTGGCACATGAACGAGTCTGGTGCTTCTCTCACCGCCCGATTATGTTGTGAAGACACTATTTGGATAGCAGTGTCCCACAACATATGGGAATATGGGGATAGTTGGAGGATATTATTGGGAACACTCCCTTACTCATGATCTTCCAGGTTAGCACTCCAATTTTTTGGGATTTATTTTTGGAGTTTTCTATATCATTCGAGTTGGACGGAGCTGATTACAGGGAGACACCTGGTGATGCAGTCCCCGTGGTTTGGTTCTGGCTAGGTGGATGACCCTTTTCCCTTAGCATGACTATGTTCAGCCAAGGGTGAAGTTTCTCTCATCATCCTATCACCCCACCCCCTATCTCCACCCTGGCCCAGCCCAAGCGCTCTGAGCTTGTTTCCATGTGGTGGGAGATTGCTAGGTCTGACCACCACTATACCCCTACCTCCCAGAAGAGTACCATTATATATGAACCTATCCTTCACTTCACCCACAGTTGCTTCAGCGCAATTATTTTTCCCATCCATGAGGATATGGGGATTGTGACCGGTCGTGACAGGTATCTCCTTACCTGTATCATCCGGAAGGACTACCCGGACCTACCTTACCTTGCCTCCTCCTATTTTTGTGCCATGTTTACCGACCGTCAGGGAAACCTGAATGGTGGGTTTTACACTACCCAACTTTCCCACCATATCGGGGTTTTTTATCCTTCACATCCTCATGACCTGTTTGGTTCCCCCTAATGGATGGACTATCTCATTCTTATTCGTATGGGATTGGTCCAGAAGCAGGGGGTGCCTACGTCCTTACTCAGGCCCCACCCTACCAACCTGCTGACCCTCCTACACCCGCCGATACACCTCATCCTCCTTCACTACCGCTTCAAGATTCCCCACCCACCCCCTTCATCTGACCCCAATTCTTCTAGCCTACCTTCTTATATTACCCTTCCTACACCATACCCCTGAACCCTCGGTCGATCTCACATATTCCCTCTACCTAGCATCGATGGATTAACACTTGGTCCGTCCCAATCAGCATTAGGACTGACTATACTAGATAATGGGTCTACTTCTTCAGAATCATGGTATTACACTACCCCACCACCTTCCCCTACTTCGACTCAGGGCCCTTCTTCTACAGCTCCACCACCCTTTACTGTTCTAGCCACAGATTTAGTTCTCCTATTGACTGTGGGCCCTGCTACTACTACCACTGCTACCACTACTTCCGCCATTCCAGGGAGTGATGTAGAGTTTCCCCTTCTGAGTCTAGCCCCTATGGCTCCTAATGTACAGCTTCTCTTCTGGGTGCAGCATCCGAGCCTCCAGTTTACATGGCTCCTGATCCATCTCTTCTGGCGGGTTCTATACCAGATGATGCCTCTTCTATGGTGACCCTTTTACTGGTTTTTGGACCAATTTTTTTCATTATATATATATATATATATATATATATATTTGACATTTGGTTCTTTTTTATGTTTTTTATGCTAGAAGTGTTCTCTTTTCCCCACCATCAAAGGTACTATCGCACGTTTTAGGCTGCACTATTACATCACCTCCCGTTTTTCTATGCCTAGACACGAGGGGACTATTCTTTTTTCACTATTTTATTTTCTTTCTTGGTTTACTTCATTCCTTACTTCCCCTATTTCTAGTCCACTATTGTGTCCCCACATTCCCTTCTTCACATCCGGTCACTTGGTGGACCAAGTGCGATATTAAGTATGGGGGAGCATCTCTCGACCACCTTAGTATTTTCCCTTATCATCATTCTAGGAGATATCATTATTATAAGGTATATTTTAAAATGTGAAGACATTTTGGTAGACCATATTTTTAAATAATAAATCTGAAAGTGGAAAATTTGAAAAGTTGCATGGTCATTCTGCTTCTTAATTGTTTTAAAATGATTTCTGGTATAATTTAAATAGAAGCTTGTAATCCATGGATAATTATATCGATTAGACTAATAATTTATTTGCATGCCATGACCTGATTGTCTCTTTATTTGTTTTTCCCACTCTTGAGAGGTATTCTAAACCCTTGGTCAAATTCTTCATAGTACCCTCTTTCTTGAGAGATTCTTATGATATATATAACTACCAGAATTTTCATGTTTTCTTTTTTAAAAATGTGGAATTTTTGAATTACGTTAAAATGATTGATGCATTAGATTGTTTTAACTTTTTTATCCTGAGACCTACCTAGCATCTTATCTTCGTAAATCCCGTAGAAACGATGAATAACCTTTATAGGAAGCTATATTACAAGCCTATTTTCCTTCCTACCCTAATTATTTTATGATTTTAAATGATTATACTTTTGAGCTCCAAAGAAGGGATTGGTAACACATGGAATAATTTCATGATTTGTCAAGAAATTAAGTGTGGGGGAGAGTCTCTTGATCATTTAGGGAAAAAAAGGGTTCCAAAACACTATTTGTGGAAATTATGAAAGGTACCCTTTGTTCTTTTAAAAAAAATGCAACAGACAAAGAGAACTTATACTCACTTGATGGTTTGTGAACCCTACCTACACAACTAAAGGAGATGGTGGTGATGAGATTATTTGATAGAGCTTGTTGAGGACGCTTTTACATTGATCTTAACTTTGAATATCATGAACTGTTATATAACGAATTTAGCCTCCTCTTTAAAACCTCACAGTTATTTTCACATCTTTACCTACCAACCATTAGCCACAAAAACATATGATCCTTATTGAAAATCCATCATGATTTCTGTAAATCAATTTTCTGAAGTAGAGAACTAGATTTCTTGCAATCCTATGGATATAGTGTATATATCTTTGATTGAGAAAAACTTGTTTTTAAAATTTCTTAAGTGTTGAGTAAATTATTGGTGAGTTATATCATCAAGTGGCTTGTTTATTTTTGAAAGGTTGAAACTTGTGTTTAAAATATGATGAAAGTAGTTAATTGGATTATATTTGAGGCATGATTAGAATATATCCTGAATTGAAATAGATTTTTATCTTTTTAGAATTTTCTCCTGTAACTTATTATTTACTCAAATGATGAACTAAAGTACGTCCTTCTATAATATAGACTCTATTAATTAGATGTTGAGATTTTCTCAAGGGTAAGAAAATGAATAAGTATCATGGAGTTTGATGCATACGATTTGTGTATACATTTTCACATTCTTTATTTAAAATAAGAGCATATTTTCCTTAATTACGTACTTCATAGGGAACAAATGCTTTGATTTTGGTGATCTTATTCATTTTCAGGAGTTTTATGGCCAAATACACAAAACGGGGGAGACTGAGAAAAATTTACAGACTACGCGACTTTTACTTATTTACACACCTTGTACATCCAGACTGAGACACCGATTGACTAGGGAAAGTATGTTCCCAAGTAATCAGAATCTGGTAAACACTGTGTTCACACATTAGACGTCATGTAAACCATTCTATAAGAAATTGGTGGATGAGAAGAGTCAACACGCCCATGTGGCTGGCTGAAGGGAACACACCATGTTACACTTATACACACCGTGTATAAATTTCAAGAAGCATTTGGTGGCCGAAAAATGAGACTACACACCATGTATAGCGTCTCTACACATTGTTTATATCTTCTTACTAGGAAGATTCATGTTTCATGTCAAAGTCGGCATGGTAGGAAACCTACCAGCGGAGAAAAAGAAGGCAAAAACATGTTGACAAAAGCACACGGCGTGTACATTTTCTACTTGTCATGTAGTTATTTTTTCTATAAAAGGAGGCCTTGGCCTCCAGACCAATGAATGGTGTGTGGAGAGAAAGTATTTAGAAAAGGTTGAAGGTCTGAAGGAGTGAATCTCTACTGCTATACTACTGATGTTCTTCTGTCTACCGAAGAATCATTCCCTCCTCAAAGTTCCAATCATGAACTCATTAGGTATCAAGATATATTTTTTATCATTTTCTATATGTGTAACTAAATACCCAGTGTGTTGGGGTAGTGGAATATGATGAGTTGTAATTTAAATTTGATGTCTTGAATGTGTTCGTTTCTTTTAATCTATTCTTATTCTTCTTAAACCACTTTTAATTATCACTGGAAATTCGAAATCAGACCAAGGGAAGAATTTTCAGGGATTCAAAATAAGAATAAAGATGAATAATTTTATGACCATTGGAAGTATTTGTGAACTCAAAATTCACTAAGACAAATAAAGAACTATAAAACACCGAATAATGGACCAAGTAGTTAGTTTCCTCAGCTCTAAATACATATTTACTAGACCAATGAAATTTTATTACAAATTGAAACCCAGAGTGTTGGGTTATCATGAAAAACACAACCTCATAAGCAAATTGATTTAATAATAAACTTCTCATGAATCCATAACCCCAATCACATCTCTCTTTATTGATAAGAAAATCCATTTTCCCGTATTTACTTTTATTCTGTTAATTAATTTGTTAAAATTAACATAAAACCAATTGTTCTTTCTATCCAAACAACAAAAATCGACTCTAGATTCAGAAAAAATCATTAAAGAAAAAATAAAAACTATTTTAAACAAGATAAAAATAACTTTTTTTCCTATGGGTTGACCCCTTACAATTTCTACACTTGTGTGGGTAAAAATAATTTAGACACCGATAATGTACATTCGGTTAAACGACTTGATGACATGATAATATCGCTAGTACAAGAGATGTGACTTGTGATGAGTAGCTTATAAATATACCCGGATAACTAACTATGGTTATGAAAAATTACCTTACCCATAAAAATCATCCAAATCCACAACATGGAGGAGAAATTTTAGAACTCGTTATGTGATAACCACCACCTTTATTCAATGGTACTACAAACCCATTTGTAGTTGAGCAATGTATAAGTTCCCTAGAGAAGATATTTATTTCTATGGGATATAATGAAAGGGAGAAGGATATCATGGTAGTTTATCATCTATTGGGAGATGTAGATAAATGGTGTTAATTGATTCAAAACACAAAGGATGAGGAAGAATCTGAAGAAATGGAATGGATGGACTTTAAAGAAATATTCTTAGAAAAATACTTTCCTCATGAACAATAAGCAGATATGGAAAGGTGGTTTCTGAATCTGATGGAAAAGGAGGATGATATTATTTAAGAGTATAAATCTAACTTTAGAAGGTTAGAAATGCCTGTCGTGGACTATATATGTAATCCAAGTAGTAAGATGGAAATATTTTTTGATTGTTTAAAACCATACCTCTAAAGGGAACTTGTCTCCCAATGTTTCTTGTGATATGAAGACATTTCCTCACGTTCTATGAAGACATGTAAGGATTTATCTAAGTCTTGTTCCATTACAGGGAAACAAGAGAGGACAAGGGAGTTGGAGGATATAATGGATATAGGAAAAAAATAAGAAATATGAATTTTCAATCATGTGATACTTATGGAAGGAAACACTCTGGTGCGTACTTAAAAGGAAAAGGTGTGTTCTATAAGTGTAGAAAACAATGATATAATGTTGGTGATTTTAAGGGGGAATAAGAAGTCAATTTCCTATTCTATAATTGTTGGGAGATGGGTCACAATGCTTATGAGTGTCCAACGTGCCAAGGAAAAGACCCTCAGACAATCCCAAGGGAGAAAGGCCAGGCTTATGTTGTCACAACTACTGAGGTTTAAGTTACTAATGATATGGTGGAATATACATTAATCATTTCCTCAAACATAGCCAATGATTTCTTTTATTCTGGATCATTATATTCTTTTATATCTTCCTAGTCTTCTAAGAAAATTAGGTATTTCCAATTTGGTTTAATAAAGGAGTTGTTAGTCAGAACTCTTATGTGAAGTAACATTGCAAAAAGGAGTTTCTAGATATTCCCCATTATGGAATACGAAGGTGGTTTATCTTTGGATTTTGTCATCATAACCATGATTGACATTGATATAGCCCTCAGTATGGACATGATTTCGAATTATGATGCTAAAATCTATTGCAAGAAGAAGAAAGTTAGAATTTTTGAGGATGGTGTAGCATCCCTTGTCTTTAGAGTTCAAACATCACCATAATATTCTCATCTAGATCCACCCATAGTAGCTCTAATGAATTCAATTATTAGGGAGGATTAGAACTCGATATCTATGAGTGAGGAAAGAAATGTTAAAATCTTGGATATACCTATTATGCCAGAATATATTGATTTTTTTCAGAGGATTTACATGTAAAATCCTCCAGATCATGAAGTTGAGTTATCAATTGATTTAATTTTGGGTTCATGACCAATATCAAAGACTAATTATACAATGGACACAATAGAATTAGTACAACTAATGAAATAACTAGGGGAATTGAGTGATAAAGGATTTTTTCTCCCAAGTGTTTCTCCATGGGGATCCCATGTTCTTTTCCTTAAAAAGAATGATGGATCTATGAGATTGTACATTGACTGCATGGAGATCAATTCTGTAACAATAAATAACAAGTATCCCCTACCTCGCATTAATGATTTATTTGATCAACTTCATAGAGCCCAATATTTTTTGAAGATTGAACTCCGATTAGGTTATCATCAGTTGTTTTTGTGGAAATAAGACATTACAAAGGCATCATTTCAAACCATGTATGGGAATTATTAGTTTACAGTAATTACTTTTGGTGAAACACCCCTAGATTTTATGAGAAATATTATTTTTATTATCTTTGATGTCTTGTGTTGTACGCTACACCATGATTATATTGCGCTATACACAACACTGTATTAACTTATATTATACGCAACAGAATTCTTGGCTTGCATTACATGCAAGAGCAACCTTCCTCGATAGCTTGTGTTGTACGCAATACCGAGTTTCACTAAACAACGATATGTTATTAATATATTATATAAACTAGCCATTATGAATAGTAATACACACTTTTTCAAATTTTATAAATTTTATCTTTCAAAATGGACTTCATTTTTGGATACGTAATATTGATATTACCCTAGGGTGAATTTTTTGTATTTTTCTGAAAAGATTCAATTTTTGATGAATAGTGAAAAAAACTGAGTTATAGTTTAAAACCGAATTTTTATTTAAATAATTCATTATTTTATTTAAATTTATTTTAGGTCAAAATAGACACATAATACCTATATATAATCAATGCATTTCATCAGAGTCAATTTATAATAATTTTAGACATATAAAAATTTTATAGAACTTTTCACTGTCTTTTACCAACCTCCTAGGAGAATTTGAAAATTTTCATAAAACATAATTTTACCACTTATATGAGTTTAATTTAAAAAATACGAGAGACACAGTTAATATCAGGGTGTAAAATGTGGTTTAATAAGATAAAAATAATTTTTGGTGAATAGTAAATTTTACTTTTATTTACCATGGTTAAAAGTAAATAGGGTAATTAAGGGTAAAAATGATATTATTATTACCCTAAAACATGTAATAATTCTATTGGATAAGTATAATTCGACCATAAAAACCTTCGGAATAAAATACGAACCTCTCTGGTCCACTTGGATTAGATTAGGACATTTATTAATATTTAAATCAAAGAAGAGTTAAAAGAGTAAAAATCAAAGTTTAATAACTAAAATATTTTTAATATAGTGTTATACATAAGATAAATTAGACTATAAATATTTATTAGATAGATAAAAATATTTCCTACATAATGGTATTTTATTTTTAATTTTTAGACATCAAATAATTTAATTTATTTATGACACAATGATGATGCAATAATTACCTTATTAATCAGATATTAACATAATTGGTATGAAAAATACCCAAATATATGTACTTTGAGACTTTTTATGAATTAAACTAATTTTTTAGGTTAATATAACATATTAAGGTTGGGTAGATGAATTTTTTTAGAAGTAATAATGCTGTTATGAAATTAGAGAAAACAAAATACCAAATAGTGTCAAAATTGACATAAAAGAGATTTTAAAAATCATTTTATATTATTAATTTATATTCTATTACTAAAAATATAAGGTTCTGAAAAAATAAATATATGATAATATATATGACATAAATGAACCAATTGGGGTTCTATTGGTAGGTTATAGTATGTTTCTTGACCATATAGTGTAAGAATACAAGAAAACACGGTAAAAGTTAAATTATTTAACTTAGAGTTAAATCTAAATGATAAGGTTACAATGGTAACATAAACATGTAAAAAAAACTATTGGTTGATAGGATTTCGACCCATCCCCACATTATCTTCGAAATAAATCAATTTGGAGCCATTATAAACCAAATATGACTTTATTATACAATAATATTTTAATTTTTTCCTAAGGTGCCCCTCACCCCTCTTATAAAAGGGCACCTCCTCCCTCTCCTATTCACACAAATTTGAGCCTTCATGCTTGAAAAAACCCTGTAAATTTCACTTCTCCACTTCCATAGAAACCTACTAGTGGTCCTGGTCTTCAAAGACCAACTTTAGTTCCCTAAGAGGTGGTTAAGAGGAGGCGCGTCGAAGAAGAGGTAATCTCTTCTACTGATTCTTTCAAGTTTCTTTATTCTTCTACTTATTCATTTTTAGTTGTTTAATTATAAAGTAACAACATAAGTTTTACTAATATACAAATATGTTATTATAAATATGAAACAACCCCATTTCACCTTCTAACCATCCTACCGAAAACGAAATCACCGCGCGTGCGTCCGTACGGAATACCGTCTCCACGTCGTAGTGTAATCTGTTTTTCCACCACCACCTTACTTGGATGAGTATAATGGTGTAAGGAATAACTATTTATGGTTATTATAAAATCATACTGATTCTGATATATTATATCATCCACTCCAGTTCCATTCAATAATTATGGGAACAATATCATCGCCCGTGCGTACGTACAAATTATCGTCTCCACGACGTGATGAAATTCATTCTCCATATTAACCATTAAAGAATGATTATAAAGTATATATAATGAATAATAATGATATATATATGACATAATTATACTATTGGATTTATGTATATATATATATGTCATTTACTTACTTACATTCAAGTCAATAAGGAAAGGAAATCCGTGTTCATGCGTACGTATGACGTACCATCTCCATGAACGGTGTGTTTCATTTCATTTATCTATCTATTATATATATACGGAATATATATGATATATAAATCATTTTATTATTTTTTTGAAGTAATTAAATCATGATATAAGTAATAATAATATTAAGAACAACAAGTCCAAACACATACGATTTTACCCAAAATGCTGTCTGAACATGGAATTGACAAAAGAACGGGTAATATAAAGTCATAAGTGAAACATATATGATATCATAAAATTTATTATGGTTTGGTTAAAAGTTAATAATAATCTTTAAACACACTATACATGAGTTTCGGACACGTACGGAAGAAATTGGACCTAAGGTATGGGATAATTTTTCAATCTCATTTTTATCTGAGATTGCTTATACGTAAGTATTTATTGGGGTTATATTTTTCATCCATGTCCATAAAAATGTTTTTCATAAAGTGTTTAATATTATTCCATGTATGTTTAAAGACATTTTAACCCCTTTTGGATTTTACTTTTTGTTATGGAAGGAATCTTTCTTTTGTTTACCATACGAGGAACTTTTTGACTTTTTTGGAAAAAGTACGAGGAGAATGTTTTTTTAACTTATACGGAATGAATGGATTTTTATGGTTTTATAAAACCTTATTTTCATGAATCTTACTATAAAATAATTCATGACTACTTCCATCAAAATCCTTTTATTTTAAAATTTCATGGAATTTTATGAAACCAAATTATTTTGAAGAAGAGAGGATATTTTCTTCAAGAATTCATTTCAAGTGTTTTATAAAAAAACTATTTTCCATCTAAGATGAAATTATTTAGCATGTTTAAGTATCAAGTATAATGTCTCTATTATTTACATGGTGTGATTTTTCTTATGATGAAATGATATCCATTTGATTTATATGGATTATGTGATGATGGGTTGATGTTTATGAAACCCATTTTATTATTTGGGTTATGATGAATGTTTTATGTATATTTTGTGGCACACGTAAGAATGATTTAATTATGAGATGGGTGGGACATATATCTCCCTCCAATGAATTGTGTAAAGATTTATATATCATGAGATAGACATGGATGTAATGACAAGTAAATCCGGTATAGTAATACAGGGCTGGAAAGGCAGGTAAACCTGATTCAGTAATGGACTTTGTCCACTATGATGGTCTTAGCAGCAATTCCTTGGTTACTATGGAAATCATAACATGTGCTTAATGGTTTCAACAATTACATCTTTTATTCCCATGATATTTCATCATGGTTAATGTTCCTATTTGATCTATGCCTTATGCACTACCATGATTTATGTCATTACTCAAGATTTTTATGTTTTATGTTCATGTTCTTACGTTCAAATGTTTAGGGATTGTTTTATGTTCTCCATGTTTACCCTTAATAAGCATTTGAGCTCACAATTTTTATGATTTCTTTTCACCATGATATAAATAAAGGTTTTAGGTAAGAAAAACAAAGTGGAATATCTTTGTGGGAGATGTTTAGGATATTTCACCATGATTAGAAGATTATGTTTCGAGTTTCCAAAGACACTAAAATAATATGGTCTTTGGGTGTTTGTTTTTGTTAGGTATTAAGTATTCCGAAAAAGTAATTTAATGTCTATGTAAGTCAATCTTTGGGTCTCTAGAGTTGTTATCAGAGAAAATTTTTAGTTAACCTTTGGAAACTAGGATGCGAAAAATTTAGTGAAATCCCTAGAGATATTTTTATTGTATGTGTAGGGATGTCCCTAAGGATAAGTATACGTATAGGTTTTAGTCCTAAAATTATGGTAACAATATTAGAGTTAATTCTTAGATGTTATATATTTAAGGTACTCCCCCTTTATTACGTAGTTTTCCTAGCATGACTTGTGCCTCTCACACTATTCTTTTTAGGTTTTAGAAAATGTATGGAAACTGGAAGATTCACAATAATAGAGGATATGATGGACAATGGAATGATATTATTCATGAGAAACCAAATGAAATGGGATTTGGAAGTCCAAACATCATTATTATGCCTAATCTGTAATCTCATAATATGATCAATAATCTAATATTTGGTAAGTATCCTGACTCAGAAAATAAGAGAAATATGGAGTTTCATGATGATCATAAAAGAAAGAAAGTTCAATTCCCCTCATGTAAATCATGTGGGAAAAGGCATCAGGGAGAATGTTTCAAAGGAAATGGAAGATTCTTTGGGTGTGGAAAAGAAGGACACAAAGCCAGTAATTACAAAGGAAAAGGTTTAGTTAACACCATGGACAAGGATAATGGTATTTCTAAGAAAACAACAGTGGATTAATGTTTTAAATGTGGAATGTAAGGGCATTATGCAAACCAATGCCCTAAGGTAAAGTCTCATGAAGAGAATCATCATGGTCATATGGGTAGTATTTATATTGATGATGTTGAAGAGACTATAAAAGATATGTGAGATGAAAGAATTGTTGAAGCTCAGTGAATGGTTTAAGAAGGTAGTGGAATGATTTATGTGTATCACGAGTTATGTTGTATAGGTAATGGTACTATGGAATAAAGTCACATCTAAGTATTGTTACACCATTTTTTCCTAATGTATTTGAAATTATTTGTTGAATGGTGCTGGTAACCATGAAAGGTTATTCATATATTTTTGGAAAGTAGATGATATGCAGATAATGAATGGATAAGGAGATAATGAGATGTTTGATAGTATTAATGAGCTCATGAATTATAAAAGGAAAATGTGATATCATGGTTTGAGTATATAGAAATTTTGGGATTTTGGAATGTGGAAAGTGTTAACTTTTTACAGAATTTATGTTTTCACTAAGGTTATATGGTAATTTATGTTTCAAGAGAATACATGATTAAGGTATTCATATGTTTGTAATGTGGTCAACAAGAAATATCTTAGGATATATGGGGGATAAATGATGGTATTCATGTGCTTGTTATGTGACCTTTCAAGTAATCATTTTATTTATACTATGAGATTGGAGAGATGTATTTTTGATAATTCTAATGATTGGAATTGATTATGTGAGACATCAGATCGCATTTTGTAAGGGAAGAACTTTTTTTCGATATTATGTATGTAATGTTATAATAGTGTAGTTTTATAAAAAGTGACAACCTACTGGACGGGCGACAACCCAACACGTCGGACAAGGTTGCGGGATTCGAACCCACAACTGAAGTGCGACAGGCCTTTATCACCTACCACTGGCCTACAAGAAGCCCTGGGTTATTGGAAACTAGTTTTATTTTATTAATACGTATGATAGATGATGTATAAGTCCATTTTAAGAACCATATACGATTAATCTCACCATAGATGGACTTATATATATAACTTTTTCTAACCATATGTTTGAGACAGATGGAATGACCTATAATTCTATCGTATGATCTACTAACACTTCACGAATGAAAAATTCAACTTCATCTCTTTAATAGATGAAGTGGAAATTGATCAAGAAATGACCAATGGTGAGATTGTACCAAAATCAATTAAGTATTTCTTCTAATTCCATTTTTTTGAACTTTATGGAAATGATCTTGAAAACCAAAAATGTGGACCTACATGGTACCTTAGATCATAATTTTTTTTGGCTTTGTGATTTTTGGATTTTTCATAGCCATATTCTCTACCACTCTCCATCAGAACATGATGGTATGATTTCTCTTCTATATCCATATTTTCACCTATGTTCTTCTATGTGGAAACCCAGTGATGAGTTAATTTGGGAAACCATTATGTTTCATACATTATTTTTTAAAATTAAGATTTAGTATTCCTTTTTACGATGTGAGTTTCTATTAATGAAACTTTCAAGTAGTAAACCACTTATAAACCTGTAGAATTTCGCGGGCGAAATTCATTTTAAGGGGGATAGAATGTAACACCCCGAGATTTTATGAGAAATATTATTTTTAATTTCATTGATGTCTTGTGTTGTACGCTACACTAATATTATATTGCACTATACGCAAAACTGTGTTAGATTTTAGTATATGCAACACTATTCTTGGCTTACATTACACCCAAGAGAAACCTTCCTCAATAGCTTGCGTTGTACGCAATACCGAGTTTCACTAAACAACGATATGTTATTAATATATTATATAAACTAGCCGTTATGAATAGTAATACCCACTTTTTGAAATTTTATAAATTTTATCTTTCAAAATGTACTTCATTATTGGATACGGAATATCGAAATTATCCTAGGGTGAATTTTGGTATTTTTCTGAAAACTTTCAATTTTTGATGAATAGTGAAAACACCGAGCTATAGTTTAAAACCAAATTTTTCTATAAATAATTATTTATTTTATTTAAATTTATTTTAGGTTAAAATAGACACATAATATCTATATATGTTCAATGCAATTAATTGGAGTAAATTTATAATAATTTTATATATATTAAAATTTTATAGAACTTTTCACTGTCTTATACCCACCTCCTAGGAGAATTTGAAAATTTTCATAAAACATAATTTTACCACATCTATGAGTTGAATTTCGAAAATCTGAGAGACATGGTTAATATCAGGGAGTAAAATGTGGTTCAATAAGATAAAAATAATTTTTGTTGAATAGTAACTTTTATTTTTATTTAACTCGGTTAAAAGTAAATAGGGTAATTAAGGATAAAAATGACATTATTATTACCCTAACAGATTCCCTAATTCTATTGGATAAGTATAATTCAACTGAAAAAACCTTAGGAATATATTATGATACTTTTTGTTCCACATGGATTAGATTAGGACAGTTATTATTATTTAATTCAAAGAAGAGTTAAAAGAGTTAAAATCAATGTTTAATAACTAAATTTTTTTTAATATAGGGTTATACATAAGATAAATTCGACTATAAATATTTATTAGAAATATAAGAAGATTTTCTACATATTTTTATTTTAATTTTAATTTTTAGACATTAAATAATTTAATTTATTTATGACATAATGATGATGCGGTAATTAGCTTATTAATTAAATATTAACATAATTGATATGATAAATACCCAAATAAATAAAATTTTAGACTTTTTATGAATTAAAATAATTTTATAGGTTAATATATCTTATTAAGGTTGGTTATATGAATTTATTTGGAAGTAATAATGTTGTTATGAATTTAAAGGAAAAAAATACCAAATAGTGTCAAAATTGACATAAAAGAGTTTTTAAAACAAATATTATGTTATTAATTGATATTCTATTCCTAAAAATTTTAGTTTCGGAAAAAAGGATTATATAATAATATATAATACATTAATGAAGCAATTGGGGTTCTATTGACAGTTTATTGTAAGTTTATTAACCATATAGTGTAAGAATACAAGAAGCCACGGTAAAAGTTAAATTATTTAACTTAGAGTTAAATCTAAATGATAAGGTTAAAATGGTACCCTAAACTTATCTAAAACCTATTAGTTGAGAGGATTTCGACCCATACCCACTTTATATTATAAATAAATCAATTAGGAGCTATTATAAACTGAATATGACTTTATTATAAAATAATATTCTATGTTTTTTCTAAGGTACCCATCACCCCTCTTATAAAAGGGAACCTCCTCCCTCTCCTCTTCAAACAAATATGAGCCTTCATGCTCAGAAAACCCCAAAACATTTCAATTATCCACGTCCATAGAAACCTACTAGAGGTCCTGGTCTTCTTCAAAGACCACCTTTAGTGCCCTAAGAGGAGGTTAAGAGGAGGCAAGTCGAAGAACATGTATTCTCTTCTACCGATTCTTTCAAGTTTCTTTACTCTTCTACATCATCTTCTTATGTTTTTTCATTATAAAGTATGAACAAAATTATAACTAATATACTGATATGTTATTATAAATATGAAACAACCCCATTTCACCTTCTATCCATCCTCCAGAAAATGAAATCACCGCACGTGCGTACATATGGAATACTGTCTCCACACCGTGGTGTAATCTGTTTTTCCACCACCACCATACTTGGATGGGTATAATGGTGTAAAGAATAACTATATATGGTTATTGTAACATCATAATCATTCTGAGATATTATATCATCCACTCCAATTCCATTCAATAATTATTGGAACGATATCATCTCTCGTGCGCACGTACGGATTATCATCTCCACGATGCGATGAGATTCATTCTCCATATTAACCATTAAAGAATGATTATAATGCATATATAATGAATAATAATGATATATATATGACATAATATTACTACTAGATTTATGTATATATATATTTCATCTACTTACTTCCAATCAAGTCAATAAGGAAAGGAAAACATCGTTCATGCGTACGTACGGCCTACCGTCTCCATGAACGGTGTGTTTGATTTCATTTATATATCTATTATATATATATCTATTATATATATATACTGAATATATATGATATATAATTTTTTTTTACTTTATGAAAGTAAGTAAATCATGATATAAGTAATAATAATATCATGAACAACAAGTCCAATCACGTACGATTTTACCCAAAATGCTTCCTTAACATGGAATTCACAAAAGAACGGGTAATATAAAGACATAAGTGAATCATATATGATATATTAAATATTATTATGGTTTTTTTACAAGTTAATAATATATATAAACCCACAATATAGGAGTTTCAGACATGTACGAAAGAAATTGGACCTAAGGTAAGGGATAATTTTTCAATCTCATTTTTATCTTAGATTGCTTATACGTAAGTATTTACTGGGGTTATATTTTTCATCCATGTCCATAAAATTGTTTTTCAAAAGGTGTTTAATATTATTCCATGTATTTTTGAAGTCATTATTATCCCTTCTTGAATTTTACTTTGTGTTATGTAAGGTATCTTTCTTTTGTTTACCAGATGAGGAACTTTTTGACTTTTTCAGAAAAAGTACGAGGAGAATGTTTTTTTAACTTATACGGCATGAACAAATTTTTACGGTTTTATAAAACCTTATTTTCATGAGGCTTACTATACAAGATTTCATGAATATTTTCAACAAAATCCTTTTCTTTTAATATTTAATGTCATTTTGTGAAAAGAAAATGATTTTGAAGATCAAAGGTTATTTTCCTTAAGAATAAATTTTAAGTGTTTTATCAAAACTATTTTCCATCTAAGATGACACGATTTATCATGTTTATGTTTCAAGTATAATGTCTATATTATTTACATGGTGTGTTTTTTCTTATGATGAAATGATATCCATTTTTTTATATGGATTATGTGATGATGTTTATGAAACCCATTTTATTCTTTGGGTGATGATGAATGTTTTATTTATATTTTGTGGCACAAGTAAGAATGATTTCATTATGAGATGGGTGAGACCTATATCTCCCAACAATGAATTGGGTAAAGATTTATATCTCATTAGATATACATGGCTGTAACGACTAGTAAATCCGGTATAGTAATACAGGGCTGGAATGGTAGATAATCCCGATTCAGTAATGGACTTTGTCCACTATGATGGTCTTGGCAGCAATGCCTTGGCTACTATGGAAATCGTAACATGTGCTTACTGGTTTCCACAAATTCATGTTTTATTCCCATGCTATTTTATAATGTCTAATGTTCCTTTTTTATCTATTCCTTATGCACTGCCAAGATTTATGTCATTACTCATGATTATGATGTTTTATGTTCATGTTATTGCGTTTAAATGTTTAGGGATTGTTTTATGTTCTCCATGTTTACCCTTACTGAGCATTTGAGCTCACACTTTTTATTTTTTATTTTACCCAGGATATAAAGAAAGGTTTTAGATTAGAAAACAAAAGGGTAATATCTTTATGGGAGATGTTGAGGATCTTTCACCATGATTAGAAGATTATGTTTCGAGTTTCCAAAGACACTAAACTAATACGGTCATTGGGCGTTTGTTTTTGTTATGTATTATGTATTCCACAAAAGTATTTTAATTTCTATGTATGTCAAGCTTTGGGTCTCTACTTTTTTTCTAACTAATGCACCCTCTATTTTCATTGATATAATGAATAGGGTTTTCAAAGAACATCTGGAAGACTTTTTGGTGGTATTTATTAATTATAACATGGTATAATCCAAAATCTATTAAGATCATCGAAATAACTTGAGAATTATTATAATGAATATTATAAGGAATGAATTAAATGGGAACATTATAAATTTATAATTTGGTCTTCCATCAGATTATTTTCTTGGTCATATTGTCTCTATGGATGGAATATCTATAGGTCCTGTGAAGAAAAAGGCTATTAAGGAATGGACTAAACCAACAAACATAACTGAGGTAATTTTTTTATTGGGTTAGCATGTTATTTTCAGTGTTTAATTCAGAACATCATCCGATTAGCCAACTTGTTAACCAAGCTTGCTTGTAAATTGGTTAAGTTCGTATGAAAAAAAGAATGCGAGGAATGTTTTGATGAATTAAAGTGGAGGTTAGTAAATGATCCAATCCTAACTCTACTATTGGGAAATGATGGGTTTGTGATATATAGTGATGCATGAGAGAAAGGGTTAGGTTGTTTCCTTATGAAGAATGATAGAGTTATTGCCTATGCATTATGGAAGTTAAAAATTCATGATCAAAACTATCCAAATCGTGTTATTGAGTTAACTGTTTTGATTTTTCTCTAAAATATTGAGACACTATCTCTATGTGGAAATATGTGAGATATATATGGATAAAAAGAGTATGAAATATATCTTCTCATACAAGGAACTCAACATTAGGCCAAGATGACGGCTCTAACTACTCAAGGTTTATTATTGTTTCATACACTACCACATAGGAAAGACAAATAAGGTAGCTGATGCATTTAGAATAAAGGATCATGAAGTCCAAAAAAATTGATGATTGAAAAGGATCATATGTACATGGATCTAGTGAGGATGGATATGGTAATTATCAAAGATAGTGAAACATAATTACTTTTTATATCGGTTTCCCAACCATATTTACTAGAAGGTATTAAATCTTCTCAGTTTGAGGATGATAATATTAAAAATAAAATTAAACGAGTGAATGTTGTGAAGTTGAAAGAATTTGTATATGAAGTTGGAATTCTAAAATTTTGGAAGAGGATTTGTGTTCCAACTATACCCAAGATAAAAAAGGAGTTATTGGATGATTCCTATAGTTTGAATTTATCTATAAACCCTATAAGTAGTAAAATGTGTAGATATTTTTAGGAACATTTCTGGTGGGAAAACATAAAGTGGGAAATTGTTGATTATGAATCAAGGCGTTTAGTCCGTCAACATGTGAAGTCCAAACAACAAAATCCTTGAGGATTAATGAAACATCTACATATTAATACTTGGAAATGGGATGAAATTACCATTACTTTTGTCACCATATTACCTAAAACTCAAAGAATGAATGATCTAAATGGGGTAATTATTCATCGACTTATGAAATATTCACATTTCCTCACTATAAGGGAGGATTTTCCACTTGAGTTCCTTTCAAGACACTATATCAATGAATTTATGAGACTTCATAGAGCACCTCTCTCAATTGTGTCTAATCATGACCCATAATTAACATTAAAATTCTATAAAAGTCTTTATAAAACTTTGGATACTGAGCTTCATTTTAGTACTTCTTGTCACTGAAAAATTGATGAGAAATCAGAAAGCATGATACAAACATTAAAAGACATATTATTATCATCCTCACTTGATTTTAAAGTAATGTGGGATCAGCATTTTCCTTCGGTGGAGTTTTCCTATAATAGTAGTTTCCATTCCAGTATTCAAATGGAACCATATGAAGCAATATAAGGAAAGAGATGTCATACACTAACATGTTGGGATAATGTTTTTGAAAGTATGATTTTGGGACAAAATCTTGTGGAGGAAACAAAAGAAAAGGTAAAGACTATTCAAACCCATATCAATGTAGCTCAAAGTATATAAACTAGCTATGCTGACAATCGGAGGTATGTTCTTGGAATTTCATGAGGGAGATCACATTTTCCAGAAAGTATCTCCATAGAAGGGTGTTATATAATTTGGGAAGAAATGGAAACTAAGCCCTAATCACATTGGCCCTTTTAAAATTATGTAGAGAAACAGAGTTGTGGATTATAATTTGGAAATTCCCCCTAGACTATTTAATGTTAACAATGTGTTCCATGTCTCATTGTTTTTGAAGAACATCTCAAACCCAACACTTGTCCTCACTTATGAATAAATAGAATTGGAACCTGACTTATCTTATTACGAAGAGACTATATATATTCTAGACACAAAGGAATAGGTTTTCAGGAATTGGACAACACAATTGGTTAGGTTACCTTTGAAAATTGATTAAATTTTACAACAATCATGGGTGCCTAAGTAGCTTATGATGAAGAATTACCCAAATCTTTTTATGAGGTAACATTATTGAATTTCAAGGATGAAATTTTTGTTTGGGTGGGGGGATAATTTTACAGCCAAAGGATTTATAAATATATTTGATATTTAATTCATGAAACAATGAGTCACTATAAAACACCACTTTTTTATATCCTATCCAGTTAACATAACTTTTCCACCTCTATGATTTGAATTTAAAAAAACTGAAATACATGAATACATTCACTATGATATTTAGAGTTTGATAGGATCAAAATACATTTTTTGTGAATTTTAAATTGAATCTTATGAATATTAATATGTTCCTAGGAATATTAACCTCCCCCATGAATCTATAAATAAAATATAGATTCCTTATAAACAGAATAGTGTATTTTAAAAATTTGCAATTAAGTATTGATATTTCTTATGAGTAATAAATATTTAATTAGAATTTAAAATAATAAATTTATTTAAAATAAAATTAATTTTCATAAAATGTATTCTTCAGTAAAAAAATGTCTTATATAAATTTTGGATAATATTATGAGACCTCAATTAATTTTTGAAAGTATTATAAAATCAGTTTTAAATTAAAAATATGATTTTTTTCATGTAAATAATGATTTTGTTTAGAAATTTAATTTTACTTATTTAGAAAATTATTTAGATATATTGGAGTTATTTTTTGAATTCTACACATCATGAAATAGTGATGGTGATTTGTTTTATTTTTACGATGTACTTTAACATTTGGTGAATACTGAAATTTGATAATTTACAATATATGATAAATAAATGAATTTCTACATCATGGTTGAGTCATGGATAATGTAAATGACAATTGTTTTGAAGAAACATGAACTTATTAGTATTTTTAGTCACGAAAATATAGACTATTCAACGTATTTAGCCAAAAAATAATAATGATTAAAATAATGGAAAACCCTCCTCTCCTCCACTATAAAAACCACCCCTCACTCCATCTTCTTTTCACTCCTCTCCAAACTTGGACCTCACCTAAATTAAGTTAAAATACCCTCCCAAGATCCTCCCAACATCCATTAGCCCTTTCTCTCTTCAGAAGACAAATTCCTCTCCCTTATAGTGTCTCTTAAGGATGATAAATTCAAGAGGAAAATTCCTCATTTCATTTCTTTTATTTTCTTTCTAGTTCCTTTCATTATTTTTCAATTCACAACTACTTTCCTCAAGAGGTCATGAGAAAAAAATTACCTTAAATGTAATGTAATTTTGTTATTCTAATTTAATAATTAATCATACTATCTCCTTTACCCTCTATTTATAATAGAAATTAAAACACCATACAAGAAGTTTTAATTTATCACATTCATAGATGATGGGTTTTTAGCATCTATTACCATCTTCAATTATGGTAATAAAATAATATTTACGGTTTAAACAGATAATAATATATGTAATATATCATATTTAATGTTTTTAATCATTTAATATACATATTATTTATTAATAAAACAAAATTATTTCGTGGTGATCGAAAACACACCAAATTAATCCAAGCATTTATCATTAAAACTTCATCTAGTGATTCATCCTAAATAAAAGTAAAGGAATGAAATATAAGAACATTTTACCTTATTTAGGAAAATTAATACCATATAAAGTAAATTATATAATTAAATTTTCATTTTACATTAACTTCATACAAACAAATAGATCCTGAAAACTAATGAAATGAGCACTCACAAATGATCATATTGAATCTATTAACCCATAAAAGAGACCATACGTGAATATAATAAAGTTATAATAAATAAAATACAAGTCTAATAGGTTATTAATTAAGTTACTAATAATTCTAATTTCATATTCCAGGATCTTAAGTTCAATAGAGGATCATATTTAGACTAAAGTTAAGGGTTTTCTACCCGAACATCCATTTTATTTCGGGTTAATCGTTTTCTCTATTAATACCAATTAATTATTATTTATTCTCATGTAGTCATAATAAATTATTTTTGAATATTCTTTATATGTGTACCAACCATAATACTTTTTATTTTATGGAGAGATACATTTTTTAAAAGGGTCTTTCAAAAATTCTTCCCAAAATACAAGACCGATTAAAGGGAATTTCTCGAATTCTTACATATTTTCAAGGTCACTCAATAATCAGTTTTTATAAACAATTATTTTTCTAAAATTACTCATTTGATTATGATAAAAATATATTATTTCACTTCTAGTTTTATAAAAATATTTTCCCAAATGTTAAGGATTATTTATCTTAATAACTAGTCAATGATTTTATAAGAGTAATTTTGTCTATTTTAATGCTCTTATTGAATCTTATGCGTAATTGGGAAAAATATTTTAATATATCACACACCATATTTCATTAAATGGTTTATTATTATATTTATAGTGGATGTACTATCTTTATACCATTCATAATATTACTCTGAATGGTTAGTGTTTATGTTTAATGCCTAAGGAAAGTATTTACATTTCAAATATTAGTTTCAATATGATTATAAATATTGATTATGTTTATCCCCATTCATATGAGGAATTAATTGGACTTATTAAGTGATGGGTGGGGACCTATATATCCCCTCTATGCATTGGTAGGTCTCAATAAAAAAACAGATTTCGACTTGGCCAAGGCCTTACCCATTTTTAGATATGGTTTTGCCTAAGGACTAAATCATTTTCAGATGTCTTGGCCAATGCCTCAACGTTATATTTCATGATGTCCAAAATTATGGATTCCCTCATTATAAAACTAGATATTTATAGACCCAGTGATTATTTGGATAGTAGAATATCCAGGGTTTTGTTTTCTGGATTTTTTCATCAATTCTTATTTCTATCATATTATAATCAAGAGTATTTTTAACGGCATTGAATTTTAGTTATTCATCATTCTTAGTGTTTATGTTTTCTTCCTATAAATTATCTTCCCTTACTGGGAGTCTAATCTCACACCTTTTAGATTTTTTATTTTCACCAAGTTCTGAAGAAGTATATTATGAATGACTTGCCAGGATAATCTTGGAGATTATGTGTGATTCAAAATAAATTGTTATGTTGTTTTTCATTTGAAGTTTTCATGTTGAACCTATGTAAGTATATAGTTTCCCAGAACTACATAACTAGTTAGTTTCTTCAGGATATTACTTTCTTTTAATCATGCCAATGTAATGAAATAAGGCACTCGCTCTGGAAAACTGAGGTCGGGTCCTAAAATTCATTACCCAAAATAATTTCCAAAATACTTATATAATATTATTTAATTCAAAAGAAAAAAATACTTCTCATGTCATCACCATTTCATCACAGGGTTTTAAAAACATTTTAGGGAGAATCCCATTCATGGAAAAATCCACTATTTTTTTAAAACCATAATTTCATGAAATATAGATTTAAATGCGGGTGAGAACATATAATGTAGGGAATGTTACACATGAGCTAGATGATGGCCATAAAAATTCTTGTACGACATGTTAGGATATGCATATTCACATTTGCACATATAATAATAGCTTATTACACCTAAAAGGATAAGATTTATCATATGAAAATTTGTATACACGGTGAATAAAAATGTTTAAACATACATAGATCTTTAAACACAAGTTTTATTGGTGTTAAATACTATTTATAACTTATAAATAAATGGGAAAGAATATATATACTTATGTTTTTCATATTTATACATATATATATGTATATATAAACACACACACACATATTTTTATGTCGTTTGAAAACATGAATCCCTTGCATTCGTATGATTTATAAGTTCTGCTTTGAAAACATAACCCCTCTTATATGTGATTATACCGAAATGTGTTGATATATAAGTCTATATTATCATGTATATGAACACACATATATAAACATATATATATAAATATATATATATCATCCTTTTATATATATATGTTTACAAAAAACAATTGAAAATTTTAAAATCCCTTACTTGATTCGGATCAGAAGAGAGTTGTGGCATCTGAAACATTCGAGCAGAAGGAAGAAAGATTTTGAGAGAAAAATGGTCAGGTAGATTTAGGTGAAAAAGGGTCTTATAAAAGAACCAAAGTTTCAATTATAAAGATTTATATTTGAAAAATAGAATTGGCCTAAGCTAACCAAACAAAATTTTTGATTAGCAGAAAGAAAATAGAAACAAGATCAATTGACACACTAAAAATATAAAATTAAACAATGAGGGGGATCCGAGTCATGGATAGTGATTTGGTTTTAAAATAAAACACCATCCTTATACTTATTTAGAGGGACATAAAAAAAGGTTTCGTGAAGGAGGTGGATAGATAACATCACATGAAATAGGAGATGAAGGGGGGCCAACAGTTTACAAAGTGGGAAGGAGACTATTGCGGCTCATTGAAGAAGATAAGGAAAGAAGAATGGATGGATCATATCGATGTTGATATGATCTAACGTTGGAGATAAAATTGATCATGTTTTTAATGGGGTCTGATCTATTTAATGAAGGGGAAAAATATAGATTAAATGAGTCCAGATCTGATGGCTAAGAGTGGGTAACATTTGGATTGAGTGGAGAGAAGGGATGGATGACCTTGATTGCATGCAGGTTGATCATTCATATAGGAATAAATGATCATATTGTGCATTTTTTTTAAAAAAAGGCTGTAATTTAACTATGTAGGATCAAATATCCTGGATGAGTTACACATTTTAAAATAGGTGGATGGATAGGATCTCACAGGGTGAGATCAAGCAGCTGGGATCACACAACATAAAAAAGACCACATCCCACATAAAAAACATGTGGGTTTCAGGGATGAATTATAAGGTTCAGAATGCATCTCTTTGATTCAATGAAACAAACACACACCAATGGGTTCTTATACAAGGGACGCTGCTCATGGGACTTGGTCTAACCTCTGAACGCGCTCGCTTAGGACCCTTCACACGGGTTTGTGCACAAGCAGCCTATACAATGCACGTGTTTGCACCTGCGTTGCTCATGTTCACCTGTGTTAAGCACCAACCGGACCTTAAGGGGTTGAAATATAAGGCTTATCCCATTTTTGTGTTCTCAGAAATTTTTTTTTGTAAAAAATTATTACATACAATAAAAATATAAGTTACATAATAAAAAATATGCATATTCTTATATGTTAAACAAAAAAAATAAATTATTTATTTTTTTATAATTATATATTAAAATTAATTTTTCATTATTGTTATTTTATATGGTTATTTCATTAATAATAACATTGTTTTAAAATATATACATTAAAAATAATCTGTAATTAAAACCCATAATATTATATAACTAATTACTTTAAAACATTTTAGATTTTAAACACCCAAAATAATTTAAAAATTTATAATAGTTATATATAAAACTTAAAAAGTCATTTAAAACTCAATGGATATCCTCTTAAAATGGTAAAATTACGGGTTTTTTAAATACCCATGATTATGGGTTTCAAAGACACAACAAAACCAGTGTCCCATTTCCTTCTTTGAAGATTTTTTTTTACAGTCCATTTACTCTCATCGTTCTTTCTATACATATTGTTATTTCATTTTTAATTATGGTCAGTCCATGGGATAAAGGCTACACACTCAGTCTCATCGTGATGTTGGGAGGTCTTCCATTTATTCTATTGGGTCTTGAGGTGAGTTTTCTTCATTTATTGTAATCTCTTGTATTAATGTAATATTTCAATGTTTGAATAAAATGTTCCTCATTTTCTTATGTGTAACAAATAACAACAATTTTCATAAAAAAACAGTAACAAAATTGTTATTATTATATTTATAATTATTTTTGGGGAGTTACATCCCCCCTAATGATATTCCACCCTCACAATTATATTGTACTCATACATTCCCCACCAGCATCATACTTCTGAAATCATACTACATGTCCCTTACCTAGGTCTACAACTGTGCATATTCCATTGATGACCTAAAATTAATTCCAATGGTGGTATAAAATTCATCTATTTATTTAGACCAAATACATCTAGAGAATCTAGGATCAAACCCATGCATAACATAGTTGGGTTTCCAGAGAGAGGCATGGAAGGTGTAGAGCTTAGAGATATCAGAATGGAATCAATCCCTATAGACCAGTCGAAATACTTCATTTTTAAACGGTACAATATCAAAAATTATCCCATATATGATAAAGCTAAATAGTTGAAATTGATAGGATACATATACATCACCCTCCTCATCAACATCATGGAATTTTCCAAAGGCAAGGTAATTATCGGATAGGGTGAAAAATTTGAAATGACTTTCATAGTACATTCCTTTATGCATATAAAAAGAAAGTTATTAATATGCCATAAAGTGGGATAAATGATTTTTCCTTGATATAATCCTAGTATATTTGTGTCATTAGACACCTGGTGATGTTTTTTATAGGATAAACGTAGTTTTGTAAAATGTTGATGCACATCTAAGCATGATTCGACAATTATGGTCGGAAGTGGCTCTGTAGGATGAGACAAGAGGTTAGTTGGTGAACCATTTACTTCCATATGAAATTTTGATAAAAGAATTTTACTAAAGAATACATAATTTAAATCTTTTGTTTCATTTTTTTTCCAAAATTAACTTAACCATTCCTTGGATACCAATTATAAAGACCTGAGCCTGAGCTCTGGGCTTAGACCTTATAAATGTGGTGTAATTTTTTTTCAATGAAAGAAACTTGAAAAAATTTAAAAAAAAAGTATTAAAACAGAGGACCTTTTACCAATCTATGTTCTGGAAAATTATATATAAGACTTACAATTCAAAAAAAATGTATATATTGAAAAAGAATTAAATAAACAATGCATCTTCAGCGCACTGCAACCATAATAGAAAACCGTCATGGAATGTTTACTAAAAATATAAAAGGGGTTTCAAAACAACAAATAAACTACTAAAAAGATTTATTTAAAATAAATATACATACTTAAAACATATTTTCCCAAATACTTGAATATATATATATAAAAACAATTTTTCCAAAACAATTATTCTCCAAGGGCCATTGGGAATTCTCCTTTGAAATTATTAATTTTCATTCTGTCATTAATAATATTTGGAAGACCATATTAATAAATAGACATATAACCACTATTCATCACTAAGACTTATGAGTTCACTCCCTACAACATCACATATTTCACTAGTGCAAATTTTTTGAAAACATTTTCCCATGGATGTGACTTTCTTATTTCTTACCCAAAATCTTTTTGAAAATACTTACATAATTTACATCCTTCGAAAGAATTTATTATCATTCCATCACCATTTTCTTAAAAGGATTTTAAAACCATATTAGGATGAATCATAGTCTTAAAAAAACCTACTATTATTAGAAAACTAAAATTGCATGAAACATGGATTTAAGTGCGTGCAAGATCACATAATTTTTGGAATGTTAGACATATTCTAGATGATGGTCATACCTATTCATGTGCGACATGTTGGGAGATTCATATTCATGTTCACAAAATAAATAAATTTTTTTAACATAAAATGATAATATTTATCACATGAAAAAATGTAGACATGGTGAATAAAGGAGTTTAAACGTACATGGATCTTTAAACAACAATTTGATGGGTGTTAAATATCATTTATAACTTCTAAATAAATGAGAAAGAATAAAAATACCTAAGGTGTTCATATTTATATGCATATATATGTTTTTATATATATGTATATATATATATATTTATATATAATTATAGACACATATTTGTATGAGGTTTAAAAACATGAAACCACTCATCCGTAGGTTTTAGAAGTTATGCTTTGAAAACCAAAATCCATTTTATATGTTGTTATACCGAAATTTGTGGATATATAAGTGTATATGATCCTATACACACAAACACACAGACACAGACACACACACACATGCATATATATACATCACCCTTGTATCATCAATTTGAAAACTAAGACTCCCATTTTCAAAAAGGTTTATAAAAAAGGTTTAAAACAAAATAACTCCTTAATCACACACACATATAAACTGAAAATATTAGGCTATATATGGGTATATAAACATGTTTATACACATATATATAGAATTATTTTTATATCAAAACCACACGCTTATAACCATGTACTTTTAGAAACTTATCCTTTAAATCAAGAAAGAATATAATATGTGAAAATTAATTTTGAATGGTATGACATTACATATATATTATAAATATATATATATATACATATATGTTTACCATAATCGACTGAAAATAATAAAATCCTTTTCTTGATTTAGATTAGAATAGAGTTGTGGATTCTGAATCATTCTAGAAGAAGGAACTGAGATTTTAAGAGAAAAAAGGTCGTGTAGAACTAGGTGTAAAAGGGGTCTATAATAGAACCAAAGTTTCAATTAATAAGATTTATAATTAAAAAACCAAATTGACCTAAGGTAACCAAACTAAATTTTTTATTAGAAAAAAGTAACGAGCAATTTGATCAACTGATATCATAAAAATATAAAAATAATCAATGAGGGGGATCCGAGTCACGAAAAGGGATTTGATTTTGATGTAAAATACCATCCCTATACTTATTTGGATGGGAAAAAATGGATACAAGAAGGAGGTGGAAAGATATAACAATGAGAAAGTTGAAATGAAGGGGGCCTAAAGGTTTACACGGTGGGATGGACACTAGTGTGGCTCAATGAGGAAGAAGTAAAAAAGAATAGACAGCGCATATCAACATTGATCTGATCTAAGGGTGGAGATAAAACATAATTTTCTTAAATGGGGTATGATTATTTTCATATGGGGGGAGGCTGAGAGTAAGTGAATCTGAATCGGTTTTCTAGGATTGGGTCACATTTGGATTGAGTAGAGAGAAGCGATAGATGACCTAGATTGCAAACGCGTTGATCGTGCAGCTAGGAATAGGTGCACCAGTTGTTCGTTTTTTAAAAGAAAATGATGGATTGGATTTTATGGGGTAGGATCAAATGGATAGGATAGGTTATGCCTTTTAAAAGAGATAGATGGCTAGGATCTCGCACGACCAGAACGAGAAGCTTAGATCATGCCCCCGGAAGAGACTGCATCCCACATCAAAGCCATGAGGATTTCAGGGAATCCTTATAACGTTCAGTGTGAAGTTATTAGGTTTGATGAAAAAACACAAACCAAGGGGTCCTTATAATTGGGACCTCACCCACTGGCCTTGGGAAACCTCTACACGTGCTCGCCTGGAACAATATACACGGGTCTATGCCTGACCAGCCTATACTATGCATGGGTTTTCTTCTGCACTACTCAAGTGCACCTATGCTAATTTCAAATAGGTAGTTAAGGGCTTGGCCTATAAATCTTCTCTTGTTTGTGTATTCTTTTCCAAATTTTTGGAAAAAATTTATTACATACAATAAAAATATTTGTAACAAAATACAAGAAAACATATCGTTATATTTTTAAAATACAAAATAAATTATTTATTTTCTTATACGTATATATTAAAATTATCTTTCATTATTGTTATTTTCTATGGTTATATCATTAATAAGAACATTAATTTCAAAATCAAAATGTTAAAAATTAATATCTAATTTGAAACCACAATATTATTTAACTCAATACTTTAAAAAAAATTAGTTTTTAAACACTTAGAATTCATTATAAATTTAAAATAGTTATATATAAAAACATCAAATTTCATTTGAACCACAATGGGAATCTTCGTAAAAATGTAAAATTAAGGGTTTTATAAATTCCCATGTCTACAGGTTTCAAATACACAATAACACTGGTGTCCCTTCACTTCCTTTCAGGATGGTTTTGTACATTCCTTTAACTCTCAGCATTCATGTTATAACTCTATCTATTTCATTTTATATTATGTTCAGTCCAAGGGATGAAGGCTACACACTCAGTCTCATTGTGATGTTGGGGGGGGGGGTCTTCCATTTATTCTACTAGGTCTTGCGATGAGTTTTCTTGAGTAGTTGTAATATCTTATATTAATGTAATATTTATGTGTATGAATAAAATCTTACACATTGACTTATGTATATTAAAAAACACCAATTTTCATAAAATAATAATAAAAAAATATCTATAAAGTTAATTATTACAATTATAATTTAGTTTAGGGTGTTACATAGAACCTATGATTATCTCACCCGTTCCCCCTTCCTTTTCCTTCCTTCTCTTTTCTCATTTCTTTTCAAACTCCACTTCATCCATATCCTTTGGGATTTTTTCATGCATAAGGGCCCTTTAACTCATTCAAATATACTTTATTAACAAGAACAACTTACCATCAAACCAGAAATGGAATGGAACATGTATGCACAATAATATTTAAAAATTGATGAATGCAACAATCCTTCAAATAAAAACCAACCAAACATGAATACCATGAAACCTATAATACATAGAGTATTGTTAGTGAATCATGAACAAACCATCATATATTATATATTTACATCAATCAGTGGTGCTACCCCCAACATTGTACACCCTCTTATTCTGGCACACACATTCAAGATCAAACCTATACCAATTCATATGATCCATAATATGAGACAACATAGTGGACTTAAAAGTGACTATCCACATGAACAATATCAGTCTTCTTGGATGTATGTTATACCTTTTTCAATTAGGGAGTATCTTCTAATTATATAATACTAAGAGTCTTTCCCTTTTCCCTATGAGACCAATCTAATGATTGGCTCAAAATTCTAGCTCCCAAGTCTATCATAACATGGGATGATTTTGACAATAAATTAATAAATAAGTACTTACTACCTATCCAGATATGGAAATTATGGAATTATATCCAACATTTCTCTCAAACTGATGGATGGTTATCATGGGAAGAATTGGATCATTTCAAGGAACTCACTCATAAGTTCCCACATAGTAGACATGATATGTTGACTCAACTACAAAAATATTATCAAGTCCTCCAACCAGCTACCTGCACAGTCATTAATGTTGCCGCTGATTGAGGGGTGATGATTAAAATAACTTTGGAAGGTTGAGAAATTATAGATGAAGTCCCCATAATTCTAATCATTGGAAAAGTGATTGTGGACCACCTCGGCATGGAATCCACCATGTTAAATAAAATACTCGACTAGATGCACAATTGGAGGCCCTAAATAAGAATCTTGAATCCTTTTGGCTACCTACTACACCACTGCCCCTAATTCTCCTATGATGTAAATTCAATCTTGTGAAATATGTGATGAAAAATATCTAAATTGAGACAACACACCATGTGTTGAAGAACAAAAAATATGATATTGTAATTACATTAATTACAATAAAAAAATAAATAATTTCAGCAACCACATTAGTATTATTAGGAGAGGAAAATGTAAGAACAACAGAAAAATAATCAAGGTTACTCCTAGAAAAGAAGTGGTTAAGCACCATTCCAAAACCAAGGACCACTATGATATCTGCTAATATATGTTGTTCAAAAAGCATCCCAACAAGAAACAAAAAACCCTACACTCCTAGACCATAACATCAATTTCAACCAGCTGCACCAAGACCTCAACAACTGGCCTTTCCACTGCAAACAAATATGGAAAGTAAACATTCATCCTTTATGTTAAAAAGGAATATCAATAGATGAAAACCCAAGTGAATAAAATGAAAAATCAAAGGGATGCTCTTTATTAACTCAAGCATCAAATGGGTTAGATCTCAAAGACCTTGTCAAATAGATTTCAATGTACTCTACCTGGTAATACATAGACAAGCCAACGGGAATAGGAAATGGTAGTTGTTCAGAGGAGTGTAAAATTGTTTGACTTTCAACAACAATGTAAAGGATAAGAAAAAAATATTCAGGAAACCAAAATTCATAAAAAATCATAGAATAAGAAAATAATGAGAAAACAACTAAAAATTATCAAAATATACCTCAAGAGTCACCACCTTCTACACAAACTAATGTTTAAGAAAAATCCAAAGAAGATGTCTATATTACACCACCACCTTATGAACCTCACTCTTTTCCAAAAAGATTTAGGCAAGGAAAGATTGAAGGGAAATATAAGAATGTTTTGGTGATGTTCAATAAATTTCACATCAACATTCTATTTTCTATGGAAATCGCTAAAATTACTAACTATGTGAAATTTATTAAGGATCTAATTTCTAATAAAAGAAAAATGGAAGACCAATGAGTCGCCTCTCTAAATTAAGAGTTCCTTGCTATTATTTGATAGAAAAATATACCAAAAATGCGAGATCTTAAAATTTTCTCAATCCAATTCACAATAGGAGAATATATATTTGGAAGATTCCTATGAGATTTTAGAGCCTATATTAACCTCGTGATGATGAGAATATTACAAAAAATGGGACTTGTGGAACTCCAACTAATGAGTCTAGAACTCCAATGGGATTACATATCAGTAATTTATCCCCAATGAATTATCTAGGATGTATTAGATAATGTTGGAAAGTCCATTTTCAGCCGAATTCCTCATTTTCGGCATTGAAAATGGAGATATTCCAATAATCCTAGGTTGACCATTCTTTTCCACTAGGAATGCACCGATAGATGTAAATCAAGGATGAATTATATTCCGAGTAGGTGATGAATAAGTTGTCTCTAACCTAGAAAAAGAAAAAAATGAATATATTATTGTTTTGATTTACATGCTTTCTTTCTGAAATATGATAGAAATGACAACATATACATTAATTAAGAGGGTGATGAAATTCCCCTTAACGAGGAGGATGAATATGAAATTGAGGAATTGGACTACATAGAACCTCTAACCAGGTATAACATCCCACATTTCATACCCTCACTCATTCATCCCCCAAAACTGGAACTAAAAACCCTCCCCAGTACACTCATGTATTCTTTTTAGTGACTATTTCTACACTATTGGTTATCATTAAATCAAAAATAACACGATCATAGTATGAAAAATTGATATATGTACTAAAAATACATAAATAGTCAATTTCATAAGTGGTGGATAATATCCAAGAGATCAATATTCCTTCAAGAACACATGAAATTTTAGTAGTGGGAGGTGTCAAACCTAAAAACCAACCCTAGATGTGACCAAGACCGTTAATAATGGAAGTAGTAAGGAAGGATGTATAGAAAATTCTAGATTCTAGAATAATTTTTTTCATCTCTGATAGTGAGTGAGTGAGCATGCTGCTGGTCGTACCAATGGAAGGTAGTCTCATAGATAAAAAAATAGTGAAAATGAAATGGTGTCAACTCGCACCACCATTGGATGGAGATTATGTGTGGACTAAAAAAAACCGAAATGTGGAATCCCAGAAAGATCATTTCCCCATTCCCTTCATGGATCAAATTTTAGAGAGACTATAAGGAGATGGATTCTATTATTTTGTGGAATGATATTTGTGATTTAATCAGATTTCTATCATCCAAGATGATTACACTAAAACAACATTAAAATGTCCATTTGGTACCTTTTTCTACAAGTGCATGTCGTTAGGTATGTGTAATGCATTGGAAACCTTTCAAAGGTCCATGTCACATATATTACACAATATGGTGGAGGAATTAATAGAAAGTTTCAATGAAGACATTTTAGTTTATAGATGATCATTCAAGATCTCTCTAAGTAAACTGGTGTTAGTCTTGTAACGCTATAAAGATAAGTTCATGGTTTTAAACTAGGAAAAACTCCACTTTATAGTTAAAAGAGGAATAGTACCTGGACACAAAATTTTCAAGGATCAAATAGAAGTGGATCCTGCTAAAATAAAAGTGATCAAATATTTAATTAATTCCTCAATAGTTAAACATATAAGAATCTTTCCAGGCCATGCCAGATTATATAAAAAACTAGTGAATTATTTTACAAAAATTTCCCACACTCTGAGAAATCTATTAACAAAATAAACTCTATTTTAATTAACTTATGTGTATTGGTGGGGATTCCACTCTTAAAATAAATTTCTATTAGTTTCTCCAATAATAATTTCAACAGATTGGGGAAAAGAGTTTGAACTGATGTGTGATGCCAGTGATTTTTCTACTCAAACTGTTCTAGGATATCAAGTCACTAAAATATTCTTCCCCTTATAGAATTTTATTAACACATTTAATAAAGATAAGTTGAACTATAAAACTATAGAGGATGAGATCTTATTATTTATCTTTTCTTTTGAATTTTTTTCTTCTATCAGGTTTTTTCAAAAGTATTTGTGTACACGGACCGTCATTCTTAAAATTTATGGTGAATAAAAATGATTGCAATCCATGACTGATACGTTAGATCCTATTTATGAAATATTTCAACCTTTTCATCAAGGATACAAAAAGAATGGAAAAAATTTTCACTGATCATTTATCTCTACTTCTACTGCCGCTAATAAAGGACTATAATGATCTAGACATCGAGGTCTACCTCCCTGATGAAACTCTTTCAACATAAAATCACAACTATGGTATTAAAATATTATAAATTATCCCTCCATTGTATTTTTACACCCACTTATTTCTTATCAGTAAAAGATTATATTTTTAGTTAAATATTCTCCCTACTACTGGGATGAACCACCCCTTTTTAAAAGATGTGCTAATGGATTACTATTACACTACATTCTAGAGGTGGAATTCCCCTGATTTTTAGAAATGTGTCATATTTCACCAATTAGAGGAAATAATGGACCAAAATTCATATTAGAAAAAATTCCACATAGTGTAATATTTTGGCCCACACTCTACTAAGAAAGAGGGTATTATTTTCAAAGAACTGATCAGTGGTAATTAATTTGAACCATTGGAAAAAGGAATGAATTTACCCAAACCTGAATCATGGAAGTCAAAATCTTCGACGTGTGTGAAATAGATTACATGGGAAAATTTCCCAATTCCCATGGAATGTCCTATATCCTTGTCATAATTGACAGTGATTCCTAATGGAAACAAGATGAAGCTACATTTCATGAAACAACAAAGGTGGTCATGAATTTGTTGAAGAAAATTTGTTTTAAAGATTTTTATTTCCGAGGTTAATCATTAGTGATTGGGGATGAAATTTTACAAATCAATATATTAATGGAATTCTTGAGAAATATGGAATGAGGTAAAACACAATAATTACCTACCACTAGTAAAAAAGTGGGAAAGATTAATTTTCAAGTAGTTAAATCAAACCAATCCAAGAAAATACTATAAAAAAATCTAAAAGTATTGGATTCAAAAGTTATAAGATGCATTAAGGGAGTATCAGAATTTGTAAAAAAACACAGATTGGTACCACAACATTCTGATTGATATATAGAAATACAAGGCATTTCCCAGTAGAACTTGAGCATCCCTCAAAGTGGGGAATTAAAAATATCATTATGGATTGTGAAATTGATGGGGAATATAGGATGCAGTAAATGGATGAAATGGAAGAAATTAGAATTTATGATCTTGAAAATTGAATGATCTATAATGAAAAAACAAAATGGAGTGATCCATGCATTGAAAGTCACATTTTTTTTCATAAAAAATATAGCCTCATTGTCTACCTAATGATTAAAATTGTTCCCTAGTAAGATGAAATATATATGGTCCTGACCCTTTGTGGTCATACAAATATTTACTTATAGGACCATTGAGATTCAAAAATAAAGAAGGACCCCATTAAAATTCAATGGGAAAAGGATTAAAATCTATCAAGAGACCTTCTGTGATGGGTGTGTTATTAGCATGAAATTCATCTGATCACTAAAGATTCAGAATCTCATTGGTAAAAAAATACTAAATAAATGGAAACCTGAGCCAGGTAAACATAATATAGATTATGTTAGAGTAAGATAATAATATCTTAGGGAATGTCAGGTTAAAAATAGTTGGATTTAGTTTCAGACTAGGAAAAAGAAGCAATTACATGTCATGTATTCCTAATTCATGATGTGTACTTTTCACTACAAGAAATTTTTTAAACCAAAAATAACTTGTCATTACACTCAAATACAAGATGAGAACGTTACCGATATTTTTAAGTCATGAAATTTTTGTTCAGAACACCTAAACCCCCTACCTCTGTTCGATCACTTCCACCCCTCCTCTCTCTCACTACTCGCACACCTCTCATATCCTACCTCCCTTCCACTACTCATGGTTTGACCCCCCCCCCCACCGCTTCAACCTACATTCTTATCCCCCTATAGCCAACACAACCTCCAAAATGGCACAAAAAAGATCATGAAAAACACTCCTACGAATAACATCACTGAGAAAGATGATCTGACACCTCTGAAGCACCGCCAAGGTGCCTCACATCTAGCAGCCCATGCATCACCATCCTCTATTTTTTTGTAACCCATGAGGAGCCAATGATTTTTCCAGAAACTCATTCTAATTATAGTGGGTTTTATTAGGGAGACCACACCTATTAGTCCCCCATCCTATACTTCTTAGACCCCAAGAATCATGTTTCACTCAAACAGTTACCCAAAAGAGATAATGAGGATCAATAAAGAATTTGATATGGCTATCCTCAATTAGATGAATATTAGCCAGGTGGTGCCCCAACTTATTGACAACCTACATATATCCTCAATTGTAAATGTGCACGAGAATAAATATCAGGAAATATTTCTCATGTTTCTATATAGATTTTAGGTTGCAATTATTAGCCTCCAATTCAGATTTAGAGGATCACCTAATGATATTTGTTTCATATAATTCATCATTGGCCTCAAAATCTATATTTATGATTTTTCAACATATGATTCATTACCTTACTTTCTACTTCAGGCGTCAAATTCAGACAGAAAGCATCTCTAGCAGTTGATTTACTAGGATTATTACACTAAGCACAATGTCGTGATTATGAAGTCTATCTAGGTTCTTCATCTAATACACTTCATCCTACAAAGGGAATTAATGCATGCTTGGTTTTCTTGAGTCGGGTCACATGGTAGTGTTAGGCGGATGAAAGAAATCATCATCACTATATCCACAGGTTGCCGTATCATTGATATGGCCTTTGAATTAAAATTTGAATATAGAGATAATTCATAGTGGATGTGAGGAACATTGATGGGTGGATATTTCACTATCCATTTAGCCCATCATCATAGAATTTTTTGATGTCTCCCTTACACTCACATCCCTCAGTCCTATAAAAACTATTGAATTCATATTACTTCACAAGATGTAGCTACTAACCAAGGATGGTGACACATACCAATGGGTGTCAGGATTATTTGAGGATATTGATGAGGTTCTAGGAGATCAAACAGTAGATCATACACCACCTACAACACTGACCTCCAGGAAAGGACCTACAACATCCATTCCCACCCCGACCCCACACATTTTCCTACATCCACCACCACCTACCCTAATTCTCCACCCACCCCTTAATATCTAATGTATCTTTTGGTTGTTCACCTATGAATCCTAGATAATCTATGCCAGATATACCAACACTTGCACATCCCTTTCACAGAGTTCTCTCACTTCTCTACCACTTCACCCCCACCATAACATTAGGAATCTTCTTATCCACCATCGACCCCTATAGGGCCTTCATCATCTACTCCCAAACATAGCCACAACACCGAATGATATAACATCAGAGCAGACATATCTTACTACCCACCAGATGTATCTGGAAGAGCATGCCTGAAGAGGCATGTGACAAGCTTCCACCCCTTCCACTATGGTTCCATTAGTTGATCTAGATTCCAGAACCACTACCACAGCACAGATCAGTACCTCCCCCAACACACCACTAAGATAGTATCAAGCACCACAATAACACCTTCAGCGGCTGATCACCCAACTGATTCTACCATTACATCCATTGAAAAGCAAGTGAAGTTGTAGCCACCCTCTATTTGGGAGCGGGTTGTAGATGATGTTCTTCATGATGGTGATTTGTCTTGGTTTACATAAGTCCCTCCCAAATTTTTTATGTTGAAAGGGTGATTATTTTTTGTTTTTCATGTATTCCCTTTTATCATTGTATCATTTCACTTTATATTATTGTGATAATTTTTTTTCTATTTTACATGTTTTATTTTTCAATTCATTGTACTTTTATGGTAGTCGTGCATAGCTCTGATGCTTGTTCAATGGTCAGCAATGCACCTATACCATCAAAATATACCATTTTCTTACAAGTGACTTATTATATGATTGATGCTGAGAACCATCTTTATGAACTATAACTATAGATTTGTGCTCTATAACCATCGCCACCGAGAACATGGATACCATTCCTACCACATCAGATCCATGCTTAGTATTCTTCTAAAGTGATCAATCCTAAACAATTACCACAAGATCTAGAGAATACTACCACCAGTAGTTATAGAAGATAAAAGATATCAGAGCCAATGGAAGATTCTAACAGATACATTGGTCTATCCATATGGATGATGACATCACTGTTAGCGCTTTATGGGAGGAAACCCATACTTCATCTTTTTTCTAATATTTTTACGAATGATTTTATCTTATTTTTCCTTTTACAGATTTATATTTTCATTCACGAGTCACTTTGACATATATTGTATGCACATACATTCATTTATATAAAATGACTTTCCTTACTATTCACTATGTTCACCTGCTAGTTTTACTACTCCCAAAATGTTTAAACCCTATGGACTAATGTTTTATCAAGAGTAGGATTTGTATTTATAACCAAATATGTAGGTATCCAAAATTAAATATTTTTATTTCTATAGCTTCACCATGTCATTACAATCATTACAATGATCTCTTGATTACTTAGTATTAAATTTTATAAATTTCCATTTTTATAATATTCACCTTATCTGTCATATCACACCCATGGTACTTTTATAGACATTATAGACACTAACTCATTTTTATGTTTGAGGGAGTATTTCTTGATTTTCAATTTCAATAGACATGGATTATTGTTTGTTAAAATTAATCTATAGGATTTGTTTTCATTCTGAATCATGATTTAAACATAAACCTCCTTACACTCATTTAAATAAAAGAAAACATTATGATGGAAAATGATGGAATTCCATGTTTTTATCATATTTAGATTTTTAGAACGACTGATGATTTTAGTAATTTAATTATAATAATTATTTTTTGGAAATTTCATTTAATTGAATTATTACTTAACTTTATACCCTTAGTGATTTCTAGGTTTATATATTTACTCTCATTCCCAAGAGTATTCTGAGCCATTGATGTTCATATTATTTTTTGATCATATTTATTGAGTGACACTGGGGACTTGTAAACCTATCTGAACTTTCACTAAGATCTTATTGAGTCTATATCTGAACAAATAAAATTTTAATATGACTGAGGAAATACTTGTTGAGATACTTTTTTTTGAGACCCACCATACATTTTTCATTCAGTAAGCCCATAGTTTCCATGAATTACAATAATATGATGAAGCTATTAGAAAATGATTACCCATTCCAACCCTTCTATTTGTATGATACATGTATTTACATTGAATAAGTGTTGGGGAGTTTTTCATTAAATGAACACATTATTATTTTAATGAGGAGATGTATATTGGTTCTTAATAAACTATTTTATTTTGATCATTGTGCAATTATTAGTATTTTTTTCTTATCCTGTTCCTTTAAAAAATACAAAAAGAAAAATAAAATGTTTATTGGGTTGTGTATTATGAAGGTAAAAATTTTCCATTTCCAAAAAGATAAATCCTCTAAAGCATCATATGTGGTTATGGGATGGATGTGAGATCCAATATAGAAATGAATTTTGAAAAATAAAAGAAAAAGAAAAAAAATATGATACCTTTTCCACTCACATGATATATTCATGGATCCACCTTGAGTTGCTAGAAGCATGTATTTCATCTGTTATTGGAGGATTTATTTCATTAATATAATCATGAAATTATTGAATTCTACATCAGAGCATTACCACATTTTTTATCCGTTTAATTTCACTATATATCGATATTTCATTCGCCTTAGAGTGATAAGAAATAATTTTATGAATCCCATATAATTGATTTTGTATTGGTCTTTATGAAGAGAAGATGATAGAACCAATTAAATCCTATGGTTATGAAAATGAATCTAGGGTATTAGAATAACTATAATTTCATTTCACCATGAGTGTTGAGATTAAATTTATTGTGAGGTAAATTGAAAATGGGTCTAAAATTTAAGGAACCATGAAAAAAATTTAATGAAATGATTAAGAAATTGTTTAACGAACTGAATTATGATGAATCCAGGATATTATGTGTAGGTATGATTCTAGAGAATAACTTTTTATACTTTCACATAGTATTATTTTGCTACATATAATGAATTTTTTCATGTTTTAAAAATTTCTTACCCGAATGGCCCGAAGACCTTCATTTTTATTGATTTTTGATAACCCCCATTTCAAGGAATGAGGGGGAACCCTTACAAGGCCAGTATTCTCAGAGATTACATGGCCCATAGGCTTAGAAGATTTCATGACCCAAAGGTCTTATAGAATTCAACCAGACTATCTACAAGGAAATGCCCCTCCCCGGCATCTACAACATTGTAGTATCTATACACCTTCGCATGGTCATCTGGCTAGGCTTATTATACAAGCATAGGCTGGTCCCAATGGCATAGCCATACCCTCTCATTCTAGAAAATCCATTTGGCTCTACTCTGGTGAGTGCACCTACTCTGAATCCTCTTTTGGGGATGTTCCTTTTTTTGTTGTGTTTCTGGGTAAAATGCATATGTCCTGAAGGACTTAAGGTGGCCCAAAAGTCTTATAGGTGGCCCAAGATCCCTACTGACCTGAAGGCCAGGGTGGCCCAAAAGCCTTAAAGACTCCAAGCCCAAACTGGTGGCCCAACATGTAACCATATTTCACAACATGTGATAATTTGTGAAGAAAGTAATGAAAGAATTAAAAGACATATAATGATTAAATGATTAGGTTCACCAATAAAAATCAGGTATCATTTGAATCTCAATTCCCACATTGAAGATCCATACCAAAGGAAAGTTCAGTTACATGTTGTGAAATGAGTCAACTTCCAAATCTCAATGATCTTGGATGAGACTCCTATGATATTTTTTCTGAAATAAAAATTCTTATAGAAAATATTAGATAAAATTAAATGATGTGAAGACCAATTATATATCATGTAAAATCTTGATTATTTACGTCCGGATGGTGTGTAATGGACAATGATATTACACACACTTTTGGATTCTTTATCATTTTTTTTCTAATTATTCTCTCATTCTTTATTCTTGTTATCCCTCTCTCAAATCAAATTTTTATTGATTCCATTCAGTGTTCTAGGTCTATTGTAAATATGTATTTATTTTCTTATATCTCTAAGACGAATTATGCATGTTTTCCATTTCGATAACTGAAAGATGACAATCACTTGCTTAGTTCTTCCCTATTTCTATTTCAAGGAAGTTTTTTTTTGATGTTTTTATTGATTTGTGATTTAAATTTCTTAATCTTGAATAAATGATCTTTAATTTCTTAATCACTACTACAAAACAATGTTTTTTATAGCTCTAGGGATTTAATAGCCCCAGCTAAAAGCACTAAAACCCCCTTTTTCTGCATTAGAAAAAGTGCTCAGAAAAGGCCTATTTAATAATGATTTTTTATTTTTCTTAAAGAATGTCTCTATTAGTGAAAAAAAGTTCTAATAATGACCCCCATTACTAGTGATTTTTTTATAAGTGATTACAAAGGGCGGCCATTATCAATGCTTTTTTAGAAGTGCTAATAAAGGCCCCCCTTATCACTGATTTTTTACTAGCACTGAAATAGGTTATATTTCAGAAAAAAAAATCATTAAAATAAATATATTAATATATAAATATATTTATAATTATATAAATATACTATAAATTTTAAAAATATGTTTTAGATAAGGTAAATATGAATTTACACTTAATGTAAACTGTATTTAGTGAAAATAAATAAAAAAAATAACTAAAAAACAATTTTAATTAATATTTTTCCAATTATTATCGAGTAACAGTAATTTATTATAAATTGGATAAAAAATTATTAAAATATCTAAAATAAGTTGAAAATGTATCTCGAACATAAAACAACCCTAACTTTTGATAATGGTGTCTTTTTTGAGCTCTACCACAAATCAAATCGAATAATGTGATGATCTCTATTTCATTAGTGATAGAGGGGAATATTTATAATTTTTTTAAGCCCCAAGAAGTCCCATAAGTCCTTAAAACTGATTTTTTAGTGAGGGAACCCCATATTTGTTACATTTGATGGAATTTCATCCTCGTTTAAAAGGTATTTTTTCCTGTTTTCATTGTGGACTGAATTTATTTCTAGGGATTAAATTCATAATTATATTATGGTTTTGAAATTTTATAATTTTTTACAAAGTAGTTATTTTTATAATTAAATATAAGAATTTTTTTTATATTTACATTTCATACATAACTTCTATAAATTCATTGATCAACAAATTTAAATAGTATTTAATTTCTAAATATATAAAATAAATATTTATTATTCATTTTATTTAAATTAAATTACTATATATTTTATTTACCATATTAAAATTAATTCATATGTATATATGACTTTTAAACATACAAATTGTTTTTGTATTAATAAGCACAAAGACACACACACATATTTTTATATTTTAATATTTGAAAATAATTATTAGTATATAATATATTTAAATAAATATAGTTTATAAATATATATATCTTTAATTTAAAAATATATACAAATAAATAGAAAATTCATTAAATATTCAACAAAATAAGCCTTGCATAGTGGTAAAGAGCATTCATTCACATAAGGGAGGTCCTAGTATCGGATACAGGCAAAAAAAAGTATTTAGTGTAGCCTTATATCGATGAGAAACGGTTGCGGGGTGGGTAGTCGTAGATGGGTAGTGGAAAGTACTACGCAAGGGGGTTGTAAGCACTAAGAAATGGGGTTGGGGTTCGTGAAAAATAATTTTTTTCCATAATTATTAACAACACATTTTTCTCAATGTTAAAAGATACCCCTTAATAGAACTAATGTTGAACTAAATAGTGCTATCAAAAATCCTATTATAGTGTTTCTTAAATAGAGCTAAAAATCATTAATAAATGGTTCATTTAACTGTACTATTTTAGCAATGTTAAAGGGAACCTTTAATCATGGGTTTTTACAAATGGTAGAGACCCACCATTTTAACTTCGCTCTCTATATCAATTCTTTTTAAGATTTTATAAAACCATTTACCATTGCAGAAAAAGTCTCTATTTTTAGTAGTGAATCTCAATTTTTATTGGTATGTTGATTATTTTTTCAATTCCTTACCTATTCTAGATCAACTCTACCATTAATGGATATCCCACCTTGGATATGGTTCAAAAGTATGGATGTTTGAAATTAATGAATCTTCAATTCTAATCAAGGTAAACATAAGTATAGTAATCAAGTTAAACAATAATTGTTTATCAAAATCCTTCTAGAAACCCTAGCCATAGGAAGACTGAATAAATGATCCTGGGCTGATTGAAGTTGAATAGTATATAAACAATTTCCTATCATACTTTTTTCCATATAATCTAGGATTAATGCATATAGGCTATAGATATCTCTAGACCAAGGAATATTTGCCTCTTAGATAGATCTCTTTTGTTTTCCATGGTCAACTTGTGACCTATTCTTTCTTTGTAGCCTGAACCATAGGACCATACAAAGTTAGGATTGATATTATCCTATTAATTGAACCCATAAATTGATCTTTCTTCCTTTTCTATCCTGGATATCAACAATAATTCCCACAATGTTACTTATTCCAAAATCAATAAATATATGATGAATCCTATGCATAGGGTTCTTTAGCCTTATTTCTTGTAATCCAGCTCAATTCCCCATGGGATTGAGCTCTTACTATCACTATAATATACCTTCTAAGAATATTTAGTTTGAAAACAAAGAATCTAATATGAAAATATCCCACGAAAATTAAACAACACATGGGGGCGTGCACCATTCAATCATCCTCTTGCCAGGTCATGAAAAAATCCCATGTATGTTGCATAGGGTATGATTAATATTTAAAGTCATATGGAAGTATTTAGTGATTGGGGATCATGCATTGAGTTTCCCATGTGGTATTCCTCATATCAATTCAATAGGGCATCTTATTCATGGAACATCAGGCATCTCAAGTGTATCTTATGAGGCATCCAATTTTGAATGATAGGGTATGCTGCAGTTTAATATAATGTATTGAGCATTATTGAATGCTATCTCATGATCATGGTAGGGGGAATATTATGCTTGAAACATAAGGGAACATAATAATGAATGATAGGGTATTCTACATTTTAAATTCATGTAGTGTGGGATATTGATTGTCATCTCATGATCATAGAATGAAGAATGTTATGCATGGAACATTAGGAATCCAATTCTTGATTGATTTGGTATGATAAAGTTTAAAGTCACGTAGTGTGGACTACTAGGTAAAATAATTCAAGAAATGGCTTGTGTGGGGACTTATGCAAGAGAGGAATGTTCTAGTTTATCCCATAATAGGTTCAAGGTGATGAGGTTTGAAAACAAGCTTGATGAATGGTTTGACTCAAGTAAATTGGGTAATTTAATATGAGAATCTCAACTTGTGACATGGGAATGTGACAGAAAAGAGTAGGTTTACTCAAGGCGTTTAAAGAAGTGGAGAGGATTATCTCAAATCATTGTATTTTAGGGTGCATGTTGGGGATGCGTAAAGGCGCAAGGAAAATTTTAATGGAACCATCTAAAATAGTTCCTTGTTCGATTCCACATTTATCAAGGGGGTGAGGAATGGTAGCGAAGGGACCAAGACAAAGGGTCAAAATTGGAACTTGTTATTGATCCAAAGTTTGGGTGCATGGTTGGATCCCCTGTGGTATGGACCAATGAGTGTGGGGATTATATCTTCATGAAGCGTCTTCGTAGAGAATGGTTTCTCAAGGAGGATAGTTTTATTTTAAGGTCAATGTCCCATAAAGGATGTTCTAATTTCTAGGGGGAGTCATTTGCGAAGGAAGAATGCTTTGTGAATATTCATGTTCCTCATAGGGACTTCTTCCTACATGAAGGGAATATTCCATCCCAAAAGAAATCTACACATTATATGGAGGCTCTCAAGAATGTAAGATACTTTGTTTCACGATGCCTATAGGATTTGCGGATGAGGTTATCATGAGTCCCATGAGAATTGAGAATTGATATTGTGAGACCGAAAACCAGCGAAATCTCATCATTTGAATGAAATAATGAGGGGGGTATTTTAAAGGTAAGGGCTTTCATAAATATGGTATGAATTTCAGAAAGAAGTTTGTTTCCTTTGTGTATGGGTGTGGCTTCATTGTACTCACGAAGTACACCATCAATCATTCACACTGTCGTGAAGTGGTTTTTAACTAGAGAATCACACCTTAAATATTTCATAAATTCATGGGTGAGGATCCATGAATAAAACCTATGTGAAATGGATCCACAAATGGGACCCCTAAAAGGGGTCTAAAAATAGGCTCCATAATCCTCTTTTTCAGCCTAACCTCATTTGACCATAAATTCTGATCTATAACTCTATTTGGGATACAATAATAGTCAAATATAAGTCTATGGAAGAGGATGTGCTCATGGATCTGGTTTGGAAATATTCAGTGAATTATTTAGACACTTTTCTCATGTTATTATAGTGTGGTATCAGATATCTTGATTTGGAAACTCTACTAAGATGATATATCTAATAGCCTATGTATGATTCCAACCAAGATATTGATTCCTATATATGTTTTGGATGAGATTACAATAAAGATATTTATTCTTGTAAAAGGGTCACGCGAGATTCCAATAGATATATTGATTCATGTGAATGGGTTACATGATATATCAATCAATAGATGGATTCATAGGAATGAGTCACGAAGGATTCCATAATTTAAATGTAAGATTATAGAATAGTTGGTCATTATGAAATCCTAGACCTAGAGTGGTCCATGACTTTGTGGGAAGTAGATTCACCAAATCATTAGCTATATGGTGTGATTTACTATGTGAAAATCAATCCCATATATTGTAATTTCCATGGAAATTTATATCCAACCATCTGGGTGGATTCATAGGTACCGAATAGTTTGATAATTTTATTCATTTGATTGTTTAAAGCTTCTATTTAATTCATTACATGAATTAAAAAATATATTGGTTTCTATTAGTGATACTATTGTTCATGTATTACTGTTTTTTATACTCGCGCCTTAAAATTCACCTTGGTTTATAAATAAACCATATGGTTTTCATGTATGTCAAGGTACTGACCCTATAATTGGTGAGTGGGATATAATATCTTATTGGTGGTTTATATAAATGTTTAATGTTATTTCATTGAATTTCTATAGTGATCTTAATATTTTATTTTTATTTATAGTTTTATATCATATATGATCATCCCCTTGGGTATTATTTCATTGATGTATTACAGTAAGACATACATAAGTACCATTATATTCAACCATGGGGTATGCTATTTTTTTATAGTATGCTTTCCAATATAATTATATATGTTATTCTTTGATATTTTTCTATATAGGGATGTTATTAATAATATTATGGTTTTATGTGATGATAGTTGTGGTATAGTATCCCCAAAAGGTATTATTAGTCCATTTCCACAAGAAAAAAGTCTATGGCATAAAATGAGGCCCAAATGAGGTCACATAACACTCTAGTTTAGGCCACAAGGGTAGACTATAAGCTAAAGAAATTAAATTAATGGTGTAAGGGAAATATATTTTTTTAAAACTAGTGTTCAATATTATTATGTTTTACAAATTTTACTACTCTTGAATGACTTGGTAATAAAATATCATTACTTGTTATTTGATTGTAAAATACCCCCACTCCACTACATATAAAAACCCCTTATGACTATTATTTTAATATCAGTTCTAAATTATATCCATATACAAGAAATATACCAATGTAAATCCCCAACATCCTATTTCATGGGTTTTTCAGACTTTGGTCTAAAGGATGCCTAAGAATTAATGTTTAGAGAGGCCCCAAGTAAAGTATTATTTCAACCAATGTAGTAATAAAAATTATTCACAATATGTAATTTATGTTTATTTTAATAATATTTAACTATATAGTAGACCACTATATCAACATAACATAAATGTTATTATATTCCAATAAAATTAAGGCAATCTATAAACAATATATACAACTTATATCCTTTTATTTTTATATGTCTATTGTATGATCATTTTTACTACCTACAAGGATGATTCATTTTATTTACTTATCACCACCTTTTAGTATTGTTAATGTATCAAATTTTCTATATATGTATATAATTATTTTAATTTTTATTTTTTTTAATAATTTAATTAATATTTGTATACTTTTTTGACAAGTAATATTTAGCCAACACATTTTAATATAAAAACATTTATTTTGAAAATGAAATGGATTATTCGTGGAATATAAACAACCATGGATCTATCTTGAATATAACATTTAACTATTATAATTTAATTTCTATACATATGGATCATATAAAAAAGGAAACTTTTTTGGGTTAATGATACCAAAATGATTATGTATTTTTTTTAATGAACCTTTTCTAGTGACTTCTATCAATAAAAAAGTTAAATTATTAATTAATAAGACTGATAAATAATATAAAATATTTAAATTTATTATAATTTTTTTATTATAATTCTAAAGTAATTAACACTTCCATATTATGGAAGATATAGTACATCCCAAATACTTAGATCTAAGGAAAGGATTTCCCCCTAATTCTATATCTTTTGGTTCAATTTCTCTATTATTTATTTATGTTGTTTTATGAATTATATTCAATCCTATAAATTGTTTCTCTTTATTTCTCATTAATGTAAATAATATTTACCTTTTCAATATTTTATTTTGTTGACTATAACATTGTATAGAAACTTCCCACCATTGTATTTGAAATCTTATCACTTTCTATACCATCTCTTAGATTATTTTCTTATAATTTTATATTTCTCTCATCATATATATATATATATATATATATATTCTTATGTGATTTAACTTAGTATTTGAATATAATTTTTCTATTAACACTTTGTTTTATTTATTAAAACAAACCCTATGAAATTTTTGATTGTTTCTGTTTTAAATTCCCCTCTTGATTAGTTCCCAATTCATCTTGTGGGTTTCAATGTCATATTGATATTCTCTCACATATATATCTTAATTCTAATTTAAATCATAAATCATTATTGAAATTTAATTTCTTTATTTTTATTCTCCTATTTATTTTCCTTAATATTTTTTGATTGATTTTTAATTACTGATTTGTGAAAAAATTGATATTTTAATACAATTCATTTCCATATCATCAATTATAATATATTTTATGAAAATATATTTATATTTTTTTTCATTTTTTTTTTAATTTTTTTAATTTTTTTTTTCAATTAATGGTTTTTAAAATATTATGATTCAATGGGTGTGCCTAAAATTAAACATTTCTACAATGTATTTGGTAAAATTTAAATATCTTGAGGTACTATGTATGGGGAATTATTATAGTTCTTGTCTCATTTATCTAATTTTATATTTAAAATGATTCTTGGATTATTATTATGATGTTTAAATATTATGAATTTTAAATATTCTATACCACATTACTATTTCTTGATATGTTAAAATTTATATTTATTTTTCCAATGAGGATACATGATATATCTGTACTTGAGTTTGATCCCTGTCATTATACATTCCATTTACTGCACCGTAATTTTATCTCACAATTTCATTTAATTATATTCCTATGTGATCATATATTCATATAAGACTATAATGAAATTGTATAATGTCTATGATAATGAATTTAAATAAATAATATGGTCCTATATTCTGTGTTAATGTACTATGAGCCAAATTTACTAGGTCCTTAAACCTAGTTATTTGGGGATATGTAATATTATATAACTTTGTTTATAAGTTATTTAAATAATTTGAATGACAATTATGGGTAAATATTGTTGTTATTAGACTAAAATCTAAATAATTTGGTAATTTTGTTAGGTAGTAAAAAAACCAAGATTAAACTGAAGGGTTTCATAAGTTAAGGTTTTATAGACTTAATAATTAGTTAATAAATTATTCATCCATGTTTAATTTATAATTTTTTTCCTTAAAACCTTTATTATATTGGAAACTAACTAGAATAAGGAGGATGCTATGTAATTACCAATGTTGTGAAATATTAAAATCTCATTGAAAAAATATTCCTAATATAATGGGTGACAAGGTTCGAAATATCTTACTAGAAATTAACCAATTTTATCAAGTTATGAGAAATTACACATAATATATTGATCATCCGTATTCACTAAAAAATAATAAATTAGTAATTTACTATTTTATGTGACAATGGAGGAAATTTTTTATTATATATTTATATTAACCTGTTACCAAATAATGGACCAGATACATAGAAAATATATTTTTAGTGATTAATAGTTTCCATAAAGATATAGTTAATCTATTAATAAACAATTTAAAAGATTAAATAGATTAATGGTGGAAAACGATAAAGAATAAAATTCCTATGTATTATGTCAAATCAATTGTGTAGGATGAGTTCATGAAAAAATTTCTTAGAAAATATTTTTCTTTAATACATCATAAGAAATGAAAAGAAAAATTATTGAGATTAGAAAATAATTATCTATTGGGACTTATTGATCAAATATTACTAGTATTGGAATGTAAAACACTATTTTTAACCCACCATAAAGAAATAATAAGTTTATTTAATATATTAAAAACATATATTTTAAAATATCTACTAATTTGATACTTTTGGAGTTATTAAGAAGTAGCTCTATATTTTATTAATTTTTATATGGAGTTTTGATGGTCACAATGGCCTCATGGACTTGCGTAAAATATGTGAAAGATATAATTTACTGATTGAGGATCAATGTTAAAATAGTATAGAGGATAGAATATTGAACTAAACATATTCCTAAAAAATGGGAATAAATACGTAGGGAATTACCTTTTCGAAAATAAAAAGTTATTAATGTGTATAAAATGAGATAATTAATTATTATATTATCAAAGGGACTTCAATAGGCCACTAATTATGATTAAATAAAGGAATAATAAACTCAATACACCTCTCATGGTCAAATTATTCAACTTTAAGAAACATGAGAAATATGTGAAATAGTACACCAACCCAATAATCCTCTAGGATAATCATCATTAGAAACCCCTAAAGATAAAGGGCGAATGGAATTTCATAGACAATCATCACCATGGATGAGAATAAAAAATAAGTGGTGAAAGGAACACTAATTACTTCATTAGAAATCGAGAATGGATTATTTAATATTTGTTCAATAAATTCCTTCATATATTTATTTATTCTAGAAATATTGGATCACATACCCAATTCATGGAAGTTGGGATATCTATAAAAACACATAATGTATTAAAAATTCCAATGTGTTTGACTCTTCTATAATTAATGATTGTGAAGATATTATAAATATTTGTTTATAAGAATTTGATAATCTATTGGTAATGGATTGAATCTCCTTATTTATATCTCATATATACTACCAAGAAAAGTAAATCTCATCACATGATTCTATAAAAATTTAAGGAGAATTATGAATCTCTTTATGAAACTCTTTCCCAAGTATGGGTCTTAATATCCATTGAATAATCATATATTTCTCAAATACTTAAGTAAATAAAAAAGGTACACCTCAAATATAATAATTTATTTATGTAATATATTTATCTAATCACATATGTATTTCATACTCTTTACATTTATTTTGAGGTCGAGTTATCAATATGACTTATACATGGTTTGATACCTATATCAATGTAATATCTGTTATAATAAAAGAGGATGTAAAGAATAAACTACAAAAGAATTTGGAAAAAGTGATTATATGAATTGATTCATATCCATAGGTTAAATTAATTATCATTATTAGAAAAATGATAAAATGAAAAATTTCATCGATTAACCAATGAACAATAGAGTCATAATAATTTATACGTACACTTTTATTGGATTGATGAATTTGATGATCAATTTCATGGAGCACAAAACTTCTCAATCTTTATTTGATAAAACATTATATGAATGTGAATATGGTTGAAATTCCAAATAATTCCTTTCATAATATATATATATATATATAATTAGGTCATTTTTATTCCTTTTAGAATTAAAAATTACATATATATATTTTTTGGCGTGATGAATAGAGTTTTTAGACACTACTTATATGAACATTAATTGGTATTTATTTACGATATAATCACGCACATCCAAGAAAAATAATAACACAAAATTTTTATAGATTGTGTTAAAGTATATAAAGAAATAGAGGGTGTGGAAAATGTCCAACAAGTGAGACTTTTAGATGAACTAAGTGATACTCTTGGGAAATGTGATCACTAGAAATGAAATTATTTTATAAACATCATAATAAAATGTGATTATCCATGATTCCATTATGTTAACAATAGTAGTTTTTCCAGGTTTTATAATATTATCTGGGCACTAATAAAGTTGTGTGAAATATATCTAATTATTTTCCAACTCACTATGTTAAAATTAATGTAAGTAAAGAATGTATTGATATAATATTGCACATAAATCTTCTAGGGACATCAAATGATGTTCTTAACTAAACCTTTACTAAAAATACACTCATGTGGATATGTGTTTGGGAGATAAAATGATGTTTCAAAAAATAATTTGGGATATTTTTTCTTTGAAAAAATAAAGTGATCAGTTGTTCCTCTGGCTAATTAAAAATTATTTAAAATTATACTTGATACATGGTATTGAGTAAGAAAAAAGAAATTTAATAATTTCAGTTAATAAAATTATGGAGTTAAGTGTGATATATGAATATATATATATACATATTTATTTCAAAATCTTAAATTATATTTTCATATAGATAATGTTGACCATGTACTAGTGACGATGGTTAAAGTTAATCAAGGACTATAATTTTTCTATAAATTTCCTTCTTGAGAAGGTTAATAATGTACTAAAAAATCTTAGTATAAAATTTCATATTGAAATATACATTATGGTGATTAAAAAAAGAATTAATATTCATAAAAATAAAAAGGATAATAAATTATTATTATATATAGTGACACCATTTTATCTTTCCTAAATTTTTTTAACCTTTTATCCAAGATAAAATCAACGAGGTGTTAGAGATTGATTTGGAGTAATAAAATAATTTGAACATGATGTGTTTAACAGAATTTGTGGTTTATATTGTTTTTGTTAATAGGATTAAATATGAATATCTTAGGGAATATGGGTTATGGAGGATTAATACCCCAAATGAAGAACATGAATTTGGTAGCCCATACATTTATGGGTAATGGAGAAGAATGAAAAAGAAGTAACATACTGATCATAAGATTTAATAAGATTATTATTTAGTTTATCATAATATAAATTAAATTTTCTAAAGTTATATGAGTACTATCTATAACAGTGACAAGAATACTGAAAGTGAAAACATTTTATACTAAATTTTATTATTGAAACAACTTGTTTATTTGTAATTTAAAGCAATATAATAGGTTCGTGGAATTAAATAAAACCAATATGTTGTATTAAAAATCTATCCATGTAGTATTCATTGTAATGTTTTCTAAAATTAGTGAATAATATCATTTAGATAAAGGTTTTTGTGAATGTGTTCGAGGTTAGAATTGCTATAGAAGATATGTTTTTGAAATACACTACAATAGTGCTTAAATAATGAAAATGAATTTTTAAATAATCATAAGGGGTTTGGAATTATTTTTATGCTTCCCAAAATTATTTAAAGTTGTTATTCAGTGATTTAAAGTGGTCTTGGTGGACTTAAGAGTATTATAAATTTTTTTTGAATCAATTAAAGAAATTATAGATATTAGTTTCCTAGATTGAAAATATGTATAATAATTGAACCTTATGTTGATATTTGTAGGGATAAAATATAACATTAAGTTCAACTTCATATGTGTTTTTAAGTTATTATAGATAATCCTTAAAATATTGAGTAAATCCCAGTTTTTTCAGTTTAGTATAGGCATGATTCATAGATTTTTTAAATTTCATGAATCCTATGCTACAGTTCGAATGATATATTAAGACATCATAATGTTCATACATCATCGGATATATTAACTTTTTATGGTTCAAAAATTATAATAATCCTTATATTTAACAAAAACATATACCCTATGTTTTTTAAAAGAGTTTACTATGATACTTTATAGGGTTAATGATTTTGATATTTTTCCTAGATAATTTTTCTAGACTTTATGAGAAACAAATTTTATAAAATTATAATCACTGTGGTGGGATTTCATATAGTTGAAATTCCTAGAGTTAAACTTTGTAGAGTTAATGATCTTCATAAGGTTAATGAAATTTACCTAGAACCTCATAAGGATTAAATCATTGGGTTGATCACAATAAATTCTAAGGTACATCTTTATAGAGTTCACCAACATACCGTTTTCTTCAACCAAAAAAGAGTTCAATACTCTTTGAAAATTTGGGAAATATGTGGGTTACATAATTATATATTCTTATGAAACTTTATATCATATTATTTAAATTATATTCTTTCATGAAAAAAACAATATGTCTAGTTAACCCATCATTAAAGCCTATATTTTATAATGATTAAAATTGATGAAATGGAAGTGATCACTATTCAATTTATTCTATAATTTTGAAATGAGAATATTTGAAAATAAAAATTGGTGATCATAATTTATATTAATTTAAAAATATTTACAAAATATTATTAATGGACCAATACATAAAAAAATCAATTATTATTCATTATATTGTATAAGAACATTATATTCACATTGTGAGAAAAAAAATAATGACATGAAAAATAATCTATACTATAAATCACATTTTTGAAGATTTTTTCGGAGCTATGAAGACTGTTCTATTTGCTTGTGTTTGTAGAAATAAATTGAAAAAGATAATTTAATGTTTCTATTATAATATTATAATATTTAGTTGGCTGAAAAAGATAATTAAAAATAGTAGCAACTATAATAATATTATTAATGAAGACAAGTTGAGAAAAAAGATATATAAAAAGGATCATGGTAGATACTAATGTATAAGAAATTGAGAAAAAATGTGTGATGAGTATCACCATATTAGTATGGTTTATATTTTATATAATATATATTGAATATAAATGTTCTAAATCTATAATTTTATAATGATGAAATATAAGAGAGAGAGTGCATGTGTTTTTTAAAACCCAATGTGTAAACCACTGTATATGGGAAAAAGAGAACCACGCTTGATGAGTGAAATAGATATCTCTCGTGGTTCCACAGATTTGGTCCAATCAAATTGGAATGTTTATAGGATAAGGAAAACCTAAAATATTGGTCTTTGAAAAAGTGGTGAGTAACAAATAAGAAGAAAATATTGAAAAGGCAAATGACCATGCAACATGACTGAATATTTATTGGTATTAAATTTCATGGATGTTGGAGTTGAGTGAATCTTATAAATATATTTTTAATCAGATTTGGATTCAAGGTTATTATCCAAGAGACTAATTTTCATGATATTCTACTTGAATATTTTGAGGTATTATAAGTCTTTGTTTTGATTAAATTTCTATATTCCTAGGAATACAGTGATATATTAAATTGAGTGTATATCTTCATCAACAGTATTGAAGTTGAAAGTCTATTTTGGAAACTGAAGACAATGTAATTCTATATAAATACATATTCACTTATTTAATATAGTGAAGACCCAATTTTGTAATATAGTGAAAATTGTTGAGTATAATTCATGGAAAACATATTTTATTTAATGATAATATTTTAATAGATAATATGTGACTCAGATATCCTAATCACGGAATGAAGTAAATTTCCCAAAATGGGGAAAACCTTTTAAAAATACCCTGCCCTACTCTCTACAATCCACTCTACATTACAATTTTATATTACTTTTTTGATAATGAAAAAATATCAATATATATAAAACAAGAATCAAGGTTCAAATACCAAAGAGGATAAATAGTTAAAATAATATTTTAAATTTGTTAAAATATTTTACACTCTTGATTTACCCCACTCTCAAGTGATGTTAATAACTCACTATTAACTTGTATAGAGTAACGAAAAATGTGAAGTTTTAGGAATTTAACCTCATTTACAAAAGATTAATTTGGTTTACAACTCAATTCTTTGTGATTTCATTGCCTTTGTAAAATAGGGAGTTATTGGATAATGCTTGTGGTTCAAATATCTTAATCCACTTTTGATATTCATAGATTTATTTTGATCTTTTGGAGACGTTTTAGTGGGGAAACTTAAAGATTGAGATTGTGTAATAATCTATAAGGGGAATTTTTTATAAGAAAAGTATATCAGAATTCTATAATTATAATTTTTTGTTATAACCATTACTTATAACAATGTATAAATATGATAACATCACCATCGATTATGTCAAGGGTCATTGAAATACATCTAAAGAAGAAACACCATATGGTTTATGGTGTATTAGAAGAAAAAGACTAATCACATAATATCCATTTGAGAGTTTTTCTAATAGATTTAAATTATATGATATATGTTATGTAAGTGGTGAGGTTGATTGAGGTGAAAAATTTGATTATATTTGATTGAGATCCAATGTCCAGCTTAATGTATTAGATTATTATCTGATTGTTGTAGAATAAAGATTAAAACCATAGTATAGATATTAATATTCAAAAAATATATATAATTTGAAATAAAAATTCATTTAATTTAATATATAGTGATATATTTATTATATACTTTAATTATTATTCAGATTAATTTCTTCATCAAATAGAGTTAACTTATTAAAATAATTTTCACTCAGGAAAATAAAAGGCTCCATATAAACCTTTCTTTGAAAATAGATGTAGAAAAAAAAAATTTGTGATGATAATATTTAATTGAATATGTGGGGACCTAATAATTCATATTAAATAATAGAGAAGGTACAATATATTTTATAAAATCTTAAGTATAAAAAATTCAATAGAAGATCTATATTGATAATCATTAAAAATACCAAGAGTTTAATGTTGGAGAAAAATATTCCTTCAAATATTTCCCTATGTAAGAGCTACGATATTTTAGGAGAAGTTAATGTTAAGAATAATATATATCGACACCTTTGATATTATTTATTATGAAGGAGCTATGGAAAATAATCAAAAACTTCTCCCAAACATGAATCTGTTATATAATGTGTTCCATGTATCACTCTTATGGAAGTATATATAATATATCTTATATATTATAAATATGAATGTTCTAAAATTATAGAATTATATATTTTATGATGATACATTGGTGGAAATATTGGATCATAGAGATACATTTCAAAAAAATATGATTTGTCACCTCTTCAAGGTGTTGTGGTGAAATTATAAGTGTAAAGAAGAAATGTATGACTCTAAATATGTAATGAAAGTACCTAAATATATTCCATAATGATGGTATAAAATAAAATTTCAAGGGATATATTTCTAAAAGTTGGGGAATTAGAATTCCTAGATATTTTAGTATGATATTTTTTTAATTAACAGATATGTGTTCTTAATAAAATATTTATTTATTTATTTTGGAATTAATAAATCCTTGTTTACAAAAGATTACAAATAAATCATATTCACCACATAACTACATAATCAATATTTTAACACTACAAATATAAAATTATAATCCATTATAGAATATATTTCAAATAATTAGTAAAAGTATAAGGGGATAATAAATATTTGTAAATAAGATGAAAATGTTTGGAAATATAATGGATCATAGTAACCCATAAATACTACATCTCTATGCATTATTGTTTTTAAAAAATAAAAATAATAGAATTAAGGTAACCATTTTTAAAAAAATATAATGAACATTGATATAAAACTATGTGAATGAAAGGTTTAGTGATTAAGTGGAATATATAATACATTAAGTGGTAATATAACTATTGTATTTGAAATGGTAGTATTTCAAAAATTTATCATTATAATATTTACTCGTCCATTGTAATAGTCTACTCATCATTAGGGGAAAAACATTAAATAATGGTATATGTAAATAAATTATGATTATATAATATAAAAAATTATAAATGAATATTAAAATGAATGAAAATAATATTTTATTCTTCAAATTTTTTTATCAAAATAAAACATAAATTTTCCACATTTAAAATCTTTTTTTTACAAAATGTTTGATAAATTTGGAATTAACAGATCAAAATTTTAAATTGCTATTTTTTTAAGAATTTTTTGGAAATATTTATAACATATTTTATTATAATATTCACCCAAAATAATTAGTCCAACATTTTGTAAAAAAATATTTTACAAATGGAAAACTCTCTTATTTCCCTATGGAAATTAATCACTTTCTCTAAGTGGGATACTTTAATAATATTTATCTAATAATTTTCCAGGATATTGTCAGAGATCTCCTTTAGCAAGTCTAGGGTATGTCCACCCTCTTCATCATTTCATTTCTTCTACTTCTTTGGGCTATAAAAAATCCATAATATTCCTATCTTTTTTTAAATTAATTGTGGGAGGAAAATATTTATTCAAGTGAATTCATGAATGGGATATAGTAATTTAATCTTTAGGTGAAATCTTCTCTATTATACACTATTATTGTGTCAGTTTATGTAGAAAAATGAGGTATGGGATAGTCCCATGACACGTTTTTTGGGATATATTATATAATGGATTACATTTAAACTTGAGGAGTATTGGATTTGGAATTACTACTTTTAATAAATTTTTTTGGTTCATGGTTAACAAACAGTAACCACATGATTAGTAGAAACCATGAAACATAATAAAAAGAGTTAAATTTATTTTTCTATACATGAACATAGTTATTTCATGGTTAATAGTTATTGTGTGACCTTATCTTATAAGGGATGAATTTTAAGTAAATAACTCATTCATTGGTTGTATAAAATTTGGAGAATCAAGAAACCTAACCCTAAAAGTCATATGACTCATGTTTAGTGGTTGTCACATAGTTGACAAATGATCTACCAAATTTTGGGGCCAAGTCATACGAGCTTCCTTGAAAACCAAAATGTGAATTTATTTCTCTAACCTTACTCGATTTTATTACTAATTGGACCAAATTCTGCCCTCATATTATTTTTTCAACTTAATAGGGGAATAAATAGTAATACTCTTCCTCTTACTTGTTCAAATTCTACTCTTTTACCAATTCTAGGTAGTTTTCAATGGTAAATCTCTCCCATTATTTTTATTTTTCTTTTCATATTCATTATTCTATTAATTGTTTTTATCTTCTTATTCCGTTAAATATAATGTCCATAGAGGCTTAAACTAGGGGTTGAAATTTCCTAATCATGGGATTAAGGATGTTTATGTATTATAGATGTTCTCATATTACATGGTTCAAATTATAACTTTATAAGAGACTTCATTCTAGTGAGTTGATGTAGTTTTTCTTATTCAATTAAATTTCATTGATAAATAATGAAATGATGGAGATTTATAAATTCATTTTCTAAAAAATTGTATATATATATATATATCAGATATAATTTACTATCTTTGAAAATGTTTTTAATAATTTCCACACCAATAAATATGGGTTTCCTATGTGTTTTTAGAAATTAATATCAAAAAAATATTTATGTGAGCCATGTTTTTTTTCAAATTTGTATATGGAATTATTCAGTGAATATGATAACCATAGTAGGGGTTTTATTATAAATTTTTTCATAGAGGAGTTAATTAATTTCAGCAAAGAGATTTTGAAAATGGAAATGTGGTGTTTTTTAATTATATTTTATTTTTTAGTTATCTAAGATATTTCAAAATGAGTACATATTTTATGATATTTGTATTGATTTGGTTTGTGTTTTATAGAAGTATTTGGTTATTGTATAGTTTTATATTGATTTTTTTTTAAAAAATCCCATAGTTTCTACAGATGACAGTTTACAACTTCATATAAGTTTTACTTGTTACATGTGACACCCTTGGGTATATTCCCCATTATTGTATTCCTTATGTGGTCTTTCAGATTATGAAGTATAGATTGGTTTATTTTTTGATACATGTATTTATGTATACAGTTTTGTTTCTTGCGTGGGTGTTTTGACGTGATTTGATGGATTCTGGAATGATTATTTATTTAATATGATGATATCTCGGTTACATATTTCCTTGTCTATAAATGGGTTATATAATGGAAACCTAGGTAAAGATGAGAGAGATATTTTTTTGTACGAGTAAATATTATGTAATAAATAGAGTCCCTTAAATATGGTCACATGTTTTCCTATGGAGTGCCTTTGATGAGTCAAGTAAATGGTAAGTCATGAGGTTATTTGATTGGGTCATAATCTCAGATATGAGTTTGTTCCACCAGAGTATGTCCAAAATCATCTCACTATAGGACATAGTGAGTTTCTTATGATGCTAAGTATATTTTTTTCATACCATAATAGTAATTATTTTATGTTTTTTCATATTTCCATTCTTCCAATCAAAATTTTATTATGATTTCTTATTAAATTTTTTTCTTAGGCTTTAGTATCTTGGACCCATGGTTTGGGTTTTTCTTTCATGTTTAATATTTTATTGGGATTATGTACATTCCAATTGGGTATTAAAAGGATTATAAAAAAAGAATATGTATTTCAAAAAGAGAAACACTCCTATTATATTATTATCATAAAACCCAAAGTCGTCTGTCCTCAATAAATAAATTTTTTTCACTCCCAAATGGTTTTATATTTTATGGTTTGTATATAATATTTGTGGTTATTTATTGAAATAGAAAATATGTATGTTATTTTTTTTATGAAACATCGCCTTGTGAATCCTATATCATAATTTTTGTTAAAACTATAATCTGTAGAGTTTATCATAAAATAATTTTAAAATAATTTTTAATGGATTCTTTTTGGGCATGTGCAGCTCACACCCTACTCACATACCTCAGTGTGTCTGTATATTTTATGTTGTCATATATTTAATCAGGTTATCACTCAATATTGGTAGTTTATTTATATTTTATGATGCGGACAATACCTCGGGTCAAATGGAGATGATGATGTGGTGGTTTGGGATAATTTTCCTTGTTAGGGTACTCTTGTATTGACCATCACAATTATCCTTTTTTATAGTTTCCTTTATATTGGACCTATTATGTATTATCTTATAATGTTTAAATTTCCTTCTTAACTAGTGGATGTTTTTATTAATTTTTAATTTTTTATTTAGTCTCATTATTTGAAATTGATTGTATCTTACATATGGGGGCCAATACATGGATACACCATTCCAAATTCATGAAATGTGTGTGTTCATTTATAATTATTTCTAGATACTTAAATCATTACCAAATAGTTGTGATTAATACCATGTATCTTGTTTCTAACTTTTGGTGATTGATAATACACTTCAGGACTTATGGTGGTTTGGTTTGGGTGACATGGTAAACTAAACTAGACAGATGTTTCAAAAAATGGCATTATAACCCCCAAATATTTGGGAATTAGTAATAGTGTTGATATAATATTTCCATAACATGCGAATTATGTCAATAATATGTTCTTCATCACCACTATTTGAGAAAAACCTTGAGTATCCATGGTTAGTCATGATATGGGTTTTGAATTTGTGTTGCATTTATGATCACTTTTATATTTTAATGTTAATTGGAGATATTTTGATCTATTAAGTGACAATACTATTTTTTTGAAATATTTAGAGGTTTATTAGAGAAAATGTATGGGGAATTAGGGGTGTATTGATAGTTCATGATCTATAAAACCATACACCAGCCATTCGGGTAGACTTAGATAGCTTTTGGTGATTTGTACATGGTCATCCAGACCATGTGAACAAACTACAAACAATAATAAGACCCTTTAAACTTTGATATTTTACCCTTTTAAATTCGTAAACTATACCTAATGAGTCTCTTACTAATTTGAGTCTAATAAAGGGAGATTTTACTTTATATTGATTTTTTGGGTTGAGTTATGTTTAGTATTTCGAATTATATATTTTTTATTTTGATAATGTTCAGTGTCATATTGGAATGGTAAATCAATGGTTTTAGAATTGATGTAATTTTTTTGATCATAGAAATGAGAGTTAATCTAAAAAAAGAATTTTCCTTTGATTTTCTAATTTGGATAGATATTTTAAATATTTACTTATTTTAGTAAAATTTGATTATATTATTAAAAATTATATAAATTTTAGAGAGATTTACTTATTTATTAGTGTCTATATACATGAGTTATTTTGTTTTATTTATAAATTTCATTCTCATCTATGAATTTCAATATAGTGGCTTGAATTCCAAATTGTTTCTTTATTGGGTATCCATTTTCTTCTATTTATAATATGAATCCCATAATGGTATTAATGAAACAAGGAAATTATATCTCTAGGAATGATCCCTATGTTGATTCCTCCTATCCATTGGGTGTGGAAATTTTGGTTTTCACCTCTACCCAAACTCAAAACATAGTGGTTGAGTTGGGTTCATTTTTTCTATCTGACACTATTGGAGGATTTTTCAATCAAAAACTCTGTACCCTCTTCAATAATGATGGGTTTTTTGAGATAATGGGGTGGGTGAGTGGATTTAATTAATCTTAAATTATTAAATAATTCATACATCCTTGATGGTGAAATTCATTATAGGATTGTTTGATAGATCATGTTATATATGGTGAGAAACCATCACCCTCTTCAGTTTTTAGAGAGTATGTATTGGGAATTATTTTGGACAATTTTCATCGAGATGGTATTATCCTAGGAATATTAATGTGGAGAAAATGATTGAATATATGTATCTCCAAGTACGAGAAATAAAAAATATTATACTACTTATTTCTATGATTTGTTACCCTTATCTATTGATCTTGTCACTAATGAAATTCTAAATGATCGATTATTTAATGGAGGTCATTGACCAAATAATTTTTTTTTTCAATTTCTTCAAAATTATTATAAGTAAATGGTTGAAATGTCCATTATAGTATAATTTAATAAATAAGGGTACCATTTGATGAATGATTTATATATTCAAACTAACATAGTTAAGGGTACACAATTATTTGTGAAATGAATGCAGGAGAAATATGAGCAGGAAAGTCAAGATGAAGTGGCTAAGTCATAAAAAAATCCTAATGATCCTCATAAATAGTAGATATCTTTCATATGCTTCCAATATGGGACACATGGACACTATGGGCCCTCTTTCTTAAGAGTTCTAAATACATGTCTTATATGTTCTTTTAGGTCATATTAAAAAATATGAACTTATATTTCAATGAATGAAGGAAATTTCATGAACCCGACATATATATAGGTGATAATATATCTAGGGTTATATAATCGATATGTTTAGGAAATAGTTATTCTATTGAGGAAATTGTTACAAAGTTTATTCACTGCGTATATCTATTAATCCTATTTTATATGATTGTGAGTAATTATTTGACCGAATCTTATGGTAGTTTTGGTTTTCATTTGGTTTCTATGCACTTTTAGTAATTCCAAATTGATTCCATGATATTTTATTGATGGTTCAGTGGAAGATTATAATTTCATTAGGAATTATATATATATATATATGTTGTTAAATTTTATCTTATAGGAGTGTATTTTATGTTTCTTACTATTCTAGACTGAATACTAAATTGTGGGGATATTAACAAAAAATATTCTTTGTCTAAAAGAATAACCATTTGGTATAACTATTCTTTAATGAAACCATTTATTTATAAATGATTCATTGATCTTCGTGTCACTTGATTTTGATTTGGGTTATTCTTAGGGTCATACGTGATATTTTATTATTACTTCAATTGATCTTGAGGACTTATGATTCATTTTTTTAGGATCTTATGGGTTATAATTCCAATCCAAAGTTTAGTTCAATATATTGTATTATATCCTTCATTCCTTTTTCACTGGACATTCCTGAGTTTACCTTACAATCTAACATAAAATTTTCCATTTATGAATGGATGTATTGAATGTTTTTCTATGTTGAAAATAATTTTTAAATGAAGGGTATGTTTGTTTCACAATATTAAATACTCATGTTCAATTAAAAAATTGCGTGTTATGGTCTATCACATAACCATTTTTTGGGTCAAGATTCATTAATCCTCCTCTGTTTCAATATTTACTAGATATTTTCTAGCGGAAAAAAGAATAATGGGGGGGGGGGGGAATAGTGACACCTTAGTTAAATTTTGTTTGATATATTATATAATTATAAGATAATTTTAAATTTAAGGAATTTTGGATTTGGAATTAGTATTTTCCAGGGAAATATTTTATGGATCGCAGTTTTCACATGATTATCACATTATCAATAGTAACTGTGCAACCTAATATTACATAGTTTGAATTATTTTTCAGTGTTGATGCATTTTGACCACCTGATTAGGAATAACCATGTGGCCTTATGTTGTATGGGGTGAAATTTTATTTTCTATTTCACACCTGGTTTTTCCATATTTTTTATAATTTTGATAACTTTCCATGTGAGTTATATAGCTCAAGTTCAGTGGGAACTAAATGGTTGGTGCTCGGTTTACCAAACCATGTGGCCATGCTCTGCGAGCTTTGTAAAAGTTAAAAATTTAAATTTACCTCTTTACCTTTACACAATTGTATACCTAATTTTCAAAACAGCACCCTCTTTTAATTCTACTATCTTAAGAGGTTCCTAGAGAGTCCTCCTCCTCCTTCTTGGTTCCATGACCCTTCTTCATCAATTATAATTAACTTTCAATGGTAAATTTCCCTCCTTATAATTTTTTCATATTCTTTTCTTATTAATTCTTCTATTACATATTTATTTGTCCTTATTCCATGAATCCTAATAGATATGGAGGTTGTATATAGTGTTTATGATCAACCAATAATGATATTTTGTATATTTAGATCTTGTAGAGTCCATCTTCAACCATGGATAGACTTATTCACTTAATGGTGACTTAATTTTAGAAACATGGGGTAGGAATTTTTGTGAAATTCCATTCATTTGATATATCATGTGATGATCAAGTTTTATATATTCATTTTCTAATTTTTTTACTAATATATCATATCCTTAATGGGTTTTTAAAATGTCTTCAATTTTTTACACAAATAGAAATAACGGTTTCTAATGGGGTTTTAGTTCCTTATTTATAAAAAATATATTTAGGAAAACCAAGTGTTTGTAAAAAAATATATGTGGTCTTCTCAAAATAATTGGATAATCTATGTGGTTTTTTGTTGCACAATCAATTTCTAAAGGAGTTAATTAATTGTTTTAAAGAGTTATTACCATTAAAAACATGGTGATGGGTCTATTTTATATTATTTTTTGTTTTTTATTTATGTGTAATGTTTTTAATGTATATGTGTTTTTTGAAATTTATGTTGATTTGTATTATGTTTTTTTGAATATATACGTTCTTTTATAGTTTTAAAATGGATATTTTATAACATAGGTTTCCTAAATAAGTTTTTATGTCTTGGTTAGAACTTAATAAAATTCTTATTTAATGCTTTTGATTCCCTTGGTTATATTACACATTGTGTTATTCATTATGTAATCTTGTGGAATATTAAAGATAAGATGATTTATTGTATGACACATGCGTTTAGGTTTATGTATTAATTTATTTAGAGGTTTATTTGAGTTGCGATGAGATATTTTTTATAATTATATTATTTTTATTTTATGTGCTATTGATTATATGTTTCCTCACAACAACTTGGGTTATTTTATGGGAATATTGGTATCTATTATATAAATTTATCTTCATGATACATAAGTTTAGTTTTTGTACTTACTAGTGTCCCTTTGATATGGAAACACACTATCTAGGGGAGTTATTTCGATTAGGCTAGATGAGAGTAGTCCAGAGGAAACATGATAGTTGTAACAACCCATGATTTCTCAGCCAATTATTTTGACATAATTTGGGGCTGGGGAGTGTTTTAGGTGATTTATAGGATTCCCCAAAGGATTCTTTGGAGGTTAAATCTATAAGAGTGATGAAAAATGTCTTCCACAAAATGAAATGGGTTGACATTGTGAGTTGTGGGTTCATGGATTTTGCAACTAGCTGGTTTTATGGATTGTATTTCGGGTAAGGGTGAGACTATAATATGAATTAATAACATGTAATTAAATAAGTATAAGGAAACTAATTTTTTAGCGAATATTGAAATTATGGTAATTCCCATGTAATTCACATTATGAATAGAATTCATGACAAAAAAGGGGTAGGATCCCTATTGTAAAAAGGTTTGATAATCTGATTTTGTTTCATTCGGCCATATCCCTCTTCCTGTAATTTTGGGAGAAACCCTAAGCGATTTTTAAGTATCTTCTAAACCTATATAACTCACCTTGATCTTTTGGATTTTATGGATTCACATTATTGATTGGTGGAATGTTCTTCTCATTTTATTAGTGGTTTACTCTTGTTCATCTCTCAGGGATCCACAAAGGTGGTGATGTTTTGGTATGGGGTGTGTTTTGGATGTTTTTTGATAATCCTTATGAATCACGTAGGTCGATCCATGGTTTCCAACTTGAGTTTGTGGTTTTTAGGGATTTTTTATTCACTCTTCATTGTTCAATGAGTTGTAAAATATTCTATGTGGTATGGAATCCCTTTCTCCCACATTTGTGTATCGTGTGGGAGGGATTACACTTTTTTATATATAGAAGATGGTTTTCACTGGAATAAGGGTGATTAATTAATTATTTAATTAATATTCATGGGGAAGGGTAATTATTCACTAGCTTTAACAGCTTTGATGTTATCCAAATATTTTGAATTGTTGGGATTGTCACCCCACTAAAAACTATGGTCATTGGGAGCCTTCATTTTTACTAGATTGATATTAGTTTTGGAGTTATTGTTGAGTGTTTCTTTTGATATTACAGTAATCTAAAATTTGGTTAACCTCTAATATGTGGTTATTAAAATTGTTTCTCCAAGATTTTTACATGCACAAAAATTCACAAAATAATTAATTGAAATGACATAAAATGTACCACTGATAAATCTATAAAATGTTTTATGACTTATTGTTGAGTTGATTATATGAGGCCATGATGTGGGGTCACCATGTGTGGTTGGTATGTGGTTTTATAGTGGTGAGATGATGTGTGGTTGTGATGTGGTGTGTGGATGATGTGTTTTGAGATGTGACCATATTGTGGGGTGGTGATATTTGGATGTAATGTGTGATTCTAATGTGGGTGAGAAAGTGGTGGTAATGTGATTTATTTGTATTGGAAATTATGATGATATGTTTTTTTGCCTTCCTATGGTTTTTTATAGATGCTCAGATTATAATTGAATAAATTCTATATAATGTTTGAAATGGATTAGGATGATTTGTTGAGTGGGAAAAATGGATAATAAATGTTTGTGTGGTTAAATATTGTTGTAGATAAATAATTAAATGTATGGGATCATTAAATTAGGGTTTTTTGCAATGAAATGAAATGTTACTTGTGTATTTTGTGTATTATGTTGTTTTTTTCATTTAAATGTTGTCATGAAAGTGGGGTCTATTGTGATTTAGTTAGTATTATTTTTTTATGAACCCATAGGTTGTGACTATGTGTGAATTATATATATATCATATATATTCCTTGTTATTTCCTATATACACCCAATGCATGTCGATCCCAATGTGTTAACTACCATACAATTTTATCGGCGTGTTTTTTCCAACATACCAGTAATGAGAATGGATGTAAAGTGACACACCCTTTCCTGAATTCTATTCTAGGTTAGTATAAATGCATAGATTGTGATTACAAATGGTAGATAGTGCACCAGGGGATAGCCTTGGTGTATTCGGACAAGATATGTTGTGACTATTAAATGGGGTGATGAGATTTCATTTGACCATTCTATGGGGTGTCTTATGGTGGGGTTCATGGATGGTTGGAGGAGAGAATGAATTTGATGCCCTTTATGTTCATGATAATCCAATAATATTTTTGTGGTTGTGATGTGATGGACAATGTGTATTTGTATGAGATTTGATTTGATGATCATTCTATGGGGTGGTAATATGTGTTATACAGAAGAGATAGGAGTTCCATGGGGTACAATGATGGGGTGTGAGAGCAGGAAATTTTTTGGAAGGTGGTACTTGATATCTTGTAGTGATATGATTTTTATTTATTTATCATACTTGTATGTTTTATATGGTGTGAGTTACATTTTTAGGAAGGGGATTGGTTAGTTGAATTGTTTAGGTGTTTTTTGGTTCTTCTATTTTATCACATGTGTATTAGTATGTTTCATTCACATGTGAATGATATAATTTGGATACCCAACATAGTGTAATTTTATTCTTACCCTATTAATATTAATATATTTTCAATTTTTCATTGGGATTACATGGCCTGTTCTGGACATTACTTGCTTATAATTTTGGATAGTTGTTATTTCGGTACATGAACATTTATTTTTGGGTATTTACATTTCAAGAAATTAATCAATGTCATTTATGTTTATACATTCATTTTGGTATGGTTTTGGGTTACTTTTGTTATTATTCCATGTATTTTATCATGGTTGATTCTTCTTATCTCCCGATCCTATTTTATTATAAATGGTAATGATTCATATTTCAGATATTTTCACACCTTCAGTTATAGTCTCCAACATAAGGCCTACTGGATGTGGGACTCAGGGGTCATTATCTCTTTCTATTAAATGTGGTATCTCTATGGTTGGGGGTCATGAAATATCAGTATTAGTGGTTAATTATTGAGGGATATGATTGAGTTTGGTGATAGACACTATGAGGTTTTAATGGGTTGGTATGGAAACTATTGTAGTTTTCCTTGGTACGTTAAATATTCTAGGTGGATTTTTATGAGGTTTTAGTGAAGTTTTATGAGCTAATATTACTTTAGTAGGGGAGTATATTAGTGTGGGATCATGGGATAAGGTTTATGGACATGTTTCATTTTTCTCGAATCTTTTTCAAGATTAGGAGTTTCATTCAAGACGTCTTGAAGTGGTTCTCCATCCATCAACCCAATATGTAGTTCCTCCCATTAAGTTTATAATTTATCTGGAGGTTTATATTAAGGTTTAAGTGGTTGTTTGGATGCACTAATGATGATATTCTCCACGATATGGGATCTGAAATGGTTCCTTATGGAGAAGTGTGGTCAGTGACAGTTCTCAAGCACCATGAACTTTGAAGTTTTAACAAGAGGGGTTCAACCTCATAATTTTCCTTCCCAGACTCCTAGGAAGAGCTATTTAAATTATTTTAATGGGGGTGTCATTGTAATGTTATTTCTCTATGGGTTTTATTTCCATTATTATAACTAGTTCCCAACAGTTCTTCACGCTCAGTTTGGTGGATGTGGTCATTTTCAACATTATCCTATATAGTACCTTCCCATTAGTCTATTTTAGTAGAAAGGGTCCATTAATAGATGATGGACTTGGTAGAGGTAAAACATAAGGGTTTACATAATTTTAGGTACATTTAACAATTCATGTTCATGGAGGTGTCCATTAGTAGAGTGGTAGTAGATCTGGGCAAGGTTAGTTGCACACAGTGGAGCCAGTAGTGCCAAAGGGGTCACGTATTGCTTGAGACACACTCAGATTTTCATCAACCATTATTTGTGCCTTGTTTCATTCCCAATCTTCACAATCTGATATTTTACCCACTCTATTATATAATTTGGTACTAGAAATAGAAATTTTTCTTATTCCCCTGGTATTGACTATGATAGTTGGAGACCAAACTATCATGTTTGATGTGTTCCAGGGGTGTAGACTACTGATAGGTACACATTAGTCACATGTGGATATTTTCTTTCTTTAGATATATCCATAATATGTCTCCATAATCATATAATGGTTTTATTCTATGAATTCCATTTTTGATTTCTTCTATAGGAGAGCTATACTCTTTAAAGTGGATAGCTAGTGTATGGTTTTCATTAGTGAGTGGATCTTTTAAGTGGGAATCCAGTGTGATGATACCCTTATTTACTTGATAGTTGAGATTTATATAGATTCAGTATCTACTCGGATGGTGGATTTACTAGGGTTCATTTGATATTTTCTAAATGTTTTTCCTAAAGAGGTTGTGAAACTACTTCCTTAACCAAATTTAGAGTTCAGGATAGACTTATATCCCAATTCTTCTCTAATTTTGATGGATCCTTATCAGATGAAACATTATTATCTATGGGAATTGAGGATTTAGGGAGATGATCTGATATATAATTGTTTCATCCATCATAGTGTGTCACCATGGGGTGCTCTAATGTTTTTCACCAAGAAGGAAGATGGTAATATGAGGTTGTGTGCATACTTCAAAATGTTGAATAAGGTAATGATCAAGAATCATTACACACTTCTAAGGATATATGATCCTTTCAAAAATCCAAGAGTAGATTTTTTCTTTTATAAGATCGATATATTTTTTGGGTATCACTAGTTAGGGTGAAGGAGGATGATATACTGAATACTAACCTCAGATATGTGTATGATCACTTCACATTCATGGTCAATTCATTAGGTATCCAAAATGCACTAGCTGTGATCATGGGGATCATGAACTCTGTGTTTCTTGAATAATTGGACTAGTTCATAGTCATGTTCATCATTGAAAATTTTATTTTTCTAGGTCAAATAAGGATAATTTCAATGATATCAGAGTTGTCTTGCTAATTCTTCGGTGCCACTAAATCTATGGGAGTTTTTCCAAGTGTATGTTTTTAACATAATAAATATATTTCTATTAGATTTTGGTGTCTTTGAAGGATGTGTAAGTAGAACCATTTAAGGTCGGGGAATTTTTTTATTAGGTATACCATAAGAAAGTGGGGGAGTTTCACAATTTTATTGGGCTAACATCGCATTATCATAGGTTTTTACCCAATTTATCTCAACTGAAACCCCATAGATAGAGTTGAATATGAAGGATAAGACATTTTGTTGTCTGATCTCTTCGAGATATCATTTTCTTAACTTAAGGGAAAAGTGGTTAGTGATCCAGTGATTACATTCAAAGGGAAGGGGTATGGTTGAGGTGTTCTGCGATGCTTCCCATTCGATATTTGGATGTGGGTTGATGAAACACATAGTGGTTATGTTTCATGGGTCTAGTAAGTCACATCCCCATTTGTGTAAATATTTTACCAATGATATGGATCTAGTAGTATTGGTGTTTGTGGTGATGTTATGGTGTTATTACAACATTGGGTAGTGATTTATGGTGTTTATAGGTCATAATAGATTAAAATATATATCTTCTCATCAAGATCTAAATCTACAATAGAGGAGGTTGATAGAGTTTCTTTAGGATTGTGATTTCGAAATATTATACACCTTAGGAAATAGAAATTATTTGGATGATTCTTTGAGAAGGAAGTCATATATCGATGTTCTTATGTAGTCCAATGATATTTAGAGATTGATAAAGGGGTAAGAATACATAACCTAGGATTGAAGGATGGTTGACTATCATGGATACTGGTTTGAGAAGATGGCATAGGCATACCTGGTGTAGTAGGTGGAGGAGTCATATCGGAAATACTAAGAGTTTAGAGGACCATTTTTGGATATACCTAACACTGAGAGGGGGTGAATCAGTGTTGGGTACTTTTTAAACTAATTCCAACATTTTATTCCTATACCTCTTGATCTATTAGGATATTGATTTTCTTATTCTCTTTTCCATTTTTCACGAAATAATTGAAATTATTAAAAATATAAACATGATATTTTTACAATGTTAACTTCTTAATTAGAGAAGCTACATCCTTTCCAGGCATGGGAATGACCAGTTCATGGATTATTTACTATAATGTAGTAACTGTTACAGTCGGTCGGGAAGGGTAACAATCCTATAGAAAATGTGGGTCCATAAACTTTGGAGGGGGGAATGATACAATCCTTCCTAGTGTGAGTCCCTATAATTTGGAGGGTGAAGGGAAACAATCATGTTCTTGAACTGGAGATGACCTAGTTCAACATGAAGCTTCAATTATAGTTCTTCTTAATTATTGTGGAGAGAGTATTATTCCATCTTCAATATGGGAGGTTAAATTCTTGGTCTTTTTTAGTGCTCCTCACATGGTTAAATGAAATGTAATAGGCAAGAAAATATCATTTCTTCTTCTCTCTTCTTTTATAGTGAAAAACCAACTGCACTAATTCTTCTTTCTTATTCTATAGTCGAACAAACAACTACACTAAAACTGCTTCCTTTTCTTGAAAATAATCTCAAAAACTGTTGTGATTATTCAAACATAGAAGATCATCTTACATGGCATCATCTGAATCATAACTATCCAGAATAATAATATGTCTTTAATTGGAAAAATTCTTCCTTTTATTTGTCAAATCTCTTCTTCATGGTGCACTTAATATTTTCTTGAATGAGTTAAAACTTTTTACATATGCATGTAATCATGGATGGCCTCTTCTCTAATCTGTCCCTCTTTGTTCACATGTGCACACACATACAGCCTGGGATATATTCAAATAACAATTGCATGTATGTATCTACCTTTATTTTTCTTCTTCTCTCTTATATGAAAACCCTAATGGGTATAAACCTTTTCACACACACACACACACACACTACTTATTTCCTTCCCCCTCCCTTTTTTGCATGCAAACAAATCCGAGTGGGTTAATCCCTTTAGCACACACACACTGCCTCAGGTTCCTTCAAAGAATGTACATGCGTACTTGCATGTATGTACTTCCTATCTCCATGAATTCCCTCTCTTCACCAAAAATGACACATGCACACTGTATATAATATTTTTGAAAATAGGAAGGTGTTATTACCTTTTATTTTTGAAATCGAGAGGCTCATGGGTTTTTATATTATTGCAGGAGGTGCACAAGTGTATCCTCACAGAGCACGGGTCTCACATGCACAGGATGTGTGGTGCTTTGCAAAGTGCAGTGGGAGTGTAAGACTCCAGCACTACCTTGAAGATATCTGAAGATTTTCACCAACAAGAATGGTTCCGTGAATCTCAGTTAATCGTAAAGGCAAGGGAGATGTGGTGCACTGTCCCTTTCCATTATGGAGTGTGGTTCTCCATGAAGCACAATTTAGAGTGTACATAACTTATCGAAGTCTTATAGAACCTATCTTCGCAGATCCAGAAGGCTTGTAGATATTTACATTCCCTTTGTGAAATAAAATCTCTAGGATATTTTCTATTATTGGAAAGAATATCTTTTAGGAACAAGGGAGCATCATCATATTCTAGGCTCGATGTAGATTGTTTTCTAAATGAGGAATAGATCTTTTCCATGTTCAAATCTCATGCGATAAGTTCTTAAAATCATATTTGAATAACTGAGATCTTCAGTTGATTAAAATTTTTAACCCCCATGTGATGATATTTAGAGATTCTCTATGTTTTTTTTCAAGCACACATCTTTCTCTTCTTCCATTCATTCAATAATGCAAGCATGCATTAGCAATAGAATACAACTTCTTTTCTGAAGCGCTCAAGCTCCATGAAGTTTCATCACAAATTCATATTCTTCAGCCACATTTGAAATTCATTATTTTGTTTCATGCATGAAAATGAAATTAAATGCCTGATCTTGTGGCTTCCCCTCAATAATAATGTAGTGGATTGGATTATTAATTATGTTCAGATGCTCAATCATTGTGGTTTTGTCGCTTCTCTGGTGTACTGTGATGTCAGGAACCCTTCAAAAAATCAGAGGTAGAAGATAATGATGTGGATTCTCTATAGTTTTTGGAACATCTACGATCAAACATGGACAACAGAGATTAGATGGTGGAACGTGAGATTAGATGAGTGGCTAGGATAGATTCCACATTTTTTAAATGATGAACAGTAACCACATTCGTTGTCCCACATGTAATCTATGATGGCAGTGGAGTGAGATATATCCAAAAATCACTATCAATGGTGGTTTAGAATTATCTCCCTCCCTCCCCAATAACACCCTGTACCAGTTCTCTGTAGGTGCAATATACACCCACCCTCTGTGCCGTCTTTGGCTCAAATATGAATGTGGTTTCCCCATTCTATCTGGCAGGCCTACACATAGCCCTACCACTCCTAGGTTGTCCTTACTATCTTCCCATTGGGTATGGTTGACTCTATCCCCCAAATAAATTGAGTTTATGATAGCTAGATGGATAGTGGGATCGCCTAATTTTTCAAATAACCCATAGAGAAATTTTTTTAACATAAAATACGTGCATGACCACCCTTATTCTTGAAAACATATGAAAGACCGCCTTCTTTAAATAAGACCAACTAACCCCTTATTCAACCATTATCCTTATTATTATTTTCCTTTTGGATTATTAATTCCATCTAACATACTTAGAACACTTCAATCATCACCAATGGATGATACTTCACCCATCATCATTGTTTTAAATAATGTGCCACTATTTACACAAGTTATTTGAACTTAGGATCAGTGCAATAATCAAATGATTTGTCACCTTGAATAATTTCGCAATTATCCATATATCACCACCCATTCATTTTGAATGGTGTTGAAAACTATTGAAAACAAATACGAATTCATACAGAACGTGGTCCCAACAATCTCCCCCTTTGTTTTTTTGAAAATACTTCAATGTTCTTTCTCAAATTAATTTTCCAATGTCAAAATTAGAATCTTCTCTCTCCCCTTCACTTTTATTTCTATTATTTTGAACTTTCATATCATATTATCTCACCCTTATTGACAAGAAATACAATTCTCATGGGAAAAGGATATCAATCCATACTTACGGAATGATCCATCCATCATTTCACTCAACATCTACTTGATCCATGCTCATCGTAGAAAACAACAAGATTTGATTTAGAAAACAAGGTTTTCCATTATCAACTTACCATGATACCTTGGGAGATGAGAACTAAAATAATTGTCTTCATGGGATGCCCACTTTCATTCCTAGCTATGATATGAAATAATTTTAAGAAAAATCAACCTAAAACTATAACACTCACTTACACAAATGGATCAAAAATATTCAAGTGATATCAATAGAATCAGGGACCTTAAGTAACATCCATTCTTCTTATCTCAATGATTAATTTAGTTTCTCCCTCTTTATAAAATAATTTTTACTTTGAGTTACCTAGGATGAGATATTGAGTAATGACATACCTTTTTCAATGAAATGTTCTTCAAGGAATTTATTGAGTTATTGAATTTGATACCAATGGATGTTGATAGTAATTGAAAAAATAATACTCGAAGCTTCTTCACGTGTCTCCCCCTCAAGGGAAAACTCCTCATCACTATCTCTCGGGTTCTCCCCATGAGATATTGCTTCACCTTAAATTCCTTTTATAATAATAAAAAATACAATACACAAAGATTTTAGGGAATAAGGTGGATCCTCTTTGGTTCATCAATGTGAAAAGCAAGGTTGGGATGATTTTATTAACCAAGATGCTACATTTTCTCCACTATCCACACTTTCACATTTGATCTTCAATTATGATTGTGGTTGTGTGGATATTATCACTTCTTCCATTACTTTGTGTGTGATCCTTCTTTATTTAATATCTTGAAAAGCACTAGAATCTCCTCGTGCAACTTTCAACTTCTTAAGAAATTCTCCTTATGTTGGAATAAATGGAATGTAATTTTTAATAGAGAGACCATCCTTATTGCACCTGAAACATATGAACTATTTATCTTCTTGAGAAATATATATTTTTAATTTTTCACTATCCTTATATTGAACATTTTACATTTCCTTAATTCATTCCAAATCATCTGGCCATATAACCAACTGTTCATTAGAATTTGAGGCATCGTGATTGGATTTTCCCTATAGATTCTTCTAAGTGAAATCCTTCATAGGAGTTATTTTGATTTGACCACCCCTCACCTTCATGGATTTAGAATACAGGGTATTATATCCTTTCCTTCATGAAATATTCTTGGGAGATTTTTTTTACAATATTCTTCTGGTTTCATCCCGAGGTTTCGTCTTCATTCCTAGCCAGATTTTGTAATCTTATTTTCTTGTCAGCTTTTAATACATGTTGAGAGGGCCTTCACTAACCATGTGACCATTGCAATTTCATACATCACATATGTTTTCAAGAATTCCAAATAATTTTGCATTATATATATTTTTCTAGATCAATGAATGTTGCTTATTTTTTCTCACTTTCTCCAACTTGAGACGAGCTTCCCTTAGGATTTTTTATTTTTGAGGATTGTAACAAATTTTTAGTGCAAAATTCCCAAACACGTTGCAACACCAACATTGACACACAAATCTTATCTTATGGATATCTCATGTATTAGATTTCTAGGTCTTCTTCATGATGTTTTGTGCTCTCTAGGGGGAACCAAATTCCATATTCTCTTTCCTATCCACCATAGTCTTGGTGCTAAGTTTCATATTACTTTTCTTAATACATACTTGTTTGCAGATTTTCTTCCACCATGCTCTTTTTGTAGAGATAGATTTAGAATCATTAGTAGAAGATGGTATGGATGGTACATTTTCCTTCGTAGGTACTAGTGATAGATCATTTAATGAAGTCATGATATTCTTATCATATGTCGGAAGAATTTTTACCATAAAATCCCCCAGTATGAATTGAATACCACTAGAAATTGTCTCATTATTATGTGAAGCCCCAATATGTGTCATATAAAGATTAGCCAACCGATATTCCATTTCTATACATTTCATTTTGAGTGTGATTTTTTGATATTAAATCACAATAATATTCTCTTAATTGGACTTATTTAATATTTCCACTTAATGTTCATGAAAATAAAATTTTTTTGGGAAAAAATATTAACATTCACTAATATTAATGGATGTTTATTCAAAATATAAAACCTTTAAATCAATGATCTTTCCCAGCTCATTTTCAAGTGAATGGATCTTCTCTTATAGAGTCTTTTGGACTCCCTCCTTTTCTTCCACTTCTCTGAACCACTTTGAAGAAGATAATTTAAATCCCCTCTTTTTTTCTTCAAAGTCTGCAACATGTCTAAAGAGAATTAAACATTGAACAATATTTTTTTGTATGGATTTTTCCAAAACATCCATTTCTTCTTCTAGTTGGGTGATATCTTTCTTCGTATGTTGAAATAGTCTAAAAACCAATGATTCACATTCTTCAAGAATACCATGAACACTAATTATTAATATATCAACAGATAATTGTTGAGAGGTCGTATATTTACCATCACCACTTATGCTAGCATTTCCATCACGAGAATTCTTTTCAAATGTACTAACACATAACTCCGGATCATTTGAGGTAGGAAGTTTTTACATCTTCTTTGTGGAAACTTGAGCCACCTTCTCATTACATTTCATGCTTGATGTGTCTTATTTTTCAACAAGGTATGGAGATCCAAATTCTTCATATTCTTCACGTAAGAGGGACTTCTTATTCAATTTTCTATTCTATTTCTTTTTCATGTTCATCATGGTCTTGATTGATATATCATTAAACATAGAGATAATTGAATCTTCATAGAGACTGCACATTATTGATAAATCAGGAAAGAAAACTCATGTATTCTCAAGATAATATCATCAATGTAGAGAATCCAACAGAGGTGAACCTGGCGCTCTGATACCAATTGAGAGGACCAACATGAGATATACCTAATAGTGAGGGGGGTAGGGATGAATCATTGTTGGGGACTCTTTAAAATAATTACAACATTTCATCCATGTACCTCTTGACCAATTTAGATCTTAATTTTGTTATTTTCTTTTCTATTTCCCATTAAATAATATAAATTAGTTAAAATATGCACCTGGTATTTTTACAAGGTTAACCTCTCAATAAGAGAAGATACATTCTTTCCATTCTTGGGAATGACCAGTTCATGGATTCTCAACTATAATGTATTATCAATTATATTGGGTTGGATAGTGAAATAATGCTCCAGCTAAGGTGGGTACCTACACTTTGTAGGGGGAAACAAAACAATCCCTCCTAGTGTGAGTCCCTACACTTTGGAGGGTAAGGGAAACAATCATCTTCCAGAACTGGTGATGACCTTGTTCAACATGCTACTTCCTTGACGGTTATTTATACAATCTGTGGAGATAGTATTCTTCCTTATTCAATAAGGTAGGTTCTTCTCTTGATCTTCTTCAGTGCTCTTCAATTGGTTACTTGAAAAGAACTAGGCAAGCAACTTTACTTTCCTCTTATACCTTCTTCTCTTGTGCAAAACCAACGACACTACTTCTTCTTATTTCTTCCTATTTAGTGAAAAAACCTACTATAATAAAACATATTCCTTTTATTGGAAATAATCACAAACAAATTTGTGACTATTCAAATAAGGATTATAATCTTACTCGGCATCATCTAAATCATAACTTCCCTAAAAACTAATTAGTATTTAGTTGGGAAAACTCTAACTCTTCTTCTTCTCTTCTCTTCATCTTGGTGGAGTTAATCTTTTCATGAATGAGTTTCACCATTTTACATATTCATTTAAGAATTAATTCACACTTCTCTAATCCTTCCTTATTCATTCACATGTGTACACACATATGTCTTTGGTTATATTCAAATAGCATGTTCATGCATGTATCAACATTAATTTTTCTTCTTCTATCCTGTGTGAAAACCCTAATGGGTATAATAGTTTCCACACAGACACACAAAGAGACTCTTTATATATATTTCCCTTATTTTCATGCAACCAAATCTAAGAAGGTAAATCCCCTAGGCATGCACACACAACCTCAGGATACTTCAATGAATGTACATGCGTACATGAAGGTACATACTTTCCATCTCCATGAAATCCCTCTCATCGCAAAAAATGGCACATGCACACTGTATAGTATATTTGTGAAAACTGTAGGGTGTTCGTACCTTTTAATCATGAAACCGAGAGGATCACAAGTCTTGGAATTGTTACAGGAGGTGTGTAATTGTAGCCTCACAGAGCACATGTCTTCCACGCATAGGATGTGTGGTTCTTTGTGAAATGTAGTAAGAGTGTGAGAATCGAGAACTGACTTGTAGATCTCTGAATATATTCATGAACCAGAAAGTTTTCGTGGATATTAGTTCATCCCAAAGGAAAGGTAGATGTGGTTTGTTTTCCATTTTCTTTGTAGAGCGTAGTTCTTCACAAACCATAATCGTGAGTTAAAAACACTTGTTGAAGGATAGGGGAATCCTCTATTCTCAAATCCAGAAGGAATGCAGATCTTTTCTTTCCCTTTGTGAAACCAAAGCTCAAGAAGATGCTCTAATTTTAGAAATGAGATCTATCGATAACAAGGGAGCAATATATTTTTCTCATCTCAATGCGGTTTATTTTATATGTAATGAATAAATCATTTACATGATCAAAAATCACGCGATAAGTTCTTCAAATATTCTTTGATTAACCTAGATCTTGTGTTCTTTAAAATTTTCAAACCGCATGTGATGAAATGCCCAAATTCATAGTATATGTTCTTTTCGAGTGTGTTTATTTGTCTTCTTCCATGCATTCAAGAACCCATGCATGCATTAGGAATGGAATTAAACATTTTTTCTTGAGTTCTCAATCTCTAGGGATGTCCTCACAACTTTATTTTATTCGGGCATGTTCAAGCTTCATTATTGTGTTGCATGTATGAAAATTAAATGGCCTGCACGATCACTTGGCTTCCCTTTGACCATAATACAATGGAGTGGATTATTAATGATGGACCGAAGCTCGATCAAGGAGGTTTGGTCGCTGATATGGCGTACTGTGACGTCGAGAACCCTTTGAATGATCATAGGTAGATGACAACAATGTGGGTGCTCTATAGTTATTTGATTAGATGAGATCGAACAAAGAATGTGGATATTAGATGGTGGAATGAGAGATAAGATGAGATGCTAGGATTCCTTCTGCATTTTTTAAATGATGAACAGTAACCACATTCATTTTCCCATACCGAATATGAGATGTGGGTGGAGTGAAATATATCAAACAAGTGCTATTAATAGTTGTTTAGAATTATATCTCTCCCTACCCGATATCTCCCCATAACAGTTCTTTGTGGGAATGAACTGTGCCCACCCCTTTCATGGGATTCATACCAACTATACATAGGATTTTCCCCGTGTTCTCCTGTAGGCCTACATATAGCCCTACCACTCCCAAGCTAGCCTGGATGGGTTCCCCTTGGGCACAGTCAGATCTATCCTACAAATTACATGGGTCAAGGATAGTTGGTTGGCTAGTGGGATAGCCTAATTTTATAAGTAACTCACAGACAAAAAATGATAACATAATACTCATGCATGGACACCGTTGTACTTGAAAACCTATACAGGGCCACCTTCTTTAAATAAGACCAACCTTCCACTTCTTCAACCATTATCCTTATTCTTCATTTCCTTTTGGATTATTAATTCAATAGAACACACTTAGAATACATCAATCATCCTCAATGGATGATACTTCAACCATCATCATTGTTGTAAACAATGTGTCACTGCTGACACATGTTCTTTGAACATAGGATCAATGTAATAGTCGTTTGATTTGTCACCTTGAAGAATTTTCAAATTCTACATGTATCACTACTCCTTAATTTTGACTAGTATTGAAAACCATTGACAACAAATACAAAATCATACATAATGTTTTCCCCACAAGAGTTATAGGTGATACATAATCATTTTTGACATGACAACGCTCTATAGGGATGGCCGGAACCATATTCTATTTTAGAGGAGGTTGTTTTTTTATATAGTAATGTTCAAGGGGTTACCTTGTGAGTTTTTTATCTCAACATTGGAATTACACCAAAGAGTATCCAAGATGTATCATGGGTTGAGGATATAGTTTTGATGGCTAAGGATGAAAAGGGATATGGTAGTGTTTATGGTGAGGTGTTTGGTTTTTATACAGGTAAATATTGAGAATTATGTCCCCATAAGTTATTTGTAACATTTGGGTGCTCGCAAGTGTATATAAGATGAAAAATATATGGATTTATTCATAGGGTTACCCCACACTCTGGGAGTTAGGGATTTTATTTGGTTAATCCTGTACTAGTGAATGAAATCGGTCCACCACATAGAAATCATGTAGTCGGGTGCCAGATATGCTTTGGATAAGAGGTATACAGGTGAGGTGTTTTGGTGTCATGGATTTAGAGGTCCATTTTCTTAGATCATGATGTTTTTTTACCTCTTGAATATGTATAATATTATATAATTTTCATTCAATTAGTTATGAGTCTGAACTACTTTCCACCCTTAGAAATATGGGTATATAGAGTCAACAATCCAAAATAAAGAAGAATTTTTGTGGGCATGTGTCTCATAATTTAATTTAATGTGGGTATCAAACATTCATTTAAATGAGTTTTCCTAAATCAACAGCCATCACCCATCCATTTTAATGGCCCTGTTTGATAGATTATATAATTGGTTGTATTATTCTCCGTTATGTTGGATGGAGGTTGGGGAGGTAATAGTTCTTGGACCCGATGTGGTAAAATGCACGATAAAAAGGATCACATGTTCATGAGAGGATGAAAGCAGTACGAGACTGGAAAATTCTAATGTTGATCCTGGGAGGAGGCCCTTATATTTTTATGTGGGAGAGAATTTTTTCTTGAGATTCAATCAACGATGAGGGAAATAGAGGTTTGGTAGGGGGAGTAAGCTTTTTATTTAGTTTTTGGGTCCTTTGAGGAGTTTGGGTGAGATAGAGAGGTAGTATATCAGTTGTAAAATAAATTGTGACTGGAACAGATTCATGATGTCTTCTACATGTCTTAGCTCCATTGGTATCTTCATGATAAATCCCATGGCATTGATTGGAGAGAGTTGAATATCAATGATTACATGAAATTTATGGAGCATTCAGTAGAGGTCAATGATCAATGGTAGAAGGTTCATCATGGGGGGACCGTTTCCTTTGTTCGTCTATCTTAGAGGCATGGTTCCATGGTGGAGAGTAATTAGTAGTGAGACATTCTGATTCATGTCCAGTTCCTAATTTTGTTTTGAGTTTTCCTTTTTTTCCTATATTAAGTGATGTTAGGATTTGGGTTTTTTATAAGAGGTTTTGTTCCCATGATGTGTTGTTTTATTGATGTATGATGTGTGGTAACGTTTCACACTATAAAAGGGGGGATGATTCCTAATTGAAACACATTATAATATTACATGATTAAACCTATTATAAAATTTATTTATTCCTAGAAAGGATAGTATCTTGACATGGAGGATGGAATTCCATGTTTTTAGGTTTGAGGTTGTGTAGTTTTTTGGTTTTAGTGGTTACTGGTTTGGGTTGTATAAAAAATGGACGGTTTTGTTAATATGGGTTTGTGTGAAATGTGGTGGTTTGTGACTACTACCAGAAGATGTGGTGTTGTTCCTGGTGAGATGTGGTGATTTTTTTGAGTGGTGATATGGTTTTGGGGGCTGTTTATAGGTGTTTCTATAGATGATTTTTTTTGGTATCATTTGGGGTATTATGAGATTCTTGAGATGTATTACACGTGGTGGGTTTTCATACAACTTTCTTTTCATAGTTTGGATTTGATTCTCAAGGATGAGAATAGTTTTGGAGGTATCTTATGTAATAGTCTTTAGCTTCTAGGACCTTTACATTTCTAGTTTTGTTGGTTGGAGAGTATTAGTGATTCTTTGGATGAAGACCCAGAGGGATCTGTGGATGATGGACCTACATGAATGTTGTAGTAGGTGGTTCGTGATGTCAACCAAGTTCATGTCATGAATTGATGTTCCATGGACATTATGTGGTCTAATTAGGAGTTTGGGAAATGAATTCATGTTGTGAAATGAATTCATGATGTGAAAGGGTGGGATCCAGGTTGGAAAAAGGGGTGATCAAATGATAATTTTCATTCATATGTACCCCACTTTCTCTCATTTTTTGGGTAACCCTATCAAATTTATATGTATCATCCATCAATCCTTATTTTTCCTTGACTCATTAGCTCTTTTGGATTCCCACTGGTGATTGATGATAATATATTAATGTTTTTGTTGGTGTATCTATCTTATTATTCTCCTGGGGGTCCTCTATAGTGGTGTTGTTTTTGTTTGAATAGGGTGTGGGTAGTGTTTTTTATGATCATTGTGTGTGGTTTAGGTTGATCTATGGTATCCCATGTTTGGTTTTGGTTTGAATGAATTTATTCATCTCCCTAAAATATTTAGCATGTTGAAAAATATTCTTTGAGGTAGGGAATCACTTTTTTCTCACTTTTTTGTATAATATGATACGAGATTACTCTTGTTTCTCAATGGGTAATGGTTTGTGATAACCTAATCAAGATAATGTATTAGTTAATTGAAATTTATGGGGAATAGTATTGATTTAAATACTTTTAAATCATTTATATAATCCTGATGTTGTTAATTGATTGGATTGACACCCCCTAACTATCATTCTTGTTGAGAGCCTTTGTTTGCATGATATTGACGTGTGTTTTTGAGTTCTTATTATGTGATGGTAGTGATATAAGACTCAAATGTAAATGATATGGCCAATTATATTAGTTTAATAAAAAAAATTTCCCTAGGATTTATTACTTGATTAATAATTCCCTAAATAAAAAAGTGTTATGTGATAAAAATTCCTCTTACTAAATCTGGAAAATGATACGTGATGTGTTGTGGTTTTTTTGGTATGAGGTTGTGACATGTGTTGGAGATGTGTAATTAATATATAGTTATGATGTGGGTAAGTGATGTTTGGATGTGATGTGGTGTGGTGATGTTGTTTGTTGATATGTGATTGAGTTGTGGGGTAGTGATGTGTGGGTTTGATGTGTGGTTTCGATGTGACTAGAAAAGTGTGGTGAAGATTGTTTTTTGGTTGGATGATGATGATGATCTATTTTTTGGTATTGTGATATGGTTATTTTGGGGTAGTTTCCCTAATATTGATGGAATAACTAGTTAATATTGTTTGATATGTGTTGGTATGGTTGGGTTAGTGAACAAATTAATAATAGGTTGTGTGGTTAAATGTGGTTGTTGATAAATAATGAATGGAATGGGTTGTTTAAATGAGGTTGGATTCACATTAAATGAAAATTGGGCCTTTTCATGTGTTTATTTTTTGGTTTTATGCATTTGGAGGTGGAAACAAAATAGGATTTTATAGTGAGTTGGTTAGTATCCTTTTTTGGTTGTGAACCCAAAGGTTGCGATTGTGTGTGGCTATTATATATACCTTGTATATTCATTGTGATTTGTTATATATACCCCACCTATGTTGATCAATATGTAATGGAACCCATATATTTATATTAGGGGTGATTTTCTCAACATCCTAGTTTGGGATATTGATGGTTAGAAATCAGATCTTTCCCACTCTCTCTTCACAGTGAGTTGATATGCATATGTTATGATGGATAGAGGATAGATACAAAACCAGGTGATAAACTTGGTGTCTTCAAGTGAGTTGTGATGTTATCATGTTTTAGGGATGTGATATGTGATTTGATCATGCTATGGGATGGATTATGGTGGGGTTAATTCATAGTAGGATGAGGTAAATAGGTTGATATCCTTTAGGTTAATGAAAAGATGTTATTCCGGCTATGGTAGTGATGTGACAGACTAGGTATCATCGGTAGAGATGTGATGTGATGGTCTTGTTGTGGGGCAGTGATATATCTTACAAGGAATTTTGGGGAGTACTAGGACATATGAGTTTTGGCTGTGAGAGATGAAATCCGTTGGGAAAGCGGTCTAGGGTACCATTTATCAATATGTACGTTATTATGTTATCATTGTTGGATGCGTTATTTGGAGATCCTAGAAAGGTGATATGTGGATTAGTTAGTTGACCTATTTATGTGTTGTTTGGTTTTTTATTTCCTCATAGGTTCATTAGTTCTCTTCTATAACATGTTCATTAGAAAATTTGGTTACCATACTGAGTGTTATTGTATACCAAATCTATGTATATAAATTTATTTTCAGGTTTTTAGGTGGATTACATGGACCATGATTGACATTATGAGTTCATACTTTTTGATAGTTTTCATTTTCCTCTTTATATTTTAATTTTAAGAATTTACATTTTGAAACTTCTATATATATCATTCTTATTTATAAACAAACTATGTTATGGATTTGGTTTACTTGGTATATTATTTCCGAGAGTTTCATGAAGTTGATTCATCCTATCTCCTTATCACTTTTTATTATAAAGCATAATGTGTCCCATTTTTGATATTTTTATACCCTTGGTTCTATTCACAAAATTGGGTTCTACTACGGGTGGGACTCAGGGGGTTCATTATCTATCTCCCTTAATTATGGTATCTCTAGGGGAGGGGTCATGACCATAACAATGAGACATAGGCTAATAGTTAGATCAACCTTTGTATGTCTATAATTGGATCACTCTTAGACCTATTATGTTTCACATGATTCTAATTATATAATGTTATTACCAAGAATGTCTATGTTTTTTAATTTTTCCTTATTTACACAGTTATTATCTATGATTTATAGTGATGTTTTAATATCATTATTTTTTTATACTACAATGACTTCATCTTATGGTTGGGGTTTTTATTTGGTGTTTCCTCTTTTCTTGGGATGGTTTACGTTAAAATTGGGTTTTGAAATGAATTTGGGTAAGGAGAGAGGTATTTCAGAAAGGGAAACACTAATCTTATTTTATTTACAAAACATCTAAGGAATCTGTCCATAAGAAATCATGTGTTTTTGTTCATAATTGGTTTTACCTTTTTTCCAATTAATCAAAATTTGTGGTAAATTATTTTAAAATAATAGAGGTATGTTATTATTTAATTGTGAAGAATAACATGGTAATGACTATTTCTTAATTATAGTTAAAAATATCATTAATTAAATGTTTAATTAAAGGATTTTCCAAAACTCATTGGTGTAATTATATTGGCTATGTATAGTTCCCACAAAAAACACACCTTATTGTGTATGTAGATTTTATGTTTCAATGCTTGAAACCAGGTTATCATTTGATTTTTATAATTCATGGATATTAATTCACGTATATGTTACTGTTGGTCATATAGAGATTATTGTGTAATGATTATTTCTTAAAACTAATGTTTAGAGTTTCATGTACTGACCAAAATAGACATACGTATACTTTGTTTTGGTTTATGTTTTTAATTCCCCAAAACATGGCCACATATTTTTGTGGGTACAGTATTACATGTTAATCCCAATAAAAAAGATAACATTCTAAAGATCATGGTTCAGTAGCCATTATGATTCTAGATATATAAATATTTCAATATAACATGACATTTACAGTATTTGAGTACCGATATTCATTCCATAAATCCACACATAAAGATGATATGAAATATTATTCCACTTCCTTGCATGGGGAATATAAAAAAAATTAAATGATGATATCCAATACATAGTAATGGAAATCATACAGTGGAGGCTAATATGGAATGAAAATGGCATTAGAAATATGCCACGAACAAGTAAGAAATTGATGTATTAAGAAAAAAATAATCCATAGATGACAAAGACATATATTATCACATGGATCACATAAAAAGGGTAATGATGGGAACGTATAATTTCGGACATTATAAAAATATCATTTAGGCTTTGTGCTAATACATCATACATAATGGGATAAGAAACATCATTTATCGTATCATAGTTATCTCCTGAGACCTATCAATCCACTAAGGGGCTATATAATTTTAGGCCCCACCCATCACGAAAAATTATAATACATTCCAGTAAAAACAAAATCAGTATATGTTATACACGACATAATGGTCAAGGATGAATATCATAAAAATACATGGAATGATTGTTTAAAGTATATTATTGGTAACAGATCAGATTGATTATAAATAGTTTTACCTAGAAAATAAATTAATAAGTTTATCTATGTGTATTTTCATGACTCATAAAAAGAATAATTAGGGACAAAAAAATTCAAAAATGTATCATTATCAAGTGATGAATATGGTTTTTTAGTTATAAGGAAATTATGAAAATTAAGATTATCAAGGAGTGATGGATGTAAAAAAGATTGAATTTTATGTTCTAGGAGACCAAAGAAATTATTGATAAAACCCATAGAAATAAAATAAATTTTTTAATTATGGTTCATAATGTTCTTAATAATCATTAAAAGCATATCCCCAAGGAGTTCCAAACTATGTGTGTGGTATGAACCAACATGTTATGCACTTGTTGAAGATATATTTAATACACAAGTAGATATTTTGACATTATTACCCCTTGGTGAATCTATTATAAAACTAATTCCACTTGTTTTTATCCATAAAAGGATTTAATATCATTAAAAACCATATACACTCATTACATTAAAAAAATAGGATGTTTTATGGCTATGTGATTTCTTCAGTATAGTAATAACTTGTCAATGGGACATAATATGAGTAGAATGGACACTCACATGGATATGATTTATTAAGGGGAATACATAAAATTATATAAATGAAATAATTAGAGAATAAATTGGAAATTTAAATTTATATAACAATGGAAATACTTGTAATAATTAAAAAGTACTAGAAAGAGACCCCTTACCAATCTTGAGTTTTATACCATAGAGATAAACCTTAGAAATGACCAATCTCTTCATTTATAAAGATAGGGATATATTATTGTATTAATGAGAGGTATATAAATAGGTAAATCAATATTTACAATGGGATAATGAGAATATGGGATGAATATTTATAGGTGTGGTGAGTTGAATTTCATGTAATAAATTATCGAATATTTTAATTCTCCACTATTTTAAGGGATCCAATACCCCCCATAGTGCCCTATTAGATCCCTAAATACTCCAATATAATAATTAGTTAGAAAAATAGTATAATAGAACCACCTTATTCATGTTTATTCATGACTACATATATATGATTTAATATTTACTGTATTTCATTATTTTTCACAATTTTCACCATATTTTAATATTTTATTAAAATTATAAAATTTCACCCCATAGAAAATTTTGACATTTTGATTCAAAATATGAAATCCATTTTATCAGATTTATCATATAACTATTTAAATTTTACATTATATAATATGATGAAATATTTAACAAAAAATTACCGTATCAGAGTAAAAATAATTTCAGTACATAAAGAATATACATATTAATAAGACTTAACCTCTATATACATAACTCGTCATTACACCAAAATAACACCTAATAGAAAGTTGAGTAATGGTGGTACTCTCATGGGGTGGTTTGAGTAACATTTATATGGTATTTATCTACACTAACTTGAACATCTCCAAACTATGATTCCTCTACAACTTTATTTATTGATGTTCTCTAGGGGATTAGTCGTGGCCAATACCTAGTGATGATACCTCCTTATCATGATCTGTTTAATAAACTTCATAAGGGATGTTACAACTAGTTTAGTCCATGGTTCCTTCCTTTTATAATAATTTACCCTTATTATTAAAAATAATAATTACTAATAATAAAAGAATGTTTTGATTTTTATAACCTCAATAGTAAAAATTCCTAGTATTCAAATTTAAAAATGGTTTTATTCTCTAATGATCATACCAAAAATAGTTATTTTACCCCTTATATGTAACCAACATATAACTTCATTAATATCCTCTCATAGTTTTCATACAATCACTATTAAAAGTTTCAATTTTTCTTCTAAATAACAATGTATCCCATATACTTTTTATTCTTCTATGTGTATAATATACTAGAAACATGATTAGGGTGTTGTTCCATATTTTTACACATTTTGGTACTTTCTTATATTTTATTATAAATGTAGTTATCTAGTTTTCATTCACACTAGTATTTATTTTATTATAATGGTGTAATAATGTAATTTCAATTATATAATGATTCTGTGATGAAAACATTATTAAATTTTGTTGAATATTGGGTATTATATTCTCCTACTAAATAATTTCATTTTAAAAATACAAATTATGATATAAAAAAATTTGATAATATTTTTCATTTAATCCTATAGATTCCATGGGGAATCTACTAATTGATTATTCCACCAATGAACCTTCAATATATGAGTAATTTAATGGTTATAGTGAAATATTAGTACCTTAAATCTTCCATTCTCAAACTCTATAACAACATTTTAGAGTCCAAAATATTTTTCCTTATTAGTCTTTTTATGGTTCCATTCTAATCATGGAATGGAAAATGTTATTGTACAAAAAATCCATAAGGGGTAAAACATCCACCATTTTATAGATAAATGATTTAAAACCCATTTATGAAGTTTTATTTTGTCTTACACTTGTTGGAATACCAATAATATCACAAAATAATCCATAATTTATTGTGTCATATTTTACCAATAGAAATACTCTCAAATATACATATACATATTTCTAATTTTGGGATGTATTGTGAATTTTGGGTTATAAACCTCAACAAGAAGATATTTCTTTACCTGAGGTCATCACGTAATGCATAAACTCTTACCAAACCATAGAACTTAATCATCCCTTTAGTTAAAATATTTAAATATCTCATTACTCACATTTTCAATGTTATTTTATAAGTCCTTACCATCTTGATAATATTTCATAATCCTCTGAATTAAATAACATTACGTTATTACGTAGAATAAGAATTATGTTTTCCCTAACATTATAAAAACCACGTACATAGTTAGTAGATCCTTTAAAATTATAACATTATACAACCTCATCAAGGATAATATTCCATGGTCTTTTATACTCAATTCTTATTGTACCTTCTTTGTTTTCCCATGATAATAATATATAGCACAATCATAATCCTTGATTAGTATCAACCTTCTCCATTGCCTCATATTAAGATCCATACTAGTAATGATGTATATCAAAATCTTTTATCAATTTATTTATCACATATCTCTCAATAGAGGTAATATCTCCATATAATTAGAGAAAATATCATTATTTCCACATATGAATCATGAATGTGATAATTTACCTCAGGGCGATTCAATTGTTGAGATTCATAATCCACCATGTTATCTATTTTATTAATTATAAAAAAATCAAATAACAACCTTTGATGCATCAGTATAAAGAAAAAACCATTATTTTCTATATGTATTAGTCAACATGTGTTCATTCACAAATTACATCTTAAATTTCTCAAAACTATATTCATATTTCGTTTTCCATATGGACTGAACCCCTTACTTGTTCACATAGTTAACAGATTATCTAATTAAATGTGTTTTTCAACAAATCGTTTATTGTATCTTAATAATATTGGGTCACAATTTATTTTAGTTATGCAAGGTGGTCATTTCCATTCTTGGAAAATATTCATTTTCAAGAGATTAACACATATACCATACATGGATACAATATGTCTATGGAAAGAAACATGGTGACTATAAAAATCATATTTACTAATTTCCACATATAACTAATTTTCCCTTAAAACCTCAAGAATGATTCACAAGTGAGTTTATGCCCCTCATAACTCTTATATCACATAATAATACCATCAATAAACACCCCCAAAAAACATATCAAGATAATCCTTCAATATACTTTTTATAAAATCCATAAACCAATAGGGTGGGTTAGTTAACCTAAATGGAATTACTATGAACTAGTAATGACCATAACTTATATAAAAGGATCCCTTTATGATATCCACCTTCTTAAAATTTAATTTATTATTACTAAAATAATGGTAAATATTCATGTAGTATTGATCCCCATGAAGTAAAATAAAGAGGTCATCAATATATGGTAAGAAACATTTCATTTTGAGAGGTATTTAATAAATTTCAGAATAGTAAATGCATAATCCCATTGAGAAATATGTATTCATTATAAATAAAACATGTTGTCGCTATGGTGGTATACTTGGATTAATGTATCCTTTTCCACATAAGTCTTATAATTACTTATTCTACTAGACTAACTCTTCTATATCCATGATATATGATGGTTTATTTATTAATTTTACAATATGGATAAGATTCATAGATAATTAAAAGTCCTAATTTAGGGGAGACCAAGGTAATTAATTTGAAAATTGAAAATATATACTTAAAAACTGAGTATAAATTATATTATCAAGAAAATAATTTACCAACATTTATTTAATCTCATTCATGTTATCCCAAAGGATTTCATTAAGATGAGATTCTATGGGTGGATCCTTAAAACATCTAGGTAATGAGATATCCACTTGGAAAAAAAGTAATTTCATACTTACCTTAGCAAAATGAACTTATTTATCTATACAAAAAAGAACATTATTTAAAATTAAAATTCCAATACATCTCCCATATTTGAGGAAAATGCACCATAAATATTATTATTAGACTTTAAACATGACAGAAAATATTAATTTTAATTTTAATTATAGATTACATCTTTGTTTCAATCTATGTACCAGTTAGTGTTATAACATAAAAAATTATTCATGAATACATTAGTAAAAATTTAATATTCCTTAAGAACATGAAATATATGATAGATGGTGTCTATCTAGAATTAAATAACATATTATCTAACATTGAGTGGATAATTAATTTACATGATATCACATTGTTAGTAACTTCAAATAACTCTATTGTTATTTAAAAAGATGAGATTTTATCAATATGCCTCTTCTTTGGTAGATTGCATAGGTACTTGGGGAATTTTTACTTTTATTTTATCATATCCTTATGGTTGAATGATTCTACATTTATTAATTTTTTCAATCCATTGTAGTCATAATATTAATGAGGATTCTTTACAACAAAAATCATACACCTAATCCATTTATTAAATCCCCTAGGTTTTTCTTATCGCATTTATTACACATGGGAAACTCCAATGTACCCTTATTTACATTTAAAAAATTTATTTCCTCACATATGTAAACCACCTTTTTACTCCCAGCTTTCCCTTTATAAAATAAATATTTAGAAAACTCATTCACTATCATGATATCACTTGTTAAAATATCTTCACATGAATAAAATTTTTGAGAGGCTATTTATCTGGTAAGACTTAGCTTCGAACCATCTAATAAGTGATCAAACATTCTTTATAGGATGTATATATAATCCATTACATACCATTATAACCATATGAAATTTGCCTCATACTAAGACACTATCTCTTATTTTTTTAAAAATTTAAGGATTTTAATTCTATCATAGCAAGTTTATGTAGAGGAAAGTATTTTTCTTGTAAATTTACATTAAATAAATCTCACACCATTTTTCAATCTCATCGATCTTCTTTTTTTATAAATCATGGAACACCATTGTTCAGTATCACCCTTTAAATGATACACAACCATGATCACATTTTACCTTTAAGTACCACCTAAGTCTATAAAGATATTATCTAAATAATTTATCATTTTATATGCCATCATTAGATTAGTGGAACAACTAAATGATGGGGGTTACCTCATTAAATGATTTATGGTGGTTGATCCTTATTGAGGGGAAACTGGTTGCTCAATTCAGTTGAGGTTATTTTTCATAACCTAAGTCAATTTACCCCTGAATGTAAAAAAATTTATCATCACCAATATTAATTATATTATTTTGATGATCCCAAAAATCCACACATTATTCATAAATGTTTTCTTGTTTTTCATGTCTTCTATCATGCCCCAATACCTAAAAATGGAATAATGTAATTTGTTATATTGTAAACTTATAATTCATAAATATTCACATATACATATCAGGTTTTTCTAAAATATGGTCTACTAAGTATAAAACTCATAAAATTAATTATATAATAACATTTTGAATTTTCTAGAAATATGTTCTCTAAATAAATACATTTAAATTAAATTCCTAAGGTTTTGAAAAATCCTTGTCCTCATACTAACTGTAACTCCCCCAACACATGTCAACTATTTCTGTTGGGTTATTGATGAAATGTTAATAATAATAAAAGATTTGAGTGTCATATGTTCATGGTTTAGTAGTCCCCCTGAGACTTGATACATAAACATTTCAATACAAATTAATAATTAAAATATTTAATTATATGTCTTTATTCATTAATGATACCCTTAAAGTTGATCATACATAGTATTATACCATATTAACTTGGGAAAAATACATAAATGTGAAGGGGAGATCAAATTCCCAATAGTGAAAAGTGTCTAGCAGTAGCCAAAATTGAAAAATAATAGAATATGAAATATATCATGAATAATTAAACAACTAAAAAATTTAGTATAACATATTCCGTGGATAAAAAATATATAGATAATCACATGGTTACCATAAAAATGGCAATGATGGGAATTAATAATGTTAAACATTATAAAAATAACATAGATGTCTTTTTCCATGAAATAATATATAAAGGGTCAAGATGATCATTTTACCATATCTTATTTGTTTCACGAGACCTACCTATGTAGTAAGGAAATATATAATTATAGGCCCTTCCAATCACAAAATTGTCCAATACACTTCATAAAAAACTAATTTAGAATTGGGTATACATAGAATAATCCTCAAGGATGAATTGATTAGAAAAAAAAATAATGTTTATTCAAGAACACCAAAAAACAATGTAAGGGTTATGGAGGACAGAAATAATGGATTATGAAAGCAATCCCTCACACAATGTCCATACAGTCTATTAGAGGACATCAATACATTGAATATATCATCTTCCTTTCTGCTTCACACTTTTTGATTCCAGGATATTATCCACTATTGGTCAGAGTATTATATTAAATAGGGGTAGAATTGATTTCCTATAAACATTTATGATTAAAAAAATTATTTAAAAGTCCCTCAATATTAAAATTCAAATAACCCAATTTACCAAAGCAGCATATTCAGAAGAGTTTTGAGTATTCAATTCATTTCTCAAAAGATTTATTAATTGGTAATTACATATATTTGAATGATTGATATTACTTTTGAATGTAATTTAATAAATAAAAAAAATTATAAACACTATATTTGATCAACTATCAAAGAAAATTAATATTTTTTGGTTTGAATAAATCAATAGAGACAAGAAAACAGAACAATAACTCATCAAATTAAAACAAGAGTTTCAGTCTCAAGAAGAGACTTAGTCCTCTTCACATGTTGATCACCTGCCACAAATAAGTTTTTATTAAAAAAACATGATCCATGCCCTATATTGGGGTTCTCAATAGCTTACAAGGTTGTCCAGTTCAACAAGACCTCTTCCAAAGTAATTCATGGGAAACAGAATAGAACAAGGTCACATACAGACCTCTTCCACAATTATATGTGAGAGTAAAATGGTATGGAAATATGGGTGTGTGAGGATATATTATATCTTTCAGTTTATCTTAGGTGACTGTATGTGTTTTTGATACAGATACACACATTGTCTAAAAAGTTGTAAAATTATACACAATAGAGTAGAAATTATCATAGAGGGTTTATAATTCTCCAAGTGATGTGATTTATTATTATGGAATACATAGATGTAGCAGATGAAAAGAACGAGTCCACTTCTAGAAATAGACACTAAAAAATAGTGTGGTGAATTCTCTTTGTTCTGATTTCTAGTGAAATTAGATGATTCTTATATATTCTCTATTTTGATTTATTTCTCCAAGGATTTTCGTAGTCTTTGGTTCACTGTAAGTTTTTCTTTGGTCATAGCTAGGAGGATTCGATTTCTTTTGTTATATCTTACATGGTATTTTGTGACACTCCTAGTATATCAATCTTCTCACACACCATATTTTATTTAGTCTCAGAGGTTTTTGTTTTTCTAATGGAGATCATGATATCCATCATGTGTAGGTACCTCGTAACTAGTACTACCTATAGAAATGTGTAAAAAAGATCATTAATAATATTTATATCATTAAATAACTCAAATATGAATATTAGTAATTATTGTGAAGTTAAATAATAAATGAAGAAATTGATATGTCTGGAATGGTGTCACAGGAGCGGTGACATAAGATCAGTGACTTAGAAGCGGTGACTCAGCCTTAGTCATTGAACATTGTTCGAAGAATGATGTCTCAGACAATGCAAAAATTATTGACCGTGTCATAATAATGGTTTCTCAAACTTTTTTGAACTCAGCAATGGTGCTGGGTCCTTTATGAAAATTCTAAACTGATTGGAATGGTGTCATTTCCATGGTGATAATTCTGAACTAGTAGGAATAGTGTCTTTTCCTTTGCGAGAATTATAAACATTTAGGAATGCTGTCTTATCCTTTTCTATAATTCTAAACTATTAGGAATAGTGTCTTGTCCATGTCAATGGTGTCCAGTCCTTTGTGAATATTCTGGAATGGTATATCAATAAAATTTTTGGAAATAGTTTACCGAATTTTAAACTGAATAGTGTCACTTCAATTGTGAGTCATACTTTTCAAATTTTCAGACTGAACAGTAACTATGGGTCCTCTAACTGGTGACTATGAGTCCATTTATCAATGAATCTTACATAGTCAAATATTTTCATCCTATTTTATGATGTAATACCTAACAAAATAGATTAATATTATAAATAAACATAATGAAACATAATGAAACAAGAATAATCAACATTTTTTAGCATTGAAACTAGAAGAGTCCTACAATATGCCCCTTTTTAATGATCATGAATCATGTAATTTACAATCCATACATAAATATCACTTTAAAGAAGTATTTTTCTTAACATATCACACAGATAGTGTGGATTCAATACATAAATAGATATCAATTAAATTCAGCACAAAAAGAATAATATCAAATGATATATATGAAATATCAGAGCTCATACTCATATGTTAGTATCCGAGATTAGATTATTCATAGTAGATATTCATATAATAGATAATTTGAGTAACATAGTGATTTTCAGGTGATTTAAATGGCACCACTGATTTCTTCCCCTTTTTGATTATCAAAAATAATATAGAAAAGTGAAAATCATGAATAAGTACAAAATATCATCAACAAGTGAAAATGAGTAATAACAATTCCTCGAACACATCAATATAGTAAAATCACAAAAAAACACCATATACCTATCAAAAATCTTCCAATCCCTTCAGATCTATGTCCAACACCTTTTCCCTTGTGAGAAACATCTGGATGAGAAGTAGTAGGTGAATAATTGGCAGTGGTTGGAGGTTCTGGGTTGATATTGAGAAGAGGTAGAGGAACTCCTTCAATAATAGAAGGTGTAAGTCTTTGTATGGAGGAAGACCACGGTTTAGCCTTCTCAGTAATGACTGGTCTTATCTGGCTCAGAGCCTAAGCAGGGGTCATGGTAACATGTGAAAAAGAAAGTAGAGGTAGAAAGAATCAATCCATATCTGAGAGTATTAACATGTGGAGAAACAATTTTTGTGTTGTGATGATGCATATATGGCTTCAGCAGATTGATGAATTCCTTGAAGACTTCACCACCATACTCCATATCCTTCTCAAAATCATTATTGTTCTCCATGAACTTCTCATGGGTGGGGGTAAAGTCCTTCAACTACATGAATCTCTGTTTAATGAATACGTTAGTGGATGGAGCCTCAAATTCTCAACTAAATACTTGAAATGACTTGTCAGCTAGTTCTTGGTATAGATATTATTAAAATAATAATCCAATTTATTTGAAATTTCTGCATAAGAATCAGTGGAAGATTTTGAGTATTATTTGACCACATCATGCACATGATCACTATGCATATAAATCTTACCATGGTATTCTTGATCAGAGCCACCAATCCAATCTTGAATCTCTTCTATTATCACTGATCATATCAAGTCACAATCCAAAGGCTGAGAGGTCTGAGCATAAATAGATGGAGCTGGAGCAACTAAGGTGAAGGGATTATGATTTATAAGAACTCTCGTTAAAGAGCCATTATAATCATTTGTTAGTTGGTTGATTACAGAAACAACCCCACACATTTCATTTTCTAACAAGGGGTTGTTCTTGAAAATTTCTTCAACCATTGAGATCAAATTAGGTTGAATATGAGATCCAAACATTCTTGAGAGCTTGTTATCATCAGCCTCACTTGGACTAGAAACTAGAGATGGAGTAGTATCAGCTTTTAAGTACCTCCTCATCCCCTCAAACAATGATTTAAGGACTTCAATTCATCATTAAGATGTTAATTTTCAATCATTTTCTCTTATATCTCAAGAATAATTCTCAGTTGAGTTTTCCATATCATCTTCTCCAGAAGAATTCCAATATCTTTTTCACTATGGTTCATCATAGAAGAAGGTTGTGACATTATAATCTTCCCAATTTGAGGTAACATATTTTATTCAAAAGCATTTAAATCTTGCAGACTCACATAGTTTGGGGTTTCTTATGCAGGTATAGGAACATGTACTGGACCTTGATTAGAAATATCTTATTTAGATGAGATGGGATTGAGTTGAAACACCTTTGAAAGGTCCATTTCCTTAAATGAGGATCTTTGAGAGACATCAACATCAATATATCTTGAAAACATGTACTAGGAATCTACTGAACTTGGATCAAGAGGATTTTGAACATTAATCATTTCTAAAAAAAGAGTTCTCTCTCCCATAACTGATGCTTCCCTAGGAAAATTAAGCAACTCCTTAACTTGAGATATTTCCAAATCTTCTACCATCATTTGATTCATTTCAGTATCATCCAAATTTCCATCTAATTGATAGCATGTTCATATCTTTTTTTTCATGTAAATAGGCTTCTCTTTTATTTACTTTATCATGATTAGAGTCATTACCCTCACTTGGATATTTTTCCTTATTATTTCCTCTTCTATTATATTCTGCAACTTCATCTATAGTGGATTCTCCTTCTAAAATTTCTCCTTTTTTCCTATTTCTCATTATCAACATTTTCTTCCACAGTAGCTTCTTTCTCATCAGCAAATCCCCCTATAGCTTCATTTTCTCCACATTCATCAAGAATACCTTCATTTCCTTCTCTATCAGAAACATTCACTACATGAAATATTAGTATTTTACTACCTCATCTGGATCCAAACCAGGGTAAGTGATATCCTTGGGTCTCTAGAGATGTTCAATTGGATTAAAATCCTCATAAGAATTTTCATTGTCTTCGACCCACATATTTTTCTAGGGATTCCATCTGATCATCATCCATATACATATTTCCTTATACAAAAAATAACAATCATACTCAATAGTTTCTTAATTTTCCCTAAACAATTATTTTCCATGAATCATTGTAGAGATGAAACTTGAATAGAACAAAGAAGTAGGTTTTGAGTAGGTTTTGATCTTATCACACATATTAAGGACAAGATATTTTCAGATTGTTATATTATGACCATTTTTTACATGATGTAAAAAGAACACATATTGATATTTCAAGTTATAAAATTCACATTTCCAAGGACATATAATATTTTGAATGAACTTGAATAAAAATTTGGTTTCTCTATCCAACTCAGCAACAATAGGTCTTCTCCTCTTTCCATATCCTATTAAATCACCCAAAGCCTCTTCTTGGCCAAAAATATAAGTTGGAGGTGGATATCCTACATGATGATCCTCAAAGGTACCTCCATAAGGTACTTTTAAACAAGTATACCACAAAATCAATGAAAAAGAAAATCATTTTCTATTTAACCGACTTTTTACTACAAAATCTTCTTTAACATTGAATAAAAACTCAACTTAATGATAAAACTGGAAGAAAAAGTTTTGGGTATAAGGGTATCTTGTAATTGGTAAAAAAATCTATCCATAAATGCTCTTCTAGTACCCTAAGAACAAGATACATACTCGAAAGAATCCATTTTTCATAGTCTTCCTTTTCTAGAATGACTACCCTAATTGTGAGACCATGGTTCATTGGTTCCTTAGACATTTCGATTAGACCATTTTTCAATCTCTTCAAAGACCAGTGTTTCACTGGGTTTGAAGAAGATGGATGTTTCAATATTTTCATTACCAACATATAGAGAGGGTTTGAATGAGAACAAGTGGTTAGAGATAGAAGGGATTGGTTTTGGGAGTTCGAGAGAAAGAGTGAATTGGGAAGCGATATAGAGTGGAAAATATTTATAATTTAGGTATTTTAAAGTAATAAATTGAAAATGCAGTATAAAATAAAAAAATAATTAAAATAGTGATGCAATAAAAATGAAAATGTATAAAATTGTGTGTTACAATGTGTTGTCAATGGTGTAATTACAATGATGTCACATTGAATGGTGATACATCAACCGGTGAGATCGAAAATGGTGATACATGAATTGGTGAGACCAAAAATAGTGATACAACTACCAGTGAGACATGAATCGATGAGACATCAAATAGTTACTCAAAATTGATCATACCTAATTTATGTATGATGTAGCTCATTATTTTTAAATTTAAAGGCTTAGTGAAAATTTTGGCAAGATGACGTTTCATCCAATGATTATCTAATGAAATATCACCTTTTATGTAATGATCTCTTAAAAAATGATGTCTTGAATCAATGTTATTTTCCGTGAATGAGAAACTAGATTCTTAGTAATGTTAATATCACTTGTGTTATAATATTTTATAAGAAAATTTCTTAATTGATATCCATAATCTAGTAAAGTGGGTTTCATCCAAAAAATCTATGAACCACAATTAGCAGTAGTAAAGTATTCAACTTCAGTTGTAGATAAAGCAATAGATTTTTTACTAAACCATGATACTAGTGGCTGCCCTAAATAGTGGCATGATATAGAGATTCATTTTTTATCTAACTTGAAACCACCCAAATTAGAATCGAAGTATTTAACTAAATCAAATTATTTTCCTCTAGGGTAGAACAATCCATAGTTGGTAGTATGTTTGAGGTATTTGAAAAATCTTTTTACAGCAAGATGATATGACTCTATAGGATTTTCTTAAAAATGATAACACATACATACGCTAAACATAACATCTTCCCATCTATAATTTAGGTAGTGTAGACTCCCAATCAGCCCTCTATAGTTGGTTTGATCAACATACATTACATGTTCATTATGATCTACCTTACAGATGGTAATCATTGCAGTATCACTACCTTTTTTACTATAAAATCGAAAAAATATAAAATATCCATAGTAAATTTACTTTTATTTAAAATATTACCCTCTTTATTTTGAAAAAAATTAAACTCATGAATGAATTTATGTTCAACCATTAAACTAATTTCAAACTCATTTTGCATAATTTTGTAAAAATCATTACATAAATACTTTTTTGAAGATCCAAAAGTAATATCTTCAACATAAATTTGTACTACAAAATTATATTTAGAAATTCTTTTTATATAAATTCTAGGGTCAACTATACCTTTTGTAAAACCATTCAAAATAAAAAATTGTTTATCAAATCATACAAATATCTTCGATCTTATTTTAAACCATAAAAATACATTGTTAATTTATTGAAAGTATTTGGAAAATGAGGATTTCTAAATCCATGAGGGTTTTCAACAAAAACATCCCCAACAATATACCCATTTAGGAATGAACTTTTTACATCCATTTGATATAGTTTGAAATTTAGAGGAGCTGTATATTCTAGAAGGATTATAATTGATTCATGTATAGAAACTGGTGAAAAGGATTATTCATAGTAAATTCCTTCTTCTTGACTATATTTTTGTGCGACCAGTCTTAACTTATTTCTTGCTATGGTTCTATATTCATCTAGTTTATTTCTAAACACCAATTTAGTGCCTATGATCCAGATGTCTTTGGGTCTATCCATTAGTTTCCAAACATTATTTATATCAAAATAACTAAATTTTTATTGCATATCCATTACCTATATTTCATTATTTATTACATCATTGGCGTTCTTAGGTTCAAGTTGTGACAAGAAGGCTTTATGTTCAACCAATTTCCTAATAGAATCTCTAGTCAGAGTCCCATTATATAAATCTACATCTAAAAAATCTAAGGGATTGTTCATAAGAGTTATAATAGGTCTTGAAAAAGAAAGACTAGTTATTTCAGGTTCCTTTGTAGGTTTAGGTTCACTATGGTTATATTTGGTGATTTACCAAAAACTAGAGGATTTAAAAAATTGCTTAACAGTAGGGCCAGGGGGTTTTGAATTTTTGTTGGCATTTGAAAGATCATTCTCATTATTTTTAAGTGGGGTTTTAAATCATTTTGATATGTTTAATCAAATTTGACATTCAAATTTTCATCCACACATTTGGTTTTTTGTTAAAAATTTTATAGGCTTAACTAGAGGTTGAGTAACATAGGAAAATTCCTTCATCACTTTTGGAAGAACATTTGTCAATATTTTCTTTAATTTTAATAATATTGACATTGAAAACAAAGGCATTTAAGTAACTAACTTTGGTTTTTCTATTTTTCCACAACTCATTGGGGGTTTTCTATGGAGTATGTATAATTAAGACTTTAATAATAATATAACAAGATGTATTCATTGTCTCAGTGTAGAAGAAAATAGTTAAGTCATATTAATTAAGAATATTTTGGGATATTTATTGTAGGTTCATATTTCTCTTTTCTACATATCCATTCTTATGGGGTCTCCTAGGTTAGAGATGTTATGACTATAGCCATTTTCTGAGAAAAATATTCAAACTCTTGATTTTCAAACTCACAGTCATGGAAAATTTTTAAGGATTTAATTTTAATGACACTCTGGTTCTCTATAGATATATCATAAATTTTAAATTAAGAACAAGCTTCAATCTTATGTGTTAAAAAGAATGTCCAAGTATACATAGGGAAGTCATCTCTGTGAATATAGACATAGTTATTCAAATTAAAACTTGAAACACTAGATGTTACAAGTCCTCTCGGTTTTACTTCTAGGAAATAGAAATGGCGTAACCCTAATGGGATCAATGACATTCCCCCCTCCACCGCATGTTGACACGAGGGGGGAGGATCCTCACTATACTCGTATTTGGACACTCATTTTCTCACCTTTCACCAACCGTAATTTTCTTCCATCATTTCCATCGAGTAATCTTGATCTGAAGGTCTCTGGTCTCCGTGATGGCTTGCCCGTGGTCCCATAATCAGCTTTAGAGTTTACAGATGTGGAGTGCCTTCTGAACCTCACTTTGGTTGAAAGATTCAGAAAAAGGAAACCATCGGTGGATTACTTTGATAGGTTTGATTTCAATTCTTAGAGAATGCTAGATCGAGCGGTTGTCAGTTTTTTGGATATAATACATATAATGGTGAAATGTTCATCATCAGAAGATCTTGTTTGCGCTTTGGCCTTTTCTCTCAGGAGGCATGGTGGTTGCGGATTTCACCTGTATCGGTGGAGCTTCGACTTATATCTGAATCACGATTATTCTATGGTTCCTATTTGGGTAAGCCTTCCTCTGCTCCCTCTTTCATTTTAGAACCCTACAATTATTTGTTTGTTAGAGAATATGGTTAGATGATTCCTTTGCGTTGATTCTCATACTACTGCAATTTTCCATCTCGCCAACCCCTGCATGTGTGTGGAGGTGGATGTTTCAAAAGCTCTGTTGGAGTTTGTGTGGATTGAATCTGGAGAGGAAGTCAGGTGCAAGCAACTAGTGGTTTTTGAGAAATGGGTGGAGATATTCCCTTCCTTCCATCATCTGGTTCATTCAAGTGATGTCTTCAGGAGGGTTGAATGCAATGGGAAGGTAACAAACTAGGAGAGGAAGGTTGCGGATGGAAATCAGGCTCACCGGGCGAGCAATACGGTTCGGTGAATAGTGGAACAACCGGGTGTCGAACCTCCTATGTCGGGGGCTGTGGATTGGAGAAAAAAGGATTTTAGGGGTCAGGCCGGGGGTAAAATAGTGGAAGCTTGGGTTTGTGATCATTCAATGATGCTAACTCAATCTGGAGTTAGGATGTTATCTAGTAAAGAGGTTGTGGTTTGGATGGGTGACATGGTGAGCGACCCCTTGGCTGCTTCTTCTTCTGGGTTCAACCAGCAAGTAGTTGATAATAGTTTGGTTCAGGGGGGTGATCAAACTTCTAATTCTTTTGAGTGTCTGGACACTAAGGCGCTCCCTCATGATGAATCCTATGATCCTAATGGATGCAGTTCAGAAGTTGCGGGGAATGAGGAGGTTTCAGGATTATCTAAGGATCTTGAGGAAGGTATGATCTAGAAGAAGAGAAGTAGGGGACACAAGGATTACCTACAGATACCAAAACAGATAGGACCTCAGTTAGGTTAAAATCAAGACTATAGTGTTGTTAGCAGGCAAAAGGATTCCATCATTCATAAGGTAGTGATTAAGGGTGGTTTAATGGGAAAGGAAACTATTGACATCTATGGAAATTTGGTTCAATGTCTTACTCCAATTGATTATGACATGCATCCCGTACTGATGAAAATGTATGGCTGCAAGGGTAATTATGTTGGTCCTAACATTGACCAAGGGGGGATGATGGCAAGGAGAATGTGAGCGGTATGGTCAGGCATTCCTATAGTGATATTGTGCAAGGTGGAAAATATAGGATATCCATGTTTGAAGAAGTAATGTCAGCTCTAGCGAGTAGAAGGATGAGGAAGGATTATTCTTACTTGCCAAAACTAATGAGAAAAAGGTCCACATCTGAGAGGGGAAGAGGGGTTGTTCTTATGTTTGGGAAATATCGTGTGGTCAACCAGATATGTCTAGATGAGAGTTAGTTGGAGTATCCAAATCATAACAACCAGTATGCTAATCTCTTATAGCATCATAATCCGGCCTCTGAGTGGGAATAAGCCACTACGGAGGAAGATCCTTGTGGCGGATGTGGTGATGTGTATGTCTATTATGATATGTAGTTGTCTGTGCACTCTTGATTTCTCACTTTCTCCTAAAAAGTTTTTTGAAAATAAAAAAAAATTAATTTTAGTAGCACTAGATATTCCAAAAAAATTCCACGTGAACTTTATCAAGTGGTTGAACTGCTGAAACTTATTTCTTTGGTTTTGAAAGATATTTTGTGCCTTTTCCCTTTTGTCAAGGATTTCAAACATTATTTTTTCGAAATTATAGTATGGGTATATCCTTGACTAACCATCTCCTTGTATTATTTTTGTGTGAGTGAGTATTATAGTGGCCTAATCTCTTATTCCAAATCCATGTTTCATTATAAAAAATACTTAAGAAAGAAACATTTTGAGATGTTATAGAATCTATGTTCACAACATAAATATTCTCATTTATATAAGTAGTAAATACTAACTAATTTTTAGAATCAAACACATTACACGCATCATTTTCAAATTTGAAATTGAAAACATCATACCATAACTAAGAGATACTAAGAAGAATGTACTTTAATCCACCAACAAAAAGTACTTTGAAAATTAAAATTGAATTAGAATAATCTATTTGTGAAGGATAATTATATTTCCTCTATCATTGCCACAAAAAGTGACATGCCCCCATCATAATTTATATGATTATTGAATCTTGAGTAATCCCTTGTGATGTGTCTTGAATATCAACTATCCTTGTACCATAAGCTATTATAGAAGCTCAAAAAGAAACATTCCTACAAAAATAATTTAAACAAGAAAATACTTTGGTACCCAGATTTTATTGCATCCAGAAACATTAATAAAAAAATCTTTGTAAATACATAATTATTTTAGGGGTTTCCAATGAACAATTTTTAAGGATTTGAAAAAATAAACGTTATTTGGTTCAGAAGTCTAGAAACAGTATAAGATGCTTCAGCACTAGAATATACAATTAATTTTCTATAAATAAGCTTAAAACTAGATTTTATAGATTTAGATACAAAATTAATTTTAATAATATTTCTTTTACCAAGTTGACAGCCAATAACAGTAGTACATTTTGGTGCAACCTATTTAACCTGAATTTGAGTTAAATTATTCATACCATTGGTAAGATTTAATATTTTTTTTCAGATGCTCATTATTTTCATTAAAAAATATATAATTTCTTTCTCTTTCTATATAGTAATCTATAATTTAACTAAATAGTTCAGATCATGTTGTTCCTTTAAAACTTTATATTTATCTATTAATCCATTACTTGTGTCTTCAATCATTTTTTAGTACCCAATCATTTCCACATTGGACATGTTTTTAGAATCATATTCATTACTAGAATAATAGGAATTTTGTATTGGAGAGTCCAATGTTACCTATGATGTGTTTGTCATAAAGAAAATATTGAATTTATCATCCTTTTCACTAGGTGAAGATTCATATTCACTAGAGATATCCTCATAAGCACTCCATATTGCCTCCATTTCATTTTTGTATCTTCTGTCCTTACCCTAAAATTTCATTTGGTACATTAATTTTGTAAAATTATCCTTTACATGTCCTTTCCTCTAGAACTCATAAAATACTATCTCATTTGTATTTTCACTTCTTTTCTAGTCCTTTTTTCTTATGTACCTTGTTTTCATACATTAATTTGTTGCAGGGCTTTCGAAAAAACTTCTTCTCTTGATAGATGTTTTTGAATCTTATAGACATGTTAGCCATTTCTTTATCACTTTCAGATGATGATTATTCATTTCTTGAACTATCAGAATGAGTTTTTTCCTTCTTTTTGTCATGTTTATAATCAGTGGTTTTGAAAGTCACTAAATTTATCTTTGGTTCATCCTCCTCCTCTTTGTTGACCTTTAATTATTCCTCTTACATCATTTGCTTTCCTATCACATCCTTTACTAGAAACATACTTATTGTAATGACCCAAAGATTTATCAACAGAATTACCTTCCTATAATCATGCCTCAAAGTATAATCAAATTAGGAAACACAATGCCACATAAATCTAAAATGAACTACTATGTGACCAATAAACATAACTTTTCCACTTTTATATTTGGAATTCCAAAAATCTGACATACACAGTTGTGTTCAGGGTGATTTTTGAGAATAATGGATCAAACATAATTTTTGGTGAATAGAAACCTACCCTTATGAATTATATTATCACCCTTAGGAATAGTAAATCATCCAATATAATTGTAACCTTTCCCAAAAATGATTAAATAAAATTTAGTAATCCTATAAGTGACAATTTGACCATAGTAAAAAAAAAATTATTTTTGTAAGTCATAAATATATAATTAATAAATTTAAATTAAAATGTGTTTTCCTAAAATTTGTTCATAAATTAATAATTATATGTCTTACAGTATTAATATTATTTTATAATGCCTTGTGAAATTTTTGAAAGCATTATAAAATAAGTTATAATTTTAAAAACCACATTATTATTTTAAATTATGATTTTAATTATAAATTTAACTAACCATGTTTAGATAATTATTTTTGAAAAATGGACTTGATTTTTTGTATTATACACATAAAAAAATGTTTTGGGTGAATTTTTTGGATTTTTATGAAATACTGGAATATTTGGTGGATATTAAAATACATTAATTTACTGTTTAAATACATTATAATATAAGTACACTATTTCAGAAATCACAAGTGATGTAAGCACCCAAATATAAAACTCACATGAAATCTTTACTATTATTGGCCATGTAATAATAACTATTTCTTATCTTTGTGGAAATTAATAAACTTATTATTAAAATATTAAGAAAAACCCTCTTCACTACACTATACATACCACCCCTCATGCACTCATTTCATCACACCACTCAAGCTTAAAGACATGTCTAAAATATACCTAAACAGCTTCCATATCCCCTCCCCCACGTCTAAGAGCTTATGGTCTCATCAAAATATGAATCTTAGGTTCCTTATGGTGGATCTCAAGAGGAGGATTCAAGAGGTAATTTCTCTTTTTTCTTTTCCATTAAGTTTCTTTCAATCTCATGTTTGTTTCTTAATCTATCTCAACCTATCCGCATCCAAATTATATATTAACTCTACTATAATAAATATATGGTAATTTTATGACACAAATAGGATTATATATTATCTAATCCTTTTCTCATATTCTTTTTATTTTAGAAAGGAAAACATTGTCCGTGAGGTGTTAATTTATCACCTTCAAGAACAACATGTTTTAATTTATCCTTTACTGCCTTCAGATCTGGTCATGAAATAATTTTATGGGTGAAAAAGATTATATTATATGTATTATATCCTATTTAATGTTATTTATCTAACTTATGTACATATTACTAAATGATTAAACAAAACTAGTTCGTTGTGGTCCAAAAACAGATCGAATTAACCCAAATGATCATCATTAAATTATTATCTAATGATTCATCCACATGACATATAATAAGATAATTTAAACTGTTTTAATTTAGATAATAACATGAAATATAAGTTCTGCATGTTTATCCATGATCTTGATGAACTTCCATTTATGAATATAAGTGAACCGCCCAAGAAAACCCATAAAAACAAACATTCCCAAACAATGTATTTAAACTCTATAACTCATCCAAAGGATCATAAAATAACTTAATGAAACCATAATTAACCATATTTATGTAAAAAGGTTATCAAATTGTTAATTAATTAATCTAATGTTGTTATATAGGACATTAAAGTGATGAAAGCATTCAGATACAAGGTAAGTGTAAATTCACGAACCCAACATTATTTCATTGGGTTCTCCCACTTTCAGTCCATTTTTGGTATGGTCACTCTTTAAAAATAATTTTTCCGCATTATCGTACCTTTTTTAGGATATAAATATTTTCTAATAGTGTTTATGTCAAACAAATGTTTTCAAAAATAAATCTTCTATCAAGAAACAATCATTTTACTTCTCACTCAAGGTGTATGGTTCTTATATCATGTTTGTCATTCCCACTTTCTTTTAGTAACCCAATGTTTCTGAATGTGTTCTTATGAGAATAAATCCATTCCTTTCTATGGGTCATTTATTTTAATTTTTAAAATATTTTCTTTTTTGGAAGCATTATAATGATACTGTTACGATGTGATGGGTGTGCCTAGAATTATACAGCGCTCCAATTCATTGGGTAAAGTGATGAATCTCATTATTAAAAGTTAAAGTAATCATTAAAATTATTCTATAATTGTTTACAACTATGTGTGGTAGTTAACCATTAAGACATTATGTTTCATTTTATGCATTGCCACATTTCAAGTCTTTTATTAAAATTTCTTGTAATGATTTTGGTGATGATGTTATGATTATGCTCACCCCAAGCTATATTGTTCTTATCTGTCCTCTTAATAGGATTTTAGATCAACCATTTTTTATTTATATCATCACGTGACTATATATACTAAGGAGAGGTCATGTGCCAATAAGAAACTAGAAAAGAAGGAATTAAATAAATTTTTATGCTTGATGTTGTAAATGTTAGGTTTGGCCTTGGTTTTCCCAAGACACTAATACTATATAATAATATTATGTTGTTTATCTTTATAATGATGTAATATTAATGTAAGAAAATGAGGGGTTTTTATAGTTGGTATCAGAGGAAAGGTTTAGTTAATTTGGAAATAAGGATTAGTGATCCCTGGAGAAAACCTCTAGCATGAGACTAAGAACAAATATTCACACAAGAATATTTACATAAGGATCCCATAATATATGATTTTAGTGTAAATTGTACAAATGAATATGTCATTCATGAATTTTAAAATTTTGTTTCTATCATTTTCTATTTTAGAAATGGTGGGAACCAGGACAAACCAGGCCAACAACTCGTGCAAAGGACAATTCAATGATTGCCCAAATGACATCACCAATGCATTGGTAGGTGGTGTTCAAAACTTCATGGTGGTGCTTACCCAACTGTCACAAGTTATGAATAATAACAAGAATAATGGGGAACATCATCCTTCACCAAATAGGGAGAAACTAGCTAGTGAGTGTTTTATGCAGCAATGACCACTGACGTTTAGTGGATCATCTGATCCATTAGTTTCAGAACAGTGGGTCAACTCCATGGAGAAGATCTTTTCTATGTTATACAATTCTAAGATGGATAAGGTGACACTATCCATTTATTGTATAGATGGAGAGGCCAATAAATGGTGGGATTTGAATAAGAATACCAAGAAAAGAGAAAAAATTGAAGAGATATAATGGGAAGACCTAAAGATCATGCTTCATAAAAAGTATTTCCCTTGAACATTTAATATGAATATAGATATAGAATTCATCGAGCTCATGAAAAAGGAATGAGAACATGTCACAACCTACAAAGTGAATTTCACAAGTCTTCTAAGGCATGTTTCATGTTTTTTTATCACCAATGATATCAAAATATATATATTCTTTAGTGTATTAAAACTTCACCTTCAAAAGTATCTATAAATTCGAGACATTGGGAGTTATGAACAATTTGGTTAATGTGACCTGAAAATGGAGACGGAGTTTGGATAATGTTTCCATGGCTATGTTTATATGAAAAGAATGATGAAGTTTTAAGATAAGGGATACAATGATAATGGTGGGATGAAAAACCAATGACCCACATGCCAAAAATGTGGGAAGTTGCATCATGGGAACTGCCTCAAAGGGACATGTTAATTCATCAATTGTGGGAATGAAGGGATCCATACTCAAGAGTTTCGAAAAGACATGAGAAGGAGGTAGAATGTAGTGGAATAAATGATATAAACACCCATGGTTCAATGATATAACTGTAGGGAGTAAGGGTACTATGCAAGCTAGTGTAATAAACCTTGAGTCATTGAGGGTAATCAGTATCAGTACCCACCGAAGCCAAAGGAACAAGGTAAGGGTTACGCCATCACTATTATGGATGTGGAGTAAGATAATGTAGTCGTACAAGGTACATGTCCTATTCACTCAAGAATGAAAAAAGTATTATTTTATTCTTGTGCTATATATACCTTTATATCTTGAAATTTTTCTAGAACTATTTAAATGATGCCCTAAAACATTGAAGTGGATATAACTGAAAAAACCCCTAGTGGTGCAATCATTGCAACCTAAGTGTTCAACACTTCTCCTATTGTCATCTGTGGGAAGATTCTTCCAAAAACATTCGTAATACTTCTCCTGCTACAATTAGATGCTATAATTGGAATGGATTGGCTCTCGTTATATAGAACACATATCAACTTTCGAGAAAAGGATATATCTTTTCATATTATGAACCATCTGATGCTCCTCTACAAATTCAATGAACACCATGAATCTCTATTGAAAAATCATTCAATGGTGTGGGTGTTGATACCCTATGAAGAACCATACCTTACACAAATGGTTGAGTCAAAGGAAAGTTCCAACCTTGTGGGAATTTCCATCATGAGGGAATACAGTGACATATTTCTCGAAGAGTTACCCAGACATCCCCTAGATCATGATGTACAGTTCTCTATATAACCCTTACCCAGAACTACTCCAATCTCAATGTGTCCCTATAGTATGTCTCTTATCAAACTAGAGAAGTTAAATAAGAAGCTTTAAGAGCATTTGGACCAAGGTTTCATATGTTCGAGTGCATCACCTTGGGGTGCGTAGGTGCTATTTGTGAAGAAGAAGGATGAAACAATGGGGTTGTGTATCGATTATCAGGAACTCAATAAGATAACCATAAAGAAAAATGTATATTGTTACAAGGATCGATGACTTGTTCGATCAGTTAAGAAGATATCAATAATTATCAAAGGTGGATCTTTGTTCTAGATATCATCAGCTAAAGGTGAATATGGAAGATTTTCAGAAGACTGCCTTCCGTACAAGGTATGGGAACTATGAGTTTCTGGTAATCCTCTTAGGAGATACTAATGCCCAAAAATATTTTTGGATTTGATGAATAGAGCCTTTAGACATTACCTTGACATATTTATGGTGGTTTTAATTGATGATATTCTCATATAATCCATGATCAAGAAGGAACATGAAGAAAATCTATGACTTCTGTTTGTGATATTGGTAAAGAAGAATTCGTATGTCAGGTTCAGAAATTGTGACTTTTGAATGAAGAAAGTCACATTTTTGGGCCATGTGATCAGAAGTGAGGGAATTTTTATGGACCATTCAAAAACAAAGGCGATTGAGGAATGGAGTAGACCCTCTGGTGTTAACGAAATATATAGTTTTCTAAGAATAGTTTGGTACTACTAACGTTTTGTGAGAAATTTATCATTATTTTCAATCCCACTAACAAACTTAACAATGAAAGGGATAAAGTATGTATAGATAGAAGAGTGTAAGGGATGCTTAATGGAGCTAAATATAAGTCTAATCACTATACCTGTAACACCCCAACATTTTATGAAAAATATTATTTTAATTTCATTAATGTCTTGTGTTGTATTCTACACCAAGATTACCTTGCGCTATACGCAACACCGTATTAGCTTGCAGTATACGCAACACTATTCTTGGATCGTGTTACACACAATTTTGATAATAGTTATTCTACGCAACATTGAGTATATATATATATATTCAATGTATAAATGAAATATGGTTGGATTCTGTTATACCAAACAACGAAGGATTCTTTCACAACACGCAACCCTGACTTGGCTTGCATTACACGCAATCGCGACCTTCCTCGATAGCGTGTGTTGTACGCAATACCGGGTTTTAATAAACAATGTTATATTATTATAATATTGTCATGAACTAGCCGTTATGAATAGTATTAACTAAATTTTGAATTTTATAACATTATTATTCATCTTACACATTTCTAGAACATGGTATAAGAACAAAATAAATTTTTCGGGTAAAATAAGTATTTTTCAAAAATGCAGTTTTGCTGCCTTTTGATGGCGCACGCACTTTAAATATAGTTTTTGAAATGTTTATAAGTTCAATTAGACAAAATAAAATTCTTCTTTGGAATCAAGAAATAAAAATTTACTTTGGATAAATTTTTCATACTATTCTGGTAACTTTCACATTTTAATGAATAGTAAAAACACGCTATATTTTAATTAAAAACAACTTTTTTCATCGTAATATATTATGTGGTTAAATTATAATATTGAATGGTTTTAAAGTATAAATAGAATATATTTTTACCATTTCATATAATGTATGTCATTAGCATTGATTTTACCTTGAATTCGTAGGTTAAATCAATTCAATCTTTTGCAATGTTTTAAACAAAACCCCGTTTTTATTCGACAACGGGATTAATTTTAATTTAATTTATGCAACTTCTGTGTATTGAATTTTAAAAAATGGATTCCATATTTGGAATAATTGGGTCCAAATTATGTCAATAGGATACTTTTTATTTTTGGGAATTATGAATAGTAACTACGGTAAATTTTATTTACCATAGTTAAAGGTAAATCAGGTAATTAAGGGTAAATATAATATTTTAAAATTACCCTAACAAATGTCAAAATCCTATTGGATGGCTAAAAATCGACCCATATAACCTAAGGGTCGTATTAGATCCATTTAATTAAATTTTGTCAATGAAAATAATTTAATTATTATTAAAACCAAAGAATGTGACAACATGTCACTTTCTTAAATCTTATAAGTATAATAATTTTAATCTAGTGATAAACTTCATGAAACTTCGAACATGAATGGTCTCCAGAAATATAATACAATTATATACAGCATAGGAATTTATTTATAATTTTTAGGTATTAAATAAATATCATTTATTATGACACAAAGATGATGCAGTAATTGTCTTATTAATGAAATATTGACATAATTGATGTTATAAATGCCCAAATAAATGTAATTTGAGACTTTTTATGTCTTACACTAATTTTCTAGGTTAATATGACATGTTATTGTTGATTTAAGTAACTTGTTTTGAACTTATCATTCTGTTATGAATTTCATAAAAATCATGTACCAAATAGTGTCAAAATTGACATAAAATAGTTTTTAAAACAAATATTATATTATTAATTGTTATGTTATTTCTAAAAATCTATGGTTCGGAACAATGAGTTAGATAAGATTATATATATTAATAATAAACAACTTGGGGTTCTTTTGGCTTGATATAGTAATTTTATTAACCATATAGTGCAAGAAAACAAAAAGACACGGTAAAAGTTAAATTATTTAACTTAGAGTTAAATCTAATTGATAAGGTTAAAATAATAACCTAAAATTGACTAAATCCTATTGTATGATAGGATTTCGACCCATCCCCACCTTAGCCTCGAAATAAATCAATTTGTATCTATTTAAAACCAAACATGACTTTATAATAAAATAATATTTTTAGTTATTCCAAAGGTGCCCCTCTCCTCCCTTATAAAAGGGCACCTCCTCCCTCTCTTCCTCACACAACTTTGAGCCTTCAAGCTCGGCCAATCCCTGAAAAATTATATTCAACACTTCCCTAGAAAAATCCTAGAGGTTCTGGTCTTCCTCAACGACCAATTTTAGTGCCCTAAGAGGAGGTCTCAAAGAGGCACTTCAAAGAAGAGGTAATTTCTGTTACCTATTCTTTCGTCTTTATTTCTTCTTACACTTCTTCTTCATAGGTTGTTTCATTATGAATTAATAACATCAGTATCACTCATATACTGATATGTTATTATAATTATGAAACAATCCTATTTCACCATCTATCCATCCTACGGAAAACGAAATCACCGCGCGTGCGTACGTATGGAATACCGTCTACACACCGTGCTGAAATCTATTTTCCACCAACAGCTTACATGGATGGGTATAATGGTGTAAAGAATAACAATAAATAGTTATTATAACATCATACTGATTATGAGATATTGTATCATCCACTCCAATTCAATTCAATAATCATGAAAACGATATCATCGCTCGTGCGTACGTACGGACTACCGTCTCCACGACGCGATGAGATTCATTCTCCACTTTAACCATTCGTGAATGATTATAAAGTACATATAATAAGTAATCATGAAATATATGACATAATAATGATACTATATTTATGTGTATATATATTTATTTCATCTACTTAATTCCATTCAACTCAATAAGGAAACGAAAACAGCGTTCATGCATACGTACGGCCTACCGTCTCCATGAACGGTGTATTTCTTTCCATTTACTGATTTATTATATATATGTATATTATGAATATATATTATATATAAATCATGTTTTATATTATGTAATTAATTAATCATGATCTTAGTAATCATATGAATAATTACAAGTCAAAACATGGACGACAAATGAAACGATTTTACCCAAAACGCTTCGTTAACATGGAATTTACAAAAGAACGGGTAATATAAAGTCATAAGTGAACCATATATGATATCATAGCAAAGAATATGATTCTGGAATAAGTCAATGACATTATTTAAATCATTATACAGGAGGTTCGGACACATACGAAGCAAATCAGACCAAAGGTAAGGGAAATATCACAATCTCATTTTTATCCGAGATTGTTTATACTTTGAAATTTACTGGGGTGTATTTTATCATCCACATCCATGTTTCTTCAATATGTAATATTATTTCCATCCACCTACAATTTTTTAAATCCAATTTTACCCTTCGGTGAGTTTTTAATAAAAGATATGAAAGGAATCTTTTGACGTTTTTCGTACGAGGTACTGTTTTTTGACTTTTCCGACAAAAGTACGAAGAATGTTTTTTTTAACTTATACGGAATGAATGGATTTTTAAAACATTATTTCCAAGAAGCATACTTTACAATTTTTCATGTTTATTTTTAATCAACTTCTTTTAGTTTAAAATTTTATGACATGTTAAGAAAGGAAAAGTGTTTTTGAAGTAGAAAGGATATTTTCCTCAAGAATGAAGTTCAAGTGTTTTATCAAAATTATTTTCCATCTAAGATAATAAAGGGTTCTGTTTTTATCCCTATTATTACATTAATTTGATTATGTTATGATGGAAATATTTTTATGAATTCATTTATCTTATATGAATTTTTTATGATGTCACGATATTTAAGATTCCCATTTTTATTACATGGGTTATGCAATGATGTATGATTTATGATTTTGTGGCACACATAAGAATGGTATCATTATGAGATGGGTGGGACCTATATCTCCCTCCAATTCATTGGGTAAAGATTTTATGTCTCATGAGATACACATGGCTGGAACGGTAGGTTATACCGGTTCAGTGAAACAGGACTGAAACGAGGGTGACTCGGTTCAGAAAGGGACTTTGCCCACTAAGATAGTCTTGGCAATGAGTCTTGACTAACAAGAAATGATTCTCTATGATTATGTGTGTATGCCACAAAGTTTCATGTTTTAAGTTATGATTATTGTGATTACATTTCACTGTCATGATTTATCCCATGTTATGAAATTATGATCTCTTTTGCAGGTTAAGATTTCATAAAGATATGTTCTTATGAATATGATGTGATTGATATTTATTTTTTTTACCCTTACTGAGCATTTGAGCTCACCATTTTATGTTTTCTTTTCCCCAGGACATAAAGAAAGGTTTTAGGTATAAAAAAAGGAAGATCGTTATGGGAGATGTTGAAGATCTTTCTACAGGATTAGAAGATTATATTCTGAGTTTCCAAAGACACTAAACTATTATGATACTTGTGTGTGTGTTTTTGTTATATACTAAGTATTCCGCAAATGTAATTTAATGTCAATGTACGTCAAGCTTCGGGTCTCTACAGTTGGTATCAGAGCAAAGGTTTAGTAAACCTTTGGAAACTAGGATGTGAGAATGTTAGTGAGATCCCTAGAGATATTTCTAAGGTATGTCTAGGGATGTCCCTAATTATAAGTATAGGTATAGGATATAGTCCTAGAACTACGGTAACAATCTTAGAATTTAACCTGAGATGTTAGATATTGAGGGTACTCCTCCTTTACTATGTTGTTTTCTCTAGCATGATTTTTGCCTCTCACAAGATTCTTTTTGTGTTTTAGTTAATGGAGTGAACCAGAAGGAATTCGGTTAACATTGAATCCAATAGACAAATTGGTGACTATGAGCAACAAAATTGTGTAATTCCTAGAGAGAAAGATATTATGATTATGCCAAATCAGTCATCGTGATATATGATTAACAAGGTGAAATTTAGTGGTATGCCTAATTCATCAAAGAAGAGAAAGATAAACTATTATTCATGTTCGCATGTTGAGGAGCATAAAGAAATGAAGATTTATATTTCTAAATAACGGAAGAAGAACCTTGAGGAATACCTCAAATGGAGGGATCAATGTTATCTGTGTGGAGAAAAGGGTCATAGAGTGACAGACTATTATGGAGTTCAATGTCTTATTTGCAGAGAACATGGGCATTACCCAACTCAATGCCCTGACCTAAAAAGTTACTTATAAATCAAGGAAGGACTTATTCCAGGACAATCGTTGAAGTGGATGGACTGAAGTGTTTATATATTGGTATTCAAGAATAATGTTGTTGAGGTACTTTTATGGTGTATTGAAATATTTATGTATTGGTCTATTGTGGTTTTCAATAATTTTAAGGTTCCGGTAACCATGAAAAGTGATTCAAATATTTTGGAAAGTAGATGATATGCGCATAATAAAGGGATAAGGAGAAAATGAAATTTTGGACTGTATTCATGAGCTCATGATTGATATAAGGACTAAGTGATATCATGGTTTGAGTATATAGAATTTTGAGGATTTTGGTATGTGAAAAGTGTTAACTTTTAACTGCATTCATTTTTTCACTAAGGTTCAATGGGTATTCAAGAGGGTACATGATTAAGGCCTTTGAATGTTTGGAATGTGACCAACAAGACATATTTTATGATATATGGGGATCAACGATGGTATTAAATATCTGGTAATCGTTTTCACTATATTATGAGAGTGGAATGAAGTATTATGGATAATCCTAAAGATTGGAATGGATTATGTTGGAAATAAGTTAGTATTGTTTAAGGATAGAAGTTTTTTCGATATTATTGATGGGATGTTATAGTAATATAGTTTTAGAAAAAGGAAAACCTACAGGACGGGCGACAGCCCATCGCGTCGGACAAGGCTATGGGAATCGAACCCACAACCGAAGTGAGACTGGCCTTTATCGCCTACCACTGACCTACAGAAAGTCCCTGTTTAGTAGAAACTAGTTTTATTATATTAAGCAGTATGATATATGAAGTATAAGTCCATTTTAGGAACCCTATATGATGAATCTCGTTAAAGATGGATTTATGTATTTTTTGATAACTTTTCTAACCTTTTGTTTGAGATAGATGGAATGACCCATCATTCTATCACATGATCTGCTAACACATCACAAATGAAAAATTCAACTTCATTTCTTTAAGAGATGAAGTGGAAATTGTCCAAAGAATGACAAACGGTGAGACTACACCAAAATCACGAAAGTATTTATTCTAATTCAAATTCTTCAACTTTAGGGAAACGATCTTGAAAACCAAAAATGTTTTCCTAGTGATCTTATATCTGAATAATCAGATGGTACCTTAGATCGTCACAAATTTATGGATTTGTGATTGTTGGCTTTTCCATAGCCATGTTCTCTACCACTCTCCATCAGAACATGATGGTTAGATTTTTCTTCCATATTCATATTTTCACCTATGTGGAAACCCAGGGATTAGTTTATTTGGGTAATCGTTACGTTTCATACTTTTGTTTTTAAAGATTGGTTTTGGTATTCCTTTTTACAATGTGGGTTTCTATTAAAAAAACTTTCAAGTAGTAAACCATTTATAACCCCGACGAATTTCGAGGGCGAAATTCATTTTAAGGGGGGTAGAATGTAACACCCCAAGATTTTATGAAAAATATTATTTTAATTTGATTAATGTCTTGTGTTGTATTCTACACCAAGATTACCTTGCGCTATACGCAACACCGTATTAGCTTGCAGTATACAAAACACTATTCTTGGATCGTGTTACACACAATTTTGATAATAGTTATTCTACGCAACATTGAGAATATATATATATATATATATATATATATATTCAATGTATAAATGAAATATGGTTGGATTCTGTTATACCAAACAACGAATGATTCTTTCACAACACGCAACCCTAACTTGGCTTGCATTACACGCAATTGCGACCTTCCTCGATAGCGTGTGTTGTAAGCAATACCGGGTTTTAATAAACAATGTTATATTATTATAATATTGTCATGAACAAGCCGTTATGAATATTATTAACTAAATTTTGAATTTTATAACATTATTATTCATCTTAAACATTTCTAGAACATGGTATAAGAACAAAATAAATTTGTCGGGTAAAATAAGTATTTTTCAAAAAATGTAGTTTTGCCTCCTTTTGATGGTGAACCCACTTTAAATGTAGTTTTTGACATGTTTATAAGTTAAATTTGACAAAATAAAATTCTTATTTGGAATCAAGAAATAAAAATTAACTTTGGATAAATTTTTCATATTATTCTGGTAACTTTCACATTTTAATGAATAGTAAAAACACGCTATATTTTAATTAAAAACAACTTTTTTCATCGTAATACCTTATGTGGTTAAATTATAATATTGAATGGTTTTAAATTATAAATATAATATATTTTTACCATTTAATATAATGTATTTCATTATCATTGATTTTACCTTGAATTCGTAGGTTAAATCAATTCAATCTTTTGCAATGTTTTAAACAAAAACCCGTTTTTATTCGACAACGGGATTAATTTTAATTTAATTTCTGAAAATTATGTGTATTGAATTTTAAAAAATGGATTCCATATTTGGAATCAGTGGGTCCAAATTATGTTAATAGGATACTTTTTATTTTTGAGAATTATGAATAGTAACTACGGTAAATTTTATTTACCATAGTTAAAGGTAAATCGGGTAATTAAGGGTAAATATAGTATTTTAAAATTACCCTAACAAATGTCAAAATCCTATTGGATGACTAAAAATAGACCCATATCACCTAAGGGTCGGATTAGATTTATTTAATTAAATTTTTTCAATGAAAATAATTTAATTATTATTAAAACCAAAGAATGTGACAACATGTCACTTTCTTAAATCTTATAACTGTAATAATTTTAATGTAGTGATAAACTTCATGAAACATAGAACATGAATAGTCTCCAGAAAGCTAATACAATTATCTACATCATAAGAATTTATTTATAATTTTTAGGGATTAAATAATTATCATTTATTATGACACAAAGATGATGCAGTAATTGTCTTATTAATGAAATATTGACATAATTGATGTTATAAATGCCCAAAAAAGTAATTTGAGACTTTTTATTACGTACACTAATTTTCTAGGTTAATATGAAATTTTATTGTTGATTTAAGTAAATTTTTCTGAACTTATCATTCTGTTATGAATTTCATAAAAATCATGTACCAAATAGTGTCAAAATTGACATAAAATAGTTTTTAAAATAAATATTATATTATTAATTGTTATGTTCTTTCTAAAAATCTAAGGATCGGCCAAATGACTTATATAATATTATATATATTAATAATAAACAACTTGGGGTTCTTTCAGCTTGATATAGTAAGTTTATTAACCATATAGTGTAAGAAAACAAAAAGGCACGGTAAAAGTTAAATTATTTAACTTAGAGTTAATTCTAATTGATAAGGTTAAAATAATAACCTAAACTTCTCTAAATCCTATTGGATGATAGGATTTCGACCCATCCCCACCTTAGCCTCTAAATAAATCAATTTGGATCTATTTAAAACCAAACTTGACTTTAAAATAAAATAATATTTTTAGTTATTCCAAAGGTGCCCCTCTTCTCCCTTATAAAAGGGCACCTCCTCCCTCTCTTCCTCACAAAACTTTGAGCCTTCAATCTCGGCCAATCCCTGCCAAATTCTCTTTTACATTTCCCTTAAAACATCCTAGAGGTTTTGGTCTTCCTCAAAGACCGATTTTAGTGCCCTAAGAGGAGGTCTCAAAGAGGCGCTTCAAACAAGAGGTAATTTCCGTTACCGATTCTTTCACCTTTATTTCTTCTTCCACTTATTCTTATTAGGTTGTTTCATTATGAATTAATAACATAAGTATCACTCATATACTGATATGTTATTATAATTATGAAACAATCCTATTTCACCATCTATCCATCCTACGGAAAACGAAATCACCGCGCGTGCGTACGTACGGAATACCGTCTCCACGCCGTGCTGAAATCTATTTTCCACCAACACCTTACATGGATGGGTATAATGTTGTAAAGAATAACTATAAATAGTTATTATAACATCATACTGATTCTGATATATTGTATCATCCACTCCAATTCAATTCAATAATCATGAAAATGATATCATCGCTCGTGCGTACGTACGGACTACCGTCTCCACGACGCGATGAGATTCATTCTCCACTTTAACCATTCGTGAATGATTATAAAGTACATATAATAAGTAATCATGAAATATATGACATAATAATGATACTGGATTTATGTGTATATATATGTATTTCATCTACTTAATTCCATTCAACTCAATAAGGAAACGAAAACAGCGTTCATGCGTACGTACGGCCTACCGTCTCCATGAACGGTGTATTTCTTTCCATTTACTGATTTATTATATATATGTATATTATGAATATATATTATATATAAATCATGTTTTATATTCTGGAATTAATTAATCATGATCTAAGTAATCATATGAATAATTACAAGTCAAAACATGGACGAAAAATTAAACGATTTTGCCCAAAACGCTTCTTTAACATGGAATTTACAAAAGAACGGGTAATATAAAGTCATAAGTGAACCATATATGATATCATAACAATGAATATGATTCTGGAATAAGTCAATGACATTATTTAAATCATTATACAGGAGGTTCGGACACTTACGAAGCAAATCAGACCAAAGGTACGGGAAATATCACAATCTCATTTTTATCCGAGATTGTTTATACTTTGAAATTTACTGGGTTGTATTTTATCATCCACATCCATGTTTTATTCAATATGTCATATTATTTCCATCCACCTACAATTTTTTAAATCCAATTTTACCCTTCGGTGTGTTTTTAGTAAAAGATATGAAAGGAATCTTTTGACTTTTTTCGTACGAGGTACTTTTTTTGACTTTTCCGACAAAAGTACGAAGAATGTTTTTTTAAAATATACGGCATGAATGGATTTTTAAAACAATATTTCCAAGAATCTTCCTTTACACGTTTTCAAGTTTATTTTTAATCAACTTCTTTTAGTTTAAAATTTTATGACAAGTTAAGAAAGGAAAAGTGTTTTTGAAGTAGAAAGGATATTTTCCTCAAGAATGAAGTTCAAGTGTTTTATCAAATTTATTTTCCATCTAAGATAATAAAGGGTTATGTTTTTATCCCTATTATTACATTTATTTTATTATGTTGTGATGGAAATATTTTTATGATTTCCTTTATCTTATATGAATTGTTTTATGATGTCATGATATTTAAGATTCCCATTTTTATTACATGGGTTATGCAGTGATGTATGATTTATGATTTTTTGGCACACATAAGAATGGTATCATTATGAGATTGGTGGGACCTATATCTCCCTCCAATGCATTGGGTAAAGATTTTATATCTCATGAGATAGACATGGCTGGAACGGTAGGTTATACCGGTTCAGTGAAACAGGACTGAAACGAGGGTGACTCGGTTCAAAAAGGGACTTTGTCCACTAAGATAGTCTTGGAAATGAGTCTTGACTAACAAGAAATGATTCTCTATGATTATGTGTGTATTCCACAAAGTTTCATGTTTTATGTTATGATTATTGTGATTACATTTCACTGCCATGATTTATCCCATTTTATGAAATTATGATCTCTTTTACAGGTTAAGATTTCCAAAAGATATGTTCTTATGAATATGATGTGATTGATATTTATTTTGTTTACCCTTAATGAGCATTTTAGCTCACCATTTTATGTATTCTTTTCCCCAGGACATAAAGAAATGTTTTAGGTATAAAAAAAGGAAGATCTTTATGGGAGATTTTGAAGATCTTTCAACAGTATTAGAAGATTATATTCAGAGTTTCCAAAGACACTAAACTATTACGATCCTTGTGTGTGTGTTTTTGTTATGTACTAAGTATTCCGCAAATGTAATGTAATGTCAATGTACGTCAAGCTTCGGGTCTCTACAATACCTGTACTCAATCTTTAAAAAAGTGGACAATGTTTTGTGATATACCGTGATACTTTAAATGAATGATTGAGTTGTTTACTCCTGAAAAATGATAATGTAATAGCCTACTACTCACAGTAGTTGATGATCAATGAGAAAAACTACCCGATGTATGATATAGAGCAGGAAACAGTGATTTTTTCAATGAAAATCTAGAGGAACTACCTTTATGGTGAGAAGTGTGACATATGCACCAACCAAAAGAGCTTAATGTATAAAATCACACAAAAGGATCTCATCATGCAGCAAAGGAGATGGTTAGAGACAGTCAAGGATTATGATTTCAATATTAACCATAATCTAAGATAGTTAAACAAGGTAGCTGGTACTCTAAGTAGAAAATAACCTGCCACTCTATCCATGCTACAGATAGAGAAAGACTATATATTCTTGGATATGAAAAGGATGTTTTTGGAAATAATAAGGAAAGGGGATACATCATACTTAGCCCAAATGATTGTGAAAAAAGCTATACAAGATAAGATTGTGGAGGAACAAAGGGATGATATGGAGTAACAAAATGTGGTGAATGCAGTAAATTATGGGAAGGTGAAAGAGTTCTATATCAACGATGATGGTGTGATTTGGTTTCGAACTCGGATTTCTGTTCCTTCGTCACCCATGATAAAAAAGGAGATATTGTACAATAAGCATAGATCAAATTTCTCTATCCATCCTAGTAGCAAAAAGATGTACCAAGATCTCAAAGAGAACATCTGGTGGTACAACATTAAGAATGAGATTTCAGAATATAAATCAGGGTGCTTGTTATGTCAGCAAGTTAAATTAGAGCGAAAAAATTCCAAAGGGATGGTGTAGACATTGCATATACCCATTTGTAATGGGATAATGTCACTATGGACATTGTCATGGGTCTCCCAAAGATTTCCAATGGAAATAATGCAATATGGGTTGTGGTTGACCGACTCACCAATACTACCCATGTTATCGTTATTCGAGAATATATCTCGCTTGAACAACATGAAAATATATATGTGAAGGAAGTGGTGAGACTCCATGGTGTTCCATTATCGATTGTCTCTGAACAATATCAAAGGTTCAGATTTAATTATGGAAGTTCCTTTAACATTCTTTGAGTACTGAATTAAATTTCAGCACGACCTATAACCCCCAAATAGATGGTCAATCTAAAAGGACAATTCAGACGCTTGAAGACATTCTAAGAGACTTCTCTTTAAAATTCAAAGGTGGACTGTATTAACATCTCCAATTGGTTGAGTTCTCATACAAAATTATCTTCAACTTGAGTATTCTGATGGCTCCAAATGAAGCTTTTTATGGAATGCAATGTAGTAATACAACATGTTTGGATGAAGTTGGAGAAAGAAAGCTACATAGACCCGATCTTTTGTAGGAGATGATTGAGAAGATTCATGTCCACCAGAAACACATCAAGGGTTCTCAAAGTCAGCAAAAGAGCTAAGATGACAACCATTGATGGGACTTGGAGTTTGACGATGGAGATAAAGTCTTCCTTCAAATATCACTAGGGATGAGAGTCCTGCACTTTGGAAAGAAAAGGAATATAAGCCCAAGGTACATTGCCCCTTGGAGATCCTTGACCGCATAAAATATGTTGCCTATCGGCTTGCACTTCCACAGAATATGGATCATGTTATTGATGCATTTCATGAATCACTAGTGAGAAAGTACATAAAAGATCCCTCACATGTATTGATGTCATAGGTGGTACAACTGGAAGATGATCTCTCTTATGAGGAGCAGCGAGTAATGATTCTGGGTAGAAGAGATAAGGTCCTATGCAACAAGAAGACCTATCTTGTCAATGTGTTTTATAGGAACCACATGATTTAAGAAGAAACTGGGGAACTAGAAGAGGTGATGAAATATAAGTATCCTCACCTATTTTTGTAAAATAAAATTTTGAGGGAGAAATTTCATAAGGGGGAAGAATGTAACGACCCGAAGATTTATCAGTGGAATTTATTTATTATAATCATGCATAAAAGTATAATCTAATTTAGAAACACAATGTGACAACAGTCTTAAATGAACTACTATGGGACTCTTGAACATAATTTTTCCATTTCTATGTAATGAATTTTGAAAATATGACATACACGGTTGCGTTCGGTGTGATTTTTGGAGTCTAATGAAACCAACATGATTTTTTTGAGTTGTAATATAACATTATGAATAGAAACATACCCTTATGAATATTTATATAAGACTTATGAATATTAAATCGTCCAAAATAATAATAACCATACCCAAGAATGATTAAATAAAATTTATGCATCTTATAATTGACAATTTTACCATAGTAAAGATATTGGTATTTTTGTAAGTCATAAATAATTAATTGATTAATTTAAAAGAAAATTTATTTTCCTAAAATGTGTTCATAAATTTAAAATTAAATATCTTCTTGTATTAAGATAATTTTATAAGACCTCATATAATTTTTGAAAGAATTATAAAATCAGTTTTAATTTTAAAAACTATATTTTTCAAGTAAATTATTATTTTTCTTAAAAATTAAATGAAGTATATTTAGAAACTTTTTTTGAAAAATAGAGTTCATTTATATATTATAAACATAAATAAATGGTTAGGTTTCATTTTATGGTTTTTTCTGAAATACTAGAATTTTTGGTGAATAGTAAAATACATTAATTTACTGTATAAATACATTATAATTTAAATCCATGACTCCTGACATAAAAATTGATTTCAGAACACAAATATATAACTCACATGAATTATTTACCATTCTTGGTTATGTAATAATCAGTATTTCATTTATTGTGCGAAATTAATAATGTAATGATAAAAATATTAAGAAAACTCATCTCCCCTCCACTATAAATACCACCCCTCAACCTCATTTCCTCACACATCTCAAGATTAAATCCTTGTCTAAAATCTACCCAAACAACTTCCCTAGTCCCTATTCCACATCTAAGAGCTTCTGTTCTCATCAAAAGACCATTCCTAGGTTCCTTAAGGAGGATCTCCAGTGGAGGATTCAAGAGGTAATTTCTCTCTCTCTTTTCTTTTAAATTCCTTTCAATTTCACGTTCTATTATTAATTTATACCCACCTATATTCATCCAAATGGTATGGTAACTCTATTATAATACATATAATGAAATTTTATGATACTAATGTTATTAAATATCATCCAATCCCCTTCTCCTCTTCTATTTATTTTGGAAAGGAAAATGTTGTTCATGAGGTGTTAATTTATCACCTTTAAGAACGCCATGTTTTTATTTTTCTTTTAACAGCTTCATATCTGGTCATGAAACCATTTTTATAGTTTAAAAAAAATTATATTATATGTATTATATACTATTTAATATCCTAGATCAAACTTATGTACATATTGATAAATTTTTAAACAAAACAAGTTCGTTGTGGTTGAAAAAATGCTACAATGAACCCAAATGATCATTATTAAATTATTATCTAATGATTCATCCACATGTTATATAATAATATCATTTAAACTCATTTAATTTCATTAATAACATGAATTATGAGTTCATTATGTTTTTCCATGTTCTACCTGAACTTCCATTTATGAATCCAAGTGAACCGCTCAAGAAAAACCATAAAAATGTACATTCCCAAATAATGTATTTAACTCTCTAACTCATCAAAAGGACCATAAAATAACTTAATGAAACAATAATGAACTATAATCATGTACACAAGGTTCTTTAAATTTTAATCAGTGAGTCTAATGTGTTTATAACGATCTTTAATGTGAAGAAAGCGTTTGGATACAAGGTAAGTGGAAATTATCGAACCCAACTTTTTTTCTTCAGTTTCTCCCTCTTTCACTCCATTTTTGGTATGCTAACTCTTTAAAAATAATTTTTTCATTATTAACATTACTTTTCTATGATATTAATGTTTTACACTAGATTTTATGTCAATAAAATGTTTTCTAAAATGACTATTCTTTCAAAAACAAACCTTTTACTTCCCACTCAAGGAGGATGGGTCTTATATCAAGTATATTATTCCCACATCCTTTTGGGATCCCAAAGTTTATGAATGTGTTATTATGAAATGAAACCCATTATTTTCCCTTGGTAATTTTTGTTCATTTTTTTATATTTTCATTGTGGAAAGCATGATAATGAGAATTTTATGATGCGACGGATGCACCCAGAATTATACATCACTCTGATGCATTAGGTAAAGTGATGAATCTCATGAGTAAAAGTGAAATGACGCATGAACATGATGATAGCTTTGATCACAAATATGTGTGGTAGTTAACCACTAAGGCATGAATTTTCATTTTTATTCATTTCCACATTTTATGTATTTTATGAATGATTCCAAACATGATTTTGGTGACGATGTTATGATTATGCTCACCCCATACTATATTGTTATTATCTATCCTCTTACTGGGATTTTAGATCACCCCTTTTTGATTTATATCCTCATGTGAATATATGTGCTAAGGATAGTTCAGGTTCCAATAAAATACTAGAGAATAAGGAATTAAATTAATGTTTATTCTTGATGTTGTTAATCATATGTTTGACCTTATTTTTCCCAAGACAATATACCTCTGGATCCCCAGGGTATAATAATATTTTTTTATCTTTATAATGATGTAATAGTGATGTATGAAAAGACAGGTTCTCTATACTGATATCATTAAATTCTCTAATTAACATTGAGCTTCCTCTCCACCTGTTTGGTAAACATCTGAGGATTCACATTATTTGTTCTTTGGAAGTAACATCCTTTCCCAAATGGATTATAGTATTTACTATTTCATTAAACCTGAGATACATGTTAGATAGAGGTTCATTAGGATTCGTTTTCAAGTTATCATATTTAATAGTATATTTGAAAAGCCTCATTTCTTTAACATTAGTGGTTCATTTATGTTAAATAGTTAGAGTATCCAAAATTTCAAAGGATATTTTACATGGAGAAGTCCTACTAAATTATTCATCTCTGGAAGAAAAATTTAAAGCATTCATATCTTTGTGGTTATCATTATAAGCTTACTTAGTTAGTTCAACCCAATTATTTCTAGTAGTAGCAGTTACATTATATTAATATAATATTGAAGACCAAATTTCAAAAACCATACATTCTAATTGCATTTTCATCATATTTTTTTACAAAGCATAATTAGTTTTATTGAAAAATGCATGTCTTTTAGTAGCAGCACCTTCCAATCTATTGTCCATAATAAAGACTAAATAATATGTTTTTAAAGAGGAAAAAATTTAGAACTAACATCTTTAAAACAAAACTAAAATGATTATAGAAAATATTAAACAAAAAATATAGAAAACTTTGAGACTGGAAGATTAATAATGATCTCTGATACCAAATTTTGGTTGGAGTAGGACAAACAAGAGTGGGGGTGAATTGAGTTTCTATAAAAATATCTATTTCTGAAACATTATTTAAAAGTCTATCAATTTTGGAGTAAAAACAGACCAGTTAACCAAAGCAATAGATTCCTAAGAGTTTTGAGTATATAATTAATTTCTCAAAATATTATCCAATTCTCAGTTATAGAAATTTGAATGATTGATATAACTTTTGAAATTAATTTAATAAATAAAAAACAATCATAAACATTGTATAAGATCAACTATCAAAGAGTATTAATGTTTTCTATTTTTAATAAAAAAAGATAGATAAGAAAATAGAACTTAAACAAAGCATATAAAAACATGAGGTTTTGTATCAAACATAGACCTTGACCTCTCCACTTGGTGATCACCTATTACCAAGTAGTTTATATTAATAATCATGATCCACAACCTATATCGGGGTTCTCAATAGATCATATAGCTATCTGGGTCAACAATACCTTCCAGAGTTATTCGTGGGAAACAAAATACAACTAGCTCACACAAATACCTATTCAAATTCTATACATGGGAGTAAAATGGTATGGAATGATTAACAAAGCCTCCCCAATTTGTATTGGATTATATTTTAATAATACACTCAATACGGTCTTTCTTTTACAACATTGGGGGTAATCATTCAAATATTTATAAAAGAGTGCATAATTCCTAAAAGAATTTAATTTTTATAACTATTATTGTGACCTTCAACCACTTATGAAGAATAGAGTTTCAGATGTGTTGTATCAACAAATAACCAACTGTAAAGAGGGTGATAATCCTCTACAACAAAATATTAGAACATGAATGGAAATTAATTCCTGAAAAGAAGAAATAATCAACTAAATCATAACTCTACCCATCCCTAAGGATGTTCCGGAGAGAGATCTAGATAAATATATCCCACTCACTTAGAAAAATTGATGTTTCACAAATTTAATCATAAATATATCAAAACACATGTATTTTGATTCTATATAAATACACATACATTGAATACTATTATTTCTTGAAATGAACTAATTTTAGATTGTCTAGACAAGGAAAATGAATTCAACTTAAAATTCTTTGCACAATAGATTAGAACTGAGGAAGTCAAAGGTATGGGTGGGATTTATAATTTTTTGAATATCCAATAATCTAAAATCACTAAAATATGATGTTTTGAAGGATTATGTATCATGTTAATTAATCATGTGAATGTTGAAAAATATGGATTTATATTCCTCATTTATGAAAACATTGATGGTATGATGATGAAGTTTGTCCTCTTTCATTCTAATGCAATGGGTTGGGAATCCTATAAATATTTATTAGAGTCCCATCCAGTTATCACTCAAGAAGGTGATGTCTCTCATTCCTATAATCCATTTTGAATTTATATGAATGTACTTAATTTCATCTCTAATATTTCACCATAGTTGATAACTAGAGGAACTATTGGGCCAGTTATAATGGGATTAACCATATTTCATACTAATAAAGTTGTAAAATACATAGGTTCCCAGGATTACATCCCACGTGAGTTTTTATTTCATACTTTGTAAATGTTCTTCCATGTTTTCAAGGTAAATACCCCCTTTTGACATAGGTTTGGGGAGCCTGGACTAGTTGGCCCGATGGTGGAATTATTTGAGTTGATAATACCAAAACAATTATTGAGGATTCATTCAATATTCCTAATTAATATTATGATATTTATGTAGAAAAAGAATAAATTTATGAGGTTGGATGTGATAATTATATTAATTATAGTGATTCTTCCACCCAATAAAAATAGCTAACTCTTCCAATTTAAAATTGTACTGGTGATATTATTAAAAACACCATTTGGAGTGGTGAATTCATGTCCATAAATTAAATATGAGAGATCCTATATACTCTATAGTAAATCTATTTATTATTAATACAAGTCCGTGTTTGATGTGCTTAGCTATTCTATCCCTAAACTTGTTGGAGATGGAAGCATAGCTCTTTCTAAAATTAATACCTTATTCTCTCTTGTTGCGGAAATAATTTATAATACTAACTAAATTTTTTATCTAATTGGTATTCCCATTGATTAATAAGACCAAATAATTAGTGAAAAATAGGTGATAAATTCCAAGAAGGTCTAACTGACCCATAAAAGGGTGTACCATCCGATGAAAAATCCCTTTATTTTAATTCCATATAAGAACATACTAACTGAGAATGAGAAGGATTAGGGAGAGGGGGTTCCCATGAGAAAGACCCCTAATATATTTTAAGGAACCAAATATTTTTCTCATGATTGAAATGGTGAAATAGAGTGAAGAGATACATTGAAAGAGTAGATCACACAACCATTTAGAGAGATGACACCTTATCAGGACTTTGAGGATAAATCTCCATTCCATTCTTCCAAATTATTTTTCCATATCCTTATTAATCATAATTATGGATCTGATCAATTTTTTACAACTTTAGAAATTATTTCTATATTGAAACATATATACCCTTGGATATTCCTTCCTTTGTTGAATAAATTTTCTTTTTTGGATACATGAATAGGTTGTAGAAGAGAAATTATTTAGTTCGGGACCTTGGGAAACACATTATTATAGAAGATACACATACTAATGGGGGAAATGACAGAAACAATTTGGGGTGTATCATATTATGAATAAGAAAAAAAATGGTGGTAATGGTGGATCTTGAAAAATATCCTCCTATAAAATAATATTAAGCCATTTCAATAACATATTTCTTAATGATGTCCCATATTTCTAGGTAGAAGGAACCTGGAAAACCATATGATCCCAGAGAATATTCCAAATTTAGACACTTGATAAAATAATGTATTTACTCTACATTCAGAATATCTAAAATATTTTCATTATTTTGATCATTAAAAACAATGAGATGTATTTAGTAATAGTAGTATTCAAATCATCACCAGAACCCATCACACCAGAACTGATTCTAGGACCTCATAGAAGATCAAATAAGTAAGAACCTCCTAAGGGTCTTTTGACAATAATATCAATAGACAATGATCCATCATCTACCTTTTTGTTAAGATCTCTAATAAACTTATTATCATTGATATATGCTGGAAAATATGATATGTTCATGTCCCTATATAATAACCATTTGGATATAGATTTCTCTCATTCAGAGTTTTATATGGTAAGCACCTCCTCCACCATTTTACACTACTTGGTTGACAAGAGTGTTAAAATATCATCATCCCACTAGGCTGGTAATCTTCTATCTAACTAGCCAATTTATTATTTCATAATATCAAAAATTTTCTAATTAAAATACTATGACTCATATAATGAATAAATAGGGATTCTGAATGTTCAAATGGGAACCTTTATCATGTGAAAAATATAGTTTTTTAGTTATTGGATACTTCTAAAAATCAATATTTTTAATTAGTTTTGAAAGTATAAAGATTGTATTTTCTACAGAGAGAGTCCAAATAAGTTATAGATAAATACCCATAGATAATAAATCAAATTCTAAATAATATTTTAAAAGCAGCATGATATTCATACAAAGCATATCCTATAGAAGTGTCAAACCAGGTGTGTAGTAAGGGACCAATTTTCATGCACTGAGTAAACATTGAGTTAATACCTGACCAATTTTTTTTGTTACTGCCCCTAGGTGAATATATAACAAAACCACATAAAATTGTTTATATCTTGATAGGGATTTAATTTATAGTAAAACAACATAAACTTTTAACTTTACAAAATTCTGGGCTGTTTTATGGCTATGGGAATGAGTAAGCATAGAAACATATTATCAAAATGACCTAATGTGAGTTAAATGGGAACTAAAAAGTATAATATATCTTAAGGATATTCCATATAATGACAGTAAGATAATATTTTGACAATAAATTCTAAATTTTAAATGGATAAAATAATGAAAATACATGTAAAAATTTGAAAAAGAGAGAAAGATAACTCTTACCTCTCTTGAGAATTCATTCTTAGACCGAAGACAACCAAAATGGTAAAGTATTAATGGATTGATATGGTAGAGATTCCTATAGATTACTATTTAGAGGGAAAATAATATTTTCTATGGGATAATGAGAATAGTTTGGGGGTATTTATAGGTGTGGTGAGTGTAATTTCATTGAATAAATTATTTATTTCTTTATTTCCCAACTATCTTAAGTGCTTCACTTCCCCCATAGTTCCGGATTGCCTCCCCAAATTAACCACTATAATAAATAGTAGAAAAAATAGTTAGATACCATTAGATTTTGTGAGTTTATAGTAAAACCCCATGATTTTTCAATCTATTTTCTTTAAATATCATACTCGATCATGTGTGGTATATACAACATCGATCATAAATAATGTATGATATACTATAGAAATATTATTATTTAATTATGACATCTTTTGAATAACCATTGTTTTTGTTGGAATTAATAAGAATAACGATGTTTGAACTATATTCAGAACATTTTACTTACTAAAATGAATAATAAATCATACATTTATTTTCACATAGCTCGCAATGAAGATAATATCTTTTATAGTTAGAAGAGATATTTTTCATAAAAATATTTTTATGTGGGTAATGTGTTTTTATCATAATAAATTAAATGAATCACTATTTATAAAAACAATATAATGAAATAAGTATACTATATTTTAAATTTAATTAATTAAAATACATTTAATTATATTTATTAGAAAATTAATGAGAATAATTTCATTTTATTCCTCAAAAATAAATTTTCTTGAAAAATGGTTTTATTACATTTTCTGTGTGGATATTAAAACTAAATTATTCTACTTTTAAATCTTTTATTTGAAAATATGAAAGTAATTTATAAAATCCTAGTTTCATAATAGGATAATGATCTTTTGTTTGATATTTTGGAAATGCTTTATTTTTTATTGAACAGTGAAAATGCCCTTTTTTATAAAATAATCATTTATTTTCATTAAATAATGTAATTTAAAACTATAATTATATTTTTTATTTTATTTTAAAGAAACATAAAAACCATTTTATTAAACGTAATCTAAATAATTTCATAGGAATTATTATTAAATTTCATTATAATATAAGTTCATTTTTATGCTTAAAAGTTATATTTTCCTAAAATTTAATTTTCATTATGTTTTGAAAACATATATGGAATGTAATTTTTACCACTTATGTAATTTGAATATTTTAAAATGGATTTAAGATTTTTAATCCCAATGCCTAATTTTTTTATACAGTTAATATTTTCTTTGGTCACAAGAATACATTATCGAGTTAAAAAATTGAGTTATTGCAGTAAAGTTAAATTAAGATAGAAATTAAAATTAAGTAGAAATGAAGAAAAAACAACTCAAAACAATTCATTTTTTATTAGTCTTTTTTCAACCTATAGTCCTTATTAATTAATTTTTGGTGGATTTATTTGAAATATATGTAGGATTCTGAGATTAGGAAATGTTTTATTTTTTATAATATTTCATTTTCAATCATGTTATATCATAAATATTTTTTCATGATAAGGATAATATTAAATAAAATATTTGAATAAAAAATATTACCATGATAATTTATAATAATTTAATTTCATGTAATTAATTTTTTAAACTTTTAAGTTAAGTCTAAATAATTAATATTCTTATGAATCATTGATACAATTATTGTACAAGCATAGTAAAAATAAAATAAATTATTTTAAAAATATTTAAAGTGATTATATTTAGATGAGTTTCGGTATTAAAAGAGTTTTAAAAATAATTATGAAGTATAATTGACTGTTTATGTGTTTTAATTAGGATTACATTGTTTTCTCGATTCCTTTTGAAGTAAAATTATGTGAATAGTCATGAAAAACTCTTTAAATAGTTTTTAATTTATAAAAAACTTATCTAAATCATTATAAAATCATAAAAATCCAATCATGACTCATTTATATGATGATTTTAAGATTATAACATTAATGGTATAGTTATTTTCCACAGAGAATTTCTAAAATTACATAGATGATTCCTAAGGATTGAAAAGTGCCTTTTTACATTTAATGTTAAACAAGGATAACAAGGGGTTAAAAAAATATATGGTTTAAAATGAATAATAACCATATTAAAATTTATTATTATATTTGATATAAACTTTATACTACTTATCATAGAATATATATTACTTTTGAGTCATTTTACATGAGTTGGACACATATTGTATATTAATATTTCATATATTTACAAGATTTTTACCGACCTCACTTATAAAATGAAATCTTCTCTACTATCTTATTCACACATAATTATCCTTTTATCATGACCATGACCTACCTTAATTATGTATAAAAACCCCCAAACATGTTCTATAGGATCTTTTATCACATTAATATCAACCTAGAAGGCTTAAGTGTTAAGCTGAACGAGGTTTCTTAAAAAAGAGGTATAACTCCTAACAAGATTTTTTCATTTGTACTTATTTTTCCCCCTCCTATAAATAATAAATAAACATGATTCTATAATATGAAATTATCTTAAATATACTAAAATTTTATTATGTCTATCAAACAACCCCTTTTCATCTCCATTTCGATCTTATGGGAAATGGAAACATTGCTCGTGCATACATGTGGACAAACACATTCACGAAGTGATGTGTTTCATTTTTAATCAATGGACCATATGGAATTTTTAAATAGTTTAGAAAAGTAATATTTATTTTATTTATGAAATTATTATTATTATTCAATTATTATATATTACTCACCTTCTAATCGGTCTATTTGTTAAAAAATGATAATGTTGCTTGTGTGTATGTGTGGACAACGACCTCCATGAAGTGATGTGATTCATTTTACATTATCAACTCACATGGAAGGTAATGAGGATGGAAATAATAAATAAATATAGTATGTTTTAAATTATTATTATTTTTCAAAATTGAATTATAATATACTTTTTTTCTTTTTCACCTAGAAGAAACATTGAAACATCACTCATGTGAATGTACAAACTACTATTTGAATGAAAAAATGTAATTCATTTTTGTTGAACATTTCAAAAATATGGTTTCAAAATTATATTTAATGTATAAAAATTACCATTATGTAATTATTAATTTTATTTATGATATAGAAAAATGACCCCTTAACTATTTTCAACATACAATAGTATTTTTATGATTATAAACAAAACGTCTTCAAAACATCCAACATGAAGGTAATTGATTTAGTAACTATATAATAATTTGTGATAAATGAAATAAAATAGATTATAATATTGGAATAACTCTATAAATGGTTGTTTGTGGATTATAAAGTTATTCTAAGTGTATTATATAGGATTTAAAGTATGTACACGGTGAGTCTATCTCAAGTTAATATATTATTCATTAAAACCTTATTTTAATTGATTACATTCAAATATTTTTCATACATATCCATGTTATGTTAAAGTTTTCAATAATGTCATTTTTTTACTGAAAATATTGTTAAATAAAATTTTCAACTACTTGTTACTTTCTTTACAAGGGTTTAAAAATTAATATTTTTAATATTTTCCATACAGGTCATTTTGGAATTTTTTTTCCAATGTGAAAACAATTATTTTTTTACATATATGACATTGGAGAAATTTCCCATCATTATAAAATAAATATTCAATAAGAATATCACTCTAATATTTCTTCATGTTTTTTAAATAACTTCTCATTATGGCTTGTTCCTAGAAATCATCATTTTATGATTATTTAAATAAAAAGTATATGTCTTGTTGTTTTTACATAAATCCTAAAAGTTCTTTTTCATATTTTTTCAAATGAACATTTTATAATTTTTTAGGGTGTAAATGAAAGATTAAATGAGTTTTATGTTTGTGTTTGTCCCAATAAATATATCCTGATAATGGGTTATCTTGATATAGTTCTCTAATGAATTGAATAATGATTTTATAATCATGAGAATATAAGATAGAATTAAACGAGTATGTTCACTAGTGAAAAATTCATTTTTGAATAATTTTTTTACATTAGTTTTATAAAAACATTGTGAATTTTTTTTCAATATTAGTTATTTTACTAAACACATTGAAAATTATTATATTTTTATTTCTATGTATGTAATAAAATATATTTCCTTGAATACTAGGTTTTAACATCAGTTATAAAATAACTCACATTTAAAAAAATAAAAATTTTATTAGAATATTGGTATCCTCAATTTTTATATTATTGTATCACATTAAAAGAGTTTGTTTTCCCTCCCAGAGAAGCATGAACCCTAATTCTTCCATCATGTGGTCATCATCCAACCTCATCCGTTGTGAGCCACCATTATCTTCCATTAGTCACCACTATAAACCCCCATAGTCTTCTTTCAGCCATAATTGACTACAACTGTATTCATTATTGGGATTTATTTTCTAAGAATTTTTACATCCTCAGGACTAAAATGAATTTTTATTGATAAACTTATTATTGATTTTTTTATGAATGGTTTTCAGTTTTAATCATAGTGGTTGACTTATTGTTCAATGTATTTATTTGTGTTTTTATTTCATAGGTGTTACTTATAAATTACATTGTGATATATCTAGTGTGGGCCTCATCTTTTATCTAACCCATTTACGAAAACTGGTATAAAATATCTCTAGGAAACTAAGGCCCACAAAAAATAACTACCTGTAAAAATATATAGTTTAATAATTTTTAACGCATTATATATTTGGATGCATAATTTATTTTGGAAAAAAATATTCAATATAATGATTATATGAGATTTACCAGAGATTCAATGAAGTTTCATGACTTTAATACTAGTTTGGGTGGTTAGTAATAATTAAATGGGTATAGAATAAGTTTCATGATGTTTTAATTATGATGAAATAATTATAAGATATATTTTCTGGTTTTATATGTGAATGTTTAATGACATTTTAATGAAAAATGATTATTTTATCCAAAATAAATAGGTATAAGTTAGATTTTAGAATTAGTTCATTAGGTGAATAACGAAATTTATTATTTTAAAGGGGAATTTTTTTTACGTTTATGTTTTTTGGTTATGTCTGTGAATTAGTTTTATTCATTAATATGAAGATAAAATATATTCACATTTTTAAGATGATTTTTATGTGTAAATTTGTTGTCCAATGTTTCTTAGTGGTTTAATAATTTTATGTTTAATGCACATAAATTTTATATACATATTATAGTTTTTCTTTTGATAATATTTTGTAATTGGAATATTCAATATGTTCTACTTTTAATTATTATTTTAATAATTTATATGTTCTTTAATAGTTATTCTTTTATAGTTTTCATGTGGATACATAAATTAAATGTTCTAAATGTAGATATTTTCACCAAAAAAACTAATATTATTTAATTTCTAGGTTGTCATTATCTTTTCTAGATTATAATTATTTTGTAAAAATTTATTTATTTTTAATTTATTTCCTTTTATTTAATTATTTTTAATAGAACAAATTGGTTTTTGACATATTTTATTAAATAATGAATAATGATGATAAAAGTGAAAAAATAATTTTTTTTATTTCAATTATTATTTTAGAATGAAAATTTTAATTTTAATTTGGATTTGATGTAAATTATAATTAATAATAAAATTTTTTATAGGAGATAGAGGATCAAAATTCAATTACTGGATGGTAAAAAAGTGATGAATATGAGGAAAGTGATGAATTTTTTAAGAATCTCCGAATTAAATGTTTTAAGCAACGACTTATTTTTTAATGATTTATAGAAATATATAAAAAATTGAAATATTCTAAAAAGATATAACAAATGTTATTTTATTTTCCATGGTTCAAATTAGAATCATAGTACATAGACTTGGAATGGTTTAATTGGGAAGGATACAAGATCTAATGAGGATGCTAATTTTTTAAATTATAGTTTTGATCAAATTAAATAAATGATTCCTGATGTTGATATAGATACAATTGAGAAAACACTATTTATTTAGCACTTATATAGTGATTCTTAAAAATCATTTTATCATATTTTTATGAAATTCCTATTTCTTTTAATGGTGTTATGATTGATGAACTTGAAAGAAAAAATGCCTGGACTGATATGAGTTTTTCATAATTTATTTTGTTATTGAAATCCATACATCTGAAAGAAAATGTTCTTCTATATTCAAATAATAATTAAAAATGTTATTCTTGATGGAATTTGGTTACAAAATGACACATACCTACCCCAATGAATGTGAGTTATATTGGAAGGTATAAGAAGATCTTTCATAGAGTCCTAAATATTTGACATCATGATATTAGTTCAAAGGAAAATTATAAATTGATTCATATATAATTTCAAGTTCAAAATATCCTAATAATTAATTTTGGTATCATTATATAATTCCCTATAAAAAAAATTATATACAAATTATAATGACACAAAAAGGTTAATATGGCCTGTAGATGACTGATTATTTGATAATTAATTACTTAATTTTTCAAATTTTCCATTATGGATTAAATTTTTTATTAAATTTTATAAATATAGAAATGAATTTAGAAATATTATACTTGGGTTATGCATAGATAGAAGGAATTAATATCAAATCCTTAGTATCAAACATATTTCATCGTCGGTTTTGTTTCTAATTTACAACTTATCTCAATAATTTTGTGTGAAGAGGATATATGACATGTTGATTTTAATGACTTCACGACCGAAACAATGATGGAATGATATTGATTTTTACTTGTCACTATTAATTTACAATTTGAAATAGTTATAGTAGGAAAGAATAAAATTTTATATTTCCTATAAAAATGAACATTTTTAATTTAATTCAATTCTTATGTTTACTATAAAATAATTCATAGAATATGAAAAAAATGGGGTCACAGTGTTAAGAGAAAAAAGATTTTCTAATTTGTGAAGAAGGTACTTCATTTTGTTAAATAAAACATGGGAGGAAAACAATGTATATATTTTATCGAAGGGGGTTTTCTTTAAATCACACATATATGATATTAAAATTTGAATTTAATGGATTATACATATTTTACAATACACAAAATCATTTTCAACTGACCAATATTTTGATAGTGTAAAAAATATTAATTACAAATTTATAGTGAAACAATGATCTGGCACGAAAAAATATGGAAGGTGTGATAATAAATTTTTGAGCTTCAATATTATAGATCTCTTACGTCAAACATAACATAGATTTTATTAATGATGTGTAGAATATGTAAGACATATATTTTGGAACACTGTTATATATTAAATACAATAAGAAGGATGATTTCAACAAAATATTGGAGTTAATTTCTCTGGGAATACTTCATGATCTAACACCCAATCCTATTGTAAAAAAACATACTTGCCTCCCAATTTTTATACATTTTACATGCATGATAAAATCAATTTTTTAGTGGCTCTATGGTATCAATGTTCCTCAAGGTTATTTTTAAAATGTAAAAAATCTAATGTTAATGAAAAATTCGATGTTAATTAGCATTAAATCTCATCATATTACTGTTAAGATGAAACAACACAAACGATTTTCATTTCATGGAATACTACCAATCGATTTTAGAATAACTATTATAAAGTTGTATTATATTTTCAATTCCATATGTAAAAAATTTATCATCTGGATTATGTAAACATGCTAGAGTATGATGAATTATATATATTATTGTGCCTTAAACTTTTCATACATTATCATTATGTTACTCTTTTAGAGTACCTAATAAATTACTCATTAAAATGCTTATATACCGTATTAGTCTAGTGGATTTGGAAACATGGAAACAAAAACATTGGTGTAAAAGTGAGAAATATTATCTCCCAATAGATTCTTCTTGACAAGAAACCTTCATAGACACATTAAACATAATACATATCTTCATAACCTAGGGTAAAGGAATCATAAAAAGTGTTGAGATCAGATTATTAGTAATGGTAAAAAAGGGAGATATTTAAACATAATCATGAGAAAAAAGGTTATGATAATTGGATCATGAAAATATAATATCATACCATATATATCAAATATAAAAAATATTAATTATGGTATAATGATGGGAATTTAATAATACATGAACCATAAAGAGATAAAGAACATAAGACATGAAAGCATAACATATGAATAATATCTATGGTTTTTGGTAGACACATAATAATATAAAATTATTTACATAGTAGACAAGGCATCACTACCAATTCCATGTTAGTAGTATGGTTTTAGTACCCCATCCATATTGGTAGTAATGGTTTACTCCCATGGGTGTCTTAGTAGTATGAGTTCACTCCCCATACCATATTGGTAATAATGGTTCATTACCATGGACATATTAGTAGTAAAATTTCACTACCAACACCATTTTCGTCTATCTAATTAGATATAAATATTTACCCACATCATTGGAGGGAGATATAGGTCCCATCAATATCATAATGAACTCATGAACACATGTTCCACAAGATCATATACAATTATATCCTAACCCATGAAATTAAATGGGTGTCATAAACAAGTAAACATGTCTTAACATATTTTAAATGATAGTTTTCATAATCATTTAATGAATTCATGTCCTGTGAAAAAATTTAGGTTTCATGTGAATAAAATTCATTGAAGAGGAACGAGTTTCATAATAATATAACACCTTGAAGAGAAATGGGCTCCAAAAACATCATTCCATAAAAACATAAACCATATAGAGAATTAATTTGAATGGAAACATTCAATAGTTTACCTAGAATGGAATGAGTAACACCTACTTATGTAATATTATATGGGAAATAGTTTTCTTATATTTTTCAAATACATTTATTTAGGAAATATCTTTTCTTCATAGTAAAATTCTTTTTAAAAGATAAAAAAATTTTGAAAATATTTTTTTAGAAAATAACTTTGAAAACATATAAAGGAAGATTTAAAAACTATAATTTTTTTAAATACTTTTCCTATGAAAATTATATTCAAATATTATTTGACGCATTTTTGAATTCATTTATTAAAACAAGGTTTTTAAATAAAACATATTTTCGACCAAAGAGATAAATACGGTCAGATTTTTTTTAAATTTTTTTTATTAATTATCAAGAGTACCCAAGTGTAGGAAATGGTAAAAATACATGGAGATATCATCTTTAAAACCCCATGATTTCATAGTACATTATTTCTTTCAAAGTAATTCAATAACTTGCACTACACACAACACCGAGTTCAAGCGCACCATGACTTACCAAACTAGCCGTTCAAAAGCGGTTATGAATATTATTAACTAAATTTTGAACTTTATATAATCATTATACTTTTAGAATCCATATTATTAGTTTCTTAGACATAATGTAAGAACAAATTCAATTTTTTAGATACATGAAGTATTTTTTAGAAAATGCAATTTTACTGCCTTTTGATGGAGAACCCTTTTTAAATCCAATATTTGACACTTTTATATATTCAATTTGACAAAATAACCTTCTTGTTTAGAATCTGGAGATAAAAATTTAGTTTTGATAAATTTTTGGTGTTTTTCTGATTACTTTCATATTTTGTATAATAGTGAAAAATACTAAATTTTAATTAAAAACAACTTTTTTAATCAAAATAATTTATAGTGTTAAATTATAAATTTTAATGGTTTAGAAGTATAAATATATTATATTTTTACCATTTAATTCAATTCTGGTCATTGAAAGTAATTTCACTTTGAAATTGGACATAAACAAGTGTCAATCTTTTGATAGTTATTATTTCTAAAAAATACACAATTTGGTTTTGACAGTGGGAATTAATTTTAAATTAATAAGTGAAACTTCTATGTTTTGAATTTGGTAAAATATTATTCATATTTCAATTCTCAATGTATAAATTATATTAGGGTGAATTTTTGGTGTTTTTTCTGAAAACATTCAATTTTTTATGAATAGTGAAAAACACTAAGTTATAGTTTAAAACTGAAATTTTATTTAAATAAATATTTATTTTATATAAATTTATTATAGGTCAAAATGGATACATAATACCTATATACGTTCAATGTAATTCATTGGAGTCAGTTTATAAAAAATTTAGATATATAAATATTTTATTGAACTTTTCACCGTCTTTTACCCACCTCCTAGAAGAATTTGCAAATTTATATAAAACATAATTTTACCGCTTATGTGAGTTGAATATTGAAAATCCTAGAGAAATTGTTAATATCAAGGAGTAAAATGTGGTTCAATAATATAAAAATAATTTTTTTGGTGAATAGTAACTTTTGACTTTTATATATTGCGGTTGAAGACAAATAGGGTAATTAAAGGTAAAAAAAACATTGTAATAATTAAAAATTACCTTAACGCATGTCCTAACCATATTTTATGAGTAATGTATGACCATTGGCCTCCTTGGGTCGATTTTGGGACCTCATGGAGCCACTTATGAATGATAATGACACTTTAGATTAATTAATTTAAAGTAAAGGCAAAATTAATATAATCAAAAATCCTTTAGTAATTAATTTTTATATAGTGTTATATAAGTAATAGTTTTGACTATAAATATTCATTTTAAAGATAAAACTATTTTATGCATCATGGTATTTTTTTTATAATTTTTAGACATCGAATAAATTAAATTATTTACGACACAATAATGTTGCAGTATTTACCTCATTAATAAATGATTTAAATAAATTAGATTATAAATATTAAAATAATATCCAAAAAATTCCGAATTATTATTGGCTGATTTTCTTTCGACCATTAGTCATCATACCTTCGACCCTAATGATTTTCGGACCTTTAGAAACTGAATATCATTATATAATAAAATAATATTTTCACACTTTCCTAAAGAGACCATCCTCCCCCTTATAAAAGGAGACCACTTTTATCCGATTTCTCACACCACTCTAGCCTTTAGGCTCATCCAAAAACTGGAAAATTAAGATCTCTACATACCTATCCTCCTCCTAGAAGCCATACCTTAGGCATAAGGCAGTTCAAGAAGTCCTTTTGGTTCAAATCAAAGGAAGTTACCCAATTTAAAGGTAACAGTTCATCTTAACTTCTTTTCTTTTATTTTACCTCTCCAACCTGTAAACTCTTTTTATTCCATTATTTTATAACAACACCAGTATCATCAACATACTATTATGTCTTTATGACAAGTATTCAAACTAAACTTACATACACCTCCATCAAATGGGTGAAAAACATAATGTTTCTGTGGATGGAAAACTAACGCCTCACGAAACGATGATTGTTCAATTACCTCCTACCACCTCTCATGGTGGAAATTATGATGGAACTGTATTTATATATGATATATATTATGTTTATTCTTTCTTAATTCTTCTTTATTTTTATTTTATAGAATACCTTAATGGTTTCCATTATGGTTAAACGCGATAATTTCATTTGAGGAAGTGTGGACTACCGCCCCCTCAAAGTGATTTGACTCGTTAATACCATATGTGGGACATATAAAGGATGGATTTAATGATATTATATATGATATTATACTGGAATTATAATATAACTATGTATAATTATTTTCTAATTCCAGTAAAATATGAAATAGAAATGAAAGTATCGTTTAAGCGTACGTACAACTTACTGTCTCCATGAACGGTGCATTTCTTTTCTTACCCCAAAATGATATGTACTATTATAAATACATGTATATACTAGATATATATGATATATATGATATCTAAATCATTAATATAATTCTAGATATAAATAAATTTTGACCATGTTAACAACTTGTAACTATAAGGTGTTCATTTTTTACTCTAGTGCCAAATATCGACTAAACAAACGTTTTTAACTTAAATGATTACATAATGTTTATAAAATGGTAATAAGGGATATAAAAGGAATAATAATCTTTAATAAGTTTCTTAAGAAATTATAAATTAACATTATTTTATTATTCCGGATATTAAAGAATGAAAAATTCAAATCGGACACGAGGTAAGGGGTTTCTTATCTCAATTTTAATTCCGTGAGATTTCCATTGTTCACCACTTATTTATTGCATGTGGTGTATTGTGTACTGCCATTTGAAATATATTATCATGATTTTTTAAAATTCCTGATATTCTATGATTCATTTGGTTGTTATTGAATATTTTTCATATGACTCAATTGATTACAATGAGGTAAGGGTTAATTTCACAATCTCTTCATTATCTAAGGTTGTTTATACGTAATTATCTACTAGGATCTCTTTATCATCCACATCCATGTTTCTTAAAAATGTATTCTAAAACATTTTCACAATTTACTAGACTATGTGTTAAAGTAATTTATATCCCTGTTTGAATTTTAATAAAATGGTTTGAAATGAATCTTTCCGTAGTTTTCCAAAAAAATATACTTTTGACCTTTTTCAAAAAATTAAGGTAAGAATGTTTTTTTTAACTTATACAGTGGGTGAAACTATTTTCTGCTGTTATAAAATCATTGAAGCTTCCATTAAAATCTTATAATAATATTTTCAAAATAATTTATTTTCTTTTTAATTATGTGACACTTAAATGATTTCAAAATCGAATGAGATATTTCTCTAGAAAAGGTTTTTAATTCATCTATGTCAACATCCTTTAATGGATTTTAAGTTTATTTGATGTTGATTTATTATAATACAATCTTCTATATTGTATTTAATGATTTAAGATATTTTTTACTATGGATGTTCTATTTTTATACAATTCATGGCTTATGGTTAATGTATTGACATTTCATATGATAGTTTTAATACGAATGTTTATGTTATATTTCAACCTTTTCTTATGATGAATGTATTGGACTAGTATGTTCCGGGTTGGGGACCGGTAAAAGTAAGACCTATGGGTTGGGGTTAGGTTACAGCAGACCCTCCAGGATGGATTTCGATTACAGAGGATCTCCAGGATGGAGTCTGGTTACAGAGGCTCTCTGGGTTGGAGTCCAGTTCTAGAGGCTCTCCGAGATGGAGTCCGGTTACAGAGGCTCTCCAGGTTTGGGTCTGGTTACAGTTAGCCCATATGTCCTGGCACGAGGCCTTTGTATAGAAATTAAATTCTGGTTTTATACATTCCCTCATTATGAAAATAATATTTATAGTTTATGTGGTCATTCGACTTGAAGAATACCCATGATTATGTTTTATTATGACATTATTTAAACATCTCATATTCCTACCATAAAAGTATTCATGATTATTATTAGTAAAATAATTTGGTTTCAATTATTCACCATGATTAATATTAATGTTATCTTCTGCTGTATTTCTTAACCTTACTAAGCATTTGAGCTCACCCCTTTTTATGTCTTATTTTACCTAGGATTCAATGAAGTATATTGTGATTGATATGCAGGGTTAAGGTATTGAATAATGGAGTTTATAAAGGATTATTTTTGTTGTGTTGTATGTTATAAAGTGCAATGTACCATTAATGTCTGTAATCTATTTTTTAAGATAGCTATACCGATCGTTCCTTCCAGACATGATTCCTTATAATCATGCCAATGTATTAGAATAATGCACCGACTCTGGGTAACTGGGGTTGGGGCGTTACAGTTGGTATCAGAAGATGTTTACAAATAACCTTGGAAAGTAGATTTAGATAAATAGAAAAAATAGACATATGATAGACTTTGAGGATTAGTATAGAAGAACTTCCTATAATTTTGGTAATATAGATATTTTGTGAGTTTTACAAAAAAAAATACATCCCTGTCTGGATACGATAAGGTAGAGGCGACTCTGGCACAGATGTACCTAGGGGTAAACCCCGAAAACACCAATTTGAGCTAGATTCAAACAGGAACTAGTGCACGACAATGGGCCTTTCTGCACTCTTGGTTACAACACTCCTGGGGGATATGCTGAAGATAATTCTCATTTTCTTTACAAATCATTTTGAAGGGTTTATGATTATATACTTCCTCAAAGAATTTTTTTTGTGATTATGGATTATATCTATAAAATATTCAATTTATGTTAAGTGTTTTACAAGTTTGGAATTATGTATTTTGATTCATAATCCAATATTTCTTATGCCCTTGTATAGAAATGGTTCCTAGCCGAAGGAATTTGAACTCCAAAAATACGTATGATCCAAAGGGTAAGAAGGATCATATCTTTCACGGTATTAAGCCATCATTTAGAAGGGAAATAGTTACCCATGCATTCTCAACACATGGAGAAATAGTATCATATATTAATAAGATAAGTAAATAATTCTTTGAGTCCTAAGCCTTCGATGGGAATCAAGAGATGAAAAGGATGGAAGAGATAATGATGGGTAAAAGGAAGAGGGAAAAGAATGATTTTCCCATATGTGATAACTATAGAAAGTATCAACATGGTAAATTCCTGAAGGGAATGGGAGTTTGTTATAAGTGTGGAGAGAATGGACACCAAATACGTGATTGCAAGGGTAAGAAAAAAGTTTCCAATTTCCAAAGCTTCATCTGCAAGGATTTGCAACACTATACGAATCAATGTCCAAATCATCAGAGTATACCCCAAATGCTGCTGTTGGAAAATAATAAAGTTATGATTCTACCAAAGATTAAGAGGAATGATTAGATTTATTATGTTGTTATTAAAGTATTTTGTCATTTGAGAATTTTATTAATGATGTACATTTTATAAGAATTATAGAGTATATAAGGATTGTACTGCAGTACTATTTCATTAAGAACTTGAGATTGTGTGGAACCATGAATAGTGACTCAATTGCAGTTTAATTTTTTGGAAAATATATGGTTGAGAGAAAGATAAACCATAATATAGTTCTGATACCAAGGTAGTGATTTTGGAATAAGAGATGGTTGATTTGGATAAATTATATTGGATATTCTTGACTTCCTTGAAACTAATTAATAGTTTGTTTATTTCATCATTATTGGAATATTTAATATTTTTGGATATAAGGAATATATCCAGTATTATATAAAGGATAAGGGAGCATGAATGTAATTAATAAGGTTTTATGGTAATTTGAGTGGTTACCAGGTTTTAAAATAATACATGGTGAAGGTGTTCACATGTTATTATGTGGAAAAAAGTATCTTCAATGTGTTTAACTTACTTATAAATTTTGGACTGTGAGTCTGGATAGATTTATTTTAGATAAGTCTAAAGGTTAAAATGGATTAAGATACTATTGTTAAGTTTATTTTTGTATTTTTATAAAAAGGACAACACGCAGACCGTGTGACAACCCATCATGTCAGACAAAGCTGCGGGAATCAAACCCACAACCATAGTGCAATTAGGATTTATCACCTACCAGTGGACTACATGAAGTCCCTAGATTGTATAATATTGTTTCTTTTTTAAAAAAGGTCTGATAGCTGAATTATGATTTCATTTTTTTTGTAACCCTATACGAATAGTATAAATAGAAATTTTTTTAATTTCTATTATCTTTTAGAGTGAAATATGAGTATGTGGTAGAAATTACTTAAAGTATGGAACTCTACTTGTCATGTATATATTTTTTTTTCTATAATTCAATGAAAAAATTAATTATTAAACATTAAGTAAGGGATCTTAAAACTAAAAATGTGTTATCCTAATACCTTATGTTTTGTTGAACCGATGATATTTTAAATCATCATAGATTGATGGATTTGAGGCTTTCAATTCTACAATTGATTGTGATTGATGACCTCAATAACTATCTATAAATATTTACGTTTTTCCGCCAATTATGTGTCTATAATTTCCACCAATGTTCTCTTAATTGATTCATAATTTTTGGTGACTTTTTCATTCCCCCTTTCCTCTTATTAAGATTAAATTTTCTAAACCCAATTTCCAATGTGGGTTTTCCCACAAAGGAATTATCTATTTTCAAACTTCTATTTTTGAATAACAATTTCAAATTGTGAGGATGCAATTTATTGATGTTGGGAAGAATGTAACACCCCATGATTTCTTAATATGTTATTTCTTCAATGTAATTCAATAACTTGCACTACACGCAACACCGAGTTCAAGCGCACCACAACTTACCAAAATAGCCGTTCAAAAGTGGTTATGAACAATATTAACTGAATTTTGAACTTTATATAATCTTTATAATTTTATAATCTATATTATGAGTGTCTTAGACATTATTTAAGAACAAATTCAATTTTTTAGATAAAGGAAGTATTTTTTAGAAAATGAAAATTTACCGCCTTTTGAGGGAAAACCCCTTTTAAATCCAATTTTTGACACTTTTGTATATTCAATTTGACAAAATAAACTTCTTCATTGTAATAGGGAGATAAAAATTTAGTTTTGATAAATTTTTGATATTTTTCTGATAACTTTCATATTTTGGTGAATAGTGAAAAATACTAAATTTTAATTAAAAACAATTTTTTAATAGAAATAATTTATAGTGTTAAATTGTACATTTTAATGGTTTTGAAGTATAAATACATTTTATTTTTACCATTTATTCCAATTATAGTCATTTTAATTAATTTCACTTTGAAATTGGACATAAACAAGTGTCAATCTTTTGATAGTTAATATTTCTTAATAATGCGCCTTTTGGTTTTGACAACGGGAATTAATTTTAAATTAATAAATGAATCTTTTATATTTTTAATTTGGTAAAATAGACTTCATTTTTTAATTCAGAATATCAAAATTAGATTAGGGTGATTTTTTTGGTTTTTTTCTAAAAACATTCAATTTTTTATGAATAATGAAAAACACTAATATATAGTTTAAAACTAATTTTTTATTTAAATAGTAATTTATTTTATTTAAATTTATTCTAGGTCAAAATAGATACATAATACCTATATATGTTCAATGTAATTCATTGGATTCAATTTATAATAAATTTAGACATATAAAAATTTTATTGAACTTTTCACCGTCTTTTAACCACCTCCTAGGAGAATTTGCAAATTTACATAAAACATAATATTACCGCTTCTGTGATTTGAATTTCAAAAATCTGAGAGACATGGTTAATATCAAGGAATAAAATGTGGTTCAATAATATAAAAATAATTTTTAGTGAATAGTAACTTTTGACTTTTATTTACCGCAGTTAAAGGTAAATAGGGTAATTAAAGATAAAAAAGAATATTTTAATAATTTAAAATTAACTTAAAAAATTTCCTAACCTTGTTTGATGAGTAATGGATGACCATGGGAATCCTTTGGCCTATTTTGGGACCCCATGGAGCCACTTATGAATGATAATGACACTTTAGATTAATTAATTTAAAGTAAAGGAAAAATTTATATAAACAAAACTACTTTAGTAATTAATTTTTATATGTTGTTATATAAGTAATACTTGTGACTATAAATATTCATTGGAAATCAAAATAAATTTCATACATCATTGTATTTTTTTTATAATTTCTAGACGTCGAAAAAATTAAATTATTTATGACACAATAATGGTGCAGTATTTACCTCATTAATAAATGATTTAAATAAATTCGATTATAAATATTAAAATAATATCCAAAACATGTCCAATTATTATTGGCTGATTTTATTTAGATAATTAGTCATCTTATATTCGACCCGAATGATTTATGAACCATTAGAAACCGAATATCATTATATAATAAAATAATATTTTCACACTTTCCTAAAGAACCCCTCCTCCCCCTTATAAAAGGTGACCACTTATATCCAATTCCACACACCTCTCAAGACATTAGTATATTAAAAAATATTCCATATTAATCTCCCTACATCCCTATCCTCCTGTTGGAAGCCTTACCTTAGGCAGAAGGAACATCAAGAAGTCCTTTTGGTTCAAACCAAAGGACGTTACCCAAATTAAAGGTAACTGTGTCTCATAACTTCTTTTCTTTTATTTTACATCTCCAACCCCTAAAGGATTTTTATTAAAATATTTTTTAACAACACCAATATACTCAATACAATAGGAGTTTTCTCTAAGAATTATTTGAACTACACTTACACACACCTCCATCTAATGGGTGAAAAACATAATGTTTCTGTGGATAGAAAACTAACGCCTCATGAAACGATGATTGTTCAATTATCTCCTACCGCCTATCATGGTGGCCATTATCTTCTCAATATAATTATATATGATATATATTATGTTTATGTTTTCTTCATGATTATATATTTTTCTTTTATAGCACACCTTAATGGTTTCCATTATGGGTAAATGCGATAATTTCATTTGAAGAAGTGCGGACTACCGCCCCCTCAAAGTGATATGACTCGTTAATACCATATGTGGGATGTATAAAGGATGGATTTAATGATATTATATATGATATTATACTGTAATTATAATATACCTATGTATAATTATGTTTTAATTCCATTAAAATGAGAAATATAAATGAATTTAGCGTTCATACGTTCGTACGGCTTACCATCTTCATGAATGGTGCATTTCATTTCTTACCCCAAAATAATATGTACTTTTATAAATACATGTATATACCGGATATATATGATATATAAGATATCTAAATCATTAATATAATTCTGGATATAATGAACGTTTGACCATTTGAACAACTTGTAATTATAAGGTGTTCATTTTTTACTCAAGTTCCAAATATCGACAAAACAAACTTTATTTACTTAAATGATTACATAATGTTTATAACATGGTAATAAGTGATATAAAAGGAATAATAAACCTGAAAAAGGTTCTTAAGAATGTATAAATTAACTTTAGTTTATTATTCAGGATATTAATGAATGAACGGGTCAAGTCAGACACTAGGTAAGGGATTTCTTATCTCACTCTTAATTCCGTGAGATTTCCATTGTTCAGCACTTATTTGTTGCATGTGGTGTATTGTGTACTGCCATTTGATATATATTATCATGATTATTTTTATATTCATGATATTATGTGATTCATTTGGTTGTTATTGACTATTGTTCATACAACTCTGTTGATTACAATGAGGTAAGGGTTAATTTCACAATCTCTCCATTATCTGAGGTTGTTTATACCTAATTATTTACTGGGACATCTTTATCATCCACATCCAAGTTTATTAAAAATGTATTCCAAAACATTTTAACTATTTAATAGACTATTTTTTAGAGTAGTTTATGTCATTGTTTTACTTTTTACAAAATGTTTTGAAAGAAATCTTTCTGTCATTTTCCAAACAAGGTACTTTTAACCTTTTCGACAAAATTAAGGTAAGAATTTTTTTTAACTTATACAATGGGTGAGGATATTTCCCGCCGTTATAACATCATTAAAGCTTCAAATACAATATTATAAGAATATTTTCATAAAAAATGTTTTCTTTATAATTATGAAAATCTTAAATTATTTCAAAATAGAATGTAATATTTCTCTAAAAAAGGTTTTGATTTCATCTATGTCAACATACTTTGATGGATTTTAAGTTTATTTGAAGTTGATTTATTATAATACAATCTTTTATATTTTATTGAATGAGTTAAGATATTTTTGACTGTGGATGTTCTATTTTATACCATTCATGGTTTATGGTTAATGTATTGACATTTCCTATGCTAGTTTTAATACGAATGTTTACATTATATTTCAACCTTTTCTTATGATGAATGTATTGGACAAGTATGTTCTGGGTTGGGGAATGGTAAAATTAAGTACTTTGGGTTGGGGTCCGGTTACAGAAGACCCTCCAGGATAGAGTCCAGTTACAGAGGATCTTCGCGGTGGAGTCCGGTTACAGAGGCTCTCCAGGTTGGAGTCCGGTTACAGAGGCTCTTCAGGATGGTGTCCGGTTACAGAGGCTCTCTGGGTTTGGGTCCGGTTACAGTTATCCCATAGGTCCTGGCATGAGGCCTTGACAAAGAAATTAATGTTTGGTATTATACATTCCATCATTATGAAAATAATATTGATGGTTCATGTGGTCAATCGACTAGTAGAATAACCATGATTATGTTTTATTATGGAATTATTTACTCAGCTCATATTCCTACCATAAAAGAATTCATGTTCATTATTAGTGAAGGAATGTGGTTTCAATTATTCACCATGATTAATATTTATGTTATCTTCTGTTGTATTTCTTACCCTTACTGAGCGTTTGAGTTCACCCCTATCTATGTTTTATTTTTCCCAAGATTCCAAGAACTGTATTGTGATTGATATGTAGGGATAATCTAATGGAATAATGGCATTTATAATGGATTATTTATGATGTTTTTTATGTTATAAAGTTTAATGTACCATTCATGTATGTAATCTATTTTCCAAAACTGCTAAACCGATCAGTCCTTTAGGACTTTATTCCTTGTAATCATGCCAATGTATTAAAATAATTCCCCGACTCTGGGTAACTAGGGTCAGGGAGTTACATCTTCAATAAATATATTATATGAAAACTTTTTAGTTGTATTGAGATATTTATCACAATATTTCTTCAATGGATGAATAATCCTAAACAATCCCAATAAACGGTGACATTGTATTAATAAACTCTAACCACATGGTAATATGGTATCAGACTCTCCATGTATGAAAATTAAATTACATAAAGATTAAAATATCATGAAAATAAATATATTCATGATCTCACATTTCAAATTGAAGTATATAAACCTCAAAAAAATAATTTATGTGCATAACAAAACATGTGTATCAAAGAAGTAAAATTGAGAGAAAACTATCATACCAATTTGGTAACTTTTGAAACATAAAACCCATGAAATAAAGATGCTAGAATGGATATTTAAATACTATTAATTCAATAATAATAATCCTATAATATATTCATGTGTATTATATACACCAGGAAAAATAAAAGAGTGGTGAACATGGCATGTATCTCACAAATATAAAACGTGAGATGGATTTCCTTTACCATATGTCTTGAATCTCGATGTACTCGTACACGATTCCTATAAAATAAATTTAATTTTATAATAAATATTTTATAGAAAATATTCTTATATTTACTAACTTATTTGATTTTATGATGACTTTATATTACCCATTTATTAACAATTCCATATTAAGGTTACACTTCGGGTAATATCCGCTTTATTTTTCACATGTTCCCTAATTTGTTACATATTTGGTCCTTATACCATTTTCATGATTTATAGAATGTAAATAATGATATAAATGTTATTTATATTAATTATATGTGTATTATAATAATCAATAGAATATGGAAGAATTAAATGGAATACACTATTCATGGAGACGGTAGGCCGTACATCCACATGGCTATAATTTCTGTTTTACTGTCTTATTGAAAGAAAGAATGTAAACTATATATATGTATATATAAAAATGTATATAAATAATTATTATATTATCGGGATTATATAATATATAAATATCATATAATTTCACTAAACCCATCCTTATTACGTTCCATGTAGATTATGGATGAATCACATCTTTCTGAAGAGGTTGTAGTCCACATGTCCGCAAATGATGTAATCATATTTAAAAAAGATAGAAAGTATAAAGGTATGTGGTATAGAATAATTAAATAATCATAGTGAAAAAATAAATACCATATATATCATATATAAATAATATGTGCCTCATAATTCCAAATCATTAAAGTTGGTAAAGGTAAAATGAACAACATCATTTCGTGAGGCAGTAGTTGGTCGTACAAAAGAATGGTAAGTTTGTTACCCATTCGATGGAAATGTCTATATGTTCAGTTATAAAACGTAATATAAAAACATATATGTATATTTAATATAATTTTATTATTATATAATAATATAAAAAAGATCCTTGAGTGGATGAAGAATGACAATAAAATAAAGGAGTTTGAGGAAGGGTGTTGCCTCTTATTCGGGTAACTTCTATTAGTTTTCACCAAAGGGAATCCTTGTATGGATTTATTCACAAATGGAGTCTTCATGGAATAAGGGAGTGTTTTGGGTGGATATTTTATCATGGTTTGGTTGATCCAAATGGATTGAGAGGCTTGAATAAGTTGGAGGTTGAGTTTCTTTTTATAGTGGAGGAGGAGTGGCATTATAGTAGTTTTTGGAAATGGAAATTCCACCCACGTTTTCCCATGTAATATGTCTCCAATAATGTTAAAAATTATATAAAACGGATTATAAGGAGTAAATATGGAAATATAATGGACTTTTTACAAGTGTATAGATTTTTTGGCCCTTATGTTTAAGCCTTTGTCCATTGTTAAGCTTAATTTTACATTAGTCGTTCTAATTAATTTTAACTGTATTCACTAATATTTTTTTCATAAACTATGTTGATAATATTTTACATTATAAATTATCCTAATTAAAAATATGGAATCAATTTTTATAAATTCAAATTGTAGAAGTGTCAAAAATTAATTTAAAATTAATCTTGGAGATATGATGACACTTCTGGTTTTTAAAGTAAAAATGATCAAATGTTTGCTATGTTTTTACATCTAATTTCAATGTAAAATTGTTTCAAATGACCTCAATTAGATTTAATGTTTTATATTTGATATAATTTTATTTTACAAATATGTTAATATATAAATTAAAAATATAAATTAATTTGATGGAAAAGAAGGTTTGAATTTAGATTTATTATTTTTCACTATTCATCCAAAAAATGAGGTTTCTCATAAAAATCCCAAAAATTTACCATAAATAAATTCATAAATTACAAATTCAAAATTTAATTTAATTTTATAAAATTAAAATTTTATAATTTTCTAGAATTAATTTTTTTCACAGAAGGACTTGAAAAATAGTTCATCTGAGAAAATTTTACTTGAAACATATAAAGATTTTAACAATATTTCATGTTTTATTATAAATATTTTTCACATATATAAAAGAATTATATGTAATATATAAAAATTATTTAATTTTATTCATATGACTGATTTTAATGGCTATTTAATAATTATCTTGGATATGTAACTATAATAATAAAATGATGTTTCATAGAGACTCAGTATTGTATGTAATGAAATTCATGACGATTTTACGTTAAGTACAAGATAATCATAGTATTTTGTGTAGTATAATATAACCAAAATTATAAATTTAAAATAAAAAATATACAATTAGTGTTTTTCAATAGGAAAAATATCAAAACAATTAAATTAATTTTTAAAAAATACATTTCAAAAAAACTCAATGTGTTACAGTCTACCCCCTTAAAATGAATTTCTTCCTTGAAATTTTTATGGATTATAAAAGTTTTAATATTTTAAATTTTCTTTAATAGAACCCACATAGTAAAAATGAACACTAACAATTAATTTTAAAAAACATTTGGAACCATAGCGGTCACCCAACGTCGCTCAAACCTAGATTCCCATATAGGAGAACATAGGTGGAAAGTGAAAACATGGACATGGAAAAGAAATATAATGATTATGTTCCCATGGAGATTGATAGAGAGCATGGTTAGGAGAAAGTTTATAATCCAAAATCCAGAAATCCACAATGATATAAGGGACTATTTGATTCATTGTAAATTAATGTACCTAGATAACATTTTTTGGTTCAAGATCATTCTCCTAAAATATGAAAAACTTTCACAAGGACATATACTTACTTGATTTTATTCTTTTTCATAAGAACAATATAACCCTTTTTTGTGACTTAATATATTTTTGTTTTATCTATTACCCATATAAATGAGGGATAATTGTTCATTCCTCATGTACAAACTTATCATTATATCCATGATAAGTAATCCCATATGTGTTGAGTTACCATCAACACAAAGTGGTCAGAACATGTTATAAAATATGTATAAATTTTCATGTGGTGATATAATACATTAATTTCAAAAACTCTATTCAAATATTTACATAAACGTTCCATAAATTACTAACCTTATAAACCTTTCAAAATATAACCCACCATTTCTTCCTTAAATATGTTCTTATCTTATACCAATAACATTTTTATTGGATAATTGGGTTTATACTTGCACTGATAGAACATTAAATGTGATTTCATTATTCAAAAATACATGTAGAGGGATATTGTTACATGAAACTTCACTAAAGGATGAAAAATAATATTATCATTGGGATTATTCATAAAAAATAATAATGAAATTCTCTACTAAGGGGGGAGAGGATTAGTTTTTTCTTAATTATCATCATTCACTTCATCCATTTTGATTTCATAATATTTCCATATATCATCTTTCCTTAAGGTTTTTCTGTCTTATCATCCATATTAGACCTTGTATTTGGGTATTGATTTTCATAAATCCCAAACACCATGCATGTTAAACATTTTTGTGTTCTTGGTTCATTCAATTTATATTTCTCTCAATTCATTTCATTGAATTTACCCTTTAAATCACTTCTACATTATTTTTATTTGTGTATAGGCCTCCCACACTTGAATAACCTTATTTCCACTTTTAGTCACTCTATTAAGTAATCTTTCCCATACTTTTTCCATGTAGTAGTGTATCACCTTTTCTTCTCTCCATATTTTCTAGATTTTATTTTCAACTATTTATTTCATTTCATGTTAAAATAATGAGATTTATATGTGACATCAATATCCCTTTAAAATTTTATTGCATAACACACAATATAAACATTTCTACTAAAGTTTCTTATGGTCAAAACATTAATGAAAAATGGATTTAATCCACTAAAGAACCTATCTTCTTCACTTTCAAGTTAGATGATAATACCAAAAACGTTCCTCACCAGCCTTGTGAAATTATCCTCAAACATACTGATATATTCATCATCCTTTTCCTTTAACTCAAGGAAATAATTTCCCAACTTCATGAGATGAGTACTAGGAAATTAATTATTGAATAGTATTTTCATGAACTCATACCAATCCATGAATTCTATTTAACATTACTTCCTGTTAATCTCGATTAGATTCCACCACTGGTCTTCTTAACCTTAAAACTGATAAATAGAGAGAATGAAATTCATATTATCCAAAAACTAGATAATGGTGAATACATTTTCAATGGTACTAATCCAGTGTTAAGTAATAATTGGATTTGAATACCCACTGAAATAAGGTTGATGTTTCCTAATGTAGGACTCAATATAATGGTTCTCCCTCATTTTCTTGTTTGGAAGCTCATCATAATTCATATATTAAGAAATATTTTTTAGAAAACAATGATGTTTTCCATTCTGGTTCCCATATAATTCAGATGATCATATGGAAAATCATTTTATACCCCATCTTAGTCACCACTAAAACAGTTCCTTCAGGATCCATCCATTAACTAGAACAAAAAACCATAAAGTAAGAATCATTTTTCATAGCGAGGAACCTAATAATTGTGAATACCCACTTACAAGATGCCTAAATTATTACACCTAACTTAATCAATTACAACCTATTTTTATCCTAGGATATTTATAGTGAACCAATTTTTTTAAATACTTCATGATGGCTTGTGAAGAGTTTTTAAATTCTTAAAGAATATACCCTAAGTATATAAAACAAGGCGTGTAGTAAGGCATGTCTTCATGTTCTAGATTATGTAGAGTCGGTCCCGACAAACCTTGTCAAATTTTTTACCCCTATGTATATTTTTTCCAAATCCACATCCACATGTAGTATACATACATGGATGTATTTCTTGGAAACCACTCATTCAATCCTTTACCAAAATTCCTGGACATTTTCATATACTTTTACTCATTCTTAATATTTTCCTTAGATATATCCCCAAACATATCCTTACAAATATTATTAGTGTTCTCAATAATATTTTATCATCCTATATTCAAAATTTTGAATAAACCTTTACTCTAATACTAACTCTATCAACCCACACTTTTTATACATTAGCATTACATTATTTTTTGTGGAATACCTAATAAATTGCACAAAAAATGCCCAAATACCATATTAGTGTTGTTACCTTGGAAACATGGAAACCTAAAAAATCAATCAAAAGTGAGATAAATTGTCTCCCAATATGTTCTTCTTAACTAGTACCCTTCTTAGACACATCAAACATAACAAATTTCTTCATGACCTTATGGAAAGGAAGCATAAAAATTGGCGATCTTAGATTATGGGTAATGGTATACAAGGGATATACATAAACATAATCATGAGAATACATTTATGAGAATAGTATTATGAAAATAGATGATCGTACCTAGATTATCAAAGATCAAAAATAGGAATCATGACATATATATTGGTAATTCATCAAACATGAATCATATAGAAATAAAGAACTCAATCCATGAAAACATAACATAGGAATAAGACATATAATTGTGATAGACACATAAACATATACAATTATTTACATAGTAGTCAAGGAATCACTTCTAATGAAATATTAGTAGTATAAGTTCACTCTCCATACTATCTTAGTATTCATAGTTCACTCTCATGTTTATATTATTTGTATGAGTTCATTCCCCATACCATGTTGTTAGTCATGGTTTACTCCCATTGCAATCTTAGTAGTCAAGATCACTCACAAGACCATATTATTCTATCCCATGAGATATAAATCCTTACCCAATACATTGGTGGGAGATATTTGTCTCACCCATCTCATAATGAAATCATACATACATGTTCCACAAGATCATACAAATCATATAGTAACCCATGAAATAAAATTTGTGTCATAAACTTGTAATAATATATTAACCTATGAAACAATACTAGTTTCTTAATAATTTCATCGAAGAATAACTCATGAAAAGAAGAGAGTTTCATAAGAAAAAAACTCATTGAAGAGAAACGGGTTTCATAAACATATAACCTGAAAAATAGAATTAGGTTTCATAAAAATCATTTCATAAAAACATAAACCATTTATGGAAATAATATTAATGGAAACATAGAATCATTTCCATAAAAAGTCATGAGTTACACCAAAATATTCAATCATAAATGGTACATAATTGTGAATTATATTTTAAAAAAATTTCTTGAGGAAAATATCCTTTATACAAAATATTTTTAATGTAAAATCGCTTTGAAAACATATAAAGTAATGTTTCAAAACCATAAACCATTTTTAAAATAACCTTTCTATGAAAATTATCTTCAATTATCATTTCAAAACATTTATGAAAACATTTTGGAAAACATGGTTTTTGAAATGAAATAGATTTCTAACAGAAGGGAGAAATATGGTAAGATTTTGGTTATTTTTTATTAATTATATTAAGTACCAAAGAGTGGAAAATTGAAACTAATATATATATATATATATTGAATAAATATAGGATAATAAAACTCATTAGTTTTTTTAAAATATTATTCATAATATTTCATTAATGAGAGTATAATCATAAATAATCCTGATAAATGATTAGATTGTTTCAATAAAATCTTACTACATGGTAACTTGGGATCATAATATTCATTTAAGAAAATTAAATTACATGAAGAAAAAATATCATGAAAATTAGGTTATTCATGATATAACATGTCGAATGTATGTTTATACATCCAGAATAAAAAATGTTGCTGTAAAACCAAACATGTGTCTCACAGAAAGCCAATTGAGACAAAAATATCTTATCGATTTGGTAAATTTTAAAAATTATACCCACTGAATGAAATATAAGAGAATGGAAATATAAATACCGATAAATTTAATAAAAATTAACATAGAATACATTCATATATAGTATATACACCACAGAATAGAAAAGAGTGGTGAACAAGGCATCTATCTCACGGATATAAAAAGTGATGTGAAATTTCATTACCTTATGGATTGACTCTCATTTTACTCATACAAGATTATATTCTAATAAAAATTATTTTATTATAAAACTTTTATATAACCATATTATTTTATACACTACCATATATTTTATTATTATTATTTTATAATACCCATTTGTTAGTAATTCCTGGTTAAGGATATGCTTCGGGTAATATCTGCTTTGTTTTTCACATGTGGTTTAATTTCTCATATCTTTGGTCATTATACATATATCATGATTTCCATAATTTAAATAATTTTATAAATATCATTTATATTCAGTATATTTTTATTATAATAATTTATATAATATAGATGTATGAAATGGAACACACAGTTCATGGATATGGTAGGTTAAATTAAGCATGGACATTGTTTATGTTTTATAGTCATACTGAAAGATAGTAAGTAAAATAAATATATGCGTGTATATATATCATTATTATAGTATAATGATAATATATTTTATATATATATATATCACATAATTTCATCAAGACCATCCTTGTTATAGTTCACATAGAGGGTGAACGAATCACATCACTTTGAGGAGGCAGTAGTCCATATGTCGACAAATGATGTTACTATATTTACACAAGACAGAATGTATAAAGATATATTTTATAGATTAATTACATAAGAATAAATTCATAATAAATAATATATATCATATATAAATATAATTTCCATCATAATTCCATATCATTAAAGGGGGAAAAGGTAAAATGAACAACATCATTTCATGAGGCGGTAGTTCACCATACACAAGAATGATATATTCGTTACCAATTTGATAGAAGTGTGTTTAATTGAAGTTAAAAACCATAATATAATAATATATCAATATAGTTAGGATATTTTTGTTATTATATAATCATGTAATAATGATATTTTAGTGCATGTATAATGAAAATAAAAAAAAGATTTTGAGGAAGGGACTACCTCTTATTCGGGTAACTCCTTTTGGTTTGCACTAAAGGGCATCCTTGGATGGATTTATCACCAAGCTAATGATTCAATAAGAAAGGTGGGGTTTTTGGAGAATATTTTAGTGTATTTTATATGAGAAAAATTTCTTGAGAGGCGTGAGTAAGTGAGAGGGGTGAGTGCCTTTTTATAGTGTAGGAGGAGTGACATTCTTGTAATTTTTTGAAAAGGGAATTCCACCCACATTTTTTCCAAGTCAAGTGAATCCAATAATGTTAAAAATTATATAAAATTATGTATATGGTATAAATATGGCCATAAAATGTCCTTTTTAAATTTTTATAGGTTGTTTTCATTTTTTGTTTTTCATTTTTTGGATTTCGTTTTAGTTCCATATTGAGTATAATTTTACTTTAATCGTTGTAATTAATTTTAGCTGCATTCACTGATATATTTGGTAGAAAAATGATTTTATATTATTAGATATTATAAATTATTTTTATTCCAAATTTGGAATCCATTTTTTCAAATTAAAATTTCATAATATTGATAAATTAAATTAAAATTAATCCCACATATGGGACAACACTTCATGTTTTTTAAGTAAAAATGATCAAAAACATTTTATGTATTTATACCAAATTTCATTGTGAAATTAAGTGTAATGAAAGAAATTTTGTTAATTTATTTATATTTTATATAATTATACTTTAAAACTAAATTTAAATATTAGTTAACTATATAAATAAATTAGATGAAAATGAAGTTTTGAATTAAAATTCAATACTTTGCAATATTCATCCAAAAATGATGTTTCTCGGAAAAATCCCAAAATATTCACCGTAAGAATATTTATATATTATGAATTCATAAAAATAAGTTTATTTTATAAAATTAAATATATGAAAGTGTCTAAAATTAATTTTATTTTTTTCACAGAAGGTTATGAAAAGCATTTCATTTTATAAAATATTATATTTAAACATATGAAGAATTTACCAATATTACATATTTTAATATAATATGTTTTAATTATAAAAAAATATAAGTAATATTAAAAAATTAGTTATTTTTATTCATATAACAATGTTTAATGGTTAGTTTATAACTATATAATTTAAATAATTATAACAATAAAATATTGTTTTGTAGAAACTTGGTATTGCATGTCACACATGTCAAGTCGGTGTTTCATGTAACACTGAAAAATATAAGTGTTGTGTGTCGTGTACATAAAACAAATGTAATAAATTAATATTAAAATATTATATTTAGTGTTTCATGAAATGAAAAATATCAAACCATTAAATTAATAAGGAAAAAAATATTTCCCAAATCATGAGGTGTTACATATATTTTTTCATCATTAAATGTACTTTCACCCTTATTTTTTTAATATAATAGTGCATTAATGGTTCAAATGGTGATATAAATTATGTTTTGTTGTCCTATATACAAAAATTTGATTTATCATTTTGAATATTAAATGATGATTATTGGCGTCGAAAAGTGATTGAGTATTGAAGAATGTTTAAAAATGATAAAGAGAAATCATATTCGGACCTAGAGACCCGGTCTGGGTGGCCTAGAGGTGTGGTGCGAAAAAAATGGTGATTTCTACGGAAAAATATGTCCCTCACGGAAAGTACTGGGATTTGTGAAGAGTCCTGACGCTGACGTGAAATAATTTCGCGTCGGCGCCCTGCGCGGTTCATATTTCACGCTGTCGCCATTACCACGCAATTATTTCACGCCAAACTGTATTTCGCGCCCCCGATCACCTATAACTAGAAGGTGATCCCATTCCCTTTCAAAGCTGAAGAATCTTACCTAGCTCTCATGCGTGTAATTGTCATTCCGTGCACGTGCAATATGTTCTTCAAGTATGGTTCTTTTTGCGCCCAGTAACCCCGGGGCCCGCCTTCGCGCGAGATCCCCTTTGGATTAGACTGAATTCCATTCCCTTCGGGGTCTACCCCTCACACGAAATTCCTTCCTTTGCACGCAATCCAGCTGATTGCATGCAATTCCTTCCTTTGCATTCACACCTGTCCTTGCGCACGACCTTTGCCGCTTTCACATAATTCATACGACTCGCGTTCAATCCTCCTAGTCGTCCGCAAAGCCTCTGACCCCAATCCCATGAAATCATACCAATTTCGTGCCAACCCAGGGTTTTCGCACAAGGTCCCCTAATTTCTCACAAGCCTGAAGGGTTGCACACAATATCCCAGGGCCCTTCACCTCGGTGCTCCCCAGGCGCCCCCTTGTGCGAGCGCCTGATGCCCTTCATTCAGGTGCCATTCGCAGGTGTCATGTGAACACTGGGCATCTGCATCATGCATGGTTTTCATGTACGGCCTTCTAGGCTTGTACGAAGTAACTTCAATGTCCCATGGACAATTCTTCGCATTGCATTGTTTCGCCTCATGATTGTTTGCATAGGAATGCTAAAGGCTATTGATTCTTCACATAGCCACACTAACGTGGACCCCTCGATGGTTCGCTCCGTGACACCCCCTCACCACGACCATGCTGATGCCTTCCCTTCCATAAGGGGCAGAAGGTACCGGTTATGTAAGTCATAGGGGTGCAGATCAAACCCACCTCGTTTGAGCTGTAGGACATTAAACTGCCAAGCACCTCCTCTTAAACACATGAAGTTAAACTGTGACTTGGCCTAGTGCCTCGCACACAAGGTCCCCCTACCTTGGACATTCTCTATTCCCACTCGTCTCCACAGGGATGGGATCATCCCTCATAGGGGGCGATTTATTGGAGTGGCATTTGTCTGTGGGGAAGGGCATCCACCTTGGTGGAAGCCCCTAACTTTTCTGTAGGAGGCAGCACCCCTATTCCTACTCACTCCCTCGTTGCCAAATCCATACAAGGGCGTGATGGGAAACAATGCTTCTCCTTTCATCTTCGATCCCCAAGACCAGTGGTAGACATAATAGGGAACGATGTTCCTCCTTTCTTCAGTCCCAAATCTGTCTACCACTACGCTTTGTCGCACCATGGGCCTCCATCTTGGAGTAAGTCCTGGCACCCCGGGCCGCTCAACGCATAAACCCATCTTCATTTCCATGGACGCACCCTTCGCGACATGATCGTTAGGTCTCTACTAGCTCTTGTTTCTCACACCGAGCATGACTCCCGTGAGCATAGAGTGAGCACCGACTATGACAAAACATGGATCATATCAGTGCGTAAGCCCCAAACTCCCTCATCCCACATGACGTTAAACTGTAAACCCAAACTACGGGGACATTGATTCCCTGTCACGGGGATACGTAGGAAGCCTCCACGAGGTTAAAGCCCCAAAACCATGGGCCGCCTCAGAGTGTAAGCCCCAATCCAACCCAGACAATGGGGACTTTGATCCATGTCAAGGCATGGTACGTAGGAAGCCTCCACAAGGTTCAATCCCACCAATCGGTCGTTCCGACCCCATTCACATCGGTTCACCAAATACCATGGGCCACCTCAGAGTGTAAGCTTCAATCCATCCCAAACTTTGAGGAAATTGATCAATGTCAAGGCATGGTACGTAGGAAGCCTTCACGAGGTTCAAGCACACCACATGGTTGTTCCGACCATCGGTTCACCAACACCTTGGGCCGCCTCAGAGTTTAAGCCCCAATCCAACCTGAACTATAGAGACATTGATCTGTGCTAAGGCATGGTTTTTAGGAAGCCTCCATGTGTATCAGGACCCAACACCATGGGACGTCTCATAGAGTAAGCCCCAATCCATCCCGAACTACGGGGACTTTGATCCATGCTAAGGCATGGTATGTAGGAAGCCTCCACGAGGTTCAAGACCACCAATCGGTCATTCCGACCCCATTCAAGTCGGTTCACCAAACACCATGGGCTGCCTCAGAGTTTAAACCCCATACCATCCCAATATACAGGGACTCTGATCCGTGCTAAGGCATGGTGCGTAGGAAGCCTCCACGAGGTTCAAGCCCACCAATCGGTCGTTCCAACCCCATTCATGTCAGTTCACCAAACACCATGGGTCGCCTCAGAGTGTAATCCCCATACCATCCCAAACTACGGGGACTTTGATCCATGTCAAGGCATCGTACGTAGGAAGCCTCCACGAGGTTCAAGCTTAACACCCATGTCTCACCCTAACATCTCCCTCGAGCACACATGTCACGGGAAGCTCATTCCCAAACCTGGAGGATCCACTTCCTATGGGTCCCATCCATGTGTCCATTCTCGCGGGTCGCCTCCTTAGGTGTCCCATAATTCCACCGAACTACACGATCTTTGATTCCCCACCACTGGGATACGTAGGAAGTCTCTTTGAGGCTCAAGACCAAACCCGTCAGCCATCCTGATTCTCACCCGGTCCACCACATCCTGGTGGGATCATGCCAATTCATTCTCCATTCCATTTCACAATATTTAAGAAGTCGTGCACGTGCTGGCCCTAATATTAGTGTTCCCTCCAGGGGGTTCCTCAATTCTGATCCACTATAATCAGTGTTCTGATCAGTCTGATCAATCTCTGCTGGACATTAAACTCGTAGCATACCCTGTGTTAAACATAAGAAGCTGAGGAAATTCTCGGATATATTCATATGGCATATAATTCCCCACATTTGATGTGGGGTTTCCTCGGGCTTCCATGCCCTCATGAATCCATATGATAAGGGACAGAAGATAGAACAGACAGTTCCCCAGTGTCTAGACATGTCAGTGATGCCCCAACATGACTAATCTCCAAACTGAAGGTTTCTTCCCGGACATGACTCCTTGGAAGGTCTTGATAGAAGTGTCATAATTAACTGGTGTCCATGAAGTTATGGCGCGGGGAAGAGTTTCACAAACTATGGATTAAATTTATGAGGGAGACCCAGACTAGGTGACGAGCTTCGAGGAGGAATCCATGGAAAGAAGAAACAACATCCCATCATCTCGTTTAGATCAAGAGAATATGTCCTTGAATAAGGAGTGGATGCTGCCGACCTTTGTAAAGTGGGAATGCTGGGTAATAGCAGCGTGTCCTCTATGTGATGGATGCATGTGCCCCGACAAAAGCATCAGAAACAGAAAATGGTGAACCCAACATGAATAACTTCTCCTCAGCATGGAGGCTAGTAGAATTTGGGGGATCAGTGGATAAGCATGTCATATGACCTCTTCATCCGGTACCAGGTCCCACCAAACAAGCCTAATGTGAAACTCTCCAGAAGTTGGGACAGTAAGGACATTGAGTATTCTGCTCTCCGACGTTGTCATCATGGATCCCTCTAGCCGACCATGGAAGACAGAATGGCACTGGGGCACTGGTTTTCGATTTCGTTTCCTGGCAGTATTAATGAGTTCATCTCCCTGCATTCAGGAATCCATTTGTTTCACCTCGATCTCATTCACCCACCCACCAGCGCAGCGGCATGGGCAATATCGACGCGGCTACCTCTCACTTCTATTCCTCTTCCACGACGGCCTTGATCGCCACGACTGTTGGGCGCCCATGACCCCGCTCCCTAACATAGATTATCCAGTGAAGGATAATTAATGACCTTGTACGTAGGTTCAAGGAGGAGGGGATCATCCCCACTAGGGATATGGACCACTTGGATCTCGAGGCTGCTGCACCTCACCATTAATGCTGCCTCCAAGGGCCGCACAGGGAGCTGCTTCTCCCCACCCAAACATTCAATAATTTTGGGAGGTTGTCCTCGGAACACCTTGACAACTCCCTTCCCTATACTAATGAGGTAAGGTGTGCTCAGGTTGGCCCAATCGGAGTCCCGCTTCAAGGGCTCTCGGTGGGGGCTCCCGCCAGGCCGTGTCAGCGCCGTCGCCCGGTCCCCTGAGCCAAGGAGTAGGTAGTCCACATGCCTACGCCACTGGATCCAGTTCATATGACCTGGAACCAGCGTCAGGCAGTAGCGTAATAGGATTCCAGCCATTGGGATTCAACGTCAGCGACAACTGTGGCCAGAGCCACCGCTGACTCCTATCACCATCTGCCTACAAACATTGACTAGAGGCAGCTTCACGCCCGACCTAGATCGAGGCCCTAACCGCCCCACGGGTATTCTAGGTCGACTCTCCCAATCGCCGGCAGAGGCATAGCCACCATGGATCAGCCTACAGTTGTGCCACCCCAGACGGAGGCTTTCTCCATGCCACCACTACGAAAGGTGCAGGCCCTCCTTGCTTCCAGCCTCGGATTGGAGATCTTCCATGCGCCACCTTCATCTTAAGTAAGGGCCCTCCCCGTGATAGCAACCCTTCCTATGGGGGTCTCTCCCATGCTCATTACCATAGGTACGGGGTCACTCCCCCTATCGCAGACCGCGAGTATGGAGACACTTCATGTTCGGTCGCTTTCCAACATAGAGGCCCTCCCCATGTCCACGTTCCATTCGGCAAAGGTCCTCCTCACCACAGCAATCAGAGAGGTGGAAGCCAACCCCACTTCACCAACATCTAGCATGGAGGTCCTCACCGTGTCCCTTTTGACATTTGTCCTAGTGCTCCTCACACCCCGACTTTCTCAGGTAGAAACCCTCTCCGCTCCAGCACCAGTGCGGCCAGAGGTCCCCATGTTGGAAATTAGCCCTGTCCCGAGGAGCCACCCAGGGGCAGGAAGGCGGGTCACTGCCGCCGTAAGAGGAATTCTAGGGAAGGCCAGACAGGAATCAGACCAGTATGCTTCTCAGACACCGAATCAGATTACGACTCATCACAAGATCCCTCCCCTCAATCCTTCGAGTCAAGGGATAGGGACAGAACGAGGCGCATCAGCCTCGTACTCCCCAAATGCGAGATCCATAGGATCCCTACCTTCGTCTGAAGGTATATCCAGGAGGACGAGAACTTGGCATACCACCAGGGACCGACCGCGCAGTTTCCACCAGCCTATCCGGAAGAACCTTCTACCTCAGCTAGAGACTACGGAGATCTATTTTGGGGGGGTAAATGGAAGAAGAGCTGCGACAGAGCACACCATCAGCGGGCGCCAATACTGCGTTAGGATCCCTGGTCGCTGGTTCATCCTATCGTGACATGGCGGCCAGGTCGCTGCGACCCTTAGAGGACAACCCAAGATTCGGCAGCCAATCAGCCAGCTCATCGTATTCTCCACTGGCCAGCCTACTGGCACAGTGGCTTACCTCGGTGCCGCTGCCAGTTCCTCAGCCACCCTCAGTTGACGAGTGGGGAAATAAAAGGCTAGACCATGAATCTGAGCCGAGGAGCTTCTGGACCATCCTCGCAGCGGGCCACTTCCCTGAGAAGTTTTGGCCGGTCTCAGGGTTGAATTTTGGTATGCCAGAATCGCTCACCCCAAAGGAGTTTGAATGTGTAACACCCCGAGATTTTATGAAAAATATTCTTTTTAATTTCTTTTATGTCTTTTGTTGTACGCTACACCAAAAGGTGCTTTCACTACACACATTCCCGACTTGGCTTTCATTATACGCAATCGCGACCTTCCATGATAGCATGTGTTGTACGCAATACCGAGTTTCACAAAACAACAATATGTTATATAAACTAGCCATTATGAATAGTAATACCCACTTTTTGAAATTTTATTTTTCAATATGGACTTCATTTTTGGATTCAGAATATCGAAATTAGCCTAGGGTGAATTTTTGGTATTTTTCTTTAAACATTCAATTTTTGATGAATATTGAAAACAATGGGTTACTATTTAAAACCCGAATTTTTATTTAAATAATTATTTATTTTATTTAAATTTATTTTATGTCAAAATTGATACATAATACCTATATAAGTTCAATTTAATTTGTTTGTGTCATTTTATAGTAATTTTAGATATATGAAAATTTTATTGAACTTTTCATCGTCTTTTACCCACCTCCTAGGAGAATTTGAAAATTTACATAAAACATTATTTTACCTCTTCTGTGAGTGTAATTTCGAAAATCCGAGAGACACGGTAAATATCAAGGAGAAAAATGTGGTTCAATAAGTTAAAAATAATTTTTCATGAATAGTATCATTTTACTTTTTTTTACCACGGTTAAAAGTAAATAGGGTAATTAAGGGTAAAAATTATATTACTATTACCCTAACACATGTCCTAATTCTATTGGATAAGTTTACTTCGACCAAAAACAATCTTATTAATTAAATATTACACTTTATGTCCACTTGGATTGGATTAGGACATTTATTATTATTTTATTTAAAGAATAATTAAAATAGTTAAAATCAAAGTTTAATAACTAAAACATTTTTAATATAGGGTTAAACAAAAGATAAATTAGACTATAAATAATCATTAGAAAGATAAAACTATTTCCTACATAATGGTATTTTATTTATAATTTTTATACATTAACTAAATTTATTTATTTATGACACAATGATGATGCAGTAATTACCATATTAATGAAATATTAACATAATTGATGTTATAAATACCCAAATAAATTTAATTTTAGACATTTTATGAATTCAACTAATTTTATAGGTTAATATTACATGTTAGTATTTATTTAATTAACTTTTTTATAACTATTCATTCTGTTATGAGTTTCACAAAAATCAAGTATCAAATAGTGTCAAAATTGACATAAAATAGTTTTTAAAAGAAATATTATATTATTAATTGTTATTTTATTTATAAAAATCTATGGATAGTCAAAATTAATTATATAAGGATATATATATTAATAAATAACCACTTGGGGTTCTTGGGTCTTGTTATATTAAGAATATTAACCATATAGTGTAAGAAAACATAAAGACATTGTAAAAGTTAAATTATTTAACTTAGAGTTAAATCTAAATGATAAGGATAAAATAGTAACCTAAACTTGTCTAAAAACTGTTTGTTGAGAGGATTTCGACACATCCCTACCTTATCTTTTAAATAAATCAATTTTGAGACATTAATAACTGAATATGACTTTATTATAAAATAATATTTTGAGTTTCCCTAAGGTGCCCCTCTCCCCCCTTATAAAAATGGCACCCCTTCCCTCTTCTCTTCACACCCTTTTGAGCCTTTAAGCTTGGCCAAAACCTGCCAATTCCTCTTCTAAACCTATCTAGATATGTCATAGAGGTTCTATTCTTCTCAAAATACCAACTCTAGTGCCCTATGAAGAAGTTTAAAGGAGGTGCGTCGAGGAAGAGGTAATCTCTTCTACCGATTCTTTCATGTTTCCTTATTCTTAACATTCTTCTTCTTTAGTTGTTTCATTATAAAGTAATAACATAAGTATTACTTATATACTGATATCTTATTATAAATATGAAACAACCCTATTTCACCTTAAATCCATCCTACGGAAAACGAAATCACCGCGCGTGCATACGTACGGAATACCGTCTCCACGTCGTGGTGTAATCTATTCTTCCACCACCACCTTACTTGGATGGTTATAATGGTGTAATTAATAACTATATATGATTTTTAAACCTTCATAATTAATCTAATATATTATATCATCCACTAAAATTCCATTCAATAAATATGGTAATGATATCATCGCTCGTGCGTACGTACGGATTACCATCTCCACGATGCGATGAGATTTGTTTTCCATGTTAACAATTCAAGGATGATTATAAAGTGTATATAATAAGTAATAATGAAATATATGACCAAATAATGATACTGTATTTATGTATATATATATGTATGTCATCTAATTAATTCCATTCAAGTCAATAAGGAAAACAAAACAACGTTCATGCGTACGTATGGCCTACCATCTCCATGAACGGTGTATTTCATTCCATTTATGGATCTATTATATATATGTATATTCTGAATATATATTATATATAAGTAATGTTTTATATTCTGGAATTAATTAATCATTGTCTAAGTAATCATATTAATAATTACAAGTTAAAACACATATGATAAATGAAAATATTTTACCCAAAACGCTACTTTAACATGTAATTTACCAAATAACGGGTAATATAAAGTCATAAGTGAACCATATATGATATAATAACAATGAATATGAATCAATAATAATTAAATTAAATTATTTAAATAATTATACAGAAGATTCGGATACGTGCGAAGTATATCGGACATAAGGTAAGGTATAATTTTGCAATCTCATTTTTATCTAAGATTGCTTATTCGTAAGTATTTACTGCGGTTATATTTTTCATCCATGTCCATAAAAATGTTTTCATAAAGTGTTTAATATTATTACATGTATTTTTAAAGTCATTTATACCCATATTGACTTTTACTTTCTGTTATGAAAGGAATCTTGCATTTTTTACCAAACGTGGTACTTTTTGACTTTTCCGACAAAAGTACGAGGAGAATGTTTTTTTTAACTTATACAGCAAGAATGGATTTTTACATTTTCATAACACCTTATTTTCAGGATGCTTACTCTACAAGATTTCATGACTATTTTCAACAAAGCCCTCTTTTTTTAAAATTGCATGGATTTTTGTGAAAAGAAAATGATTTTGAATACAAAATGATATCTTCCTCATTAATTTATTTCAAGTGTTTTATCAAAATTATTTTCCATCTACGATAATATAGGGTTCTGTTTCTATCCCTATTATTACATTGATTTGATTATTTTATGATGGAATTAGTTTTATAAAGTCCTTTGTCTTATATTAATTGTTTTATGATGTCACGATATTTAAGAATCCCATTTTTATTACATGGGTTATGCAATGATGTATGAATTATGATTTTATGGCACACATAAGAATGGTTTCATTATGAGATGGGTGGGACCTATATCTCCCTATAATGCATTGGGTAAAGATGTATATCTCATAAGATAGACATGGTTGGAACGGTATGTTAATCCGGTTCAATGTTACAGGACAGAAATGAGGGGTGAACTCTATTCAGAAAGGGACTTTGTCCACTAAGATGGTCTTGGAAGAAATGCCTTGGCTACTGTGGAAATCATATCATGAGATTAATGGTTTGACACAATTATATGTATCATTTTCATGCTATTTTATCATGATTTGTGTTCTTTTATGATATATTCCTGTCAAACATCCAAGATTTATGTCTTTGCTCGGGATTTTGATGTTTAGATTTTATGTTCATGTTTTTACATTAAAATTAATATGGATTGTTTTATGTTCTCTATGATTACCCTTACTAAGTATTTGAGCTCACATTTTTTAGGTTTTTTTCCCCAGGATATAAATAAAGGTTTTAGGTATGTAAACAAAATGGTAAGATCTTTATGGGAGTTGTTGAAGATCTTTAACCACGATTAGAAGATTATGTTCCAAGTTTTTAAAGACACTAAACTATTACGGTCCTTGAGTGTTGGTTTTTGTTATGTATTAAGTATTCCTCAAAAGTAATGTAAAGTCTATGTACGTCATGCTTTGGGTCTCTAAAATTGGTATCAGAGGAATGGTTTAGTCAACCTTTGTAAACTAGGATGTGCAAACATTAGTGAGATCCCTAGAGATATTTCTAAGGTATGTCTAGGGTTGTCCCTAAAGTTAAGTATATGTATAGTTAATTGTCCTAGAATTTTGATAACGATCTTAGAATTAAACAAAAGATGTTATATATTTAAGGAACTCCCCCTTGATTATGATTTTTTCCTCTCACACTATTCTTTTTGGGTTTTAGAAAATGAATGGAAACATGAAGATTCATGATAATGGAGGATATGATGGAAAATGGAATGATATTCTTTATGAGCAACCAAATGAAATGGGATTTGGAAGTCCAAACATTGTTATTATTCCTAATCATAAATCTCATAATATGATCAATAATATCATCATTGGTATGTTTCTTGGCTCGGATAATAAGAGAAAGATGGAGTTTCATGATGATCATAAAGGAAAGAAAGTTCAATTTACATCATGTAAATCATGTGGTAAGAGGAATCAGGGAGAATGTTTGAAAGGAATTGGAAGATGCTTTGGGTGTGGAAAAGATGGACACAAATCCATTAATTGTAAAAGAAAAGGTTCTGGTAACACCATGGAAAAGGATAATGGTATTTCTAAGACATCAACAATGGTTAAATGTTTTAAATGTGGAATGTACGGGCATTATGCAAACCAATGCCCTAAGGGAAAATCTCATAAAGAGAATCAGCATGGTATTATTGGTAGTATTTATGTGGATGATGATAAAGAGACTACAAATGATATATGATATGGATGAAATGATGAAGCTCAGTCCGTGGTTTAAGAAGGCAGTGTAATGAATGTATATTTATCAAGAATAATGAATGGTATTATGGAATAAAGAAAAATCTAAGGATTGTTACACTGTTTCCTTGCTTGAGTTTTGAAGGTATATGTTGAATGGTACTGGTTACCATGAAAGGTTATTCAAATATTTTTGGGAAGCACCTAATATGTGCATAAAGAAGGGAAAAGGAGATAATGAAATATTTGATAGTATTAATGTGCTCATGAATAATATAAAGAAAAAGTGATATCATGGTTTGATTATATAGAACTTTTGGGATTTTGGTATATAGAAAGAGTTACCTTGTGACAGCATTCATGTTTTCACTATGGTTCAAGAGAATACATGATTAAGGTATTCACATGTTTGGAATGTGACCAACAAGATATATAGTATGATATATGGGGGATAAATGATGGTATTCACATGCTCGGTAGATGAAATTTCTAGTAATTGTTTTCTTTATACAATGAGCTTGGACAAAAGTATTTTGGATAAGCCTAAAGATTTCAATGGATTATGTTGGAAATAATCCAGTATTGTTTAAGGCAAGAACTTTTTTAGATATTATTTATGGAATGTTATAATAATGTAGTTTTAGAAAAAGGATAACCTGCAGGATGGGTGACAACCCGTCGCGTCAGACAAGGCTGTGGGAATCGAACCCACAACTGAAGTGTAATAGGCCTTTATCGCATACCACTAGCCCACAGGAAGTCCCTGGTTAGTAGAAACTGGATTTATTAAGTAGTATTATTGATGAATTATAAGTCCATTTTTGGAATCATATACAATTAAACTCACCATAGATGGACTTATGTATATTTGATAAATTTTTCTAACCTTTTGTTTAAGACATATGGAATGACCCATAATTTTATCACATGATCTACTAACACTTTATGAATGAAAAATTCAACTTCATTTATTTAAGAGATGAAGTGGGAATTGTTCAATGAACAAACAACGGTGAGATTATATAGAAATAAAGTATTTCTTCTAATTCAAATTCTTCAACTTTAGGGAAATGATCTTGAAAACCAAAAATGTTTTCCTAGTTCCCTTATATCCGTTGAATCAGATGGTACCTTAGATCATCAGAAATTTATGGCTTTATGATTGTTGGATTTTTCATAGCCATGTTCTCTACCACTCTCCATCCGAAATTGATGGTTAGATTTCTCTTCCATATCCATATTTTCACCTATGTTGTCCTCTGTGGAAACCCAGTGCTGAGTTACTTTGGGTAACTGTTATATTTTATACATTAGTTTTTAAGGATAAGTTTTGGTATTCCTTTTTACGATATGGGTTTCTATTAAAACTGTCGAGTAGTAAACACTTTATAACCCTGACGAATTTCGAGGGTGAAATTCATTTTAAGGGGGGTAAAATGTAACACCCCAAGATTTTATGAAAAATATTCTTTTTAATTTATTTAATGTCTTGTGTTGTAATCTACACCAAAAAGAGATTTCACTGCATGCATTCATGACAGGGCTTTCATTATACACAATCGCAACCTTCCACAATAGCGTGTGTTGTATTCAATACCAAGTTTCACTAATCAACGATATGTTATATAAACTAGCCATTATGAATAGTAATACCCAATTATTGAAATTTTATTTTTCAAATTGGACTTCATTTTTGAATTCGGAATATCGAAATTAGACTAGGGTAAATTTTTTGTATTTTTCTGAAAACTTTCAATTTTGGATGAATAGTGAAAACAGTAGGTTACTATTTTAAAACTGACTTTATATTTAAATAATTATTTATTTTATTTAAATTTATTTTAGATCCAAATTGATACATAATAACTATATAAGTTCAATGTAATTCATTTGAGTCATTTTATAGTAATTTTAGACATATAAAAATTTTATTGAACTTTTCACTGTCTTTTACCCACCTCCAAGGAGAATTTACAAATATACCTAAAACATAATTTTACCGCTTCTGTGAGTGGAATTTCTAAAATTTGAGAGACATGGTTAATATCAATGAGTAAAATGTGGTTCAATATGACAAAAATAATTTTTGGTGAATAGTAATTTTTTACTTTTTTTAACCACAGTTAAATGTAAATAGGGTAATTAAGGGTAAAAATGATGTTACTATTACCCTAACATATGTCATAATTCTATTTGATAAGTGTAATTCGACCAAAAACAATCTTAGGTATAAAATATTACCCTTTAGGTCCACTTGGATTAGATTAGTACATTTATTATTATTTTATTTAAAGAAGAATTAAAATAGTTAAAATCAAAATTTAATAACTAAAACATTTTAAATATAGGGTTATACATAAGATAAATTCGACTATAAGTATTCATTATAAAGTTAAATGATTTCCTACATTATGGTATTTTATTTATAATTTTTAGACATTAAATAATTTAATTTATTTATGACACATGATGATGCAGTAATTACCTTATTAATGATATATTAACATAATTGATGTTATATATACCCAAATAATTGTAATTTTAGACTTTTTATGAATTCCACTAATTTTATAGGTTAATATGACATGTTAGAATTGATTTAATTAACTATTTTCTAACTAATCATTCTGTTATGAGTTTCAAAAATCATTTATCAAATAGTGTCAAAATTGACATAAAATAGTTTTTAAAACAAATATTATATTATAAATTGTTATTTTATTTCAAAAAATATAAGGTTCAGCCAAATGACATAGATAAGGATATATATTAATAATTAACCACTTTGGGTTCGTTTGTCTTGTTATAGTATGTTTATTAATCATATAGTGTAATAAAACATAAAGACATAGTAAAAGTTAAATTATTTAACTTAGAGTTAAATCTAAATGATATGGATAAAATAGTAACATAAAATTGTATAAAACCTATTGGTTGATAGTATTTAGACCCATACCCACCTTAGCTTCTAAAAAAACCATTTTTGAGCTATTAAAAACCGAATATGACTTTATTATAAAATAATATTTTCTGTTTTCCTAAGGTGCCCCTCTCCTGCCTTATAAAAAGGGCTCCCCTACCCTCTTCTCTTCACACCCTTTTGATCATTGAAACTTGGAAAAACCCTGCCAATTCCTCTTCTAAGCCTCTCTAGTTATATAATAGAGGTTATGGTCTTCTCAAAAAGACTATCTCTAGTGCCCTAACAAGTAGTTTAAAGAAGGTGTGTCTAGGAAGTAGTAATCTCTTCTACCGATTCTTTCAAGTTTCCTTAATCTTCAACTTTTTCTTCTTTAGTTGTTTGATTATAAAGTAATAAAATCAGTATTACTTATATACTGATATGTTATTATAAATATGAAACAACCCTATTTCACCTTCTATCCATCCTACAGAAAATGAAATCACCGCGCGTACACACGTACGGAATACTGTCTCTATGCCATGGTGTAATCTGTTTTTCCACCACCACCTTACTTGGATGGGTATAACGGTGTAAAGAATAACTATATATGATTATTATACCATCATATGGATTATAATATTTTTTATCATGCACTAAAATTCCATTCAATAAATATGGGAACGATATCATCGCTCGTGCGTACGTACAGATTACCGTTTCCACGACGCGATGAGATTCGTTTTCCATGTTAACAATTCAAGAATGATTATAAAGTATATATAATATGTAATCATGAAATATATGACATAATAATGCCACTTTATTTATGTATATATATATGTATGTCATCTACTTAATTCAATTCAAGTCAATAAGGAAAGGAAGACAGCGTTCATGCATACGTACGACCTACCGTCTCCATGAACGGTGTATTTATATCCATTTATAGATCTATTATATATATGTATATTCTGAATATATATTATATATAAATAATTTTTTATATTCTGTAATTAAGTAATCATTGTCTATGTAATCATATTAATAATTACAAGTCAAAAAACGGACGACAAATGAAAATATTTTACCCAAAATGCTACTTTAACATGGAATTTACAAAAGAACAGGTAATATAATGTCATAAGTGAACCATATATGAAATAATAACAATGAATAAGACTATATAATAAGTAAATGACATTATTAAAATCATTGTACAGGAGATTCGGATACGTGCGAAGCATATCATACATAAGGTAAGGGACAATTTTGCAATCACATTTTTATCTGAGATTGCTTATTCGTAAGTATTTACTGGGGTTATATTTTTCATCCATGTCCATAAAAATGTTTTCATAAAGTGTTTAAAATTCTTTCGTGTATGTTTAAAGTCATTTACACCCATATTGACTTTTTCTTTGTGTTATGGAAGGAATCTTTCTTTTGTTTACCATACTTGGTACTTTTTTACTTTTCCGACAAAAGTATGAGGAGAATGTTTTTTTAAATTTTACAGCATGAATGATTTTTTACGGTTTCATAAAACCTTATTTTCATGAAGCTTACTCTACAATATTTCATGAATATTTTCCAAAAAATCCTCTTCTTTTAAAATTCCATGGAATTTTTTGAAAAGAAAATTATTTTGAATAAGAAAGGATATTTTCCTCAAGAATTTATTTCATGTGTTTTATCATAATTATTTTCCATATCAGATAATATTGGGTTAGGTTTCTATCCCTATTATTAAATTTATTTTATTATGTTGTGATGAAATTATTTTTATAAAGTTCTTTATCTGTATGAATTGTTTTATGATGTCACGATGTTTAAGAATCCCATTTTTATTACATGGGTTATGCTATGATGTATGAATTATGATTTCGTGGAACACATAAGAATGGTTTCATTATGAGATGGGTGGGACCTATATCTCCCTCCAATTCATTGGATAAAGATTTATATCTCATGAGATAGACATGGATGGAATGGTAAGTTAGTCTGGTTCGGTGTTACAGGACTGAAACGAGGAGTGAACTTGATTCAGAATGGGAAATTATCCACTAAGATGGTCTTGGCAGCAATTCCTTGGCTACTGTGGAAATCATATCATGTGCTTAATGGTTTTCCATAATTACATGTTTTATTCCCATGCTATTTTATCAAGATTGGTGTGCTTTTATGATATATTCCTAACATATTTCCAAGATTTCTGTCTTTGCTCAAGATTTTGATGTTTAAAATTTATGTTCATGTTTTTTCATTCAAATGATTATGGATTGTTTTATGTTCTCTATATTTACCCTTACTGAGAATTTGAGCTCACATATTTTATGTTTTCTTTTCCCCAGGATATAAAGAAAGGTTTTAGGTAAGTAAACAAAAGGGGAATAGATTTATGGGAGATGTTGAAGATCATTAACCACATTTAGAAGATTATGTTACGAGTTTCCAAATACACTAAACTATTGCAGTCCTTGAGTGTCGGTTTGTGTTATGTATTAAGTATTCCGCAAAAATAATATAATGTCTATGTACATCAAGATTGGGGTCTCTACAGAATGCTTTTTCCAGACCCTCTGGGTGACTCACTTCAGTCTTCGCACCGGAAAATGACTTATACCGGGAGCCAAGAGCACCTCGAAGACATTAGCGAACAATGTCGTCTTGTTAACCCGGCCACAATCCAGCACCCTGGGTCACCTAGCCACAACAGGGTCCTCCAACAGCAATGCGTTCAGATTTTCCATGTACTCTGCAAAGTTATTAAGGAGGCTACCCCCATGTGCAAGTCTGTGGCTGGGGGCATTACGCTACCATCCTCTTTAGTGCGATTCTTCGTCAACTAGACTCACTTGGTGACGTCGAGGACAAACCCCTGAAAACAGTCGTGGTCAACATGACTAATTTGTCGAGTGGTAAAAACGAGCTGGAACTTCTTGATGGGTACCTCCTCCCTGAGGACGTGCCCCCACTACTAGATCCATCGGGGAGAGTTACTCCCCAGCATAGGAACCTCATGCATCTCCCTCTTCCCATTGATGCATTGGTACTCAGTCGGAATCTCATTAAGGGAAAGGATCATATTGTTTTCACCAAACACTCTGACTCATCTACCTCATTGTAGGAGATAGTGGAAGATCCTAATAAGTCCACGCAGCACCATCAGCTTGCTGTGCAGAAGAATTAATCGATGAACTTAAGGATGAACGCATTGAAGAGAGGCGACCCGACTACGGTGATCCTAGGCCAGGGCAACAGGGGAATGAACAACTACCCCTCGGCAAGATTCTCCCAGGAAACCCTAATCATGTCGTATTCGTTGACAGGGAATAGGCCAGAGCTCATGGAAAGATGGCACGATATGTCTCAATGAACCCTCCCAAACGACGTGACAATCCATGGAACCCCGCTCGGGCTCCTCCAGCAGCCCCAAGGGTTGCTCCACCAGCCGCTCCACAATCCGCTGAGCTTTTCTGCCACATTGAAGAGTGTGACAATGCACTCGTGGTTAAGGATACCCATCAGGATAGGGACCTGCATCCAGAAAATACAATGGTGGCCCTCATTGCCCACCTCGAGGCTTTGGAAACGCGACAGGTGGCTATCCCACCTGATGGCAATCCATAACCGGCATGGGTGGATGACATGCCAGCACCCCTGGGATTTGGGAATCCCACTTTCTCTGCCTTTAACGGGACGAGGGACCTGCCGCAGCACCTGGCCCAATTTAACTCAAGTTGTGAGCCTATGTTAGGGACTCCAGTGCAGTAGGAGGCTGCCAAGCTCCGCTGCTTTGTTCAGACACTGGAGGGGCCAACATTCGTTTGGTAAAGCCAGCTCCCTATTGGATCCGTTACTAGTTGGGAAGACCATCAAAAGTAGTTCCATTACTAGTTTAGCTCAACCACCCGGAAGACGCACATAACCGACCTCTTCAGGTGCAAGAAAAGGCCTGATGAGCGAGTTGTAGACTTCATCGCCTGGTGGAAGGGGCTTACATACTCCCTTGACATGCCACTGACTCTGGAGAAATTTCTGACGATGTGCGTGGGGACTGTCGAGAAGGAACTGGTTCCCTCCCTGATCACTCAGAACTATCCCGGAGGGTTCCGAGACTTCTCAAATAATTCCCAAAGCCTCGAAGAAGCTCTGAAACAGGCCAGTCAGGAACGTCTGCTGCCCCCTATGATCCCAGCATGGAGGGATGCCAGATTCGAGCCCACCGCGGTGTCCTAGATAGAGGCACCCAGGCAGCCAAAAGTTTTACCAATGGAGCCAGATCCATAGCCCCGCAGAGTTCCACCACCACGGGCACGGCTCTCAACCCAGCAACATCCTCATAATTGGAAGGCGCCCCCGTGTAACGCGCCGCCACTGCCTAGGAAAGATAATCAAGTTCTTCCTCCTCGGCAGGCTCTTCTGCCCCTCGTCAGGGACATGATCCTAGATCCCCCTTTCTGAATAAAAGTAATCAGAACTATGTGTTTGACAAGGCTCAGGTCCCTAGTTACTTCTACAGTGTCTTAGAGAATATAATTGTGTGACTTCATGAGTGCCAAAATCCCGAAGAGGCGCATCTCACTGATCACCCCAACTACAGACCTTTTCACCAGATCCTGGGGCACACCATCAAGTGATGCTATGTGTTCACGAACTGGCTCCAAGACCATATTGACAAAAAAATATTCAGGTTAGGCCCAGCCCCGACACAAGTGGCAGGTGTCTTTGTGAGATCAGATAGTAGTGGTGACGACGAAGGTGGGTGGCCGCAGGTTTCTGACTGCGGGTCCCAGATGTATAATGACTAGATGGCTTATAGGACATTCTCTCATGCCCATCGCATTATCTGTGCATGTGTGAATCAGTAGGAACCTTCAGAAGCTGTGGCCACCACTTCTGTGTGATCATCTCAGCCAGTTTCTTCCCAGAAGAGAATGCATCAGTGGTGCAAGAAGAAGCAACATGCCCCGCCAATGCCATCATTGTCTCGCACTCTAGGCATCTTCATGCCCCAAGAGATGCGCATTCCCAATAGGATCCAACCAGTCGTGGATGATTCATCAAGTGATAGCCAATTCTATGCTTCAGTTAACACTGTCAAGTTGGTAAATCCTTATATGACTCCTGACGAGGGGGAGAACCAGGCGAACCACCCCAACGTCCCCAGCAGATGCCAACGTCGGTGGAGCTGCGACCACATGGGTAACTGGGGCACATCAGTTGGCACCTCCAGCCAGGCCGCGCATGCCGCTGAGACCAGACAGCAGGCCCAGCACAGAACTCAACATGCGCAGCCTCTTCATCCAGTGTCAACAGGCCTGCCACCGCCATCGTTTGTGCCGATGGATCAGGCAGAACCACAACGGTCGTGCCACGAATAGCTTCACCCCACTACACGCCTATATTAGTAATCTTGTCCTCATCTGGTAGCTACCCTATGGGCTTCGACTAGTGAATATCAAGATATACCCAGCACTAGTCAGCCGCATGTCAGGCCGGCAGGGACCGACATGATTTCTATCGCAGAGCAGCCTCCTGTAAGCAGAATTTCGTGTCTGGAGTGGAATTACTATGTTTTCAAGCACCTCTCTGGCATCCCAGAAAGTCTTTCCATCCTTTAAGCCCTTCTCATGTTTCCAGATATGCCTGAAGCACTCACAAAGGCTTTAAATATCCCCCTCTAGTTTTAGATAGAGATAGAAGCTGTAGAGGCCTTCCATGATGAATCAGTTGAGGATGCTGAATGTCAGGCCATAATTTTGTTCTTTGGAGAAGATGAGGGCTCCCCTATATAGGGGAACATCCTCCCACTATATATCACCAGACAATTCAATGGCGTAGAGGTTCTCCATTGTCTCGTTGACACCATCTCTGGGATCATCCTTATCCCGACTCGGACACTGCGGAAGCTGGGGCTATCTGAGGATGACCTGACTCCCTATGATTTAAGGATCCCGGTATATGATAGGACAGAGTAGACACTGGTCAGAAAGATCTATCTTAATACCCAGTTCAGTGGCCTAGTTTCCAGCACCGAGTTCATGGTTGTTTTCCAGGACACCGTGTATAATGCATTGATGGGTAGTCCATAGCTCCACCTACACGCGGAAGTCCCCTCATCGTATCACCAATGACCCAACTACTCCCTTAATGGTCGAGTAGGCTTAATCTATTTTGATGCATCTCCTTTCACCTCTTTAGAATCCCACTACTTGGATGTTGATTATTACAAGAGCAAGGATAAACAAGCCTAGGCAAGCAAAGTTGAGCCCGTCGCTACTACCACCAACCCTTGGGAAGGCCTGAATGATGCATACGTCTTCCCGGTCCATCGGTTGGAGGCCACAACCCCCCGATATGGGGAAATGTTTTTTCATTTCCAGGACAAGAGAGAGCCATGATCCCAAGTCTAGGAATCATTAGATGATCACTTTGTATTCTAATATGAACCAAGCCCTAGGGATCCTAGAGCCTCCCACTCCCGTCAGGTATCGTGACGTCTGGATTATGGAAATGGAAGTACGTCACACTTTTCTGTTTCATCGGGCTAGAATAAGTTGGCTCTAGACAACAAGCCACCATTTCTTTGATATTGTCGAGCGTGGCCCCTTAGGCAGACCAGATGGGATCGGGTCAACAACCTTCATATCCATGGTCTCGGTAGCACCAGAGATTCACGATGTAATAACCACTATCGCCCAAGCTGGTAGCATCCTCCTAACAGGGTTTGGTATCTCAGAAGTAGCTCCCCCAATAGGGGATCCCTCTATAAGTGGATAAGAAGATATAAAGGATGCTCCCCCTACCTTTGAGTAAGGAATCTCACCCATGGTCGATGAATTGGTACAGTTGAACCTTGGTATCAAGGAAGATCTGAGACCCACATTGATCAGTGTCTCCATGTCCCTCGAGGAGCAGCACTGGTACGTGGACTTCCTTAAATACCACCGTGATGTATTTTCCAAGAGTTACGATGAGATGCCTAGACTAGATCCTCAGGTAGCCATCCACAGCCTCGGTCTCCCGAAAAATCATCGTAGATTCAAGCAGCCTCCCAAAATGATGCACCCTTATCACAGTTCCATGGTTGAGGCTGAAGTTGGCAAGCTCATCAAAGCCAACTTCATCAAGGAGTTCTAGTACCCCATGTGTCTAGACAACATCATGCCAGTTAGGAAGAAGAATAGATAGATCAGAGTTTATATCGACATCTGAGATCTCAATCACCATTTTCCGAAGTATGATTTCCCCTTCCAGTGATGGAATTGTTGATCGACGCTACGGTTGGGTTCTAAGTCCTCTCCTTCATGAATGGTTACTCTGCATATAATTAGATCCAGATGGCCCCTAAGGAAGAAGAGTCTATGGAATTTACGGTGCCCCAAGGTACCTTCTGTTACAATGTTATGCCCTTCGACCTGAAGAATGCAGGTGCCACCTATCAGCGGGCCATACATTACAATTTCAAGCCAATCCTGGGAACATTGGCGGAGTGCTATGTGGATGATCTGGTGGTCAAATCTCGCCAGCACCAGGACCATCTCAAGGACTTTGAGAAGGTGTTCAGTTTCCTCCATCCCCACCACCTGAAGATGAACCCGTTGAAGTGTGCTTTCGAGGTCACTTTTGGGAAGTTTCTTGGATTTGTTGTCTGATACCAAGGTATCATGACTAGAATAGAGAAGATAAAGTCCATCAACCAGATGCCCCCCCTGAGAAATATTCGGGAGCTTCGAGGTCTCCAAGGCCACTTAGCCTACATACACTGATTTATAGAAAATCTGGCTGGAAAGTGTAAGCCCTTTTCTTGTCTCATGAAGAAGGGAACCGCTTATGAGTGGGATGAGGAGTGCCAGACCACCTTTGAGGAAATCAAGCAGTATCTGCTCCAGACGCCGGTCTTAATGCCACCCATCTCTGGGAAGCTTCTGATTTTCTATGTCACCACCCTGGAATGATCCCTCGGTGTCCTTCTCACCCAGAAGAACAATGAGGGTACCGAGAACAACCTCAACTACCTCAGCCGCATGCTCCTCGATACGGAGACCAGATACTCCCCCATATAGAAGAGCTGCCTTGTGCTCATATTCGCTATACAGAAGTTGTGAAATTACCTGCAGCACCATGAGGAATAGCTGGTCTCTCGGGTAGACCCGTTGAAGTATATTCTGAAACACCCCATGTTGACTGGACAACTATCATAGTGGGTGGTGATCCTCCCACAGTTCGACATCAGGTTCGTGCCTCAGAAGGCTATTAAGGGGCATGCATTAGCAGACTTTCTAGCTGCCTATCCAACCTCTACGAACCAGTACTTCAACTTGGATTTCTAGATGAGGCATTCCTCTCAGTCGATCAGGCTATCCCATGTTGGAAAATGCACTTTGATGGTGCCTCCTGGTGCCCCACCAGTATAAAGATCAATGATCCTAGGCTCAACAGAGTAGGTCTACGTATCGTCTTTATCACCTCGGCGCAAGAAATCATTAGATACTCATTGTTGTTGTCAGAAGGATGAACTAACAATTAGGCAGAGTTTCAAGACCTCATTACTAGTCTCTAGCTGGCCCTTGAAATCGACGTGCCCCAGTTTCATGTGAAAGGGGACTCCAAGCTAGTTATTAAGTAGGTCAATGGTGACTATGTTATCAGGAAGCTGTATCTTGTATCATTGTTAGAACGGACTCTCCAGCTGATGGCCTAGTTCCCTTCCCGTCCTGAGGTTATCCATGTCCCTCAGTCACAGTACGGTCGAGCAGATGATTTGTCCAGCTTGGCCGCATCGCTTGCAGAGCCCGAACATAATGATCTAATTATCCACATGGCGCACCAGAGGGTCATTGCTCCCGTCACCCCAGAGGATGATGACGACCTGAAGGTAAGACATATTACTGTCATCACCTCTACATCAAGGCCCTTGGGTAATCCTGATGCGGTGGTCGAAGTGGTTGCTGATTGGAGGACACCCCTGGTTGAATACCTCCAACACGGTAATATTTCGTCAGACCGGGCCGAGCGTGAGTGAATCCTATGCCGCGCACTGGAGTTTACCCTACAGAGTGGTCCTGGTCTTGAGAATACCCTCTATAAACGTGGTTTCTATGGTTTTCTCCTCAATTTCATCCATGGAGTCGAGATTCCACAGGTCATGCAAGAGGTTCATGTCATTTTGTGTAGGTCCCACCAGGCTGGGCTGAAGCTGTCTCACCAGATTCAGAGATTAGGGTATTTTTGGCCCACCAAGATCCACGACTACATCGAGTTCACCTATAGGTTCCATGTGTGCCATGTTCATGCTAACTTTGTGCATCGGCCACCGAAGCTTCTCCACACCACCAAGTACTCTTGTTCCTTTGTAGTCTAGGGGTTAGATTTCATAGGATCGTACCCACCGAAAACGGATCACCAATTCCAATTCATTATGACTGCTACGGTTTTATTTTCCAAGTGGGAAGAGGTGATTTCTCTCATGGAAGCCAAGGCCCGTAATATCATGGACTTTTTGAGTTCCTATATCATCCATCAATTTGGAGTACCTCCCACAATCCTCACCAATAATGGAACCAACTTCCAAGAAGCCGAGCTGAAGAAATTATACGCAAAGTACAACATTCGCTCCAACCATACCTCCCGCTATCACACACAAGCAAATGGACAGATTGAGGTGTTCAATAAAACCCTCTCTAACATTCTGCAGAAAATGGTTGGTTAGAATAAGAAGAGTTGGCCGGATAATCTCCCCAACGCCCTTTGGGATTATCGGACAATGACCCATAATTCCACCTAGGTAATGCCATATTCCCTGGTGTACGGAACTGAGGTCGTCCTGCTCATCTAGGTTCAGTTTCCCTCATTGCGCACAGTGGTCTATGACAAGAAAGTTCCGGATAGAGTGGCTGAGATCCTTCTAGATGAATTGGAAGCACTGGAGAATAACATTCTTCGTGCCCTGCACAACCTAGAAAGGCATCAGAGTAGGATGGCTTGAGCTTTCAACAAGACGGTTTGCCTCTGCTCTTTCTTGCAAGGTGATTTGGTATTAACCCTCAGGGCACCAATGATCCCCAGTAGGAAACCACCCAAGTTGGAGCCCAAGTGGGAAGGACATTTCATTGTTCATAAGTATTATCCAAACAGAGCATACTCCCTGGTGACCATGGATGGTGAGCTTACAAATCCTCCCACCAATTCCAAGTTCCTCAAGCAATACATTGCCTAGGAATTTGGTCCTTCATGACCTTTAACTAAATTTGGTACCTCATGACCTTAAACTTCATTTGGTCCTGCAGGACCTTAAACTACATTTGGTCCCACATGACATTAAAATGCATTTGGTCTCGCATGACCTTAAACTATATTTGATCCTACATGACCTTAAACTACATTTGGTCCTACATTTATGCCTTTGGGGTCTGCCATGACCTTAAACTGGACTTGGGTCCGCCATGACCTTAAACTACTCTTCTTGCATGACGTTAAACTCTATGTCTTCCCACATGACGTTAGACTATATGTCGTCCCACATGACGTTAAACTGTATCTTCAAAAACTACATGTGGCTTGATTCCCATACTTATGGGATATGTAGGACCACCTTAACATTTAGATTTCGGGTCCAACCCCATCTCATAGAGATCCCATGATCTCCCAGTCACCTAGGCCCCTTGGCTCGTTCCTCTCCACGAGGGGGATATATAGGTATGGTACAGGTTTATGCCCTCCTTCGCGTTGGGTTTTTGGCACCATGACCTGTTCTCCTGGGAATCCTCTATCTCTTGGCCGCCATCAAGTTGAGTCCCTCGACCCCTTTCAGTTGTCTGCCAATGTGTTTACATTACTCTGGTCTGGGACTAGGTGTGTCGGATTCAACTTAGGAAAGTTACTTCCAATTTTGAAGCTTCGTGTTTCCCTTCATTTGGGCCCCCGTTATCTTTCACACCCAAATGGACCCCCAAAACAGCATGGATACCATGCCTAAGGTCTCTTCTACAATTATGGGACAATGCCCCTGAAGGTTTCAGACAAAAAATTGATACAAATACCACGTTATGAACATGGACAACGATCGATGCTCATTTGTTTGTCCCCATTTCAGGCTAACACGATAGGATGTTGTGTTGCGAACATGGTCAACAGTAATACTCCATCATCACGCCATCACCTTTAGGCCCTGAATGTTGGTTGCATGATTCACATTATGATCCACCTCATTAGGGCCAGGTGGAATCTTGACACACTTGGCATTATCCCTTAGTGTGCCTCCACACGTTAGGTGGACAAATCTGTAATACGTCATCTTTCTGGGCTTCCACAGTCCGATCTCTATGACCATAAACTAAGATCTTAATTAAGGGCTATGTGCAGCTCGATCCTCATCCCCATGGGATACGTGGGATCACCCGAACATCTTGCTTCCAGGTCCAGCTCAGCTGGGAGCTAGTCTCTCCTTCCCCTTATCCTCTGACCCTTGTTGGCTTCTTGGCCCGAGGCTCCTTTCCTAGAGGTGCACACGATGATGATCTGGACCTCGTCCACATTCACGTCGAGTATGTTTTATCACGTCATGTGCATTCCTCCATGTCCAAGCCATATGACTTTAAAATCTGCTGTTTGGTCCTCCCACATGACCATAAACTGTGATAATATCGTCCAGGCCGCACGAAGAAAAACGACACTGCATTGTGATGACCTCATCATAGAGGAGATCATGTTGGGCATTGGTCATTTACCATACCATTTTTCAATGCCTGTATATGGCTTGATTCTTGTGGTGATGCCCAAAATTTTTACCATTGGACTGCCGCTTCATAAAAAAAACCCATTCACCTTAAAGGACAAACAAGATATATCAAATGATGCTTAATTATGTGTGAGGGCTAGACCCGCACACCCCTTTCATCCTTTGTACTGGCACCTTACTGTGACGTGCCACCCTCCAAGAACATCATGCGGCTTGATTCCCATCTTTATGGGATACGTAGGAGCACCCGAGCACTTCCGCATATTCCCAGTCTAACTTTCGGGTTCTGTCCCTTGACCGGAACACTTCCCCAAGTAACACATGGTATGTAGGACTTATGTCCTCATTCACTTAAGTTTTCATAAATCGCCATATTGTCTGTCTACTACATTCCATACCTCTCCCCTGGTCTAAGTTATAAGACCTTAATCTAAGACCCATTATAGAATTACGGGCGGCTTGATTCTCATCCTTATGTGATACGTAGGAACGCCCAGACATTTCCTCTCGGTTCTAGCCCCAGGAATCACAAATCCCATTCTTTTACCCACCATCGACCTCTTTTGCTGACCCCCCCTGGGGAGTTGTGTAACTTCAACATTTTCCCTAACAAGTTTAGGATTCCCGATAATGACATTGTGAAGCAATAGTTCCCTCTCCAGAGAGGTCCTGTTTAAAAGTAGGGATGATCCATGATCAGATTAATGCGCCCTACTAATGTGCTTCCACCATGGTGGCGTAATCTTGGGAGTGTTGGATTCTGTTCGAACAAACCACCACTCCACCTTCCACACTTTGTGTGTCCATTATTTGGATCCTCATTCTCTTCCACGTTTGAAGGGACCCCCTAGCAGTATGGATGCTTGACCTACGGTCCGCCTACTGTCCTGCGACAACATTCTGGAAGACTGATCATTTTTGGAGGGCCCCCCTAACAGTATGGATGCTTGACCAATGGTCTGCACGCTATCCTGGGCCAACGTCCCAGAAGACTGATAGACGATAATTGAGTTAGGTCCTGTGTTGCAAACATTGTTAGTGGTCGACCGTCATTTATTGTCCCCATTTCAGGCTAATGTAATAGGGGTGCTATGTTTCGAACATGGTCAACAATTTTCCTTTATTTACACACCCCTCCTATAGTGTTATGAATTTGGGTAACATGATTCACATTTTTCATTTACCTATATTTGGTCTGATTCAAATGCCCCTGGAATTTCCCCGCTCGTGCGCTAGAGCACATTGAGAAGACAATACATTGATGGGTCTGAGGTCCTCTTCCTTTGATCAGGCCTCCCTCATCTCCTCAAAAGTCCATGTTCAAATTTCTAATGCCCGAAGCTTGGTTGATGATCCCACGATCAAAATAAGTAATAGTACGAGCCTCCATTTTCTCTCAAGGCCCATGTGATCTTAGGAATGGATTTCTATTTATTTTGAGGTTATGGTTGAGCATGTTAAAACCAAAGGGACAAGTATGTTAAGAAAAGGGGAAAGTAAATAAATTTTCTCATACATGCAGTTCAAAAGAACATGAAGCAGTAAAGCAGGATGAGTTTATGGGTTTGGCCAAAACAGGGCCGCTAAGGGTACGCTTCTTAAAAAGATCTCTCAAATGTCTCCACCTTTTCACTGGTGGCCCCCAAGACTACTTCCCATCCCATGAGGACCGTTTCTTCATCGACGACCATGGAGCGCAGCTTGCTGACCCTGGACCGTTCATGCACCTGTTCAGTCTGGAGCTCAGTTATCTGGTGACTCACTTCCACGAGTTGTTCTTGGGTGTCTACCAGCTGGGACCATAACTTCTCCACGAACTCAGAGCAGTTTGTGATGAATATCTCCTACTATTTCGCCTATTACTCGAGGCATTGGACCTCCTACTCCACCCTCAGAAATTCTCAGGTCTCCCCAACTCCTCCTGGCACCAGATGACATTGTTGCGCCAACTGCTATCACACATCTTCTCGGCCATGTAATCACAGACCGTTAGGTGAAGGCATTGATAATCCTCCCCTCCTACACACAGGAAATGCAGCTAGGTGTGAAGTGGCCCCATCTGCTTCATCCATTCTACATGTGGTTGATTGAGAAGACGCTGGATGCACTTCCACCCCTTGTGTCACTTCATCCGGCTCCCCTCGGCCGCTTTCGAATCTGAATCATCGATATCATCAGGATCAGCAAGCCGATAGTCAGGGAATACAACCAACAAGCTAGTGACAAGGTCTTCCTAAGAGATTACTTCCAGGGGAATAGGCTCCTCAGCATCTAGGTGACCTTCCTCTCTCCCCACGATACTGGCGGAACTCTCTTCGACTCCCTTCCATGCCCCGATAGCAGCGCCACTGGTGTCCGCCGCTCCCTGCTCACCAATTTCTATAGCCAACTCAGTTTGGGAGGCACATTCTGGATGGGGCAGTACATTTTCCATCAGCACGCTCACAGATGGTCTGGGCACAGTAGCCCGATGGGCCTCCAGTTTCATGATCACTGTACAGACAAGGAGCACCCTGATCAGTTGAGTCCACCTACAGTGAGTGCCGATATCAAAGCAAGGAATTTACAGTAACCCAAGGAATTATCCTCTAGTGCCCTGGCCGCTACAGGAGATGTCGTGGCAGGTTATCCCTCAACACTTGTTAGCTTGATAACGAGCGTCAGTGCCCTTCCTTGGCCCATTGACGCTTCCTCCCTTACTTCGGCCGGAGACGCTTGATCATCGCTGATGTGCTCCTGAGTAAGATTAGGGAGGTGGTTTAAGTATTGTAAAGGAAAGAGAATACAGGAGAAGATAAGGGTCGAATCATTCCTTGAGCAGCTCGGTTACATCCATATCAGAGCCGAAGATCTTGCCCCTCTCCCAGAGGCTCCCTTGGTGGGACTCCCCATGCGACCCTTCACCTTAGGGTTCCCCTTCATCTTCTCTTTCACCTTCCCCTTCTCCTTCTTCCTACTCTCCAATTTCTTCACCCTCCAACTCATCACTATCATCATCCCCCAGCGACATCCTTTCCGGATCATGCTCTTGGCTGAGAAACACCTTCACCAAGAGAGGTGGCTCCACAGGCCCATGCATACGTGTCCATGGCCATCATATATTCATGTCGTCAATGGATTCTCACTCTATCGAAAACCCAAACGAGTCCGACATCTGAAAACTGAATCCCATATCACACTTTCTTCTGCCAGAGGTATTTAGTACTCATTGACTACCGTAGGGTTATCCAAGCTAACTGTAGTGCAAGGAAGATCACATAGTGGGAAGGTTGAAGATGATATCTTATTTTCTTCCTAGGAAGTTTTCTGGCCGCTCCGTGGGGCCCTCCTCCAGGAAACGATGGCGCGACCACACCATGCGATACCCCCTCTACTGAGGTCCTAGCCTGTGCAGGCCCCGTTGCCGGAGTCTCTTCTGGTCCTCCTCCTCTAGTGACACCAAACCTGATATCTCGCTACTGAGGTCCCGCACTGGAAACTTTGAGGTGCCTAACTCTCTTCCGCAGAAGACCCTCATAGAATTATATGGTCCAATATTCCGCATAATCAGTTGAGAGGCCAGTGTTGACTCCGGTGGGAGGAAAAGTGATGATATCGCCAGAGCTGTAAGTCGTGAACATCAGCCACAGGTGACAAGGAACGCAGGGATGCCTCTTCTCCTGGACGACTATGTATACTCTCTTCGGCATTCGCTGGAGGCATCCAAACTACCTGGAGAATTTGGATAGCACATAAGGCTCTCAGAAGATCTTCCCATCATTTCGGGCCACAAGCACCCCACCTCTGATGCTCTGGAAGTACTCCTTCTACTCTAGTGAGCCTTTCCCATCATATGTCAGCTGACCAGTTGGGGTTGGGAATGGGCTGATGTCAAAGTTTTCATGGTTACCAATCTTAATCTGCAATCCCTCCTCATTTAGCATCATCGGCATGACCCCAGCAATATTCAGCAGAGGGGGTCGCAGGCCATTGCCTGGAGGACGGATGTCATTCGGGAAAGTGTATCCACCGCAGTGAGCCGCAACCCATCCATGGAAGATCAGGAATGGGCTGCATACTCTCTTAGGAGATCCACCTATCAAGATTCATCCCATTATGGCATCCATCCAAACAAGCATGGGGACCCCCAGGTTGAACCTCTTGTTGGCAGCCATGACATCAGCCATCATCAGAGTCACTGGATGGACGCCCATCCTTGTGTCCTGCACCGGCAAGATCCATCTGCTTTGGAATGTGTCGTGGAATCCGGCATACTAAACATTCAGGTCCCAGGCCTCATTTATGTTGTATACCCATGATTGGTATTTCCCCGCCTCTATGATCCTCCAGTATGATCCGCTCTTGTTCCTTTGAACCGCGGTTGGACACTGTTTCCCCCACCCTGGCATATTGACCTCCAGATCCTTCTCAAGGAACAGGCTGAACCAGTCCTTGTAGGAATTGTCTTTCAGGAAGTCATTGACTCCTAGCTTCTCCTTGGCCAGCTCCAGTAGGTTCCACGTCAGTATGGGGGTTCGAGACCTGTCACCCCAAATGTTCATCGGTGGGAAGAATTGATCATATTTATGGCCCTCCAAAGGGATTCCCCCGTTGGAGTTGATGTCCCAGAGACTGATGCCGACTTCTCCATGAAGAATGTGGAATGTGTTGGTGTTGGGGGGCCATCAGGTGAACAGATCTGGCCTGAGCTCAGGCTACCGGTAGAAATGGAATTGCAATGTCCACACTGCCTCAAACAGACCAATGTGCCACAGCTCAGCCCCAAATTGGTCGCACATATGGTAAACCCAGTATGCCCAGGCCAATTCGCTGGTAAAGTTTCCTCCAGACCGCAGATCCTAGTCCTACATCCAACCTTTGTTCTCGTCAGTGATGCTCTGATGGAACGTGCTCGCGTAGATTGCTGGGGAGCTCTCCGCAACAGGGTCACCCCCAGAAACGGTCCTAGTCCTGATATTCAAGACATTTACCTCCATGTGCCTAGTCTGTCTGGCAGGATGACCATTATTGGGGACGTTGTATCGAGGAAGGTCATCTTCGTGAGTCACCCTTGACCGCGGTGTATCAACCTCAAAACCCGGCAGAGGGACCTCCTCCAGAATGTCGAAGTCCAACAACGGCAGATTGTCATACATTGCGTACTCTTTCTAGGTGGGGGTTATCATATTGATGAGTGTGTGGATATTGTAGACAACCCTATTTGTGCAATAAACCTCTGGATTCACAGCCATTTTAGATCTGTGAGTAGCGGCTTCCCCCTCATCAACCCAGTTTGTGGCCCCCTTCTTCTGATCAGGTGTTTCGCAAAAACTGGGTGGCTGGTGCGAAATATGGGAGTCGGGCACATAAAATCCGTGGATGTCATGAAATATCGGGCTGTGGTGAGTAATATATCAGGTTTGCGTGTAAAATGTCGCCAAATCTCGGCAGAATAACGTGCTGCCGAGCGGTTTTTCATGCAGTAGCAGAAGCAATTCCGCGCACGAGATCTCAATGCTTATCACGCGAGAAATGTCATATGGAGCATGGGACCGCAATAGATTTTATAGGCTAAGCCTGGATTTTGTGCCCGCGTGAAAATCAAATTCCGTGCCAGGCTACGTTTTGCACGCCGCTTAAAATTTTTCCGCACAGGGGGCCCACGAAGCCATGCATTTTAGTGTTTCCCTCGGAATCCGATCGTTGTGACCCCTCACTGATCCAATTCGAAGGGGGGGAATTTTTAGACACCTAAAAGTGCATATTTATTGAAGAAAGTTTTGAAATAACAAAGAAATGTCATATTTGGACATAGAGACCTGGTCCGGGGCGCCCAGAGGTGTGGCGCGAAAACAATGGTGAAGTGTGCGAAAAAATCTGTCTCGTGTGGGAAGTCCCTAGATTCACAAAGAGTCCAAGCACCAGCGTGAAATAATTTTGGGCCGGCGCCCCATATGGATGAAATTTTGTGCCGCTACCTCTATCGTGCAATTATTTTGCACTGACCTATATTTCGTGCCCCCGGTCACCTATAAATAGAAGGTGATCCACTTCCTTTTAAGGGTTGAAGAATCTGAACTGGCTCTCATGCACCAAATCGGCATTCTACGTGCATGCAATATGGCCTTCAGGTAAAGTTCTTTTCGCACCCAGTCGCCCCGGGGGCTGCCTCCGTGCGAGATCCCTTTTGGCTTAGACTGAATTCCAATCCCTTTGGGTTCTGCCCCTCACACGCAATTCCTTCCTTTGCGCACAAGCCGACCGATTGTGGGCATTTCCTTCCTTTGCATGCACCATTGTCCTTGCGCGCAGCCTTTGCTACCACCGTGTAATTAATACAACTTGCGTGCAATCCTCCTAGTCACTCGCAAAGTCTATTCCACCGATTCTGCGCAAGCATACCGATTTTGCGCCAACCTAGGGTTTCTTGCACCAGGTCCCCTTATTTCATTCAAGCCTCAAGGGTTGCGCACAATTCCCTGGGGCCCTTCACCTCGGTGCTCCCCGGGCGCCCCCTTACGCGAGCGCCCAATTCCCTTCTTCCAGGTGTCATTCGCATGTGTCTTGTGCACCCCGGGCATATGCATCATGCATGGTTTTCCGGTACGGCCTTCTAGTGATATACGAAGTAACTTCAATGTCTCGTGGACACTTATTCCCATTTCATTGCTTCATCTCATGATTCTTCGCATAGACACGCTAAAAGATATTTCCTCTTCACATAGCCATGCTAATGTGGACCCCTCAATGGTTCGCTCCGCGACACCCCCTCACCACGGCCTTGTCGATGCCTTCCCTTCCACAATAGTCATAATTTACCAGTTATGTAAGTCCTGTGGGTGGAAAGCAAACACACCGCATCCGAGCTACCAAACGTTAAACTGTCAAGCACCTCATCCCCAACACATGATGTTAAACTGCAACTTGGCCCTCATGCCTCGCACATAGGGTCCCCACAACTTGGAGATTCTCCATACCCACTCGTCTCCACGGGGATGGGATCATCCCTCATATGGGGTGATTTATTGGAGTGGCATTTATCTGTGTGGAAGGTCAGCCACCTTGGTGTAAGCCCCTAATCTTTCTTGCAGGAGGCAGCTCCCTTGTTCCCCCTCACTCCCTCGGTGCCAAAGCCAGCCAAGGGTGTGATGGGGAATGGTGCTTCTCCATTCATCTTCGGTCCCCAAGGCTAGCTGTAGGTGTAATAGGGAAAAGAGTTCCACCGTTCTTCGGTCCAAAATCCCTCTCCTGCTTCCCTTTGTCGCACCATGGGCCTCCATCATAGAGTATGTCCCGACACCATGGGCCGCTCAACGCGTATGCCCCACATCATTTCCCATGAACGCACCCTTCGTAACGTGATCATCAGGTCTCTGCTAGCTCTTGTTTCTCACACCGAGCATGACTCCTGTGAGCTTACAGTGAGCACCGACCATGACAAACCATGGGTCGTCTAAGAGCGTAAGCCCCAAATACCCTCATCCCACATGATGGTAAATTGTACACCTGATCTACGAGGACTTTAATTCCCTACCACGGGGATATGTAGGAAGCCTCCATGAGGTTCAATCCCCAACACCATGGGCCGCCTCAGAGTGTAATCCCCAATCTAACCAGAACTACGGGGACTTTGATCCATGTCAAGGCATGGTACGTGGGAAGCCTCCACGAGGGTCAAGCCCATCATTCAGTCGTTCCGACCCCATTTACGTCAGTTCAAAAAAACACCATTGGCCACCTTATACTGTAGGCCCCAATCCATCCTGAACTACGATGAATTTGATCCATATCAAGGCATGATACGTAAGAAGCCTCTACAAGGTTCATGTCCACCAGCTGGTTGTTCCGACCATCGGTTCACCAACTCCTTGGGCCACCTCAGAGTGTAAGCCCCAATCCATCCCGGACTACGGGGACTTTGATTCGTGCTAAGTCATGGTATGTAGGAAGCCTCCACAAGGTTCAAGCCCCAACACCATGGGCTGCCTCAGAGTGTATGCCCCAATTCATCCTAAACTACTGGGACTTTAATCCATATAGAGACCCAAGATTAACATACATGGACATTAAATTACTTTTTCGGAACAATTAATACATAACAAGAACCAAAACTCAAGGACCATAATATTTTAGTTTCTTTGGAAACTTGGATCAAAATATTCTAATCATGGTGAAAGATCTTCAACATCTCCCATAAAGATCTTCCCCTTTAGTTTTCTTACCTAAAACCTTTCATTAAATCTTGGGTAAAAGAGAAAATATAAAGGGTGAGCTCAAATTCCCAGTAAGGGTAATAATGGAAAAAATAAAAAAATCATATACATTTGAACTTGAAAAAAACAAGAACAAAATGTTTAAACATCAAAATCTTGGGAAATAAATCTTGGCAGTACATAAGGCATAGATCATAAAAGAACATTAGTCATGATAAAATAGCATGGGAATAAAACATATAATTGTGGAAAATTATTAATCACATGATATGATTTCCATAGTATCCAAGGCATTCCTTCCAAGACCATCTTAGTGGACAAAGTCCCTTACTGAATTGAGTTCACTTCTCGTTCCAGTCTTGTATCACTGAACCGGATTAACTTGCCGTTCTAGCCATGTCTATATCATGAGATAAATTTTTTTACCCAATGCATTGGAGGGATATATAGGTCCCACCCATCTCATAATGAAATCATTATTACGTGTGCCACAACATATACATAATTTATTCATCATAACCCAAAGAATAAAATTTGTTTCATAAACATCATCCCATCATTACATAATCCATATAAAACAAATGGATATCATTTCATCATAAGAAAATTGAACCCATGTAAATCATAGGGACATTATACTTGAAATATACACCTATGAAATAATGTCATGTTATATGGAAAATGGTTTTGATAAAACACTTGAAATTAATTCTTGAGGAAAATATCATTTCTTCTTCAAAATCATTTTATATTCAAAAAATGCCATGAAAATTTAAAAGAAAAGGATTTTTTTGAAAATAGTCATGAAATCTTGTAGAGTACGCTTCATGAAAATAAGGCATTATAAAACCGTAAAAATCTGTTCATGCCGTATAAGTTAAAAAAACATTATCCTCATACTTTTAACAAAAAAGTCAAAAAAGTACCACGTATGGTAAACACCAGAAATATTCCTTCCATAACACAAAGTAAAAGTCAAAGAGGGGGAAATGACATTAAACATACATGGAATAATATTAAACACAATATGATAAACATTTTATGGACATTGATGAAAAATATACCCCAGTAAATACTTACTTATAAGCAATCTCGGGTAAAAATGAGCTTGAAAAATTATCCCTTACCTTAGGTCCAATTTCTTTCGTTCGTGTCTGAAACTCCAGTATAGTGGGTTTAAATATATTATTAACTTGTAACAAAACCGTAGTAATATTTATGATGTCATATATGATTCACTTATGACTTTATATTATGCATTCTTTTGTCAATTCCTTGTTAAAGCAGTGTTTTCGTTAAAATTGTTTCATTTATCATACATGTTTGGACTTGTTGTTATTGATATTATTATTACTTATATCATGATTAAATTACTTCCAGAATGTAAAACATGATTTATATATCATATATATTCAGTATATACTTATAATAGATAGATAAATGAAATGAAACACACTGTTCATGGAGACGGTAGGCCGTACGTACGCATGAACGCTGTTTTCCTTTCCTTATTGACTTGAATCGAAATAAGTAGATAATATATACATATATACATAAATAAAATAGAATTATTATGTTATATATACCATTATTATTCATTATATATACTTTATAATCATTCTTTAATGGTTAACATGGGGAATGAATCTCATCGCATCGTGGAGACAGTAATCCGTACGTACGCACGAGCGATGATACCGTTTCCATAATTATTGAATGGAATTGGAGTGGATGATATAATATATAATAATCATTATGATGTTATAATAACCATATTTATTTATTCTTTACACCATTATACCCATCCAAGTAATGTGGTGGTGGAAAAATAGATTAAATAATGGTGTGGAGATGGTATTCCGTACGTACGCACGCGTGGTGATTTAGTTTTCCATAGAATGGATAGAAGGTGAAATGGGGTAGTTTATATTTATAATAACATATCAACATATTATTGAAACTTATTTTATTACTTTATAATTACACAACTAAGTAAGAATAAGTTGAAGAAGAATGAAACTTGAAAGAATCGGTAGAAGAGATTTTCTCTTCTTCGATGCACCTCTTTTATGCTTCCTCAAAAGGCACTAGAGTTGCTCTTTTGAGAAGACCAGAACCTATATAATATAACTAGAGAGGTTTTAAAGTGAAATTGGCAGGGGTTGGCCGATCCTGAATGCTCAAAATTGAGTGAAGAGGAGAGGGAAGGAGGTGCCCTTCAATGGGAGGGGAGAGGGGCACTTTTACAAACCTTAACAATATTAATTAATAAAAAAATGAAACCCCAATTAAAGACCTCCAAAAATGACACAATTATAACATTAGATGAGATATGGTTGTAATATAATCAAACAATAAAATTTATACATGTATTAAGTTCATTTTAAACCTTATAAACTTGATTTATCATTATTTAATCTATTTAATTTTATTTGTGGTAATAAAATTATAACTTTTAAATTGTTATAAACACATACTTAAATGTTTTTAATTTTCCATAATTGGATACTTTATAACCTTTTAGACCATATAATTTTCAATTTGTAGTTTTTAAATATTTTTGTGATTTTTAAATAATTTAATAATATGTTATTTTTATAAAATATCAATAGTGTCAATTTTGACACATTTCATTATTTGAATTTAAATAAAAACCAAAAAAATGATATTTTCGAAAAAATATATATAATAGATTCCTAACATGTCATATGAATTAAAAAAATTCATGGGGAAAATTAATTTGTTCATATATTATTTATTTTAATATTTTTAAAACCATTTATTTGGTATATCTCTTAATAAAATAATTACTACTACTTTTTTGTATAATTATTTAATATATTTATTTTTTGCATAAAAATTAATAATAAAATCCTATGATGAAGATGCATATTATTTCATTAATAGTAATATTTTTACTCGAATTTATCATCTTAAAATCAAAATATTTAAATTGTTATATTTATTAAATTATGAAGGTAACATATTTGACATCATTTAAAATAAAATAAAATAAAGGTCCTAATCGGCTTTATAAGGCTCCAAATGGTCCAAAAATGAACCATTATATGCTTAGGGTATATATATACTGGACCAATAATGTTTGGTCATGTATATTGTAATTTTGATAGGTATTGTTATTTTAATAAATACTATATTTTTTGTTTTTTACTAAATAAATAATATCTACATCATTAATGTATAAGATATTATGGTAATTAAATATTTATTAAAAATTACAAATAAATTACCATGATAAAGAAAAAAATATTATCTTTAAAATTAGTATTTATAATTAAATTTAATTATCTATAACCTTATACTAAAAATAATTTAATTATTAATGTTTGAGTGAGAAATATTTCACTTTCCTTTAAATAAAATAAATAAAAGGTCTTAATCAAATAAAACTGGGTTCCATTAGATTAAATTTCGACCAAAGTATGATTTAGGGAAACATATAATCATCCAATTATATTAAGACATGTGTTAGGGTAATTTTATAATATTATATTTATCATAATTACCCAATTTACCTTTAACTATGGAAAATAAAATTTACTGTAGTTACTATTCATAATGCCTAAAAACAAAATGTAACTTATTAACATAATTTGAACCCACTGATTCCAAATATGGAATCAAATTTTTCAAATTCAAAACACAAAAGTTGCACCGTTTAATTTAAAATTAATCCCACTTTTGAGAAAATATGTTTTAAAAGTTAAAATGTTGCAAAAGATTGAAATGTGTTTACTTATGAATTCAGTGTAAAATTAAAGATAATGACTTAAATTATATTAAATGGTAAAAATATATTCTATTTATACTTTAAAACCATTCAATATTATAAATTAACAATATAATTTATCTCGATGAAAATTGTTGTTTTTAATTAAAATTTAGATTATTTTTACTATTCATGAAAATAATAAACATATCAGAAAAATATTAAAAATTTATCCAAAGTAAATTGTTATATCATGATTCAAAAGAAGAGTTTTATTTTTTCAAATTGAACTTATAAACATATCAAAACTAAATTTAATGTCGGTGCACCATCAAAAGACGGCAAAACTACATTTTTTTAAAATACTTATTTTACCCGAAAAATTTATTTTTTGCTCATACCATGTTCTGTAAAATGTTTAAGATGAATTATAATGTCATAAAATTAAAAATGTTCTTACTAATATTAATAACGGCTAGTTCATAATAATATTATAACAATATATCGTTGTTTAGTGAAACTCAGTATTGCGTACAACACATGCTATTGAGAAAGGTTGCTCTTGCGTGCAACACAAGCCAAGAATAGTGTTTGCGTATAATATAAGATAATACAATGTTGAGAATAGCCCAAGATACTTTTGGTGTAGAATAAAACACAATAAATCAATTATATTAAAAGAATATTTTTCATAAAATCTCGGGGTGTTACATTCTACCCCCCTTAAAATGAATTTCGCCCTCGAAATTCATCAGGGTTATAAATGGTTTACTACTTGAAAGTTTGAATAATAGAATCCTACATCGTAAAAAGTAATACCAAAACAAAACTTTAAAAACTAAATTATGAAACTTATTGGTTACCCAAATTAACTAATCACTGGGTTTCCACATAGGATAACATAGTTGAAAAATATGGATATGGAAGAGAAATGTAACCATCATGTTCTGATGGAGAGTGGTAGAGAACATGGATATGAAAAAACAAACAATCACAAAGCCATAAATTTGTGATGATCTTAGGTACTATCCGATTCATCAAATATGAGGGAAATTTGAAAACATTTTTAGTTTTCAATATCATGTCCCTAAAGATGGAAAAAATGGAATTATAAGAAATACATTATTGATTTTGGTAAATTCTCACCGTTGGTCGTTCCTTGAACAATTTACACTTCATATCTTAAGGAAATGAAGTTGAATATTTCATTTGTGAAGTGTTAGCATATCATGCGATAGAATGATAGGTCATTCCATCTATCTCAATGAAAAGGTTAGAAAAAGTTATTAAATACACATAAGTCCATCTATAGTGAGATTAATCGTATATGGTTCTTAAAATGGACTTATACTTCATATATCATACCACATAATAAATTAAAAATAATTTATACTATCCAGGGACTTTCTGTAGGCTAGTGGTATGCGATAAATGCATGTCGCACTTCGGTTGTGGGTTCGATTCCCACAGCCTTGTCCAACGCGACGGGTTGTCGCTCGTCCAATGGGTTGTCCTTTTTATAAAACTATACTATTATAAAATTCCAGAAATAATATCAAAAAAAACATGTTCTATCCTTAAATAATAATATATGATGTCCAACATAATCCATTCCAATATTTAGGCTTATCCAAAATATATCTATCTAATCTCATAGTATAAAGAAAATGATTACTTGAAAGGTCACATAACAAGCACGTGAATACCATCATTTATCCCCCATATATCACAAGATATATCTTATTGATCACATTTCAAACATGTTAATACCTTAATCATGTATTCTCTTGAAACATGTATAACCATATAATATTTGTGAAAACATGAATGGTCTCAGAATTTATATATACTCAAACCATGATATCACTTTGTCCTTATATCAGTTATAAGCTCATTAATATTATCAAACATTTCATTATATTCATATCCCTTAATTATGCACATATCATCTTCTTTCCAAAAATATCAGAATAACCTTTCATGGTTACCAGTAGCATTCAACATATATTTTCAAAAAACTTAAGTAAAAACAATAGAGTAACAATCCTTAGAAGTTTCATTATTCCAGAGTACCATGAAATTACTTATAAAAAATTACTCTTGATAAACATGCAATCATTCCACTACCTTCTTAAACCATTGACCAAGCTTCATCATTGTATTCCTCAACAATTCTTTCATCTCGTATACCATTTTCTGTCTCTTCATCATCAACAACATAAATACTACCCATACAACCATGTTGATTCTCTTCATGAGATTTTCCCTTAGGGAATTGGTTTGCATAATGCTTGTACGTTCCAAATTTAAAACATTTAACCACTATTGATGTCTTAGAAGTACCATTATCCTTATCCATAGTGTTATCTAAACCTTTTTATTTACAATTATTGGCTTTGTGTCATTCTTTTCTACACCCAATTCATCTTCCAGTTCCTTTGTAACATTCTCCCTGATTATTCATCCCACATGATTTACATGAGTGAAATTGAACTTTCTTTCCTCTTTGATCATCATGAAACTCCATCATTCTCTTATTAGCTGAGTCGGGAAACATAACAAAGTTGAGATTATTGATCATATTATGAGTTTTCTGATTAGGCATAATAATGATATGTGGACATATAGATCCAATTTCATTTGGTTCTTCAAGAAGAATATCATTCCATTATCCATCATATCCTCCATTATCGTGAATCTTCCGGTTTCTATCCATTTTCTAAAACCCAAAAAGAATAGTTTGAGAGGAGAAAATCATAATCAAGGGGGAGTACCTCTAATATCTAACATATTAGGTTAAATTATAAGATCATTACCATAATTCTTGGACTATAAACTATACTTATACGTAACCATAGGGACATCCCTAGACATACCTTAGAAATATTTTCTAGAGATATCACGGAATTTTTCGCATCCTAGTTTCCAAAGGTTAACTAAACCTTTCCTATGATACCAACTGTAGAGACCCAAGTAAGACGTACTTGGAAATTATATTAATTTTTCAGAATAATTAATACATAACAAGAACCAACACTCAAGGACCATAATATTTTAGTGTCTTTGGAAACTCGTAACATAATCTTCTAATCATGGTGAAAGATCTTCAACATCTCCCCTAAAGATCATTCCGTTTTGTTTTATTACCTAAAACCTTTCTTTAAATCCTAAGTAAAAGAAAACATATAGAGGGTGATCTAAAATGCTTATTAAGGTTATGTATGGATAAAATAAAACAAATCATATACATTTGATCTTGAAAAAAACATGAACATAAAGTTTAAACATCAAAAACCGGAGAAATAAATCTTTACAGTACATAAGATATAGATCATAATGGAACATAAGAAATGATAAAATATCATGGGAATAAAACATGTAATTGTGGTACGACATTAATCACATGATATGATTTCCATAGTATCTGAGGCATTGCTTCCAATACCATCATAGTGGACAAAGTCCCTTACTGAATCGAGTTCACTCCTCGTTCTAGTCCTGTATCACTGAACCATATTAACTTTCTGTTCCAGCCATGTCTTTCTCATGAGATATAAATCTTTACCCAATGCATTGGAGGGAGATATAGGTCCCACCCATCTCATAATGAAATCATTATTATGTGTGCCACAACTTAAACATAAATCATTCATCATAACCCAAAGAATAAAATGGGTTTCATAAACATCATCCCATCATAACATAATCCATATAAAAAAATGGATATCATTTCATCATAAGAAAAGTGAAACCATGTATATCATAGATACATTATACTTGAAACATACACATATTAAATAATTTCATCTTAGATGGAAAATGTTTTTGATTAAACACTTGAAATGAATTCCTGAGGAAAATATCCTTCCTTCTTCAAAATCATTTTCTTTTCACAAAATTCCATGAAATTTTAAAAGTAACGGATTTTGTTGAAAATAATCATGAAATATTGTAGAGTAAAGTACATGAAAATAAGGAATTATAAAACTGAAAAAAATCTATTCATGCAGTATAAGTTAAAAAAACATTCTCCTTGTACTTTTAACGAAAAAGTCAAAAATTACCATGTATGGTAAACAAAAAAAAAGATTCCTTCCATAACACAAAGTAAAATTCAACGAGCGGTAAAAATGACATTAAAAATACATGGAATAATATGAAACACCTTATGAAAATAATTTTATGGACATTGATGAAAAATATACCCCAGTAAATACTTACGTATAAGCAATCTCGGATAAAAATGAGATTGAAAAATTATCCCTTACCTTTGGTCCAATTTCTTCCATACGTGACTGAAACTCTTGTATAGTGGGTTTAAATATATTATTAACTTGTAACATAACCATAATAATATTTATGATATCATATATGATTCACATATGACATTATATTACCCGTTCTTTTGTCAATTCCATGTTAAAGCAGCGTTTTCAGTAAAATCGTTTCATTTATCGTACGTGTTTGGACTTGTTGTTGTTGATATTATTATTACTTATATCATGATTTACTTACTTCCAGAATTTAAAACATGATTTATATATCATATATATTAATTATATATATATATATATAATATATACAAATGAAATGAAACACACCGTTCATGGAGATGGTAGGCCGTACGTACGCATGAACGCTGTTTTCCTTTCCTTATTGACTTGAATCGAAGTAAGTAGATGACATATATATATAAATAAATAAAGTAGAATTATTATGTTATATATACCATTATTATTCTTTATATATACTTTATAATCATTCTTTCATGGTTAACATGGAGAATGAATCTCATCGCGTCATGGAGATGGTAATCTGTACGTATGCACGAGCGATGATATCGTTCCCATAATTATTGAATGGAATTGGAGTGGATGATATAATATCTCAGAATCAGTATGGTGTTATAATAACCAAATATAGTTATTTATTACACCATTATACCCATCCAAGTATGGTGGTGGTGGAAAAACTGATTACACCACGATATAGAGACGGTATTCCGTACGTACGCACACGCTGTGATTTCATTTTTCGTAGGATGGATAGAAGGTGAAATGGGGTTGTTTCATATTTATAATAACATATAATTATATTACTGATACTTATTTTATTACTTTATAATGAAACAACTAATGAAGAAGAAGGTGAAGAAGAAAGAAACTTGAATGAATCGGTAGAAGAGATTACCTCTTTTTCGACACACCTCTTTTTAAATTCCTCTTAAGGCACTAAATATTGTCTATTCAGAAGACTAGAACCTCTATTATATAACTATGGAGGTTTAGAAGAGAAATTTTCAGGTGTTGGCTGATCTTGAAGGCTCAAAATTGTGTGAAGAGGAGAGGGAAGGAGGTGCCCTTATATAGGAATACAGAAGGGCAATTTTGGAAACCTAAAAAATAATAATTAATAATAAAATGAAATCCCACATAAAAACCTCAAAAAATGAATCAACTCGAAGATGAGATGATATAGGGTTGTAATATCATCAACAAATGAAATTTAGACATGGTTTAAGTTAATTTTAAACCTTATCAACTTGATTTATCATTATTTAATCTATTTAATTTTATTTGTGGTAATAAAATTATAAATTATAAATTGTTATAAATACATACTTAAATGTTTTCAATTTCCCATAATTGGATACTTAAAAATATTTTGGACCATAAAATTTTCAGTTTGTAGTTTTGAAATACTTTTTTGATTTTTAAATAATTTAATAATATGTTATTTTTATAAAATATCAACAGTGTCAATTTTGTCACTTTTCATTATTTGAATTTAAATAAAAACCACACAGAAGATATATTCAAACAAAAATATATTATAGATTTCTATAATTTCATATTCATCAAAAATATAATGGGGCACATTAATTTGTTCATATATTATTTATTTTAATATTTTTAAAAAACTATATTTTGTATATGTCTTAATAAAATAATTACTACAACATTTTTTTATAATTATTTAATATATTTATTTATTTTATAAAAATTGAAAATAAAATCCTATGATAAAGTTGCATATAATAAATTTCATAATAATATTTTTACTCGAATTTATAATCTTAAAATCACAATATTTAAATTGTTATACTTATAAAATTATGAAGGAAACATCTTTGACATCATTTAAAATGAAATAATATAAATTTCCTAATCGGTATTATAAGGCTCCAAATGGTCCACAAATGGACCCTTGGATGATTAGGGTATAGATACACTCGACCAATAATGTTTGGTAAAGTTTCTGTTCTTTTATATATGTATTTGTATTTTAATAAATACTATATTATTGTTTTTTCACTAAATAAATAATATCTACATCATTAATGTATAATCTATTAAGGTAATTAAATATTTATTATAAATTACAAATAAATTACTGTGATAAAGAAAAATATTTTATCTTTCAAATGAGTATTTATAATAGAATTTATATTATGTGTAACCTTATAATAAAAATAATCTAATTATTAAAGTTTGAGTGAGAAATATTTCACTTTCCTTTAACTAAAATAAATAAAAGGTCTTAATCAAATACAAGTGGGTTCTATTAGATTCCATTTCGACCAAGTATGATTTAGTGAAAAATATAATCATCCAATTATATTAACACAAGTGTTAGGGTAATTTTATAATAATTTATTTACCCTTAATTAACCGATTTACCTTTATCTATGGAAAATAAAATTTACCGTAGTTACTATTCATAATGCCTAAAAATAAAAAGTAGCTTATTAAAATAATTTGGACCTACTGATTCCAAATATGGAATCCATATTTCCAAATTCAAAACACAATATTTTCATCATTTAATTTAAAATTAATCCCTCTGTTGATAAAATAGGTTTTAAAAGTTAAAACGTTGCGAAAGATTGAAATGTTTTTACTTATGAATTAAGTGTAAAATTAATGATAATGACTTAAATTATATTAAATGGTAAAAATATATTCAATTTATACTTTAAAATCATTACATATTATAATTTAATCATATAATTTATCTCGATGAAAAAGTTGTTTTTAATTAAAATTTAGCGTATTTTTACTATTCTTCAAAACAACAAACTTATCAGAAAAATATCAAAAATCTATCCAAAGTAAATTTTTATATCCTGATTCAAAATAAGAATATTATTTTGTCAAATTGTTCTTATAAAAATGCCAAAAACTAAATTTAATGTGGGTGCGCCATCAAAAGGAGGCAAAACTGCATTTTTTGAAAAATACTTATTTTACCTGAAAAAATTATTTTTTTCTCATACCATGTTCTATAAAATGTGTAAGATGAATTATAATGTCATAAAATTCAAAATTTAGTTACTACTATTCATAATTTCTAGTTCATAATAATATTATAACAATATATTGTTGTTTTGTGAAACTCAGTATTGCGTACAACACACGCTATTGAGAAAGATTTCTCTTGCGTGAAACACAAGCCAAGAATAGTGTTTTCGTATAATATAAGATAATACAGTGTTGCGTATATCACAAGATAATTTTTTTGTAGCATACCACACAAGAAATCAATCAAATTAAAAGAATATTTTTCATAAAATCTCGGGGTGTTACAATCCGCGCTAAGGCATGGTATGTAGGAAGCCTCCATGAGGTTCAAGCCAACCAATCGGTCGTTCCGACCCCATTCACGTAAGTTCACCAAACACCATGGTCCACCTCAGAGGGTAAGCACCATACCATCCCAAACTATAGGGACATTGATCAGTGCTAAGGCATGGTACATAGGAAGCCTCCACGAGGTTTAAGCCCACCAGTCGGTCGTTTCGACCCCATTCACGTCGGTTCACCAAACACCATGGGCCGCCTCAGAGTGTATGCCCCATACAATCCCAAACTACAAGGAATTTGATCTATGTCAAGGCATGGTACGTAGGAATCCTCCGCGAGGTTCAAGACCAACACCCATGTCTCACCCTAACATCTCCCTCGAGAACACACATCTTGGTAAGCTCATTCCCTAACCCGGAGCTTCCAATTCCTCTAGGTCCCATCCATGCATCCATTCTCGCGGGTCTCTTCCTCAGGTGTCCCATAGTTCCACCAAAAACATGGAATTTGATTCCCCACAATAGGGATACGTAGGAAGTCTCTTCAAGGACCATGCCCAAACCCTTTGTCCATCCTAATTCTCACTCGGGCCGCCACATCACGGTGGGATCATACCACTTCATTCTCTATTACTTTCCACAATATTCAAGAAACCACCCACGTGCTGGCCCCAATATCGGTGTTCCCTCCATGGGGTTCCTCAAACTAATCAACTCTAATCAGTGTTCCGATCAGTCTGATCCATCTCCAATGTACATTAAACTCGCGGCGTACCCTGTGTTAAACATGTGAAGCTGACAGAGACCACTGATACTTTCCTATGGCATATGATTCCTCACATTCGATGTGGGATGCCTTGGGCATCCACGCCCACAAGAAGCCTAATGATAAGGGACAGAAGAGAGACACGGAAATTACCTAGCATCAAGACATTCCAGTGATGCCCCAACGTGAATACTCTCCTAACCGAAGGTTTTTTCCCTGACCGGACTCCTTGGAAGGTCCTAATAGAAGCGACATAATTAACTCGTGTCCATAAATATATGGCACCGGGAAGAGTTTCACGAACTACGTCTTAAATATATAAGGGACACCCATACTAGGTGACGAGCTCCAGGGAGGAATCCACGGAATGAAGAACAGAAATCTCATCATCCCGTTTCGATCAAGGAGAAGACATCCCTGAATAAGGAGTGGATTCCTCCTGCCTTTGGAAAGAGGGAATGAGGGGTAACAGAAGTGTGTCATCTACATGACGGATGCGTGCACCCCAGAGAAAGCATCAGAAACAATGATATTTATGTGGTATGTTAAGAATCCATATCTACCATATGTACCTATTATTAATAATTATATTTCCTGGAAGGTTAAAATTTTTTGTACAAACTTATTTTCTACGGTGTAGTGTATTGGTTTTCCAATATCTCTCCATTATGAAGTCAATTATGGGGGAAACAGGATACATGGATAAAAAATTAAAAAAAAAATTGTAGAAAAATTAAATCAAGAACATTTATAAATCGTGAATAACATTTATAATGCTTAGGTATATATATAGATGAATATTATGGGATTAAAATAATTTTTTTACAATGAAAAAATATATTTGGGTATTTAATTAGAATAAAAAAACTTTTTAACATGGTTCAAAGATACCATTCATAGTAGATCATATGCGTCAGAAACATTAAAATTTTTATATAGATGTCTAAGATTATATGTGATAACATGATGAGGTAATAACGTTATTGGCTTTACATTTTATACCAAATATCAAGAAAAAATATGTAATGTTCAGAATTGTCGTGTATTATTGTTTTTTTGATGAATCACATGTTTCTAGTAAAAATGGAAAAATTCAATATTTCATCATGTTAATATTAGAGGGTAATTTATGAAAAATGGTAGATTGATTAATTTAAATTTCATGTCCTTTTGTTTTCCTATAAATGGGTAGTTAGTAACAATAATGTTTAAAAAAATGAATTTGTTATGAACCTAGTAAATCTAAATATGTTGGATAACACATGTGAATCATTTATAATGAAAACACCTATGAATAAAATTTATTTCATTTGGATCCATCAAATGTATAGTCATCAATCATTTTTCAAGGAAGGAACTATTATTTTATTGATGATAAACATCACAATGAAAACCAATTATATGATATCCCTTCTTCTATGAATAGATTATCAGAGTATGTTGATGAATACATTAATGACATGATTTTAGTTACATATAATTATTATGAGGTAGAAATATGATATATCAATCCTTTAGTAATATATTGATATGAAAAATAACATATTTTTTTATCTTTTTCAACATTTCACATTTATCAAAATGTTAGATGTAATATTTTAAAACATATCAATTAATTAATATATTTTTATGTACTTTTTTATCTTAAATTAAAAATATAGTAATTATTTATAAATATAATATTTCATAAAAACATTTTTCAATCATTAATGATAATTTTTATGTGTATATAAATTATAAAGTGATCAAAACAATTTCTATGTGGAACTTTTTTACTCAAAATAATGGAAAATGATGTTAGAGTTTGGATATTAGTTATCTAATTTTGGAGTATTTTGATTTTATGTTATAAATGTTACAAATGCCTCTCAATATTTTTATTTAATTATAATTTATTTTAGGTCACTAATGTTATTAATTTTAGTTATCATATATTTTATTTATTTTTTATTTATTTATTTTTTGTATAAAAAAGATGCCAGATTTTAATTATTATTTATAAGTATTTAACAAATCCTTATACATGTCCTTAACTTTAGTTTTACACATACTTACCTTTTTTTACCATTACTAAACTTTTTTACCATTACATAACATTTTATTAACGTTGCATAATGATATATTAACCCTTAATTAACTTTATTTTATTATTACATAAAATTTTACCTTTATTTTAATTAATTTTAACATTAATTAATTTTTTTTTCAATTACATAACATTGTTTTACATTTACTTATCATTGTTTTACATTTACTTAACTTTTAAAATTTTCTATTTATCATTGATTTAGGAGAAATATTTCTATTTAACCAAACATAATGGGTAAAAAATTATTTTTCCCTTTTCTAAATCTATAAAAAAAGAGGAATAACATTAATTAACTTATATGAAATGCATGTTACCTTTCCAAAACCAAATCTATTTACCATTACATAGATTGTACAATTCTTTGTGTATTATTCCTCATTTCAATCATGAAATTGTTATAGGAATTTGAATTGTCTAACCAAGGGATCATCTGTATTGAGTCTCAATCTTATTAATAGATGTTCAAAGACTTCATGGATGGGGATATATACACACATGAATATAATATTATTTCTTGATATGGGACCCGTCATTTTTTTCATGTGTCATACATGTTTGTGATCCTATAAAAACAAATATTTATATGTTTAATGATCTCTCAATGATTGTACCCATACTACATCGACTTCTACTACCATGAGAATAAGAGTAGATGTAATACTAAAGAACCATTACATGCGATTCTCTTATAATACAACGATTAGTTAAATTATAATCAGTGATATATAAATTAATGTCTTAAAAACACCCAGTTCCTTCTATCAGTGTTTATTATTATTCTAACATGACATAGAATTTTTTTTATCATTTTAGAATTTTTATATATCTTATAACGTGTTTTTATAGTTTTCGTTTTTTGGATAATTTAACATTTGTATGTTCATATGTAAATATTGAATTATTTTACTTATTTTTTGTTAATTTTATTTTTAGGATAATTTTCAACCATAACCTGGATTCACATTGGTCTTCCAATGAGTACCCAACACATTATGTAGATGAGAGTCCTCATTCTACTATGTGGGTACCATCTTCCACCATTGGTACATAGAAGGATTTATGTCCTGACCCGTCCCCCGGGGCTCGTACCGTGACTACCCCAAGCCCGCCTTCCATAGGATATGGGATGGAGACTAGCACCAAAAGGTATACTACTCAAAATGGGAAGGCATTGCCTTTAATCATGAACAAACCCATGGTCCAAGAACACAACAAGAATAATCTATGAAGTAAACTTTTGTAGTAAAAGAGTGATGAAAGTAAAATGGGCCAGAAAAAAACCAACTGTAAAGGTACAAGTACCACTGAATACACAATACAACTGAATGAAAAAAGAAAACAGCTACTAGGTCATCCTCCAAGGTTCCTACTTGAAGGGTAGGTACATATCACCTCCTCAGTACTCGACGTCTGTTCGTCTCCTTTGCGTCACGTCACAACGAATGGTCCGTCTCCATACATCGTCCATTCCTGTATCTCTCAGCCTCGATCAATGTTGTTTGTCATCTGCACAAGAAAAAACAAGATGCGAGTGAAGCCTGTGCAGGGTGGAGTATAACTATAATTAGTAGGGACCCCAAGACCCCGTTGGTCTCCTAAAATTACAAAAAGGAAAACCACAAAGAAAAACATCAACTCTATATAGGAATATTCCCATACATACACCTATATTATCAATATATACACATCTCATACATGAGGGAAGAATACCAAAAAGGTAACACCACGAAGGTATCACCACAAAGGTAAAAGTACCACATGGGTAACACCATGAAGATAGTACCACAATGGTAAATGCCTTACTTCCAACAGTGTCTCACTCAAACCAGGTTTTCAGGGAAGTATAGATATACATATGATTACTCATGAAGCTAGATCATCTTATTCTGTTAAGAGGCACTACTGCTGATTAAACGGAGTCTGACCCACACAGGATCGATAGGTACTAGCCCCCGAAATTACCCACAATGGATCTGACCCACACAGTATTAGTATGCACTGACCCACACAGGATCGCTGAGCGCTGACCCACACAGGATCTAAACCACACACGATTGATATGTGCCGGTCCACATAGGATTTGACCCACACATGATCTCTATGAAAGCTAATAGCCAGTAAAAGATTCTCTTGGCCTAGAAAGAAGTAACATTCCCAGTCACAATGTGGAAGACCTTGGGTACATGATAACTCCTCCTCTAACGAGTACAGTGGGCATGTCATGTCACAAAGAGGCACTTCCCATTAACCTTGGACTGCTGAGGTACTCCTCCTCTCGAGTACCATGGGTCTACCATGTCACGTAGAGGTGCTCCCCACCATGGTCTTTCCGTGTCACACAATGGCTCTCCTTACCGTGGGTCTGCCGTATCAGACAGAGGTGCTCCCCACTAGGCCTGTCGAGTCACTCTGAGTCGAAATGGTCACAACTTCTCATGTCTCAGCCAGTAGCAAGGTTCTATACGTACCATTCTTGGAAGAACAACTCCCCAATCCATCATTCACACCTCAACTGGCACTAATTTCTAAGAAGAATAATACCAAAGGTTTGTCATGTCATAATGGACCGAACGCAACAGACGGTGCGTCAATCGGATGCTCTGTCGGTAATTTATTAGGGTTTCAGCTATGAGGGCCCGGCTGGATTCGGGGTTCAATCCAACCTAGTCGTACTCCAACATTATCCAAACTCATGTGTAGTATACCAAAAGGATCTTCTCGATCCAAGGATTCCGTTGTCGTATACGGTTTGTCAAATAGATGCTTGGTTCTCATGTTACGACCAAAAAGATGAAACCATGTCCTGATGGGTCCGGGTCCAGTCCGACCCGGTTCGGGTCGACTCGGCCCAACCTGAGTCCGACCCAGATGTCCTGGGCCTTGGAGGGCCTGGCTCGCTGGGTAGTGGTCCGACCCGGCCCATGTAGGAGGCGGCCCGACCCGGCCCGCTAGGCGTGGCCCAGCCCACGCTGGGCGCGGCCCGGTGGCGCAGTTCACCTGAGCTGGCGCCGAAGGGGGAGCAGACCCCCATCCGTTCGGAACTGAAATAATGGTTGTGCCTTTAGATGCTTCCAAGTCACTATTGGACCTGATTGGTTCCCGCTAAACCTCAATGACCGACCGGTGTTCCGGCCGGTCCTCCTCCCAGCGGCGCGGTCACACGCCTCTAATCCACCGCACCCAGCACAACGGGCTGCTCTTCAGTATCAGTCACGGCCGAGCGGCCAAGCCCTCTTACTCCATCGATGGTGCGGATGGGCGTCGCCACTCTACCATGAGGCCGACTAGATTTTGGAAGCCACCCTGCCCTGTCACGGCCCACGGGCTACGGCTTCCTCATCATCCGGAGGTGTGGATGTGCGCCGTCATTTCATCTCCACGTCTGAACAGGTGTATGCCGCCGCCTTCTTCCGTGAGCCATCGCGGCTTCATTACAAGCTTGAAAATTATTCCTTTATCATATTCAAGATCCTCATTTCAAGAGCTCCATGTGAATATGTTGCGCTATGAAAATATTGTTGTTTCCATCATCATTAAATATTTTTCATTGATAAAAGCACGAAAAATGCACAACGAACAAAAGAAAATGGGGGGAAAGGCATATTTGTGGGATGATAGCCTCCCTTTTCTGGCCATCATCATTGTGAATCTAAAACAAGATGAATCAATAAAATATATTTAATTATAATCAAATTAAAAACCCTACCTTGTTCGCCCAAAGAGATGTCGCGAGGAAGTAGATGATGTCGATGAGATGATAACGTCGGTGTTACTCGCTCCTGAAATATGTTTTCGATCCAGATTCAAGCATCATCCTCATTCTCCGATTCTAGAGGATTCTATTCATTGGATAGTTTTCTTCATTGAAGAAGATGATCCTCCAAAATCTCTCCCCGAAACTCCTCTCCTTTTCCAACACAAATTCACCCACAGGAAATGAGGAGGCAACTTAATATGTTGTGTTTATTCATTAAAAAATTGAAGGTTGGCTCATTATTTATGTTAAAGTTGGAATAATACATTTAGAGGTGTCTAAGGGTATAATCAAAATTAAATTGGGAGTTCAAGGGGTCGTGTGGTTCCCACCACTAAACATTCGAATGGGAGGTTTTAAAAATAAAATTAAAGATGTTATTTATTTTATTTTTTTTCTTTTAACACTCCCATGAAATTCCAGGAAACTAAATTTCACCCACGAGCTAATACAGTTGAAGTAAAGGTCTTTATAATCATATATCAGCACTGCAAGTTCCACGATGCTCTTAGATTTCAATTCTGATCACCGGTTCAAAAGATACAAAAACCCGTTGACACGTTTATTGAACGTACACGAAGCAAATGTTCGGAAAATTATTAACAGTCACCCTCGATCCTTTACGGTCAAGTATAAGCTTTACCTAAGTTAAACAGGCCCCAAAAAACCCAACAGTACTCATGGATTTCCAGTCAGAGTTACCGTTTTTAAGATATGGATTTTACAATAAAATAACTGTCACTTAATTATTTTATTTACGGCGAAAAACTATCATTCTATGGTGGCCTACACCGGTCAAAGTTAGTATTTTCCTAAAGAAAACATACCCTCATGAGTTTAGCATTGGTCTCAGATTTTTAATCTGAGTTACCATTCATGAGTTATAAGAATTTTAAAAATAAAACAACTTTTTTAATTAACTGATTTACGGTTATGCCATTTTTTGGTTTTCTCACCGTAGGCCTGCACTGACTATACATAAGTTGGGCCTAGGGTAAACCAACCATTCTTAGCCCAACGGTGCACTCAGATTTATAATCTGGGAAATCGTTTAAGAGGAAATCAATTTTTTATGAAAATTACTTTTGCACATTAATTAAAGCTTATCAAAACTTCGACGGTTCGTTCCGGACACTCCGGGCCTCATAATCACGCGCCATCAGATTTCGTGGTCTTGAAATAATTACGTATAATTAATGAAAATATAATGAATTTCTAGGACATTAAATTATCCTCGCCTTAGGGCTTTACCTCCCCAAAAACCACAACATAGACTAAGAAACAAATAGGGGTACTGAGCATGGATCTGAGCCTCCTACTTCCAAGTGCTCTCCTGGAGGTTCCCATGATGCCAAAGAATGCGCACGAGAGGTATCAACCTCCCATTAAGGACCCGCTTCAGTCGATCCTCAATCTCAACTGGAAGCTCCGTAAATGTCAGCTCATTTCCTAAGTCTAGAATTCCTTGTTCTATGTCTTGAGAAGGGTCATGCACGTATCTCCTCAGATAGGATATGTTGAAGACGTCGTCCACCCACTTCAACAGTGGTGGTAGTGCCAAGAGGTATTCCACCTCGCCAGTCCTCTGAAGTATCAGAATTAGTCTGATAAACCTCGGTAATAACTTGTCACCTTGGCCAAATCTCCATAGTCCATGTCAAGGGGAGACTCGTAAGAAAACGTGGTACCCCCTCCTGGAAATCCAAAGGTCTCTGTCTCTTGATAGCATATGACTTATTCCAGCTCTATGCAGTCTTCATTTTCTGACTAGTGAGAAATCATGATACAAAATCTGTCACTGCTTCCTTCATCTCGGGCATCAGTACTAATGTCGGAGGTCCTAGTACATCTTCGCCGCTCCAGTATGTACCGCTAGAGGGGACGTATAGAACTCCCTCAACACATCCTACCATAGAGCTATTGGTACCATGGTATGTCCTCTGAAGAGGATGATGTGCTTCCCACCTTCAAAAAATCCATCAGGTGCCTACCATGAGGATATTTAAGCACGTCGAGCCTCATAGTCATTGTCCCCATGATGTGCCACCCTGACTCACTGAAAGAGTTGGGGCGTGACTATCATAGACTGAAGGTATGCTGCACCATCTCTATCTACGAAGGATATCTGCAATGTGGCTAGCTACTCTGTCACCTCACTTACCATATGCAGACCAGACCTCATGCTGAGTTCATCTGTTACCACGTTCCCCTTCCTAGAAGTATGGACTATCTCAAATTAATAGTCTAGGAGGAACTATAGTCATCGCCACTCTCTAAGGTTTTGGTCCTTCTAAGAGAAGATATACCTGAGACTCTTGTGATCAGAGTAGACTGTAAAAAGTTCATCCATCAAGTAGTTCCACCACATCATTAGCACAAAGACCACTGCTGCTAACTCTAGCTAATGGGTAGCATAGTTGTACTTTTCAGTCTCTGTCTCAACTCCTGAAATCTTTTCTGACACTTCTCCTTCCATAGGAAAGGCTCCCCCTTTTTCATCAAAGCGTATAAGGGTGTCGTTACCCTAGAGAATTTGTGTACAAATACCTGGTAGTACCTAGCCAAAACAGACGTCCCTCTCCCTTCGGGAAGGTAATCCTAGAAAAATATTTTGAAAATATGTCCCCATGCTCTATTACACTTTTTTAGAACTGAAAACTCAAAACTCCTACTACCAAGTGGGTAAGTCTGGCCAACGTAAGAGTGATCAATTTCACACTCCTACGAATGAGTTTATCCTGTGCAGCCTGGGTTTCCTTCTTCATCGACCAAGGAAAATACCATTCCAAAGTTGTAGGTAAACCACAACATTTTTTCCAAATATAGTCAATCTGAGTTTGAACTATGGATGTCCAGTCCATACCCAAAATGACATCGTAAGGCCTCGACGCTGCCACTAAGAGGTTCCAACCGAAACCCTCGCATCTAGGGTCATATCACATCGTCTGCGTAAGTGTGATTATCTATTCTTCTCCTAAAGGTATATCCAGAAGTGATGGTGAAGTCAACAGCTTAACCAGAAACTCTAGTTCTTGGACATGATTCGTAGATGGAAGGAATGATTGGTACCTATGTCTATTAATACGACTGCTAGTAGCAGACACATACCATACATCGAATCATTCCTAGAGCCCTTGGGTTTCACTCCTTGACCATATGCAGTTACTCCCTTCAGTGTCTTCCAGTTCCCTGAGCTAGGTGGGTACCACAAAGGGTGGCGGTTGTAACATGTTGAAATGCATACCAACTCTTGCTTCTCTCCTAGTTCTGCTTCCGTGTCTGTAGCCCGGAAGATTCATCTGTCCCTAACACTTCTTCTTCAAGAAACATTTTTACATGCCAAAGTCTCTGAGACTGGTGTTAGTTTCCTGCTTTCCCACTACTAACATTCACTGGCTATATCCGCTCATCCAAAGAACATTCAACTACAAAGGATCTCTCTAGCACCCAAACATGGGTATAAATGCATTAAAGAATAGTATTGGCTTGTATATCCTTAAAAACACCACACATCAAAGTCCGAGACTAGAAGAACTGATTTTATCAAATTCATCGAGTACAAGGAATTGTAGGTAAGCCTCAATGAATACCCAGCATTCATCATGTCATCCTTTTGAAGCTGTAGAAGCTCTAGAGAACTCTCAGCCACATCCTCAAGTCAGTCCTTAGCCGCCTGTGAGTCGAGCTCACCTCAGAACCTGAGGGGTGGCTGATGCTATATCTCGTGTAATGCACTAATCCTAAATGTGTCCTATAACGGTACTTCTAGTTGTAACTACTACCCAATGGGTAGTGACATAGCTGACACACTACCCGAAGGTACTATCTTGGGAAATGGTCTACGTACTGAAGCCTCATCACTATGCAGACCATCTTCATTGTCTCTCACTGGAAAAGACTACAAGCTAAGATCATCATCTTCTCTACTAGTTTCTTAACTAGGTGGAAATCTCTAGCCACAGCCTTCAGCCATTCCTCAGCTACCTGGGGATCTGTCTCACCTTGAAACCTCGGAGGCCTCTACCACTATAACATGTGCAACATGCATAGTTGGCATGCATCCTCTACTGGTGGAGAATGTTGCGACCCTTGTCCAATGGGTTGTGGTGCTGCTAGGACACTACCCGAATGTGATAACGCCGTAAGAAGGCCCTACACCGAGGCCATATCACTCAGTGAGCCCTCATCATGTACTCCCTCCAGAATCCTAGCTGGTTGCCTATACAGTAGCATCCTAATAAGGAATAGGTGTGCCACGATCATTAAGTTATACCTGGTGAGCTGGCTCCAAATAAATCAAAATAAAAACTTTTCAAAAACACACACAATCAGTGTTTTCATACGCAGACTGAGAAATCAGAATTTAGTGTCATGGTGTATGGATATGTAGGTTTCCTCACAAACCCTTGACTCCACAAAATAAAAACTACACACATAACTCTTAACACTATTGCATCACAGAAAATATCCGAGTCCTAGTTCTTTGATAGAACCGAACTCCTATGATACCACTTTGTCACGACCTGTCCCCCGAGGCCCATATCGTGACTACCCCAAGCCAACCTTCCATAGGCCAGGGGCTAGCGACTAGCGCTGAAAGTCATATTCCCTAAAACGAGAAAGGATTGCCTTTAATCCTAAACAAACACACAGTCAAAGAACACAAAAAGAAGCAACTGTGAAGTTAACTGTGGTAGTAAAAGAGTGTTGAATGTAAAAGTGGCCAGAATACAAGACCAAATATAAAGGTACAAGTACAATTGAATATACAATAAAACTGAAAGAAAAAGGAAAACAGCTACTAGGTCATCCTCTGATTTTCCTACCCGAAAGGTAGATACAGATCACCTCCTCAGCACTCTATGTATGTCTGTCTCATCCGCATCGCATCATGCCAAATGGTCCACCTCTGTGCACCATCTAGTCCTAACTCCATCAGCCACTATCAATGTTGTACGTCATCTGCACAAGACACAACATGGTGCGGGAAAAACCTCTGAAGGGGTTAGTATAACGATACTTAGTAGGGACCCCAAGATGATGTAGGTCTCCTAATGTTCCACAAAGTATAACCACAAAGCAAGACATCAACTCTACATAGGTATATGCCCATACACACACCTAAGTTATCAAGATATACACATCTCATACATGAGGGAAGAATACCACAAAGGTAACACCATGGAGGTATCACCACGAAGGTAAAAGTACCCCACAGGCAACACCATAAAAATTGTACCATGATGGTAAATGTCTTAGTTCAAATAGAGTCTCAGATAAAACCAGGTATTCAGTGATGTATAGATGTACAGATGATTATTCGTGAACTTAGATCATCTTATTCTATCAAGAGGCACTTCTATTGATTAAACAGAGTATGACCCACATAGGATTGACAGGTACTAGCCCCCACAATGACCCACACAGGATCTGACCCATACAGGATCAGTTTGCGCTGACCCACAGAAGATCGTTGAGCGCTGACCCACACCTGATCTATCCCACACTGGATCGGTATGTGATGTCCCACAGAGGATCATTGAGAACTGACCCACATAGGATCTGACCCACAAAAAATCACAATGAAAGCTGATAGCCACTCATAGATTCTCTAGGCCTAGGAACAAGTAACATTCTCGGTCACAACGTCGCACACCTAAGCTGCTGGAGAACTCCTCTAATGATTAATGTGGTCCTTCCACATTATACAGAGGTGCTTCCCATTAACCTTTCACTATTGAGGTACTCCTCTTATCAAGTACCATGGGTCTTCCGTGTCACATAGAGGCACTCCCCACCATGGGTTTGCCACGTCACATAGAGGTGCTCCCCCTCGTGGCCTGCTGAGGTACTCCTTTTATAAAGTATTGTGAGTATGTCGTTTCACACAGAGGTACTCCCCACCATGGTTATGCCTTGTCACATAGAGGTTCTCCCCATTGGGCATATCGAGTCACTTCGAGTCGAAATGGTTAGCATTCGTCAAGTCCCAGCCAGTTGCAGGATTCCGTACATAGTACGCTTGAGAGAACCGCTCCTCAAGCCATCAATCACACATCAACCGCCTATAATCCCAATAAATAAGTATCCCAAAGTTTTTTAATGTTATAAGGGACCCAATGCAACAGACGGCACGTCAATCGGACACACAGTTTGTAAGTTATTTGCATTTCCGAACAGAGGGCCCAGTTAGATTCGAGGTTTGATCCGACCCGGCCTTACTCCAACATTATCCAAACTCAGGTGGACTATACCAAAAGGACCGTATCGATCCAAGGATTCTGGTGCCACACATGGTTCATGAAACATGCGCCCAGTTCTCAAGTTACGACCAAAATGGAAAAACTGGGTCGAGATGGGCCCAGGTCCGGCCCGACCCGATCGGACCAACCCGACCCGGGTCCGACCTGGATGGAATGGGCCTTGGAAGGAATGGCTCACTGGGCCATGGTCTAGCCCCACCCTTGTAGGTGGTGGCCCGGCCCGTGCTGGGCGCGAATTTCTGGCACGGTCCACACAAGCTGGCTTCGAAAGGGGAGCGGACCCCCTTCCGTTCGGAACTACAAAAAGCGGCAGCCCCTTTAGGTGCTTTCATGTCATGGCAGGACTCAAGCGGGTCCCACCGAACCGAAATGGCTGGCCGATGTTCCGAACGGTCCTCCTCCCAGTGGCGTGATCGCGCACCGCTGCTCCACTACGGCTGGCATGACTGGTCGTTCTTCAGCCTCTACCGCGGCCGAGCGGTCGTAGCTTCCTGCTCCACCGGCGGTGCGGATGCACACTATTGCTCTACCACACAGTCGGCCAAATGATAGTCGCCACCCTGCCCCACTGCGGACAATGGGTTACAGCTTCCTCATCACCTAGCGGCACGGACATGCGCCATCCTTTCTTCTTCACAGCCGGCTGGGTGTCGACCACAGCCTTATTCTACGACTCATCGCAGCTTCATTCCAAGCACGATAATTATGTCATTCACATATTCATGATCCTCATGTCGAGGGATCTGCAACCATATGTCGAACTCAACAAATCTTGTTGTTTCCATCATCATTAAATATTTTCATTGATGAACGTATGATGAATGCATGAAGAGAAAAATAAAAAGAGGACAAGGTATAAGTGTAAGATAATGGCCTTGTTTGTCTGGAAATCATCATTGTGAATCCGGAACAAGAAGAATCATAAAAATAGATTTAATAATAATAAAATTAAATCCCCTACCTTGTTCTCCTGAAGAGATGTCGTTAGGAAGAAGGAAAAGTCGATGAGATGATGATGTCAGTGTTCGTCGCTCCCTAATGATGTTTTCGATCCGAGCTCAAGCATCATCCTCGTTCTCTGATTCCAGAGGATGCTCTTTATTGGAGAGTGTTCTTCATTGAAGAATATGGTCGTCCAAAATTACTCCCCAAGACTCCTCTCCTTTTCCAACACAAATTCCCCCACAGTAAATGAGGAGTCATCTTAATATGTTAAGTTTATTCATTAAAAAATTAAAGGTTGTCTCATTAATTAAGTTGAAGTTAGCACAATAAATTGGGAGGAGTATAAGGGTTAACTCCACGTTAAATAGGGAGTTTAAGGGGTCGGGTGGTCCCCACAACTGAGCATTCAAATGGGGAGTTTTCATAATAATAAAAGTTGTTCTTTATTTTATTTTTATTCATTGAACACTCCCATGAAATTTTGGAAAACTAACATTCACCCTCGATCTATTGAGGTTGAGGTGAAGGAATATTTTTACAATCATCAGCGTGGTGAGTTGAACAGTGCCCTCATATTTCAATTCCGAGAACCAGTTCAAAAGTTACCAAAACCCACTCGCAAGTTTACATAACGTACCTGAAAAAAAGGTTCAGAAAAATATTAACAGTCACCCTCGACCTGCACCAGTCAAGGATAGGCTCTTCCTAATTGAAAAATGCATCAGCGAACCCAATGGTACTCTTGGATTTCCAATCTGAGTTACTATTTAGAAGTTATGGATTTTACAATAAAATAATTTTCACTTAATTATTTTATTATGGAAATAAACTAACATTATCTGTTGGCCCACGCCCGCCAAAGTTAGTATCTTCCTAAAGAAAGCATACCCTCATGAGTTTAGCGGTGGTTTCAGATTTTTAATCCGAGTTACCATTCATGAGTTATAAGCATTTGAAAAATAATATAACTTTATTTAATTATTTTATTTACTATTATGCCATTTTTGGGTTTTCTCACCGTAGGCTTGCGCCGACTATACTTAAGTCGTTCCTAGGTTAAACCTTCCATTTGGAGTGCAAAGGTGACATCATATTTCTAATCTAGGCAACCATTTAAGAGTTATTACACTTTTTCTGGAAAACTGCCTATTCCCGTTAATTAAAGCATAAGAAAACATCGATGATTCATTTCAGGCACTCCAGGCCATGGAATCGTGCACTGTCAGATTTCTCAATCTTGAAATAAATCCATATAATTAAAAAAAATTATACGTAATTTCTGGGACATTACACTTTAGGGGTATCTAAACATAGTTGCACACTTAGGCCAAAATTTACAGCTGCCCATATCCTTGAACATAGGATATTTGTGATGTTTAATGATAAATTAAATCCTGCATGTCTAAAATTTACCCAATTTAGTTGTTTTTTTTGAAATGTCTGATCAGGAAAAATTCATCCATTTTATTTCAGATTAGATGAATATCTCCATGATGACACAAGTATAGCAGTTGAAGGAAATAAAATTCGAATTTTTTATATTTCCCTTGTATGAATTATAAATATTATGTCATATAATTTTGAAACGAGGTTCTAAGATTGCATGTTATTCGGAGACCTAATGTTTCCAGAATAAATGTGTGAAATATATTAAAATATTAAATAGCATGCTCGTGTGGTTTTTTTAAAAAACTTGAATAAATTATGAACCGTGTTTGGATCATAAATCTAAGTATACGAATGAGTTTTGAATGCTAGATTTACCCAAGGCATGATCTAACAGTGGTTGGTGTGGTCCATTTGTGGAAAATCCATCATGAGCATAGAAATGAATAAAATTATTTGAATAAAATTATTTTTTTATCGACACAAAGACTATTTAATATTTAAATAGTTTATTATATCAGAATTATAGGGTTAACTGCATAACCTTGTAATTCTATATAGAGTCATTAGAGAGACACATGAAGATTCCTTCCCAATGAATGATGATGAAATCAAGGCTCAACGACCGATGCACATTGATTTTTGAGGTATATTTCCAATGATGTTGATGCAGTGATTGTTCTTCATTGACAACTGGTCCAAATCAATGTAGGTTGTGTTATTTTGATTTATATTTTCCACGTTCTTGATTTCTAAGATGGAAATAGAGAATATTATGAATTGATTGGACTGAGGAACATTTGTTATCATTATGGATTATTTTGTGGGTTTTATTGGATATTTTTTCATGTGATTTATTGGATTCATTTTTTTTATAATAGGGATGAGTCAAGATCGACACGAACAATGATTGAATTTCATATGTCTTAGTTTGGTTTGTGATTTTATCCCATGATTCACAATTCTTCATGGAATCTATCATTATTCCCCCATGGTTCAATTTTTTTGAATGATCGATCATTGCATGTTCAATTCATGGCGCAACAATCTGAAATGATAGATTCCACAATGGTATGACTCGACGAAGGTGCATCGACTGCTACACAGTGGTTGAACTATAGTGGGTCCTGATGTAAAATTCTTCAGAGGAAAATAATAAAGGAAAGTATATCATTTTTTGAGTCAATTGAAGGCCCTAATCAAGTCAATTTAGTTTTAGTATGGACAAACAACCTCTGATATTGTGTTTCATGGCGTGGCACAAATATTTGGTCGAGGCATGCAGAGGAAGAAGATGGGTTTCTAGAAAAACCCAATCCACATGGCATGTAGCCCTTTACTACAAGGCATGTAGTCCCATTTGGTGACTCTTCGTGTACCTTAGGAAGTACATGGACATGGGGTGGGGTACATGGGTTTTTTATAAGAAATATACTCCCCCACACGAGATGGCCTGAACCATGTACACAGTCTAACGCGTCTGCAAGTATATGTCTATGAATACACAGGATGACACTGTATACTAGTACACGACCGGATTACATGGTAATACACTGGATGTAGGGACACAATGTGTAACACATTCAAATTTCATGTACTCTTCTACATGACACATGTTGAATGACACAATCCGTATTACAAGGACAATACACAGGGTCATGGGGCACGTTGTTTACCCTTACTACATGTCATGTACCAATTTCTACAAGGCTTAGATTCTTTTTTAATTCATAACTATGGCATGTTTCATTATGATTCATTCCCTTTATAAATTCCCAAACGATTGGTGTGAATTGTTTCATACTCCTAGGACTATGATCCTTTTAGTAGGATATCTTAGACAGAGTTGTTGGACATCCTCATAGAGGCCTAGTGTGGGATTCACTATTCATATTTGTGACATATGTGGAGTCCTTGGTATCGATGTAACCAACAGTACATGGAAACTGATCCTCTACATAGTGGTTTTATCGAGATTGAGTTGTCGGTATCACCCCGTGGTCCTGACTATGATCCTCATATGTGTAACATATTCTCTTTGGTCTATCAGTTTATTTTTCTTATGGAGAGACCTGATGAGTAGCACCACTTGGATGGAAATCATCAGTTATATCAGACTCAATATTTTGATATCCTGGAAGAGTTCTGTATTGAATCGTCGAACTGAAATCCTTAGGATGAAATACTATGGTTGTGGCATACCTTTGGACTATGTGTCTTGGATTGAGTATATCTGGATTTTTTTATATGTGATGTAGACTTATATTTGTATAGAGTTTACTATAATTTCCTTTTTTATATAGATTTGTTGCTTTAGGGTGTGCTATTGAGTACTATTATACTCACCCCTACATGGAATTTTCCCTCAAGGGTTATGTCTTGTGCAGACGATCACCCTATTGATGGATTCCAAGGTGGACTAGGACCAGACTGTGCTTTGTATAATCGGACATACTGAGGTGTGTTCTAGTGTCTTTTAGACTATAGTTCTAGTACCTTTACTAATAAGTTGTAATTTTGGTTATATACACTTTTTTTGGTCTTTTATTTGGCCTTTTCTACTTTACTTTACTTCCTATTTTTCTCTGGTTGTGGGATATACATGTATTAATTCATTGGTTACATAGATGTTTTTACATTTTTTTATTTTGGGGTCATGGAGATTTGTGTGTGTGTGTTTTTATAGGCAATAGCTCCCATGTTAGTGATATTTCTACTATGTTCTAGTCACTATCACCTAGCATATTGGAGGCTGACATGGGGAGTTGTGATGAATGCCCCACTATAACGGGTCATGAAAGAGTGGTATAAGAAGATTTGATTCTACTTTCATACCAGGAGTTCATGAGATTGGTTTGGGAAACATTAATATGTTTTTCAAGTTCGTCTTTCAGGCTTAGGACTCTAGTGTTGGTGCGGTGGCCGACAAATCCAAACACAAGGACACTGATAGCCTGTTTTTCGACTCGATGCATTAGAATAGTAGTTTAAAAAAAATAATGGTACCTATATCATATAGGAATAAGTTGTGGTTTTATGTCCATCTTGAGTTATCTCTATAGATATACTCATTGATTGGGGTACCACTTGTTTATTTATAGGATGCCTTTATGACACATTCTAGCTAGGATTCAGTATCCTGATCATGAGGATGACTCCCTCAGTGATGAGGCTTCAATACAGGGACCCGTTCCTGATATGTTAACTCCAAGTGATGCACCATCCAAACATATAGCTTTAGAGAAGAATATAGTACTCATAGAACCATATGATGTGGTGTAAAAGATAATAAAACATCATGATTTTCAGTGGTACAAACCCCTCTAATTCAAAGGTGAGCATGACCTACAAGCGGATGAGGATTGCCTTGAGTTGGTAACTAGAGTATTATATATTGTCAGGACACCAGCTGATCATATGTTGGCCTTGTTGTTGATCCTTATTCATGGATCGATAAGATGGTTGTGGAGTTTGGTTACAGAAACTCAGGATGAGGTGAAACATTCATGGACAGAGTTCGAGCACCTCTTCGGAGAGGATTTATAACTAGTTACACTGAGGGTTGTGCATATATTGGAGCTTATTCAGATCCATCAGGGAATCATGTTAGTGGAAGGTTACTCATCATGATTTATCAACATTTCCAAGTACTAGATGGATATGGTTAAAGATAATTACATTAGTTCTTGGACCTTCAAGAAAGGTCTGTGTATAGATATCTAATCCAGTGTTATCCCTCTGTACATTCCAACATATGTCAGGGTTCTTCAGCGCGCTTTGGTTATTGAAATCTTTTTGGTTGGGTAGATAAAGTCAGTGATAGATAGTAGTAGGAATGTAGTGGCGGAGACCATGGCACCAGGGAGTCGATGTTAATCTTAAGGACTTGTACATGGAAGATGTTTTAGGAGGAATTCCCCAGATAGAGGATATGTTGTTCAAGGATCGTAGGGTGGGTCTAATTAGCCAAGAGACAGGAAATTCTTTTTATGTGATGGCAGTGGACATCTCTCTTGAGATTTCCTGACCCGCTATACTGATAACTGGGAGAATGTGGATGGACCATTGAGGTAGATACAATGATAAGAATAGGTAGATCTGCAGTATGGAAAATATGGTAGTGCAGCTGGGAGAGGATCCTGAGGTGGTCTACGTTTTGACTTACTACCTCCACCACCCCTAGGAGGTCCACACCAAGCACAGGGAGCTGGATGATAGGATGGGGGATTGTAGCAGGTGGTCCAAGCATATAAACCTGGGGATATATCAATGATTCTACGTTCAATATTTCTCTTTTCTACATTACCTATAGTACTGATAGACACACGTTCTATCCATTCCTTTCATTACACATATCATGGTCGAGACATAGATATTCAGATTGAACCATTGACTCATACTTTATACTATTGGACACCTACTAGAGAATACTAGATGATCACACACTTATGCTGACAATGTTACCTGACACATAGAGGTGATAGTTTTTTGAAGCTATTGGTAGAAATATCCAGGCCTTAAAATGTAGTTATTGGTATGCATTTTTTATCTATGGTTTATGCCCAGATTGACTATTTTAGGTGAAGGGTGTGGTGTATCCGTAGTGACAGAAATAGAGTTTCCTTTATCAGAGAAAAGGAAACCCAAGAAGCATAGGATGGACTCATTCATTATAGGGTGAAATGGATTACTCCTCAATTTTCTAGAATAACCCGTAGTGCATTGGATATTATCAGATCCTAGTTTCCTGCAGTGGTGGAAGACTATGAGTATGTAATTATTGAAGATGTTCCTGGTTTACCTAACTATCGAGAGATAGAATTCTGTATTGATCAACACCTTAGGTTGACATCAATATCAACCCCAACATATTGGATAACTCCCATAGAGGTTCATGTGATGATGGTGCAGTTGGAGGACTTATAGAGGAAGGGTTTTGTGAGACCTGGTGTTTCACCTATGGCATTCCTAGTTCAGTTTTCCATGAATGTATATGTGAGATTGAGTTTTTGTGTTATCTACCAGTGCTTGAACTATGTGATCATCAAGAACATGTATCCACTATTGAGGATCAATGAACTCGTTTATTAGTTGAGACGGTCATGATGGTTCTCTATAGTTGACCTCAGATTTGGATATCACTAGTTTCTAGTGAAGGATGAGGATATACTAAAGATGACATTATGATGTTAAGACAGTCACTATGAGTACTTGGTGATGCCCTTTAGCATGAAAAATGCCCCAGTAGTGTTCATTTGACTCATGAACCATATTTTTCAATTGTACATAAACCGGTTCTTGGTATTCTTCATCAAAAAAATCCTTGTTTACTCGACATCCAAGGAGGAGCATGTGAGATACATAAGGATGGTTCTGGTGGTACTTTGAGAGCACCATCTTTATGGAAAGCACTCAAAGTTCCAATTCAAGATTCATGAGGTCCACTTTATGGAACAAATTATCTCAGTGGATGGTGTGTTAGTATACCCAAACAAGGTTTATTTAGTGTTATAATTGTAGCCACCAAAGATTGTGATGGATGTGTGGAGCTTCCTTGTTTTTTTTTGAAATTATCATATATTCATACACGATTTCTATAGAATATAAGAACTCATGGAACCTTTTACTTGAAAGGGACAACCTTTTAAGTGGAAAGAGAAGTTCTAGTAGGGTCTTCATTAGTTGATAAAGTTGGGTGAGTGCTCTGATCTTGATATTTCTATAGGAGGGTGTTGAGTACCTAGTGTTTTGTGATGTATCTAGAACCAATCATGGTTCTTTCCTCATGCATAGGAAAGCAGTTATTACCTATGCTTCATGCAGGATGATACTATATGTGAAGAACTAAGTGGCCCATGACAATGAGTTAGTAAAAGTAGTATTATAATTGAATATATAGATACACTACCCAATGGGAGAGTGGTTTATCATCTAATTGGAGAATGAGAGTCTCAAGAATGTCTCATCTTATAATGTTGTTATCTTCAGACATAGGCTATATATAGAGTTCTTCTGGGACTATGACTTTGGTATTGTCTATAATCTAGGGAAAGAGAATGTAGTATCATATAATCTCAGTAGAAGATGTTGTTCATAGTTTTTGAATGAGGCCTCATAGTAGTTAACCTCATTGTAGTTATCTTTTATGGATATAGATGGAGCATCTTACCTCAAGTCTATAGTTGTCACCCCTCCAATATTATAGTGATTCCGGGAGGCACGAATTGGGGATACCGTTTGCAAGACCCTACTTTCTTAGATTTCCACAGGGCATGCTACTGATATATTTTCAAAAGGTGGGGACCACATTATTTGTTTCAGTGGACACTTGATGGTACCAGTGTTGTTGTGGGGGGAGGATTTTAGGGATTTTCATGCTCCCCCTTTGGCGGTACATATTGTTGTGGAAAAGATGTATTGGGACCTCTGACGTCAGTTTTGGTGGTTAGGGATATTGAAAGGAGTTCTAAATTTCTTCTCTCAATTCCTTACTTGTCAGTGAGTGAAGATTGAGGACTACATTTCCGTGGGTTTACCTCAACTCTTTAAGGTTCTAAAATGGAAGTGGGATGAGATATTTATGAAATTCATGATGGGATTAACAATTATTCCAAGGGGAAACAATTTCATCTTGGTGATCATTGATATACTCACCATGTCTTCCCTCTACCTAGATATCCAAGATTAGACTTTAGTAGAGATTTTGGGATGCCTCTATATTCAAGAGATAGTTTGAATCCTTGAGGTTCAATCGATGATTGCTTCTTATCTTGATTATAAATTTTCATCTGGGATTTGGATGGGATTACAAGTGGAATTTGGGACCCAGTAATGCTTGAGAACTATATTTCACCCACAAAATGATATCCAGTTAGAGCGTATCATTCATGTTTTAGAGGAAATGCGGTGATATTGCATGAAAAAATTAGGATGTGGTTTGGATGATAACCTACCATTGGTGTAATTTTCATATAATAACAGTTATCATTCCACCATTGATATGGAAATATTCAAGGATTTGTATAGGTGATACTCCAGGTCACCACTTTGCTGGACTGAACTAGGAGAGTCAAAAATAATGGGCCAACAGTTATTATGAGCAACAACCTTGAAATTTCAAATCATCTAGGAGTGAATAAAGACTGTATGAATCCATATGAAGTCTTATGTTGAATGGTGATGGAGGCCCCTAGATTTTTAGGACATATACCATGTTTTCTTATGTGTTTCACCTTGACATAGATTTTGTATATTTAGTCGAGGCAAAAAATTATCTCCATGGTTCATCCAACAATTCCAGATACAATATATATGTGGTGAGGTGGCCTACTAATTATATCTACCACTATAGTTAGACTGGGTAAACAACATCTTCCGTATTTCACAACTAAAGAGACATGTGAAAGATCCATCACAGATTATCAATTAGGGTGAGCTGGAAATCATGGATGGTGTGGCTTTTTTGAGTACCAAGTGGAGATCAAGGAATGGTAGGATAGTTTCATTTATGGGAGATCAATTACATTGGTGTGTGTTTGGTGTCATCATAGGAATCTCTAAGAGAGCACTAAGTAGTGGGAGGATCAGACTCATGATCAGTACGCACATATTTTTGAATAGACATTGATTTGTATTTTCAGGGATGTAAATTTCCACGGAGGGGTGAATTTAATGTCACATAATTTTTTTTGTATTATTTTTAAATGTTATATGGATTGATTTATAGACCAGTAACTGAGATAGTGTCAGATTCCAAGACCCTTTGTATTCGGAATAAATATCTTAAAAATATTAAAATATTAAATATAACGAACATATGGTTTTCTTGAAAAGTGGAATAAATTTTAAAGTGGTTCCCATATGATAAATATGAGGACACCATTGAGTTAAAAATGGTGGATTTACCCTTGGTGTGACCTAATATCTATCGGAGTAGGGGGTTTGTGGAAATGTCATCACGAGTGAAAAAATGAATAAAATTATTTAAATAAAATTATTTTATTTATTTTATCGATGTCATGGCTGTTTGGTCATTAAATAGAGAATTATTACAAAATTAAAATACTATTTTCATTACATGGGAATCCTCTTGAGAATAATTGGAGTGATATCTGGAGATTATTTCCTAACAATCTATGATGAAACACGGATCGACGATCGACATGCACTAATTTTTTAGGGATCTTTCCATTGACGAGGATGCAATGATCATTCATTATCATCAACCGATCCAAATGATGGCAGGACATGTTATTTCAATTTATCTTTTACTATTTATTTATTTATTTGATGAACAAGGACCAATCAATGAAAATATAGTCTAACAGATTGATCATTCTGCAAGATGGGATATTTTTCGGGTTTTATCCAGAGTTTGATCTTGAGATTTATTGGATTTGTTTATCATTCGAATAGTGATGATCCATGATCAACATAAACACCAATCAAGGATTTCCCCACTAAGTTTGGATTGTTCTTTTCTCCCATAAATAAGTTTTATTCTTGGAATCTATTGTTTTCCCCCATGGTTTGACTTTTCTTGAACAATTAATTGTTGCACATTCGATACAAGGTGCAATGATACGAAATTGTAGATCTGACATCGATCTGACTTGATAGAGGTATGATGGGGGATATGGCAGTATATCAAACTACTATGTGTTCTGATATCATGTTCTTCATTGGAAATAATTAATGGTGATGATCTAATTGTTTGATCCAATTGAATTACCAAATCTTTTAAATTTAGTGATAGGATAGACAAACGACCTCAGATCACGAGTTTCATGGCATGTATATTGATGGATTAGAAGTCCTAGAATCAGTCGAGGCATATCGAGGAAGAATATGGGTTTCTAAAAAAATATGATCCACACATAATTTAGCCTTTGACTACATGAAATGTAGTCCCTTTGGGTGACTCGACATATACCTTTAAAAGTACACAAACATGGGGTGGAGTACACGGGTTTCCTACACATTGTGTACTCCCCCAAATAGAATTTTTTGGACCATGTACACTACCCCATGTACTGGTATATAGCTATCGATACATGGGGTTGTGTTGTATACTAGCACATCGTCGGAGTACACTGGAAGACCCTGAATGTAGGGATAAGGTGTGTAACCCATTAACACGCCATGTACTCTTCTACATGACATTGTTTGAATGGCATGGACTGTTTTACAAAAGTAGTACCTGGGGTAAAGGGAAACAGATTTCACCTTTACTATACACTATATACCCCTTTATACATGGCTTATATCCTTGTTCCTTCGTATCTAGGAAAATTTTTATTTGGGTTTGTTCCCTTTATCATTTCCCTGAATGTTGGTGCGAATGGTTTCCTACTCCTAATAATACAATTCATTCAACATGAATTCCTAGATAGAGTTTTTGGAATTACCCTAAGAGTCTTATAATGGGATCCACTATTCATATTAGTGTCAAAGGTGGAGTTCTTGGTAATGAAGTGACCAATATCACATGGGCACTAATCCTCTAATTTGCAGGATAATCGAGATTGTGTTCTTGGTATCACCACAGAATAGTGATTTATAGAATCATTGATATGAAATCCTTAGGTTGGAATACTATGGTTGTGAATTACCTCTAGACAATACATCTTGGATTGACTACATCTAGATATTATTATGTGTGGTGTATAAATTTTCCTATGTAGAGATTACTATAATTTCATTTGTCATATTTCATTGTTGTTTGGGATGTCTTGTGCAGTATTGTTATACTCACCCCTACTTCGGATTTACCAATATCTTTCATTTCTTGTGTAGATAGTTGACCTTTTGATGAATTCCTAGGTGGACCTAGACCAGACTGTTCTTTTTGAGACAGTAAAGACTAAGGTGTGTTCCTGAAGCTCTTAGATAGCCATCCTAGTACCATTAATTACATGTTGGACATTTGGTTATAGAATTTTTAGGGTGGGATTGAATCTGGACTTCTTTAGTTTAATTTACTTCCTGACATACTATGGTTGTGGGACATAGATGTATGCATGCATTTGTTACATAGTGGTTTTTACATTTCAACATTTTGTGGGATTGGGGATGTGTTCATTTGTACATGTACATAGGAAATGTCTCCCAGGTTAGTTATATGCCTACCCGGTGCTATTCATCATCCCCTAGCCTATTGGAGGCTGACTAGGAGAGTTGTAGTGTGGTCCCCATTGAGATAGGTCGTGAAAATTTTGTAAGGCCGTTTATTTATTTATTTTAATTATAATTAATATTTTTTACTAATATATATTTATTTTCACGTTTCATGAGATGATATATGATATTCTTGATACATATGACGTTTGAAAGAGATGTATATCTATTGCATCTAAGATATAGGTAGGATTATAAATCAACCCTAATAATTGATCTCATTTTGGTGTATGGAATAATGAAAATACATGTTACATATATCCCTTTATAAATGAAGAGACATGAAAGAAATGTATTTATAGTAGCTAGATTAACTCATTTTTGAGATGAATAATGTAATTTTTTGATGTTTTTGTTTCACTATAATGATCATCTGATTGTTTTTATCCTTAATTAATAAACCCTAATGAAATATCATTAGAAGTTTGAAACTAAAAACATATAGCTTCTTAATTTATCACATTGAGGGAATTCATTATTGGTTGAAAAAATATTCAGTAAAATAATTCAAAAATTGAGAGTTGAGTGTTCAGGATTTCATAGATTTACCCTAATTCCCCACCACGTAGATATGAATAATTGTTTAATTCTTAAATGAACAAAAATAGGACGTATATTATCAAAGAAATGAGGGTTGAAAAAGAGTGTATTGTATGGATTTATTTAGGTTATCAATGTTATTAATGTTATATTTTTACACTATATAGTTTTCAACTCGCTAATAAATTATTTAAAATTTATATATAGGAATACCCTGGGGAGTAAACCATATAGGGTTCCTTCCTACCTCATGGTAGAAGTGATATTTGTTTCTACGACATTGGAAAAACCCTAACACCCATGCCACATCTGAGGATATATGTAATGTGTTTCAATAAAAAAAATTGATTGGTTGTTCTGGAACATTCTCAAGGGAGGATGTATATAGGGAAACAAATTGAGGAATTAAATGTTTTGGTTTAGGAGATGTGTCAAATAGTGGAGGATAGGATCAGAGCTATAGTTGAGGAGAGGATCAATGCTTCAACATATAATGATAGTCTCGAGATTCATGTCCCACACCAACACCACTAGCTAAGATCCCACTCCTCTACCAATTTTGTAGATCCCACACCTCACCCTCTGTATACATATCCCACTTATACACCTTATACTCATCATCCCAATAGGTGAGGACTTGATATTCAGACACAGTGTTGGATATACTTTTTCCTGACTATCACAACTAGATCAAAATATTTCTATTATGGTATGTATATATTATATAATTAATTTCATTTTGGTTGTATATATTTAATATATAAATATATATATATATATATTTATATGAATATATTGAAGGTAAAGAAGTATTATATGTAATGTGAACACTTATTGAAGATACTATGGTTTTGGATACAACTATGCATTCTAAATTATCAAGAAATAAATCTCAGCCTGTTGATGCTTATAAGCTTCCAACAGATGCTAAAATATTTGGATGCATTATTATTGTGATGATTTGGTTGATAAATATCATTGATATTATAACTTAAAATATTCTTGTCCACATGGTGTTGTAATTATTTTACATGTAACCTGATTTTAATATTTCTTATAGTTATTTCAATTTTATTTATCTAATATAATACTTATCTCTTATTAGGTATCTTTATAAAATTTATGTTAAAAGTGATATAGAATGTGTATAGTTTCTTAGACACCAAATTTATTTCTGTATAGGAAAGTATTATGAATGTTGATGAATAAATGCATATTTTTTTAAATTATTAAATAAGGATTCAATTCAATGTTGGATGTTTCCCTATTTTGATCGGTATAAAAAATATATTTAATTTACTTTTTTTATTGAACATTCACTAAAATTTTGTTTTTTATATTAGTTTCTATTGGATATTGGATATATTTTTTTAGAAGATAAGAAGCTTTATTGGGTTTTTCGTTCATATGGTGGCATGCAAGAAAACATGAAAATGTTGGAGATGTATGTTTTACTATATGAGTAATTATTTTTTATAATAAATTTAATTTTTATTTCATTAATATCACTTTAAAACTGGGAATGGGATTACTATAAATTTTCCATAAAAAAGAGGAAAACAATGAACAGATATGTTCATGAAAAGATTCATTAATTTTAAAATACTATAATTTTACATATACATCAAACATAATTTTCAATAAAAAACTTATTTTCAAACATAATTAACATTATCAAGAATGATAATAAGAATTTGGATAAACCATTATAAAATATATGTTTGAAATAATTTCAACCAAATTGGTAAGAAAAATATACAAGGTTATATTTTATTATAAACATTTTTATATATATTATCATTATATTAAAAATATAAGTTATATATAAGTTCATTTTTAGTTGAAGAATTTATGACCCACATACATAAAATAAATATGATTTGAACCTTTTTCATGAAATATGGATGGAATATATTCCAAGATTCATTCAAATATAGTTTGTAATATAAATTTTAATGTTTGAATTTAAATTTTAAATTTATTGTAATTTGAATAAAGTTTTGAAGTAAATAATTTATATTTTTTTTACTAATATTATTTTTATATATTTGTTTATTATTTTAATTTCTATATTTTGATGTGGGTTACTGGTTTCAAGAGATTTTTTTCTAAAAAAAAACATATTTTCATAATTCATTATTTAATAACGAGCTTTTAAAATATTATTCAACACTATTTAATATACAGATATTGAAAAGTCATCATCCATTAATAAATTTAATGTATTTTAACATCATTAAATAAAAGAACCATTGTTTAAAACCATTTTCAATGTCAGCAAATATAACCATCCTAGATAAAGTATTTACAAAATCGATTTTTAAGATATTTTTGTAACCAACATTAAACCATAAAGACTGATGTGAAAACCCCTTTCTAAACTAGTTGTTATTCCATTTATAAGAGTGCTTATAAGAATTATTTTAAGAGTGATATGAATATGACGTCCCAATGTACCTACAATATTTTTTATGACTCAAATTGAGTTTTCATAATTTATTTTGATTTAAAAAGGTAATAAAATCATCATATGATTAATGATAACTTAAATCATCATTTTAGGGGTGGAAATTATGTTTTTTAAGAAAATGTATTCATGAGTTATCATGATTTATGAAAAACCATCATGATTAAGATTTATTTCTTTATGATTATTTATCAGATTTCATAATAATATATATGAATAATTAATATGCTTTCTTGGGTTTGAAAATGATTATTTTTTCAAAATTTATTATGAAAAATGAAAATTTTCTTTTGGTTTTCAAAAAAAATCAAACAGACTAATGGGATTTTGTTATTTTTAAATAAATTATTGAGATTTTTTCCTTATCCCACAATTTAAACTTTTTTTCATATGGATTAAGGATGTATAAAATCTATAGTAAGAACAACCATTATGGTATAGTAGTTTCTCTTAAAAAAAGAGAGTTTTTTTTTACTAAAATCAGATTTTAAATTTAGGAATCTTATTTTTTGGAAATAAATTGGAATCATGAAGAATTTTACACATTTTATTGTAAGGGTTTGATATTTAAGAGTTTTTACAAAATCTAAAAAACACTATACCTAAAATATCATGGAAATCTAATAAAAAAAATCATTTTTATTAAACTCAAAATTAAGGGTTTTTTAGGTATTATTCATTATAGTTGGTATCATATAAAAGTTTTAAAAAACATTAATGGCTAGTAATTGATCAAGTAAGGATAATTTATGAGTTTTAAATAACTTCATGGATTAATAAATATATGTTTTATAGCTATTTTATTGGCATAAATAGATATTTTAAGGTTTTATGTGATTGGATTACATTGGGATACATTTATTATGTTTTATTAGATGTTTAAGGTATATGTAACTCTTATTTTTGACATCTGTTTTAGTGAAATGTTATTTGATGAATAATGATTTTATATTTTGGAGTAAAATGTTGAATTTTATTGGTAAAATTTATAGTTAATATGATCTTTGATGTTGAGGTAATTATGTTTAATTAATATAAAAGGATAATTATATTTTGGGCACATAATATTTATCATATAGATAATAATGGGATTGAAAATTGATCGGGGTGACTAAGTGACTAATAATATATTTGAAAATTTTCACCAGATTAGGTACATTATTTCATTAATATAAATGGGAATATTATTAGAGATGTTGATGTATTATTTGAGAAATAAAGGTCAAATATTATTTTGGAATCATTTATGTTTTTATTGTGGAATTATGGTGATTAATATTATTTGCGGAAATTATTAGTGAATTTTGATTAATATATGATTATGGAATATGCTGTTTTTTATGTGACATTATGAGTGATTAGGGTTGTTTTTAGATAAATGTTAAAATGATCTCTGGAAAATATATGATCAAATTATTCTAATTTTTTTGTTTTGAACTTGGTTATTATAGTGACCCATACTTTACATACATGGTTAATACTTCAAAATTTAAGCATACTTATTACAACATATAACAAAACCATGAAAGGACTGTATAGGTATAGTGTCTTTAGAAACTGGGAAACATAAACAACTGGTTCTTGAAGCATCTACACTGTCTCCCATTTATTTCATCATATCTAACGTCCCTTTTGGCATATCCTACTTAATAACCTTCTTCCTGACCTGGGCAAAGAAAACATACAAAAGGGTGATCTCAAATGATCAGTAAGGGTAAACAAAAGAAATATCAATCACATCATATTCATAAGAACATATTATTTTCGAAATCATAACCTGCAAAAGAGATCATAATTTAATAACATGGGATAAATAATAGTAGTGAAATGTAATCCGAATAATCATAACATAAAACATGAAACATTGTGTCATACACACATAATCATAGAGAATCATTTCTTAGTAGTCAAGACTCATTTCCAAGACTATCTTAGTGCACAAAGTCCATTTTTGAACCGAGTTCACTTTTCGTTTCAGTCCTCTTTCGCTGAACCGGTTTAACCTGCCATTCCAGCCATGTCTATCTCATGAGATATAAATTTTTAACCAATGCATTGGAGGGAGATATAGGTCCCACCCATCTCATTATGATACAATTCATATGTGTGCAACAAAATCATAAATCATACATCATTTCATAACCCATGTTATAAAAATGGGATTCTTAAACATCGTGACATCATGAAACAATTCATATAAGATAAAGGAATTCATAAAAATAATTCCATCACAACATAATCAAATCAATGTAATAATATGGATAGAAACAAAACCCTATATTATCTTAGATGGAAAATAATTTTGATAAAACACTTTAACTCCATTCTTGAGGAAAATATCCTTTCTACTTCAAATATTTTTTTCCTTTCTTAACATGTCATACAATTTTAAACTAAAAGAAGTTGATTAAAAATAAAATTGAAAACCTGTAAAGGAAAATTCTTGGAAATAATGTTTTAAAAATCCATTCATGCCGTATAGGTTAAAAAACATTCTTCTCATACTTTTTTCGGAAAAGTCAAAAAGTACCTCGTATGAAAAACGATAAAAGATTCCTTTCATATATTTTACTAAAAAATCACCGAAGGGTAAAATTGGACATAAAATATTGTATAAGGATATAAATATTACATATTGAGGAAAAATGGATGTGGATGATAAATATTCCCCAGTAAATTCTGAAGTATAAACAATCTCAGATAAAAATGAGATTGCGAGATTTTCCCTTACCTTAGGTCCGATTTGCTTCGTAAGTGTCCAAACCTCCTATATAATGATTTAAATAATGAAATTGACTTATTCAAGAATCATAATGATTGTTAAGATATCATATATGGTCATATTCCTAGCTTATTATTAGTAATATTTCATTACTACTTCTTATTCGGGTGTTTATTACTTTTTGTTCTTATACGTGTTTTGTTGAATAAATTCTGATTCTTCTCTTTAGGTTATAGATACCTCATTTCCATAATGTTATTAGTGTACTATATATTATATTTATTCATTCAATTCATTTATATAATCATTATGCAATGAAGATCTTGTAGAACGAGTCACGTCACATCGTGGAGACGGTATTCCGTACGTACGCACGAGCGATGATATCATTCCCATGATCATGGAATTGTATTGGAGTGTATGTATACTATTTCAAAATCAATATCACTTTACAATAATCATATATAGTAATTATTTACACCATTATAACCATCCAAGTAAGTTGGTGGTTGAAAATAGATTACACCACGGCATGGAGACGGTATTCCGTACGTACGCACGCGCGATGATTTTGTTTTCCGTAGGATGGATAGATGGTGAAATAGGGTTGTTTCATACTTATAATAACATACCAGTATATGACTGATACTGATGTTATTACTTAATAATAAAAAAACTAAATAAGAATAAGTGGAAGAATAAATAAAGTTCAAATAATCGGTAAGAGACATTACCTCTTCTTTGAAGTGCCTCTTTAAGACCTCCTCTTAGGGAACTAAAATTGGACTTTGAAGAAGACCAGGACCTCTAAGATGTTTCTAGGAAAGTTTTGATGTGAAATGGGCAGGTATTGTCCAATCTTGAAGGCTCAAATTGGTGTGAGGAGGAGAGGGAGGAGGTTCCCTTTTATAAGGGAGGAGAGGGGAACCTTTGGAAATATAAGAAATATTAGTTTATATTAAATCCCAACCCCACATAAAAACTTCAAAAATGAATAATATCCAAACATTAGATGATATATGGTTTTAATATCATCAAAAACTAAAATTTAGACATTTTAAGAATTTATTTTAAACATTATCAACTTGATTTATCTTTATTTATCAATTTTATTTTATTTGTGGTGATAATATTATAAATTTTAAATTATTATAAATAATTACATATGTGTTGTGAATCTTCCATAATTTGACACTTAATGAAATTTTAGACCATATAAATTTTAATTTATAATATTTAAATATTTTTGTGATTTTTAAAAAATTTTATAATATTTTATTTTTATAAAATAACAATAGTGTCAATTTTGACACAATTCATTTATTTGAATTTAAAGAAAATATATACAGAAGATATGTTTGAACTAAAAGCTTTAATAGATCCAAGATATGTCATATGTATCTATAAAATTAGTGGAGCACATTAAATAGTTCATATAATATTTATTATAATATTTTTAAAACGATTTATTTGATATTCTAATTAATAAAATAATTTCAACATCACTATTGTGTCATAATTAATGATAATTATATAATCCCTAAAAATTATAAATAAATTTTTATGATATAGATAATTGTATTATATTTTTGTAGATTATTCATTTTAGAAGTTTTATTAAGTTTATCACTAAATTAAAATTATTATACTTATAAGATTTAAGAAAGTAACATGTTGTCACATTCTTTGGTTTTAATAATAATTAAATTATTTTCATGGAAAAAAGTCCATTAAATGAATCTAATCCTACCCTTAGGTGATATGGGTCTACTTTTAGTCATCAAATAGGATTTTGGCAGGTTTTAGGGTAATTTTATAATCTTATATTTACCATTAATTACCCGATTTACCTTTAACTATGGTAAATAAAATTTACTGTAGTTACTATTCATAATGCCCAAAAAATAAAAAAAATCTTATTAACATAATTTGGACCCAATGAATCCAAATATGGAATCCATTTTTAAAAATTCGAAACACATAAGTTGTAGTAATTAATTTAAAATAAATCCTGTTGTTAAGAAAACAAGTTTTAGAAGTTAAAACATTGTCAAAGATTGAAATGTTTTTACCTATGAATTCAATGTGAAATTAATGCTAATGACATACATTATATTAAATGGTAAAAATATATTCTATTTAAACTATAAAACCATTCAATATTATAATTTAACCATATAAATTATCTCAATGGAAAAAGTTGTTTTTAATTAAAAATTAGCATATTTTTACTATTCATCAAAATTTGAATGTTATCAGAAAAATATCAAAAATTTATCCAAAGTGAATTTTTATATCCTGATTCAAAAGAAGAATTTTATTTTTTCAAATTGAACTTATAAAGATGTCAAAATCTATATTTAATGTGGGTGCGCCATCAAAAGCCGGCAAAACTGCATTTTTTGAAAAATATTTATTTTACCTGGAAAATTTATTTTGTTCTCTTACCGTATTCTAAAAAATGTGTAAGATGAATAATAAAGTTATAAAATTCAAAATTTAGTTAATACTATTCATAACATCTAGTCCATAATAATATATCGTTGTTTAGTGAAACCCGGTATTGCGTACTACACACGCTATCGAGGAAGGTTGTGATTGCGTGTAATGCAGGCCAAGTCCGTATTGTGTGTTGTGAAAGATTCCTTTGGTGTTGCGTATAACATAAGACATAAAAAAATATTTCTCATAAAATCTTACGGTGTTACATTCTACCCCCCTTAAAATGAATTTCTCCCTCAAAATTCATCACTTCATTACAAATAGATGAGGATGCCTCTCCCTCATCATATCCTCAAGTTCCCATGTAGCTTCTTCTAATTGGTGGTTCCTTCGTAAAACTTTCACCAACCGAGTGGTCTTGTTCCATAGGACTTTTTTTCTACGATCCAGTATCTCTATCGGTTGTTCTTCATAAGAAATATCTTACTCCAGCGGTACAACTTCTGAGCTGAGTACATGTGAATGATCAGGTATGTACTTCCTCAGGAGAGATACATGGAACACATTGTGAGCTTGAGAGAGATTCGGTGGAAGCGTCAATCAGTAAGCTACCTTCCCAACACGATCCAGAATTTAAAAAGGACCGATATATCTAGGGATCAACTTTCCCTTCTTTCCAAATCTCATGACCCTCTTCCAGGGAGATATTCGTAAGAACAATTTATCACCCACTTCAAACTCTAGGTCTTTTCTTCGGTTGTCGACATAACCTTTTTATCGACTCTGAGCTGATTTTATGTGTTGTTGAATAGATCTAACCTTTTCTGCCATTTCATCAACAATATCAGGTCCTAATAGCTTTCTTTCCCCAACTTCATCCCAGTAAGTTGGAGTCCTGCATTTCTTTCCATAGAGAGCTTCATAAGGAGCCATCTGAATACTGGAGTGAAACATATTATTATAATAAAATTTCACCAAAGGTAGGTGTTGATCCCAACCACCTTTGAAATCTATAGAGAAAGCTCTCAACATATATTTGAGAGTTTGAATTGTCCTCTCAGACTGACCATCTATCTGAGGATGATATGCAGTGCTGAAACTCAACTATGTATCCAGAGTATACTAAAGACTTCGCCAGATCTTCAAGGTAAACCACGGATCCCGATCAGATATAATGGAAAGTGGTACTCCATGTAATCTTACCACTTCCTTTACGTATATCATGGAAAGCTGATCTGGAGAGAAATCCTCTCTAATAGCAATGAAGTGTGCAGAATTTGTAAGATGATCAACTATGACCCAGATAGCATTATTGCCTTTGGATGTTTTAGGAAGTCCAGTGACAAAGTCCATAGTGATGTTTTCCCATTTCCATTCTTCTATGGGTAATGGTTGTAACATCCCCTTAGACTTCTGTCTCTCAGCTTCAACTTGTTGACAAACCAAGCATCGAGAGACATATTCAGCAACATCTCTTTTCATGACCTCCCACCAGAAGTACTCTTTCATGACCCTATACATATTCATGCTTCACAGATGAATAGAGAATTAAGAACTATGAGCTTCATCCAGCTGCTCCTTCTTTAATTCTGGGATGGGAGGAACACAAACCCGATTCCTGAACTTTATTATCCCATCACAATCAAGGTTGAATTCAGGAACATTTCTCACCTTCTTTTGTAACTCTACATCTTCTTTATGTGCCTCTTTAATCATCAAATGTATAAATGGTTGAACATTCATTTGAGGAAGATACGATTTTCCCCATATATTATAATTCAAAGATCCATCCTTTGTAAATCCATAAATATTGGATCTTTTGTGATCCTCATCACGGATAAGCTAGCATGGTCTTGTCGACTTAATGCATCTTCCACCTTGTTTGCTTTCCTAGGGTGGTAATGAATTGAGCAGTCGTAATCCTTAATAAGCTCCAACCATCTTCTTTGGCGCATATTTAGCTCCTTTTGTGTGAAAATATACTTTAAACATTTATGATTAGTATAAATATCACACCTTTCTCCATAAAGATAATGCCTCCAAATCTTTAATGAAAAGATTACCACAGCTAACTCCAAATCATGAGTTGGGTAATTTTTCTCATGGATTTTCAACTGTCTTGAGGCATAAGATATCACCATATCATTTTGCTTAAGAACACAACCCGACCCCTTCTTGGATGCATCACTGTAGATCACAAACCTGTCTCCACTTCAAGGAAGTGTGAGTACAGGTTCACTGGATAACCTTCTTTTCAACTCCTTTAAATTCTCTTCACATTCCTCCATCCAAACAAACTTAATTCCTTTCTGAGTCAACTTGGTGAGTGGATTAGATAATCGTGAAAAATCTTTCACAAAATGTCAATAATATCCAGCCAAACCAAGAAAACATCGGATCTCAGTTACTGTTGTTGGTCTCGACCATCTTTAGATATCCTCTATTTTTTCTGGATCCACAGATATCCCCTCTTTTGAGATTATGTTACCCAAAAATGCAACTTTTTGACGCCAAAATTCACACTTGGAAAATTTGTCATAAAGCTGCTCCTTTCTCAGGGGCTTCAATATAATTCTCAAGTGATCTTCATGTTCTTCCTTTCTCTTTGAATAGACAAGCATATCATCTATAAAAACTACCACAAACTGATCAAGATAGTCTCTAAATACTCTATTCATCATATCTATGAAGATAGGAGGGGCATTAGTAAGACCAAATGGCATCACTATAAATTCATAGTGTCCATACCTTGTACGGAAAGACGTCTTTGGTATATCCTCCCTTTTGACCCTTAATTGATTATACCCTGAACGAAGATCAATCTTGGAAAAGTATTGAGCTCCGCATAGTTGGTCAAATAAGTCATTAATGCGTGGGAGATGATATTTGTTCTTGATAGTGATCTTGTTAAGTTCTCGATAATCAATGAAGAGACTCATTGATCCATCTTTCTTCTTAAAAAATAGAACAGGTGCTCCCCAAGGTGACGCACTAGGGCATATGAATCCTTTATCAAGATTCTCTTGGAGTTTCTTCTTCAATTCCTGCAACTCAATTGGGGCCATTCTATAAGGTGGCTTCGAAATAGGCAAAGCACATGGTACGAGTTCTATTGAAAACTCAACTTCGCGGTTTGGTGGAAGACCCGGAAATTACTCCGGAAAGACATCGTCAAACTCCCGTACAATTGGAATATTCTTAATCGTGAGTTTCTCACCAACCATTTGAGATAAATAACCTTCATTTAGTAGAATCAAGACCCATAAGATGGAAGAAATTTCCACTAGAAGGTTGTGTTCATCCTTGCATCAATAGATGATCATAGACTGATCTGGAATATGAAATGTGACTTCCCTTATTTGGCAATTGATATGAGCTCCATATAAAGAAATACAATCCATGCTAAGAATAATATCAAATTCCACTATAGGAAGGACCACAAGATTTGTAAGAATCAATTTCCCACAAACTTCAATCGGAGAAGAATTATAAACTTTTGATGCGACTATTGTGCCATTAGAAGTTGTCACAACTAACTCAACATCTAATTGATGAGGTAACATAGTGATACCCTTAGAAAATTCATCATAAATAAAAGTGTTGGTGGATCCAGAATCAAATAAAAAATTTGCTATTTTAGAGTGGATGGTAAGTGTACCTCTCACCAATTTGTTGTCGTACTCCACATCGCCGATAGTAATTGCATGTGACTTTCTTTTGTCTTTGTCCTTAAGAGTTTGTTGATGTCGATCATCATCATCAACCCTTGGATTTGGGCATTGATTGGCATAATGACCCATCTCCTTGCACTTGAAACATTGAAGTGTAGTAGGTTCATTCTATGTATCCCTTCCTTTGTTTGCATCATTAGACATCTTCTTCCCATTACTTCGACATTCAATTTCCCGATGACCTTCTTTTCCACACTTATAACATTTGCTTGTCCCCTTAAGACAATTTCCTCCATGTTTCTTTCCACACTTTGAGCATAAGTGAAAGCTCATCTTCTTTTCAATGTGGTCTTTAGATTTTCCTTTGAATTCCATTTTACACTTCTTATCAAACCCATATGACTAATGGGTTACTCCAATCTCCATCTCAACCTTGAGAGAACATCGAAAGATTTCCTCGTAGATGTTGAAGTCCCTTATGGCTAATGCCATTCGAAGACTTGGTTTTAAGCCACTAAATAATCGATCGATCTTACTCTCAGGTTGGATAATAATACCAGAATCGTACCTTGAAAGTCTTGTAAAATTTGCTTCATAGGTACCAACAGATTCATCATCCTTTTTCTTTAGTTCAAGAAATTCCTTCACTGTCTTTTTCAAAGAATACGAGGGAAATACTTATTGAAAAATAAGTTCTTGAACTCATCCCATTCCATGGACTCAATTTCTTCCCTTTTCCTCGTATTCTTAATAAGATTCCACCATTGATCAACATCACCTTCCAAATGATACACTGCTAAGATGACTTTATCGTGTTCAGAACATTGAAGAACTAAAAATATATTTTCAGTGGTACTGATCCATTGTTCAGCCACTAATGGATCAGAAGACCCGCTGAATGCGGGTGGACACTGCCTCATGAAGGATTCAACGGAATGTTTCTCCTTCCTATTCTCATTTGGATGTCCTGCATGATTCATAGATTGAAAAAGTTGTGTGATCGTGGCTACAAGATTTTTCATTTCAGCTCCCATAACGTTTGGTTTCATAGGGGGGACAATCATTTCATTTCCCGTCTCATTCCGCATTAACACAATTCCTTCGGGTTCCATCCATTTACTAAGACCAAGAAGAATAGTGTGAGAAACACTAATTATAATAGTAAAACCACATAATCAAGAATAAAATTTCACGCTTAAGGTCTTATCATAGGTCTTTCATGGCCATTTCTAAAACACTATGATTGGGTTCTATGCTTATACTTATCCTTAGGGTTCTTACTAAGGCTTTCACATCCTTGTTTCCAAAGGTTGACTATAAATTTCCTCTGATACCAACTATAGCGACCCATACTTTACATACATGGTTAATACTTCAAAATTGAAGCATACTTATTACAACATATAACAAAACCATGAAAGGACAGTATATGTATAGTGTCTTTAGTAACTGGGAGACATAAAAAACTGGTTCATAAAGCATCTACACTGTCTCCCATTTATTTCATCATATCTAAATTCCCTTTTCGCATATCCTACTTAATAACCTTCTTCCTGACCTGGGGAAAGAAAACATACAAAAGGGTGAGATCAAATTCTCATTAAGGGTAAACAAAAGAAATATCAATCACATCATATTCATAAGAACATAACATTTTGGAAATCTTAACCTGCAAAAGAGATCATAATTTCATAACATGGGATAAATCATAGTAGTGAAATGTAATCCCAATAATCATAAATTAAAACATGAAACCTTGTGGCATACACACATAATCATAGAGAATCATTTCTTAGTAGTCAAGACTCGTTTCCAAGACTATCTTAGTAGACAAAGTCCATTTCTGAACCGAGTTCACTCCTCGTTTCAGTCCTGTTTCACTGAACCGATTTAACCTGCCATTCCAGCCATGTCTATCTCATGAGATATAAATATTTACCCAATTCATTGGAGGGAGATATAGGTCCCATCCATCTCATTATGATACCATTCTTATGTGTGCCAAAAAATCATAAATCATACATCATTGCATAACCCATGTAATAAAAATGGGATTCTTAAACATCGTGACATCATAAAACAATTCATATAAGTTAAAGGAATTAATAAAAATAATTCTGTCACAACATAATCAAATCAATGTAATAATAGGGATGGAAACATAGACCTATATTATCTTATATGGAAAATAATTTTGATAAAACACTTGAACTCCATTCTTGAGGAAAATATCCTTTCTACTTCAAAAACATTTTTCCTTTCTTAACATGTCATACAATTTTAAACTAAAAGAATTTGTTTAAAAATAAACATGAAAACTTGTAAAGGAAGATTCTTGGAAATAATGTTTTAAAAATCAATTCATGTCGTATAAGTTAAAAAAACATTCTTCTCGTACTTTTTTCGGAAAAGTCAAAAAGTACCTCGTACGAAAAACAACAAAAGATTCCTTTCATATCTTTTACTAAAAACTCACCGAAGTGTAAAATTGGGAATAAACTATTGTATAAGGATATAAATATTATATATTGAAGAAACATGGATGTGGATGATAAATATTCCCCAGTAAATTCTGAAGTATAAACAATCTCGGATAAAAATGAGATTGCAAGATTTTCCCTTACCTTAGGTCCGATTTGCTTCGTAAGTGTCTGAACCTCTTGTATAATGATTTAAATAATTTCATTACCTTATTCCCGAATCATACTCATTGTTATGATATCATATATGGTCATATTCTTAGCTTCTTATTATTAATATTTCATTACTACTTGTTATTCGGGTGTTTATTACTTTTTGTTCTTATGCATGTTTGGTCGAATAAATTCTTATTATTATCTTTAGGTTATAGATACCTCATTTACATAATGGTATTAGTGTACTATATATAATATTTATTAATTCAATTCATTTATATAATCATTATGCAATGAAGATCATGTAGAATGAGTCACATCACATCGTGGGGACGGTATTCCGTATGTACGCACGAGCGATGATATCGTTCCCATGATCATGGAATTGTATTGGAGTGTATGTATACTATTTCAGAATCAATATCACTTTACAATAATCATATATAGTTATTATTTACACCATTATAACCATCCAAGTAATGTGGTGGTGGAAAATAGATTACACCACGGCGTGGAGACGGTATTCCGTATGTACGCAGGCGCGATGATTTCGTTTTTCGTAGGATGGATAGATGGTGAAATAGGGTTGTTTCATACATATAATAACATACCAGTATATGAGTGATACATATGTTATTACTTCATAATGAAACAACTAATTAAGAAAAAGTGGAAGAAAAAATAAATTTGAAATAATCGGTAACAAACATTACCTCTTCTTTGAGGCGCCTCTTTGAGACCTCCTCTTAGGGCACTAAAAATGGTCTTTGAAGAAGACCAGGACCTCTAGGATGTTTCTAGGGAACTTAGGAAGTGATATGGGTACGGATTAGCTGAGCTTGAAAGCTCAATTTGGTGTGAGGAGGAGAGGGAAGAGGTTCCCTTTTATAAGGGAGGAGAGGGGCAGCTTTGGAAATATAAGAAATATTAGTTTATACTAAATCCCAACCCCACATAAAAACTTCCAAAATGACTCATATCTGAAGCTTAGATGATATAGGGTTGTAATAGAGTCAACCAATAAAATTTGGACATGTCAGGAATTTATTTTAAACATTATCAACGTGATTTATCCTTATTTATCAATTTAATTTTATTTGTGGTAATAATATTCTAAATTTTAAATTATTATAAATAATTACATATGTGTTGTTAATTTTCCATAATTTGACACATTATGACATTTTCGACCATATAAATTTTAATTTATAATTTTTAAATATTTTTGTGATTTTTAAACAATTTTATAATATGTTATTTTTATAAAATAACAATAGTGTCAATTTTGACACTATTCATTTATTTGAATTTAAATAAAATATATATAGAAGATATGTTCAAAATAAAAGCTTTAATATATCCATAAAATGTCATATGTATCTATAAAATTATTGGATCACATTAAATAGTTCATATAATATTTATTTTAATATATTTAAAACCATTAATTTGATATTTTAATTAACAAAATAATTTTAACATCACTATTGTGTCATAATTAATTATAATTATTTAATCCCTAAAAATACTAAATAAATTTCTATGATGTAGATAATTGTATTATCTATCTGGAGACTATTCATTTTCTATATTGTATTAAGTTTATCACTAGAGTAAAATTATTATACTTATAAGATTTAAGAAAGTGACATGTTGTCACATTCTTTGGTTTTAATAATAATTAAATTATTTTCATGGAAAAAAGTCCATTAAATGAATCTAATACTACCCTTAGGTGATATGGGTCGACTTTTAGTCATATAATAGGATTTTGGCAGGTGTTAGGGTAATTTTATAATCTTATATTTACCCTTAATTACCTGATTTACCTTTAACTACGGTAAAACAAATTTACCGTAGTTACTATTCATAATACCCAAAAAATAAAAAGTAGCCTATTAACATAATTTGGACCCATTGATTCCAAATATGGAATCCATTTTTCAAAATTCAAAAAACATAAGTTGCAGTAGTTAATTTAAAATAAATCATGTTGTTAAGAAAACAGGTTTTAGATGTTAAAACATTGTCAAAGATTGAAATGTTTTTACCTATGAATTCAATGTGAAATTAATGATAATTCCATAAATTATATTAAATGGTAAAAATATATTCTATTTATACTTTAAAACCATTAAATATTATAATTTAACCATATAAATTATCTCAATGGAAAACATTGTTTTTAATTAAAAATTAGCGTATTTTTACTATTCATGAAAATATGAAAGTTATCAGCAAAATATCAAAAATTTATCCAAAGTAAATTTTTATATCCGGATTCAAAAGATGAATTTTATTTTGTCAAATTGAACTTATAAACGTGTCAAAAACTAGATTTAATGTGGTTGTTCCATCAAAAGGCGGAAAAACTGCATTTTTTGAAAAATACTTATTTTACCTGAAAATTTTTTTTTGTTCTCTTACCATATTCTAGAAAATGTGTAAGATGAATAATAATGTTATAAAATTCAAAATGTAGTTCATACTATTCATAACGGCTAGTCCATAATAATATATCATTGTTTAGTGAAACCCGGTATTGCGTACTACACACGCTATCGAGGAAGGTCATGATTGCGTGTAATGCAAGCCAAGTCCGTATTGTGTGCTGTGAATGATTCCTTTGGTTTTGCGTACAACATAGGACATAAAAAAAATACTTCTCATAAAATATCAGGTTGTTATAGTTATACATGATTTAAGTTGAACTTTGGGTGTTATTATTGAGGATTTAGATATTAATTTAGAATATCTAATATAAAGGTTTAGCCACATTGATTAATATTTCAAGTTATACAACAAAAATATTGTTAGTGAATATAGGTTTGAGGAATTACATGTCATCCATTTGTGTATCTTATCATAAATTGAATTTTATTCTTGGTGCCTCATTTATGAAAAATTAATCATGAATATGTATTTCATGGAGCATGAGATGGTACAAAAGTGAAAACTGATGGAATGAAAATGAACGTTGAAATTCTACATGTGATATGGAAACAAATAAAATACAATTATTTTCTTAAAATATATATCTTGATGGTAAAATAATTTATCAAATAAATTTATTCTTATGTGGAAGTAATAAAAGAATAGAGGTGAACCACAGAAATCGGTAGGCTGGTTATTTTAAAATTATCATCACCTAAGCCACTTAACATTGTATTATCTGATGATACAAACCCCATTATAGGATTAAATATCTCATATTAATTTAACAAGAACAAAAACAAATAAACAAACTTGTACCTTGTTTGATTGGTCACGTTCGCCAACAGCTTCTCATCGATGATCATTTTTTGAAGGAGCTAAGGTAAACCCCTCTAGATTATCCACACCCGATTAAAAAAACAAAATTACTATCATTGAATTATATGTGCTAGCGTAGAGGTTTTATGATTTCTTTGGTGTTGTGATGATCCCCATGAATTTATTCCTATGATCTGTGATGACATATTTGGATCGATTGATTGGAAGGTGTCATTCTATATCGTGGAAAATTTATTATATAGGATATATCAATCCAATGGAATGATTTTCTTACCATTCACCCCAGAAATGAGCTCTTTGTGTCCTTGTATGGTGGATGTGAAAAATACATAATTAAGGTTCTCAACCCCTTCATATCTTACATCCACTAAATAAGTAACAAACAAATAATTATAAAAAACTAACTGTGTCATAAATATTTTTTATATTTTTTCACATACTTGTAACATATATTAAATATATATTACACGATAAACCATAGTCATTAACATAACGCATAATTCTTGCTAATATTAAATGATCCTTGAAAATTAAATACAATTTTAAATTTTATTATATTATTCCATGTATTTACATAAAAACATGTAAATACTTTTATTAAATAAATTCAAGTCAATTATTCAATACTTGAATAATAAATAAATTATTTATATATTGGTGATTTATAAATCATGGTCAACTCTTGGACCCTGTGGTCCTCCCCACCATGTTATATATATATATTCATCAGAATAGGGACGAATCTTGAAATCCCTATTGTGTGTGACACTCTAGGACCCTATCTCAATAGTAGTGAATAAAATTTAGATATAAATAATTGAATCTAGCAACCTCTTAGGGCCCCTAAAAAGACATGGTGTATTCATAGAAATGATAACCAACCTACGTAAACACACATTATAATATAATCTATTTATCACATGACACCATAATTAATTCAGATTCACACTTGGTTCATCTTCCTTTTCACGATTTATTATTTTTTAATCTAACTTTTCAGACATACCTTCGACTGCCATGGCCATGGATTTAATTAAGGTACTAAAGTCCTGATCAACTAGGCCTGAGATATCACTTCCTCAAATCATAAGGTACAAATTCTATCTTAATCATTCAACCAATATCATACCCCCAATGACACACCTTACACAGAATACATTATCACAACTTCATTTTCATGGTTTTTCTCTTGTATCAAGGTATAAAATCAAATGAAACACATCCATAATAATATAAACTTTTTATAGTAATTCACATTTTTGTAGATAGGAACTAAAACATGTGGTTTTCTTATTGGAGGGTCTATCATCATGATGTCACTACTAAATATCTCCAAGTGTGAAATTCTTGAGAAGAAGTCTCGAGGAATATGAGCCCCCAATACTAGATAGTCTAACAACAGTTGTGTCTAGTCAGTATGATTTACCTAGAGCATAGGATATAAATTTTAGACTAATATCATAGTATCTCAATGTTCTCATTATAGCATGGGATATTCAATAAAATTTTTATACGTAAATTAATCTATTGAAATTACCCAAAAATAGTGGATGAAAAAATTTCAATAGTATAATGATAAATTTATATCATGTATCTCAATATACACATGATATGTTAATCAAAACTACTGACAAAGTTGGGTCCAGCGAACCAACTTTTACAACACTCCAACATTACCTAGATCTATCTTTTTAACGATCCTTATTAGTTATCACATGATTAGATCATGTTTCTACATAGTCATGAATTTATTTTTTGGGTCTTCCATGATTCCCTATTGAGACAATTCAACTATATGAGACATTTCATCCTTAAGTGAAACTTCTCAATAGATGATATCCCCATCTGTATTCCTTTGTACCCACTTTCAAAACATGAAATCATGGATAGTATTAGTAGTATAATTATCATCATTTATATTATGATAAAAATTTACTCACGAAGTAGTATTCTACGAACTAGAACAAATCATTTCATATTATATATTTTTTCTTCATTTTCCACTGATGCAATGACAAACTTGATATTTTTAGATATAGATAACCCTGGTTCATATGAGCTTTTCTCACTCATAAATATAGCTTGAATATGATAGTATATAATATATATCTAATAAAGACACGTTTTTATACCCATAAAACTATGATCTATTTCTTTAAATATACCAGGTATATCATTTGTTCTTTATCTTATACAATTGGATACTTTTTACTACATCCCATGCAGTTCTTTTGGATATAACTGATATTTTTCTAACATAAAATATATGTTGGAAATATCATTTATTATATATAACATGGAATATGTGATTTATCCATTATATAATCATATGGAATTAAACTTACTACATTAATATATTCTTATGTGTCACACATGTCTTCTTGGAGAGATTTAGGGCATGTGACATTGGTAATTCTTTTTCAAATTATTCCAACATTTATTTTTCAATACCTTTCCAGTATATGTAAAACTGACTAGGTCTAAAAAATGTTGGATCTACCTCATTACATCATATACCCTAGAACGTAGGTTTCTACTTTAATTCAATCAATGGAGTATTTTTCTTATTATGGTATTAACTAACTATATGATCAATAATAGTTTTCCATATTTTACTGAACATATTATACTTGGAAAACAATTTCACTCCCACTAATCTATGGTAGACACATGGCATCGTTTCAATAAAAATGAATAATATATGATTTTATTTCTTACATTAATCCTAAACTGAACTTTAGTAACTGGTAAACCTTATTTTCATTTCATGATTTCACCAACCCTTTCGGGTTGCATCATATAGAAGTCTCCATGAATTTTGGCCTCAAAATCTAATTCACAGTAAAAGGATCATAGAAATTATCATTGATAAGTAAAATTTTAAAATATTTATTCATAATGACTAGGTATAACTAATTGATCCTTTTTGGTACCATGATTGTACCATCCATGTATAATGTTACATGAATTCCCACCACAGTATTCAAAAAATAATCCATTGTACATTTATACATGGAATCCATTATGGAATTTTAATTGGTCAATTATAGCTAATTTCAATATCCCTCTACTAGGAATTATTATTTTCAATAAATAATGGATCATAAGCTGTGGTTAATTCAAAACCAACACTACTGTTTAAACCTTCATACATAGTTTTCATCTTTGGAACATTCCTCTTCCACATGTTCTGGTGGAACTACTTCTAATGCTAGCAACATGTACATTTTAAGAATTGACTGAACTGAAGTAAATATGGATCCCACAATCTCAAAATATAATTTCACCCTTTTATATAAATTTATTCTACCACTTGACTACCAATTTTCTATCATATGTATTTTTTTAATATCTTAAGAAAACATTAGGACAATTACTGAAGATGTACATTGTTTTTAGTTTGTTGCTAGTTTTTTTCTGTCCTAAAAAACTCATTATATTTAAACACATGTACTTTTGATAAAATGGATTTTGATCATACTTCAAATCCTATGATATCCATTAGACATTATAGTCAACATGTCGTTATGAGATTTTTTCATTATTTGAAAATCACATATTGAAAGGTGATGGACGTTAATGTAAGTTACAATATTGATACTATTGACATCATAACTCTGTTGTTTAAAATGTGCCTTTATCAATTTCTCCATGATACATTTTATTGAAAAATATTAATATGTAAGACTTCATCATCAATCCTATTCATTAATATCAATGTAATGATGTTGATAAGATAATTTTATTTTAGTAATTACTCCACTCTACACTATATTTATCAATGATTGCTTAGTCAGGATATTCTTTGGCATGACATGAATTGAAACTCAAATCCTCTAACCATGCATACACCATAATTCACATTCTCATTAATTAATCTACCATTAAATGGTGTTTATGAATTATTTTGACCACTAGATTACCATTGGAATATTTCATGGTCAATTGTTCAATTAATTCCATAGGCCTTGTGGCTTACCATTATTTCCATAAGTTTCCTTTCCCAAATATAAATAAATGTATACATCAGTAATACCTAAGGTGTTTAGTTCAATTGAGTATAAATAACATATAGGGTATATTATGGATGTCCACATTTAGTTATTATTGAAAAATAATTATCTTAACACAACTGTGTAAAAGTATTAAATTTTATCTTCATCATGTATTTCATATTATTCAATTATCACTGAACTATTTTTTGAGTATGATACACCACAGACAACATTAATTACTGAATTTGGAAAAATTACTCCTTGTGTCTAAAGGAAACATGAGATCATTTCTTCAGATATACACAATAGTGGTTCGATTTGAATCATTAACTTGTAAATTTGATGTTATGTGTTTCCCACCAATGAATTTGGAATCACCCTTTCTTGGCTGCTTGGAGAACACACCTTACTCCTTGTAATATTTCTATTGATACTTGAATACTATATTTTAATACACATATCTAAATACATAATTTATTTAATAACCATAAAGTACAATATAATCATTACATATAATGAAGAATATTCATGTAAGAAGAAGTGATTACTTGCTTCTTTAATTATTCCAATGAATTTAAACTTCCGTAAATTTATTTCATGACATATGAAAAAAATAACCCCTATTTTTATAACTATTTTATGAAGTACACTACAAATTTGCCTTTGGTGTCACTCTTTATATTGGCCTTATAACCTTATCCACCAACTTGATCACCATAAGAACTATAGTATAATATTTCTTTAGTGTTCTAATTTACATAGGGAACCTGACCTAAAAATGTAATAAATTGTTTACTCAACCTAAAATGAGGCTAGAGTAAATTGGTGAAAATAATATTAGAATGTATCCATTGAAAGATCATGATACATCTTTCAAATGACACATTTCCAAGGAAATAAAGCCCCTATTCATATCATGATTCACTTTATCCTAGAAAACATATAAAAAATGAGACAACATGTAATATCATCATTATCCTATTGTTTTATCCACAACAGACATGGGACATTTTGGATAACAATATGATATAACCCTGATAAGATTAATTGAAGAGTATCCTATAATAATTTTAACACCTTCACTTCCTGAGGTAGCTAAATAGGTATTGGGGACACTAGCACCTTGGATTTACTATATCTTAGTGTTATGATCAAAAGCATGTATTACACTTGGAAATTCATCATAGTTTAAAAATTACATTGTCCAATATTTATCACAGTATGTCTTCTGGTATTAATTTCCATTATTTTCATGAAATAAAATCTTGAAAATTAGTTATTTTACCACGATTACTGATGAGACACTATTGATTAATTAAATTATCAAATATCTCCCTCTATTTTATTGAATTCTAGAAACCCTATATACTAGAATCATAATACTTCATATCTTGAGTATTATTATGGAACGTCTCTTATAGCCTCCCTTAATAGTCTTAAAACATTGGTTATGCCACTAGACATAGAGTTCAAGGTAGGTGTCAATCTCTCCCATGACATTAAGTCACAGCTCCTCGATCTGTTTAGTGAAGTCCTAGCTTCTTAAATCATAAATATGATTTACTCAATGTTTTCTTCTATAGTGGAAGCAAGCTATATTTTCAATATATTTTAAATCAAGATTTTTTTAGTAAACCCATAACTCTCATAAGAACTCCCCGGTAGTATGAGGTGACCACAAATTTGGGTGATAAGCCCTCGTAAAACTAGTTTTGTTCATATTAAAATGATGGAAGGTGTTAGAAACATAATATTTCATTGAGGGTTTTATTTTTTTGATAAATCTAATCTATTTTTATTAATATGTTTAGACTATGTTATGGTTCTAAAAAATAAATATTAACATAAAAAATCATCATATAATTATACATTTTATCTTCTAATTATTTCATGTGTTCTCAATATAAATAAGTACATGCATAAAATAATAAATAGATCATAAAAGAAATAAATTACCTGACTAGCCTTGAGAATCTAATAATGGTTTCTCCATTTAAACTCCATGGATTATCCATGAACTAGTGGTATCATACCTGATTCAAAGATTGACTCATGATGCAGCTCTTCCTATTGTCAAGTGTGTCCATGTCTTGTTTTAGGTAGCAATTCATCTTGGCATGGCCCATGTCTTGTCAGGTTGTCGCCTCGACATGGTGGGATCCATGTTTTATAGTACATTCAAAAAATGTACCAGAATAATAACATGTGGGTGAAGGGTCTTGGGGTGAAATATATAACTAAAAAATTTAATGTGTAGGCCCTTATATACATTGACTTAAAAACGTTGATGAAAAAACCATCCTAAATTAAATACTCATTACAAAAACATATGTAGTAATAAATAATTAAACAAAATTGACCATATATACATGGATTTGGTCCATTGATCAAGACCAGTCGGTAGGAAAAGTAATTGTGTGATAATATTAAATTGAAATAAATTTAATGTTAAGAGCTTATATATTAAAATAATTAACAATTAAAATAATTTATTTTAATATTTCTGACAACTAATTTAATTATAAACTCCAAAAATTAAATTCATCATTTAATTAAATTTAAAAATTAAATTAATTATTCTAAATAATAAAACTATTATTATTTGAAACCAATATATTAATATTTCATCATTTTAATTTAATAGAAAAATTAAATTAATTAATTTAATTAATTTACGGGTGAATTAAAACATTTGTAGGCTGAAAAATCTCGCTCAGGCTCAATGAGAGTTCTGTCGAACCTTAATAGGCCCATTCCGGTCAAGAAAGAACCCTCCAATGGCCTTCACAGGTAATGTACATATCATGCACGGTGGTTCTAGGTTATAAATACTTGTTTTGATCAATTTTAGGTTGGTTCAGACCTGCTTTGAGCGACATATCATCAGATCTGAGTATGAGGATTGCGATCTGGCCAGAGCACCATGAAATAGACGACAATGGGATCATTTTCCCAATGAAGGGTTACCTAGGGTTGTGATTTCCAGAGTGGAGGAGGTTTGGCTTGGGTATGGTGGCATCTGGGTAAGGTCACAATTGTGGGGTTTTTTCCAATAGTGGGTCTCATGTGCACATCAGCGGTGACTTCTGGAATCGCTCTGGTGGCCTTTGACGAGTGTCCCAATGGGGAGGTGATGTACGATGAGGGATCTGTCCAACTGAGAAAGTCATGTCCAATGAAGGAGGATCTCTATGGGAAACTTCTAGGAGGCTGGATGTTGAGAAAGGTTACCTTGGTCTCCTGGGGAGGCAAAGTTGATGTAGATGCGACCATGTGGTCACCCGATGTAGGAAAAAGGGATCATGACCAACTTGCAGTGAATGTGGGAAGAGGGATGGGGGTGGTTTATTCAAATGTAAATGTGTCTTGGCCAAGTGTTTTTCCATATGGGGTAGTCCAAGAAGTGTTCTTATGAGAATTGGCTTTAACTAATAATTTACTATCAGGATTAAAGAACTTCTTGTCCCTTATCACTTCTCTATCTTAATCAACGGATCCCCAGAGGGATACTTTAGTTTCTCACGAGAGGTGATACAAGGAGACCCCCTCTTTTTAATTACCTTTCCAATTGAATAAGATTATCTCAGTCAACTTCTTCTTAATATGGTAAAAAATTGTGACTTGAAAAGCATATAGGAAACACTAGGTATTTAACGACCTTCTCGCCTTTTTTTTATGATGACATCATCATTTTTCTCAACATGACATGCCTAACATCAATAATTTTAAAAAAAATATTCTGAATTATGAAGGAATTTTAGGACAGGAGGTAAATTATAAAAATTAACTTATTTACATTGGCAAAAATATTTCCATTTCTAGAAAATATCTTTCACAAATGTACTAAGTATTAGAGAGTGATCATTACCATTCACATACCTTGGTGTACCCATGTTTTGGGGAAGGCCTCATGCTTCTTACAACATCAATATTCTGATTCAAATTCAAAGATCCTCAGCCTCATGGAAAGGAAAATCACTTTCAATGGATATGAGGGTTTGTCTAGTCAATCACATGATTATCAAAAAACTAGTCTATTATTTCATGGTGTCCTCATGGCATGTCATGGTTATTAAGTCCATTAACGTCCTTATGAGAAATTTTGTATGGAGTGGATGTATTTTGGAAATAAATCTCTTGAAATTTTCATGTGCAATGATTGTGGAGTCCTACGAATTAAAATTTTTACCATGTTCAATCAATCATTTCTAGAAAATTTTATTTGGAAACTTGTATACAACAATTCCAATTCCCTAGAGTTTATTTGTGCAAGGTTCGCCGATTGATTAAATGTAGGATCTCAATGCTATTTGGAGTCCTCAGTTTAGCCTAGACTTAGGAAAACATTCCAGAAAATTCCCAGAAGCACCCAATAGCTGGGTAATGATAATTCAATGATAAAATTCTAGATGGGAATCTTGGCTGGAGGACCTATTTTAAAAAGGATTGATCATATGGCTAAAAGATTTTATTTTGGCATCTCTCTCACGAACCAAATGGATAGCATGTATGAGCTTCCTCGGGACATTCGACACACTAATTCAAGTTTTAATTATTTTTTTTTCAAAAAGATATACTGATTTGGGAAGTGGTTCCATTAGGGAAACTTGAATCTCAAGACTTTTACAAGTATTTGACGCAATTTTCTCATAAATTTATTGGGAACCTTAAGAAGCCATGGCTGCCCCCATCGAGATTCACTCTATTTTGGAGACCATAATATAATAACCTTTACGTCGTCTCTAATCTACAGCGAGTTGGTATTTCTATCAACTCAAGATGTGCTCTTTTTTAACACACTGTGAAGATATTGAACATGTTTTTTTATGATGTCATACAACCTATTCATTATGGAAAGATATGTTCACTATATTTGTTTTTTCTTTTCCTATAGCTAACTCTATTGATGAATTTCTCCCAAAACTGCTTAATATCTCACTGTCTAAGAACACCACGAACCTCATCAAGGTGTATTTCACTGAACTGGTTCGTATCATTTGGATTGGCTGTAATAAATGCATCCATGAGAAGACCAGGTTCAATATTAAAGCAGCACTGTGGGAAATCTTCCGGGCAATCCACCACTCAATTGCACTGCATAGGGATGACAATAATAACTAGGTGGATGACCTGATCATTCTAAGAAATATATGAATATCTGGTAATTATCCTCCACCACATCACACTCTTGAGGTTTTCTAGTATCTTCCTCTTGCTGGTGGGATGAAATGCAATTCTGATGGGGCCTGCAAAGGAAACCATGGACTAATCGGGTATGGCTATTTTTTCTGGGACTATAATGGTGATCATATGGTCAACAAATTCTCTCAGTGTGGATCTAATATGGATTTTGAAGGTGAAATGAGTGGTCTTATTAATGTAGAAAATCTTGAAAAAAGAAGAGGATGGAACCACATCTTGTTTGAAGGCGACTCCAAAACGATTATTCAAGGTGTTAGAACAGGGAAGATTCACCTTTTTTGGGAATTGAAAGTGAAATAGAACAATTACTTTGACCAAAAAGCATCAATCAGTTATATTATCTGGAATGTTCTCCATGACTCCATTTCCCCTGAAAATTCTCTTTCCATCAAGGGATTGAACGAAGAGGAATACAGATTTTCATACATTATCCCTAATGATTTATTGTCAATACTACTTAGAGACAAATGTTTTATTCCTACTTTTATGTGTGTGTATCTTTTTCTTTATCAATGAAAAATCCTCCATGATCATATTTATAAAAAAAGAACAAGGACACCACTTTAATTTTTTTAGGGTGTTCAAGTTTCCAAGGGAATAAATATCTCGTGAGGAAAAATTGGTTTGTTTGGTATGGTACAGGAAATTGAATTCCATTGGAAACATTACCACAAATAAAAATTTCATCGGTATTAACCTCAAAATCCTAAAACAAACAAATATATAAATATAGTATTCCTAAATTATTAACTACTACATCTTCCTTTTGATCCATACCAAAAACATTAGATGATCATAACTTGGTCATCCGGAATTAGATCGACTGGTGGTCTATTCCATTAGGACCAATTTTGAAGCTCACCACTAAATTTAATGAAAAATAATTTTTCTTTGACTTAGAGAATTCATATGAACACTTAGATACTAATTGAAGGAACTAGGGTGTTCCATGGAAGCCAGTGGGCCATGTATTTTAAAATTTTCATCATCAAAGTGGTGTAACATTGTCATCTCTAATCATTCAAGCCCTGATATAGGTTAAAGGATCTCATGTGAATTTAATAAACACAACGATAAACAAACAACAATGTACCTTGCTTGATTCACTAGGTTCAACTCCGTCTTGTCATCGTAAATTGGTGTTTGATGGATCTGAAGCTGAACCACTCTAGATTATCCACACATGATTCAAGAAACTATGAATATGATGATCTTTAAATTTGGCGGGTTTGTGGAGAGCTCTGAATATTCCTTCGATGCTATGATGATCACCTCGACTCCATTCCCATGATCTGCAATGGCCTCCTTAGATCAATTGCTTGGACGATGTCTTTCTCTCTCAAGGAAGCGACCAGAGAGAGGAGTTATAAATCCATTGGAATGAGTATCTTACCTTACAACCCAGAAATGATCTCCTCATTTACTTATATAGTGGGTGTGGAAATTACCAGGTTAGGGTTCCTGGCCCCTGTATATCTGACATCCACTAAATAATAACATGTAAATAATTATGCTGAACAAACTACATCATAATTATTATTTATATTTTATCACATTTTTATGACATCTATTAGATATCTATTACACGATATACCAGAGTCATTAACATGACTACAAATTCCCACCAATATTAAATGAGGCATGAATATTAAGCATAAAATTCATTCATATAATATTATTCAATGTATTTACGTAGACACTTGTTAATAATTTTATTAAATAAATTAAAATCCTATATTATGTACTCGAATAATAATGAATTTATTTTTTTATGAGTGATTGAAAAATCTCAATCAACTCTCATACTCTATGGTGGGGCCCACCATGTCTTATAAACCTATTCATTTGAATAGGGAATAATATTGATAGTGCTATTTTATGTGACCCTCTAGGACAATATCACAATAGCGGTGAATAATATTCAAATACAATGAAGGGAATATTGAAACCCATCATGGACCCTAATATGAAAAGGAGTAGTCAGAGTAGTGAGAACAATACTACATACACGTACTATGTTATATAAATTCTCTTTCATACGATATCTCGAAAATGGAAGATGCACACTGGGTCATCATCCATTTATTTATTTATTATTTGGTGATATGACTGGACGAACATACCTTTGACTACCATGGCCCTAGATTTAATGAAGGTATTACAATCCCAATCAACCAGGACCAAGACATCACTTCCTCAAATCATAAGAGAGAAATTCTATCTTGATCATTCAACCAATGACATACCACCAATGACGCACCCATAGCAAACAACATCACAACCACTTTATTTTCATGGTTTTTTCCTTGCATCATTGTACATGATAAAATGGTACACATTAATAATTATCTCAATTCAAGAGACCAATACACAATTCTACAGATAGAACAACCAATGACACCTGAAACATGCTGTGTTCCTATTGTCGGGTATGTTCATAGAATCTCACTATTAATGCTCATCAAGGGAAAACTTCATGAGAAGATGTATCAATGCCTATGACACCCCCACTCAAGAAAGTCTAACATTAGCTATGTCTAGTCAGTATTATGTGCCTAGACTATAGGAAATATATTTAAGATTAATGTCATAGTATCTCAAGGATCTCATTAAAGTATGGGATCTGCAATAACTATTCAATATGAAAATTAATCAATGGAAATTACCATTAAATAGTGGACACAGAAATATTAACACAACAATGATAAGTTTACATCATGATTATCTCACTATACACATGGTATGCTAAACAAAATTACTAGAAATGTTGGGTTTAGGACTACTACAGGAAAAATAGGCATTTGAAATGGGTTATTTATGATAGGTGAGGAGTCTATTGCAAATAACCTGTCAAAGGGGGTTATTTTCAATAGGGAAATCAACCAATCGTATATAATTGGTATTTGCGATGGGGGGTACGAACCTATCACAAAATAATTTTCGTGAAATTCACGCCAAACTGTGGGCAAGGGCATTTGCGATGAGTTCCTATTCACATCACAAATGTCTGATAGCTATTTTTAGTATTTGTGACGAGATACTAGTCCCATCAGAAATAATATGTTGGCAGATTCCCATTTGTGATGGGTCACATTGAAATTATTTTTAGCCTGACTATAATTAATGCGGGCAATGGGCATTTGCGACGGGTCTCGTCGCAAATACTCTAACTTATATATACCCTCATCCGTTTTTCTTTCATTCTACTCCTCTCTCAACTTCTCTCTCTATCACTTCTAGAATATTTTATTTTAAAAATTTTCATAGTTTAAACTTTTAAATCAGAGCCTAATACAAGGCTTTTATACTCCGAAGGATTCAGTTTCAAGGTATTATCCAATTTTTTATTACTTAGTTAATTTTCTTTATTTTAATTTATGTATAATTTTTGTTAATTAGAAGCAATTAAATTAAATTAGAATTAGAAATTTGTTTTTTCAGAATTTATTTTTATGAATAATTATGTCTAAGTTTTATTAAGAAATAATTAGTAGTAATTATTAATAAATTGTCATAATTAGTTATAAATTGGAATAAATAGTAATAAATAGTAATAATTATTAATAAATTAATAATAATTTGTAACAATTTTTAATAAATTAAAATAGTTAGTAATTAAATAAAATAATTAGTAATAAATTGAAATAATTAGTAATTATTAGGATTAATTAGTGATAATTATGATTAATTTAAAATAAATAGGATTATTTAGTAATAATTATGATTTTTTTCTAAAAATTAGGATTAATTAGTAATAATTTGGATTAAATACTAATATTTAGAAATAATTAGTATTAATTAGTATTAATTATTATTAATTAGTAATAATTAGTATTATTTAGTAATAATTGGAAATAAATTGAAAAAATTAGTAATAAATTTTAATAATTAGTAAAAAAATGTAATAATTAATAATAATTAGTAATAATTAGTATTAATTAGTAATATTTTGTAATAATTATTAATAATTACTAATAGTTTTTCATAATTATTAATAATTAGTAATAATTGTTAAAAATTTGTAATACTTTTTAATAATTGTTAATAATTAAAAATAATTTTTAATAATTAGTTTAACAAACTGTAGTAATTATCAATAATTGGAAATAATTATTAATAAATTGCAATAGTTAGTAAAAATTAGAAGTTATTAGTAATAAAAATTATTAATTAGATATAATTACAAGTAATTTACAATAATTTAGATTAATTTGAAATAATTATAAATAATTGGTAATAATATAAATAATTTGTAATAATTAGATAAAATTTGTAATAATTTGGAATAATCATTAATAAAATGTAATAATCTGTACTAAATTGTAATAAATTGTAATAAACAGTGATAATTTGTAATAATTTGTAATAATAAGTAATAATTAGTAATAATTAGTAATAATTAGTAATGATTAGTAATAATTTGTAATAATTAGGAATAATTTGTAATAAGTAGTAATAATTTTTAATAATTTGTAATACATAGAAATAGGTTGTAATAATTAGAAATAACTTGTAATAATTAGATATAATTAGTAATAATTAGAAATAATTTGTAATAATTAGTAATAGTTAAGATTTATTAGTATTAAGTTGAAATAATTATCATTAATTAGTAATAATTTGCAGTAATTTGTAATAATTAGAAATAATTAGAAATAAGTAGTAATAATTAGAAATAATTTTTAATAATAAGAAATAATTAGTAATAGTCAGAAATAATTAGTAAAAATTAGTAATAAATTATAATAATTAGTAATAATTAGTAATATTTATTTATAATTGTTTATAAATTGTAATAAATTGTAATATGTATTAATAATTACTAAAAATTAGTAATAATTAGTAATAATTAGTAATAATTAGTAACAATTGGCTATAATTGGTATGTAGTGGAGCTTGAATCAAAGATTTTGTAAATCATGGATTAGCGGATTTAATGGTTATATTTTCCTATATAATAATTGTTAATCCCATCGTTTACTATGGAGATTGAACATCATTAGAGAAAAAAATTTCTTCTGGAATTTGGCCAAGTCTGAATGTGGTTTTCACTAAAGGTGCTTGATGTGATTCTAAACCCACAAAGGAAGTCTGATACATATAGAAGGATGTCTGGTTTGTGGAAGGTGTTGTCTCGGTACGTGGAGGTGGAATATTCGGTATGTGAGAGGGAGAATTATGCAAGAGGTACATCGAGTGAGATCTCTGGTACGTGGAAGTGAAGGAAGTCTGTGAATAGAGAACAATTTGTGGATTGGAGGGGTTTCCCAGACGATATATGCAGAATCGGTACACAATAGTGGCACATGATTGCGAAGGAAGAGGCAGTCCATGGATGACGGGTGGTCTGCGGCAGCAGCGATAATATACAGAGAAGGTGTTTCACATACCAAACCCAATACTCAGTACGCGGGAGAGGAAGGTGGTTCCTAATTTTCACAAGGAAGCTTGTAAAAGATTCAATTTAGTTTGGAAAAATATTTTACGGTACCTAACAGTACCCAGGAAGGTGGAATTTATCTGCAGGTGAAAAAGGAACTTCAACCAAGCATCTTTATATAGTTATGTATTCTTGAATTCATGAAAATTGAGGGACCTACATGTCCATAAACTGTGTTTAACCTACAAGTCGATAAAATATGATTGGATTTCTTTCCAAGAGAAGTGAGCGAAGGAAGAGGAAGATGGTGACCCTTTCCACTGGCAGTGAGTGAGAGAAAGAGGAAAATAGTGTGACCCTTGGGAATGCAGTGAGAAGACCCAAAAAATTGTAAACGCATTGAGCCTAGGAATAGAAGATCTAACCAGATCATTGTACTCGTTATTGGAAGTGAGCCTTAATGAATTTGGTACATTGGAACATTGTCATTGTATGCTCCTTGGATGTATCCTAGAAATGGTGAACCATGTAAAAATTGTTGTGTCCAATGGTTGATTTCATATCGATTCGTATATTGCTACGGGAGGAAGAGAGAATTGAGTTTTGTCTAACAAAAAAAAGATCCAAATGAGAAATGGTTTTAATCTATCATAACCTGATTCATGCCCCCCCTCCCCCCCTCAGGGTATTCGACTTAGTGGACCTAACAATTGGTATCATTGAGAAAGGTTGAAATTCATTGGTTCTCTCTCAGGAATAATAAATGGAGGTGCTCAATCATAAAATAATTCTAATCATTAATAGAAATAATTTTCAACTATGGAAGAATCATATGCACTACTACTTCCAATCAGTAGGGATAGATGTATTTACGTTAGTTATGCATAGAATATCAGTTGACATTAATAGAGCTGCTTTATCAGAAGATGAAAGAGTATAATTGGATGTTGATGTTAAATGGATCAATGCTTTACGGGGATCCCTATAAAAATAAAGTATATGTGAAGGTTATGTGCTATAAAACATCAAAGTCATTGTGGAAGAAATTGATAAACATTTATGAGGGTGACACAAAAGTCAGAGAAGCAAAGATGTAGGTTCTACGGATCATGTATGAGGATCTCAGAATGAATCCCAATGAGACTATTGATCCATTCTTCGATGGGATAAATATTATTGTGGAATACATGAAGGGTCTTGGAGAATTAATTTAAGATATAAATATTTTGAAACCAATCTTGAGGAATCTTAAACCATGGTTCAATCTGAAAGATTCTGGTTTGGAAGACAAATACCCAAAAGATCTGACACTAGATAACCTATATAGTACCCTTGTAGCATATGAAATGAGAAGTGGTGATAATGATGCAGTGTAAAAGGGTATTCTAAGGAAGTTTAATTCAGGGCCATGAAGAATCTCTCTATTGAATATTGTCCTGATGAGGATAATATAAATGATTTCATGTCATTTCCCTCCAACAATCTGCAAAGGGGGAAAAGGGAGGTTCAAAGGTAAACTTCAAATTGCATGCTTTTGATGTGGAAGGATTAGGAATTTGGAAGCAAAGTATCCAAAGAAGTTTGATGATGAAAATGAGGAAAATTATGAAATTATCCAAAATATGTATTCATAAAAAGATAAAGGGAGGATATATACTAGGATAAAGTTCATCAAAAAGAAGAATCTGCCTTTAAGAGATGATGAATGTTCAAAAGAATCTGAGGCAGAAGAGTTGGAGGACTACATAAATCATAAAGTATATTCTTTGGTGGCTGTTGCTAGAAATTATTTAACAAGAGAATAAAGTGACAATGAAGAAGGGGAAATTGAAGGAATATTTGATCTTCAGGCTGAATTAGAAGTTACCTTTGAAGAGGTAGATATTTTAAGTTACAAAATGAAGAAATATAACAATGTTTTTTATGATGAAAAACTCTTTATGTAGCAGCAGGAAGAATATATTTCCGAGACTAATGATGAAATTGAAAAGTTGATGTCATTAATGCCAGAAAGCTCTAAAATTATGGTTGATTACAAACTCAATATTGAAGAAAAAAAATTGAAAATGATAGTATGACTAAAATTGTAAAAGATTAAATCAAGTTTATCAAACAACTAGATAAAGATTTCCTCAGTCTATGATGAATAATTGAAGAGAAAAAAACTTCTAGGAAATTAGATCATATAGGAAATAGAGAAGATGAGATTTGAGCATAGTGGTCCATCAGAATAGAAGCACAAATCTGCTCTGAATGATAAGGATGGTATGTGGATTGATCTAATACAATAAGAAGTAATGGTTCAATTTAGACCACGAGAACCCAGTCCAAGATTAAAGATTGATTTGGGCAGGAAGCAGAATTATAATATTCAGAGAACTCAATGCAAAACTAGGGGTGCATCATTTCCACATTGGAATGTACCTCACAAAATACGCTATTATTTTGGTAAGATGGGACACTCTCAAAATGTAGCAAGGAGGTACCAAAGGGAACAAGACCAATAGAGGTGGTCGTATATAGCTCAAAATTACAAGTCATCATTTTCAGGTCATTGTTTCAGGTGTAAATGACTCAGATATATGGTATGATATTTCACATCAATAATATAGAGGAATGTTCCAAGGAAAATTGAATCTGTTCCTAATAAGGAGCCAAAAGTATCTTCATGTGAGATGAAAATTAAAAATCGATTTTCTGCTCCATAGGTTGAAGCTAACCCATCATATATTGAGGAAAATCAAGATTATCATTCCATGTTCGTTATGAATTCAATGTCTTCGGTCAAAAAGAGAAGGGCTGAGTAGGTCGTGGTTGCATAAATTGCATTCAAGGCATCAGATAACATATGGATATGGATAATTGATAGTGGACTCACTTTCCATATGATGGTAAATAAGAATCTAGTAACTAAAAACAAGTATTATAAAGAAGGTATTCTATGATTCGGTAATGATGAGGGATTTAATATTATTAGTTCAAGAAAATTCAAGTTTGGAGGAATATACATGAGATGAGAATATGCCTTGGTTGTTGATGGGATTAGTCACAACATGCTTAGTGTTTTTCAATTGTGTTACTCAGGACATGCCCTTTTTTTCCAAGAAATTATGTATCATCAAGGAAAAGCATGGTGCTATTGTGTTTCAAGGAAAGCATATTAAAGGGAATCTCTACCAGGTGAGTAGAGAAGAAGATACGTGCCTTCTATCCAAGGATGAAGAAAACAAGTTATGGAATAAGCTTCATGGGAATATAAGACAAGGTTCCATGGGAGATCTAGTAAAATATGATGTAGATAGAAATCTCCCTAGATTGTCACACAATCATACTCATACGTGTGATTCCTACCAGTAGGGGAAGATCATTTGAAAGACATATAAGCACACTGATAAAAAGTCAACAAGATTTCTTATGTTGGTGCATAATGATGTGTGTGGGCCAATTTCCCAAATGGTTGTTGATGGGATACGATATTATGTTCTATTTATTGATGAATATAGTATAATTTTATGGGTTTAAATAATCATACACAAATCTGAAGTGTTCAGTTGCATTACAAGAATCAATGGGAAAGTGAAAAGATGCTTGGTCAGAAAATCAGAATGATTCGAATAGATAATGGAACATAGTACACAAATATCCATGTGAAAGATTATCTTGAAAAACATGTCATAAGGCATCAATTTTCAAAAGTGAGAACTCCATATAAAAATGGATTATTTGAGAAAAGAAATCATATTATCAACAGCATGGCCAAAACAACGATCATTGAGAAAGACCTTCTGGAGAAATTTTTGAAAGAAGTAGTGTTGACAAAAGTATACACTTCAAATAGATATTTACTTTGTCCAAAAAATGGGAAGACTCTATATGATTTATGGTATAGAAAGAAGCCATCATTAAACTACTTTTGAATATTCATAAGTAAATATTTCATTCTAAATAAGGAGAAACATATGAAATTTGAATCCCATGGGGATGAAGGAATATTTCATGGATACTAAAAGAAAATAAAAGTGTATAAATGATTCAATAAGAGGATGGGAATGATAGTAGAAAGTCATTATGTGACTATTGTATATAATGAACATGATATTCAGAAAATACATGATCAGACTTTGGAGGATAGAGATAAAGAGATGAGTAGATCAGGAGACACTCCAGCTCTAGAGAATGATTCAGAAGAAGACTCAGATGATGAGAATAAATCGGTGTCTTAGCAGAGACTAGAAAAAGAGCCGAAATTTATAAGTAGAACATAATTGGTGATTGTACAACATCAGTGCAGACAAAAAGGATGAAGTATCTAAAAAAAGAATCATACTTATCACAAGTGGAGCCTAAATGATTTGATGAATTGGCTGGAGATGAGAATTGGGTTCATGAAATGAATTAATAGCATGACCAAACTGAGAAGAATCATACGTGTGAAATTATTTCGGGACTAGAAGATGGGAATTTCATATGGAAGAATGGGTATTTCACCACAAGATGAATGAAGACGGTGTCGTGATTCAAAAAAAAGCACGACTTGTGTGAAAAGGGTACTCTGATATAGAGGATATAGATGTCAATGAAACATTGTCACTTATTGTAAGGATGAAGACAATTAGATTAGTCTTGTCCATAACTATTCTATGAATGTTTAATTTTTTCCAGATGGATGTAAAGTCATAATTTCTGAATGCAGTTATGGAAGAAGAAGTATACATTCAGAAACCGTATGGTTTTCTTATTCATGAAGATGATAACATATTTTTTCGACTGAAGAAGGATTTATATGGTTTGAAGCAATCACTAAGAGCGTGGTATTCACGGATTGATCAATTTATAAAGAATCTTAATTTTCAGAATTGTGCAGTTGATTACAATTTTTATTAAAATAATTGAAATAGTCAAAAGATGACGCTACTGGTTTATATTGAAAACATAATCATTGGTTGATCAGATAAATCACAATAAAGAAAATTTTCTGAATTAATGAAAAGTTAGTTCAAAATGTCGATGATTGGAGAGATGACATTTTTTCATTATAATATAGGTGACATAAGGAAGGGATTACTCTTTTATTTTTCAATATAAATATGCCAAAGAGGTTTTGAGAATGTTTGGAATGGATACTTCCCAAGAGATGAAGGCATCGGTTTCTACCCAGTTTAAATTGCCACAAGATGATGAAGGAAAGATAGTTAATATTACATAATACAAGAAAATCATTGGAATTATGCTGTACATGACTGCGCCAAAGCCTGATATTGTATTTTCCATAGGCCAAGTAGTGAGGTATCAATTAAATCCCAAGGAGAGCCACATGATTACAGTAAAAATAATTCTTCGGTATATCAAGGGAACATTGGATTTTGTACTAATGTATAATGAAAAATCTCATCCATAATTATTCTGATATATAGATGTGGATTGTACTAGTTTATTAGATGATAGGAAATCAACATCAAGAGGTTCCTTTTACCTTGTAAGGTTATGTATTTCTTGTTTAAGTAAGAAACAAAATTGAATTTAATTGAGCACCGCTGAAGTTGAATACACTGCGGCTACTCAAGCTTGCACGTAACTATTATGGATGAAGAGGAAACTTGAAGATATGGGAATTGAAGTGAAGTGTCCGATTAGAATCCATTGTAATAATTCAAGTTCTTTAAATTTGATAAAAAATCTAGTCCATCACTCAAGGAAAAAGAACATAGAAATAAGATATCATTTTATCAAGGAGAAAGTGGTTCTAAGTCTTGTGATGTTAGAGTATGTGCCTATAGAACAACAAGTTGAAAATATTATTACAATGGCCTCACCCAAAGATGCATTTTAAAGGAATCGATGGGATATGGGAGTCCATTCAACTTCCCACACTTGAAATTTTTTTGATTCCCCCCTCCCCCACTCTCCTCGAGGAATGATGTGTCATTCTCTAATGTGATGATATGTGTTATTTACCCTACATCAGACAACCTTTAAGTTCCCTTCGGGTTCATTGATAAAGGGTGATAAAGTGTGACTTCCATGGGGAGAAAATACATTGGGATAAGCTGTTAAGTGGAGCAGTGAGATAGGTGGAGTTGAAGCTAAGCTGAAGCTATTTGGAAGAGCTTTAAGATAGGAGGGAATTAAATCTGACGATGCTAGAAGTGATCAATCAATGACTATATATCACGACGGCTGAGGTTTATGATTAAAGCAGTTCATTGGTATCCCTGCATCGGTATGGTATTAGTAGTTGGTGTATATAAATTATGTATGTAATTGATAAAATTTTCATTATACTCTTGTTTCACATATTGAGCATGGATCATGTGGGCTTAGAGTTTTTGAGGAGTAAATACTTGATCACTATCTTAATCGCATGATGTGAATGATGGTAGAAGATGAAATGAGATTTAACAAGAAATCAAAATGCAAAGAATTATTTTTAGAAGAGTTGTCAACAAACCCAATGGGGGAGATTGTTGGGAAAAAATCCCTCAAGGTGGGCCGTTAGAATGTTTTGGGTGTGATTTTGTTTGTTGAAAAAATCATATTATTGTGAATTTGAATGGTTGGTGTTTGTTGGAGACCAGATTTTTAGATGGAACAATTTCCCAGTGTTTTCAAAAATTTCAGGCCGCAAAATTAGTAGTTTGGTGTTGGAAAATGATGTATTTATTCATAAGAGTGAATGGTATGAAGAACATTGAAGAAAATTGGAAAAGGGTGAGAACCGTGAACCATAATTCATGGGTCACATACCATGTTCTTGGAATGGTATGCATAGTGGCTGAAACGGTATGTTGGTGTAGTTCACGAAACCAAAAATGGTTTGCGGTGGAAGGTAGTGTGGTACGCGGATGGATTGATGTTAGGGGAAGAGATCTATTGCGTAGGAGAATCAGAAATATGCAGGGCATGTATGAAAAATGGTTCGCAAGTGGCTTGTGTTTCGCAAAGACAGAAGGATCGGTATGTAGTGGAGGATGAATCAAAGATTTGGTAAATATTGGATTATCTGATTTTTCAATATATTTTCCTATATAATAATTGTTAATACCACTGTTTACTATAGAGATTGAACATCATTAGAGAACATATTTTTCTATGAGAATTCAGAAATTTCTAAAAGTTTTTTTCACTGATGTGGTTTGTGGGGATTCTTAACCCGCAAAGGATGTTTGGTACATGGAGAAGGAAGTCTGATACATGGAAGGAGTTGTCTCTGTACGTAGAGATCGAATCTCTGGTATGCTAGAGGGAGAATTCCACAAGCAGTACATGGAGGGAGAGCTCCAGTATGCCGAATTGAATACAGTCCACAAATAGATAACATTTCGTGGATAGTTGGGGTTTCATAGAGGAGATACGCGGAATTGGTACGTAGTAGCGGTACGCGATCGTGAAGGTAGAGGTAGTCCATGGAAGAAAGGCGATCCACAATAGTGGCATCAGTACATGGAAGAGGAGTTATGCATACAAAACTCGGTACTCAGTACAAGGGAGAGGAAGGTGGTTTGCCGATTTTCATAAGGAAGCTTGTGAAATATTCAATTCAGTTTTCGAAAGTATTTTCTGGTACCAAACAGTTCTGTAGAAGGTGGGATTCATCTATGGGTGAAAAATGACCTTCAACAGAGCATCTGCCTATAGTTAATGATACATGAATTCATGAAAATGAATTGAACTACTTGTCCATTACTGTGTTTGACCTACAAGTTGAAAAACTATGAGTGGATTCCTTTCCAAGAGTTGTGAGCGAAGGAAGAGGAATACAGTGACCATTTCCACCGGTCGTGAGCAAGAGAAAGATGCATAGGGAGTAACCCTTGGCAAGGCAGTGAGAAAACCCAAATCCTTATAAAGGTAGTGAGCCTAGGCATAGAGGATCTATCCTAGAAATTATACTCATTATTGGCAGTGAGACTTACTGAATTTGGTACATCAGAACATTGTTGTTATATGCTCCATGCGCGTAGCCTAGTAAGGGTGAACCAAGTAAAAATAATTGTGTTCTATGCATGATTTCATATGTGTTTGTATATTTATATAGGAGGAAAAGAGAACTGAGTTTTCTATGACAACAAAACTATATCTGAATGAGCAAAGGTTTTAATATGTCATACCCTGATTCACCCCCCCTATTGGGGTATTTGATCTAGTGGACCTAACATATTGTTTTAATTATGATAAATTACTATCTTTAGTTAGCCAGAAAGTAGTTAGTAACATTTTGGAGTTGATTGTTTTTTTTATCATTTCTATTTACCATTAGAGTGTATAATTGATGATTTTGTATTTTTATAGTTATTTACATTGTTACTAAACCATTAAATATGTAAAAAATTTATGTTATCACCATACTTTTAATGGTAATTTCAGATTATGAAACATTTTAGGGAAGTAAAATACAATTTATTTTCATGTACTCATTTCAATGTGTACAAGATATATTTATTATATCATAATTGATGAGTACAATTTTGATCCTTCAAACAAGATAAACTATGATGATGTGGATTTTTTTGTAGATATATCATTTATAGATTTACCTATATGTATAGTGGATAACATTGATAAAACCCTTTGGGAAACATAACTTTTAAAATTTAGGTGTTATGAAAACATGGAATGATATAAGATGAGATGTGGGAATATGTAATGTTGATGGGAGTATAGTGGATTAAATAATTCACTGATGATACATTTTGATGTTTTTCCAGGATCAAATCCCTATAACGAGCATATTATACTATAAAATACTTTCAGTTTAGTATTTAAATTTATATATAATTTTTTGTAAAATTATTATGCAATTAAATTTATTAATAAGTAGATTATAGTAATCCAAGAAAATTTTTTTTTGAAAACAGAGGGTGTTTAGATTTTATTGGTCATACGCAAGACCCAATTGGATTTAGTAGGGGATTATTGGGTTAATTTTAGACATATAGGGGGTTATCCACTACCTACATCCACCACAGTTCTGGTAGGGTGTAACTGAGATTATAAAAAAAATTAGGACTCTCTTAGTGTCCTTAATTTCTTTTATTAAAAGAGATATTTTTTGAAATTTAATTCCAAAGGATTATAAAAAATATAAATTCTCTAATTCATCCTCATTAGGTGCATGAACGTTGGCCATCACCCCTTTATTAATCTCAACCTTCCCCTCCCTTCCATCACTTTATAACCTCTATAAGTTTATGGATTTATGATATTATAGTTTCACTATACTTGGGTGATCAAGGATAATACAATACCTATATTTTCTATTTTTTTTCATTTATTTATTATTTCATCAAAACCATCTTTTTAGCATATTTTTTAATCTGGGAGAAATTTGTCTCTTTTTACTGCAGATAGTGGGTGATCTTGATGAAGATATTCCCTAATGACCTAAATTCATAGGATGTGTTTATTATATATCATATGTGAATATATATATATATAAATATATATCATTTTATATGGTATAAAAATAACTAAGGTAAATTTTACACCTTGGTTGGGGATATAACATGACACAATATAGAGATACCACACAACTTCTTTTAGCTATGTTGTAGTGTATGATATATTAATATAATAATTTTAATTACATTAGTTTGTATTATCATACAATTAACATGGGAGGTGGAATATTGAACATTATAATTTTGATCTCTTCTACATTGGAAATCTTTTGGTAAAAATTAACAATGATTGAATTATTTTAGTATAATTTTATTATCCAGGAGGATATAAAATGATATAAATTATGAAATACTCAAAAAAATTATAAGATTTGTGTAAATGATATATATAATCATGGATAATAAATAAGGCATATATAAAGAGGTAGTGGTCATTGAGAATATTTATTTGAGCCTTTTTAAGACTTAAACTCATTATCCCAAAGCTCTCTTCCTCATTTTCCCTTAAGAAGAAAGATGCATTAACTTACCTTCATTTTTTTGGATAATCCCAAAAAATCATTTGGTGACACAAATCATCCCATTAATACACCTTAGAGGGAATATTACTTTTTATACTCATCAAGGATATTTATAATAAACTATGATTGAAGGAAGTAATTGATACTATCATTTATGCAAGGTACATGTTCTCCATTTTATATATGCTTTTTTTTAGTTTTCATAAAATATTAATATTGGTTTTTAGGATTCTAATACCTTCCCACATATTTGAGTATGTTTTCTTCAATCCATCGAAATCTATCATTAGTATCAGATCTTACTATGATTCATGATTCCTAAAATAATTTTATAAAATTAAGAAAAATGAATTCCATAATGATGGTGTATTTGATATCATAAAAAACTATATTGATTTTAAAACGATGTTATCTTTACTATATGATAAATCCTAATCAGTAAGATAATTTTTTTTACTATGGTTGTTTTTAAGACATGTGATTTTTTTATATATAATATGATCACCTAATATGAAATAGGATATTGTAGCCAATAACGTTGCATAAATCCATTGGTCTTCACTATACCACAACGTATGATATAGGGAATTATAGTAAGTGATATTTGAAATATGCATATAAAAAATACATCCTCGCAACATCATTGTGAAATATGCTATATCGTAAAATATGATTCCTAAATTGATTCACACAATTTCCAAAATTATTATTGTCTATCATAAAATATATTGTATAATATGGGATTTCACTACAAATGATATAGTGGATATCATAAAATATATTAAAAATGAAAATATTCATTTTTATAAATTTCAATTGTGAATTGAATTATATAATTTATATAATTTTAGTAAATTATTGAACATGGTTTTTTAAAATATTTAGTTAATTAATTAAATGTATATAATTTAATTAATCAGAAATTATTTATAATGACTGATTAGGAGATTATGAAATATTTAATAAATAAATATCTATAAAATTATTTTTCAATACTAAATACCTTTTCAAATTATATGGAAATATATGAAAAAAAGTAAACTATTTTATATTGAATTATGAATTATTCATTGTTATTAATCAGAATTGTTCAAATTAATAGGGTCTATTTAAGAAATAATTTAAAGTTTTTCAAATAATTTTTCGAAGAGTAATATGATTGAGGTTTAAATATGATTATATATGTGTTATTGTGGATGTTTTCATAATATATAAATAGTTTATGGACATAATTTTTATATTTTAGATATCATATATTTAAGTAAAATTCTATATAAATGTTAATATAAAGGAATTCATAATGGAAACAAATATGAATTTCTTATATTTATGTAAAAATTTATTTTTTATAATATATGGTAATATTATAAAATTTTATACTTTATTTATGAATCATTCATAAATTTCTATCTCATGACTGAATATTTGAATTGATCTTTTTTTATTGTATACCTATATTTATTATTCATTAATATATATTTATTATATTAATCATATATGTATTTTATTAGTTTAAGGTGTTAAACTTCTTCATTAAATTTTTATACAATAATGTAAGGAGTAATATTCTAGGTATGATAATTTTTTATGTTTACTTATACCATGACATTAACAAGTTCATTAGTCATATAAATAGCTTTGCAATAATATGATTTAATCATGTTATTATAGTGAAAGGAAAACTCATCCCAAAATAAATCATTATAATCAGGAATACCTAAAAGGGAATACATGAGATAATATTGTGAGATTTAATCCCCTTTAAAATATAAAAGTCTTAGATTTCATTAGAAGAGAACAATTGTTAATCCATTGATCATCCAGCCAGGTAAGTTCTACCAAATCATGGTGCCCCTAGATTATATATTTTAAGGAAAGAAATAAACGAGGTTACACTAACTGTTATGTTTCTCATTTTTTCATATTATTTTGGTTACACTTGGATTGGAAACTATTAAGATAGATACAAATAGAATAGTCTTTAATTTTTCTACAAGGAATATTAGGTAAAGGGTGTTCTTCTCAACTATCCAAGAGACCTATATCTTCTTATAGGAATGATAACCTGCATAAATTGATAAGTACAAAGAGGAATAGTTACATTGAAAAATACCGATCTTTTACCAATAATGGATAATATTTATATTAAAAGGGGTCATCATTTTCGTGGGAGTTCAATTAATAAAAATACTTGTTAAATGAATTTATAACTTGATACTCATCTGATAAATGTTTTTCTTATAGATATTAATAGAATCATTATCATAAAACTTGACATTGAGATCAATGTTGAGAAAGGAGAAGATTTTTGTGATTAGCTTCTTATAAAAGTACAGAACAAAATTATTACTCTTAAGCTATAAATATTTATATGGGTTATGGAAAAACCATCCAATATAATTGTTACTTGAATTAATTAAATAAATTAATATAGATTCTTGTGTGAAGTATTGAACATTATAAATATGTTTCAAAACGAACAATAAGAAAGAGAATAAAATGAACTTTAGTCTCCACTAACATATTCAATATTATTGATTATGATAATGACTTGGTGAAACTGATGGTATCTTTTAATGCATGATCTAGATATAGAATTCATTTTCAACATATTAATTTAAATGTTGTGATATTAATAAATGAGTTCATGAAGTTTTTACCCTATTTTCACATGTTTTTAGGACCGATGGATAGTGAATGAGATGTTCAGGATCTAGATATATGTTGATAGTAAATATATGTAATTTTTAGACTAGAATAATAAATTTTAGTTATAAATTCCAATAGTTTTTCTTGAAGTTGAAAATCAAGTTCATTGAAACCTAAAGGCGGTGTCAAGATAAAATCACAATGTTTGAATTTTATGGGATTATCATGGATACCTAAAGGGGTTTATGAAATTCCATGGGAAGTCCATGTCAAGTATTGTTGATATAGAATCAGTTCATCGGTTTTTAAGGGTATATGATAACAAATATATATTTTAAAAATGTTGTTAAAATATTATAGGACGAAATTAATAAAAAATTGATGGATTTTTTAGTTTTTATTCCAATAATGATGAAAAGGTTTTTGGAATAATTTATATGAATGAAAAGGAATATATATCATGATTTCGTATATCTATATTAATCATGTGTATAGTTAAATCATTTATGTTCTATGATAAAGGAAATTGTTTACTAATATTGAGGAGTTATAATCAAATTGAGATGAAGGTTATACATAATTTTATGACTAAATCAAATTTTATAACCTGATTTTTAATAAAGGTAAAGTGATTTTTATTAGTGACAAAATATTTTACCCATATTCTTGTTAAATTACGAGTTGAGATACTGAGTAGTATCATGAAATCACATAAAGAGGGAGTGTGTTGTAAATCAGTTTCATCAATGATTTTTCAAAAAAAATCGACATTATTAATTAGAACCTCTACACAATTTAGGATAAATGTATATCTTATCAATAAAGAAACACATTCAAACTACATACAAGTCCTCAAGTAAATAGTGGAGGACACATAATATTTTCATAGGGTTTTCCCTTGAAGTGTGTCACTATATCGTATTTTTGGGTCAAACATGGGACACATGTTGTCACATCCTATTTTAGAGGGTCCCAAGCTGTGACTTCCCCAAGACTGCCTCTAATGTCGATAGGATGATGACTAGAACTAATTAGGCATATCCTACAAATAATAGGAATTTTCCTAAGTAAATGTACACACACACACAAATACAAGACCAAAATGAGGAAATTTAAAAACACTAAGTAATCAGTGCATAAAAAAACTATGATACCAACCACAAAGTATGATAGTAGGAAAAGTTGAAAGTGAACATGGCCAAAATATAATCCCACTAAAAAAGAGATTTTCAATTAAATGCATAAGTTCTTGCAAATCGTCCACCGAAACCCTACCTGAAAGGTAGGTTTAGGAAAACTTCTTAAATTTGGGGGAGAAAAACATGTTCATTTGATCCATCTATGCACTCCCTAGTACTGGTCCACTTAGAACAGCGTCCAAGTGATGATCTTCTTCACCAGAAATGACTTGTGTGGTAAAATCCCATGCATGGGTGTGTAAAACAATACATAGTAGGACACCCTGAAACCATAAAGGAAATACCACTATGAAATACATGAAGTATACCAAAAATGAAACACACGAAGTACACCAAAAAGGAAACACAATGAGTACACCATAAAGGAAACACATGAAGTACAGTCAGCTTGAACATGTATATGTCTAAATAATGAAGATAAGGTTTTTTAGTTGCAATCAATATATTTTCCATTTTCCATGTCACGTGAAGTGTTGATGACATAGGGAGTGTCGATGGAGCCTAGAGCGTTGACGACGCATAGAACATTGATGGCGCCCATAGCGTTGAAGGTGCCTGGGGCGTCGATGTTGCATGGAGCATCGATGGTTCATGGAGCATCGGTGTCACATGAAGCATAAAAGGAGAAAATAGAATTTATGGAACACAGAGCATCATTGGGTCATGCATCCCCCAAGTCACGTAGTCACCAAGTCACAGTCTGCAGTAGGATTATTCTTGTAGCTCACTTTTACCTGGAGAACATACTCATCCTGAAAAAATGGTATTTTCGAACATTAAAAAAGAATCACTTATATTATCTAAAATGAACTAAATCAACGCAAGGGTCCTAACACTATAAACGAGTAGTCAAACAGACACACAGTTTGAAAGATACCCCTATTTTTCTAAAAAGGTCTGACCCGGGTTAGGTCTAGGTCTGATCCGACCCACCAGATCCAACCCAAACCAGATCAGCCAACTGGCACTGTTGGACCCGTATTACTAGTCCTCTATTTCCAACCCTCTAGGCTGTTGGAGCGGCCTAGATCATCTGGTCTAACCTGACGCATGCGGGCCGATTTGTGTGCTCCAGACACAGACTTTCCTGGATGTGTCCCTCTGGTCAATGTAGAGTCATGATGCATTTCACGTTGCTATATGTGCTCCAATTCCTGGCCCCATGGACTCACCACCACCTCAGGCTCCCTCTGAGATAGATTAGAGACGCTTCCCAGTTCACCGTTGTGGACTCTGGTCAAGCCCCCCTAGTTGACACCCGCGGCACCCGCTGCCACGGGCTCCCACTAACAAGGTCTTGCCTGGACCACATACTTCTACCACCACCATCCACCATCAGAGCATCCTATCTTGTTGTTCTCTTCTGGGAATGTCCTACCCTGCCAGGCCACTACCACCTCCCTCGTCGGCCGCCTGATCAGCAGCCTTGCCCTTCTGGCACGCCGTCCACTTGGACCAGCACCGCCATTCATAAACCAGCCAAAGTTGCCACCTTCGGATACCACTTCATTCTATTTTATCTACTTTGTGCTACCGCCACACTGATATGGTGTCATTACAGGATAGGTATTCGATTCAGTTTTTAAATAGGGTTTTAAATGGACAAGTAGAAGGTGAAGAACACATGAAGAATGTGAGAGATTGAGGGGAGAGTTTGAAAGTTCATAAATACCCAAAGAACTGATCTTGGCATTGTTTGTGTCATCCTTGATCAATTTATGTTAAGATATTAATGAATAAAAGATCAATACATAGATATAATCCAAATTAAAAACCCACAAGAATAATAGTCAAACCCCAAGCGATTGAACCACGGATCAACCTACTCGTTAGTTGGTCCATGTTTTTCATTGGATCTAAGAAGGGGAAATTGAAATCACAAAGATAAACTACTTACTACCTCATTTTTGGATCAGTTGTTGATGAAGAATAGAGGTTTGTGGCTTCGTCGATCTTCGATCGGATAGTGTTCTACATCAGGAGTGTTTCCTTCCATGCCTTAGAAGAATTATAGGATTATGGTGATAACCCAAAATTCCTAAAAAAGGATTCATTAAAAATAAAATTATTTTTTTACAACAAAATAGTTTTGTTAAAATATTTTAATGACACTTAAATCCAAATTCTAACTTTCACATTCAAGCCACACTGATTGATGTTATGCCCCACCTAAGGTAATGTTCTTTCTCTGAACACAACAACGACTTTGGATTTATGACCTGGGAAACTATTTAGAAGTTATTACCATTTTAAAGAAAACCCAACTTCATGATTTATTAAAAACATAACATTGTTCATTATATCATTCCAAGCACTTTGCGCATCAGAATCTCTATAATCTCAGTACCTAGTCTTTTAATATTCCAAATTAATTTATAAAAATAAAACCAAAGATGAATTCAAAGTCATTATATTCTACCCACCTTAGATAATTACATCCCTAGGAGAAAAAACAATGATAATCAAAAAAAATATGGGGGCACTGATCACAAATACGAGCCCCTACTCCCAATTGATATCCTCGAGATTCATTTGCTTCCACCTAGCATGCACCAGAGGAATCGACAACACATGAATGATCAAATAATGTAGATCCACAATCTCTACTAGGTACTCCGAAAAATTCACCCCATAATTAATGTCTAGCACACCAAAATTGATGATGTGTGATGGATCATGCACCTACCTCCTCAGTTGTGACATTTGGAAGAAATAATGCACCCACTGCATCTGTAGGGGTAGATCTAGGTGGTACAAAACCTTGCCAACTCTACTCAGAATATAAAAAGGGTCGATGTATCTCAGAGATAACTTTCTACCCCTTCCAAATATCTAAAATCCCCACCAAGGTGATACCTGAAGGAACACATGGTCTCCCTCATCAAACTCTATAGGCCTCTGTTTCTTATTAGCATATGACTTCTACTGGCTTTGTGAATTCCTCATCCACTTCTAGATGATCTACACTTTCTCAGTGATATCTCGCACCAACTCTATAACTGTGAGGGCTGACTTACCTAGGTCCATCCAACATAGTTCTAACGTTCATGGTCACCCATACAAGGCCTCAAATAGATCCATACCAATGGTGGAGTGATAGTTGTTTTTGAATGAAAACTCCACCAATGGTAGGAGATCCTCCCAACAGTAACCAAAGTCTAGGATGAAAGCATGTTGGATTTCCTCAAGTACCTAGATAGTCCTCCCCATCTAGCCATCCTTTCAGGGATGAAACACATTTCTCAAGTGAAACTAAATCCTGAATTCCTCCTATAATCCCTTCCAGATCTAGATTGTGAAATGAGAATCATAGTCTGAAATGATCTTCGATTGTGCTCTATAAAGCCAAACTATCTCATGAAAAGAGAGGCTTCCAAATGTCTCTTCTAAACTCTACTCATAGATTGACGAGAAGTGGGTGGAATTTTGAAGTCATTCAGTGATCACTCTGATGGTATTTTTTCCCATGGATGTTAATGGTAAACAAATCATTAATTCCATCAATATCTCATCCCTCTTCTACTCTAGAACATTAAGTTATTGGGTCAAACCCACTAGAACCTGGTACTCAGCCATCACTTGAGGACAAGTGAGGCATAAAGAAATGAACTTTTCCACTGCCTTATTCATCCCTGGACACCTAAACTAACGTTGGGGGTCCTAGTACATCTTCGCCACACCTAGATGTACCACTAAAAGGGATTTTTGGAACTCCCTCAGAACCTCCTCCTGAAACATCATTGGTACATCTGTGCACCCTCAAAAGAGAACGATGTGCTCCCAACCTATCGAATATCCATTAGAGGAATTCCCTATGGAAAACAGATCATTTCGGGACATGTTGTTGATATCCCCAACCTATTCCTCCATTAATCACTATAATAGTGGAGGGATGGCATCCATTGAATGGAGGTAAGTTTCTCCATCTCTATCCACAAAGGATATCTATAATGTGAAAAACTGATCTGATGCCACAGTCAGTAACTACAAGGTGGATATCTTACTGAGAGCATCTGCCACTATGTTCCCCTTCCTAAGAGTGTAGACAATCTCAAAGTCATAGTCATAGAGTAACTCTATAAACTGTCTCTTTCTCATGTTTAGATCATTTAGAGAGAAGATATACCTCAGAATCTTGTGGCTAGAGATGATGGTAAACCACTCACCCATCAGGTATTGTTTCAATATCTTTAAGGCAAAGACTACTGCTATAAGATCAAGATCATGGGTCACGTAGTTCTTCTCAAATTACATCAACTAGTGTGAATCATAGTCAATCACCACATTCCCCTATATGAGGACACAACCAAGACCGGTCCCTGATGCATCTCAGTACACTACGTACTCAACACCCTCCTTTGATAATCTCAAGATTGTACTGATCTTCAACCCCTGCCACAGCTCATGAAAATACCTCTAGATCTTTTCTGTCCATATTAAAGGATGTATTTTCATGTCAAGGACATCACAGGTGCAGCTGCTCTGTAAATTTTGGTACAAACCATCAATAGTACCTATCCAAACCCCGAAAACTCTACACCTTAGTAACACTCTTGGGTGGTGCCTAATAAAGAACCACTTAAATCTTCATAAGATCTAATAGAAATAAATCCTCTTAAATTACATGTCCCCAAAAGTGGGCCTCTCGAATAAAGAACTGACACTTACAGAGCTTCCCATAATGATGGTGCTCTCGGAGTGTGTACAGTACCATCCTCAATTGTATCATGTGCTCCTCCTTAGAAGCTGAGTACAATAGTATTTCATTAATGAAGACAGAGAAGAATCATTATAAATAAAGATAGAATATTCTATTCATGCAAACCATTAATAGTATTGGGACATTCCTGATTCCAAATGGAATCACTGTGTACCCTTAGTGGAAATATTGATATCTAAATTATGTCTTCGGTATGTCCTCATCCCGTACTCGAAGTTGGTGATATCCATATCTTATGTCTATCTTCAAGAAACACCTCACTCCATTCATCTAATCAAAGAGTTCATCAATCCTCATAAGTGGATACATATTCTTCAGGATCACCTGGTTCAGGTTCCCTAAGTCCACACATAATCTCATGATCTCATGTTCCTTCTTGGAAAAAAAGTGGGGTCCCCCATGGTGAAACACTTGGTCTCATGAATCCATTCCTCTACAAGTCCTCCAACTATACCCTCAAGTCACGAAGCTCTACAGAATCCATATGATATGTATGTATAGATATCAGTGTTGTCCCAGGGTATAGGTCAATATAGAAGTCTATCTCCCTTTAATGAGGTAATCCTAGGACATCCCCAATAAATACATCCTCATACTTTTCCACCACTCCATGAAACTATGGACTCCAATAATCCACTGTTCCAAGGGTGAGGCTAGCCAAATACTGAGTAATTGACTACACCTTCCTATGTGTATATCTGTCCTATGCTGAATGTGTTTCCTTTTTGTTGAAACAAAACATTGTCCCATCACTATAGACATATCACACTCTATACCTAAAATAGAAAATATGGGCATGAACTGGGGATAACCAGTCCATACCAAGAATGATGTCATAAGGCCTCGACGCCACCATCATGAGATACCAACCAAAACTATCACCCCTACAGTAAGGGAAAATTTTCAGCACCAGTGTGTGATCATCGAATCCTCGCCTTCATGAGTCTATATGCATTGGGATCTAGTCAGTGGTTCCACTATAATCTATATGTCACAAACAAGGGTCATGGTGAGAAAAGAGTGGTTGGCACCATTTTCTATCAAAACTAAATCTAAGATGGAAAAGACATAGGTATTTCTTATAATCATCTCAATAGAATTGGGGTCGTAAGCATCCATCACTTGAAGCTGGACTTGACCCTATCCACTAGCTCCCTGAGCTCGTTATGGACCACCTGGGGTTAGTGGTGGTAGTACGTCGATCCACTACCCACCCATTTCTCCTCTATCTACTCCCCTGCCACACCTTCCACCCTGCAGCCCACTATGATACTACCTCCTCCTATTCTTCAATGGTCCCTCGATCATCTACTGATCAGCCACATAATGATTCAGGCAATCTCATGCCAGATGTCCCTGAAGACCGCACGATTAACACAAAATGTCCCTCAACTGACCTTATCTGCCCTGGCTTCCCCCACACCACTAATCAAGTTTCCTAGGGTCTTCCCCTATAGTCATTGACCCACTTGGGTCCCTAATTATATTGTTAGCTACCAATCACTAAAAGCTCAGCTACCTACTGCCTACTAGTAGCTCCGACTAGTGGCGGTTGCTCTGCCAGAAATATCTCCATTAACAGGGCTCACCCTAGTACCCCAGAATTTGTAGGGATTCTAAGGGATATCATGGATGACCTGATCTATTGTCATAGACCCGACCCTAAGGCCTAGTTCATGGTGAAAGGGTCCCACAACATATCCGTTGAGTAGTGAGAAGTGTCCATAAATCTCATCGAGTACTATGCTACTATTTGTGTTCCCTATTGTAGATGCAAGAGATCATGTATGAAAATTGAGTGTAACGCCACTACAAAGAACTCCTCCTTGATGAGGCACTCAATTTCTTCCAAAGAGAGATTCATCTCATCTTGCATCTTGATCACTATTGTCCACCATCGCCCTACTGATCCCTAAACAAGTATCACATATAGAACTACTATTTCTTCAAAAGGTGTCCTCATAAGGCAGAAGACATGTGTAATTTCCCCATTAAATACTCATCTACTTGGGAGGTATCTACATTTAAAATCATGAAACACACTTATGCTACATGCATCGTCTACCATTAGTGCTGGTAGTAACTGCGGCTCTCCATGTGGTGGTATCACTGGTACACCACTCTAGATTTTCTATCTCCAGTACCGGTCCATTTACCGATTCCTCATCTTTAGGAATGTCATCTTCATGTTCACACATTGGAATTATGGATTGTTGTATTCATGGTGGCATCCTGAAATAGATCAATATATACGACAATCAATAGATAATATATGTTGAGATGACTCGTGAAGTCCATGATAACACACTCAAAATCCTATTTGAATCATGTACGATTTATTTTACCTAAAAAATATTTATTCATTCACCGGGTCCAAAAGAATAATTCAATGTCCTGGTGTATGGATACGTTGGCTGCTGCACCAACACTGGAGTCCCTGAGCTGAAATCCAAACTCGAAACACTTAACATTGTTTCCCCAAACCAATATCATGGAATCTTGGTTCTTTAGGTAGAACTGACCTCCAATGATACCACTTCATCATGAACCATCTCAGAGGGGCCCGTGTCGTGACTACCCCAATCCCACCTCTGATAGTCCAGGGGATGGTGACTAGCACTGAGTGGGAATATTCCACAAATGGGAGGAATTTTCTTATATACCTGCACACACACACACATCTCAAGGCCCAAAATGATGAAATGTAAAAATTCTAAGTATATAGTGAATGCATACACTAAGACACCAACCACAAAGTATGAAAATACAAAAAATGTATACTGAATAGGGCCAGAATACAAACCCACCAAAAGAAAGAGTTTTTTAAGTGAATGCACAAGGTTCTAGAACTTGTCTTCATAAAACCCTACCTAAATGGTAGGAGTAGGACCACAACCTGATGTCGTACGAGAACAACACGTACTTCTGATCACTCTAACCACTACTTAGTCCTAGTCCACCTAGAACTCTATCTAAATGTCAATCATCTACACAAGACACGACACATGTTGGAAAAGTTCATATATGGGTGTGTAAAATAATACTCAGTAGGACACCTAAAAACCACAAAGAAAATAGAACTAAGTAATAGTTAAAGTATACAAAAAGGAATCACATGATGTACACCTTGAAGGAAACACAAGAAGCACACCAGAAAGGAAACACATGAAGTATATTCAGCTTGCATTGGTATAAGTCTAAAGCACGATGAGAATGATTTTTATTTTTAGTCTACAAATATCCTAGTTTTATTGACCCATGATGTTTCGATGATGAATAGAGCATTGATGGTGTATGAAATGTCTTTAAGGGATCTGGTATACCTGGATCAACTCTTTGATTTTTTTTGAAGACCTATGTGCTCTGGGAAGGCTCAGAGGAATTCTGAAAGAGTTTGGTTGTGTGAAGATGGAAACATGGGGTACATGACACAATTATGGGGGACATGACATGTACCGTTCTCATTTCAGAGATATAAATAAAGCACCAAGGAGATGCATTTTTTGGCATAAGTCACCTTGAGGTGGTAAACGACATGATGACGATGTGTATATCGTGTACTTCCCCACCGCTGGGTATTTTAAATACACCCAACCGCTCGGGTTTTTCAAACTCTATGGAATGAGTGGACCCCCTCTCAACCCTGGATTACCCGAACAACTATCTCTTCAACATTTGGGGATTCCTTCATCCTGCATCAGTTCCCCGCTACCGTTCTTCGATCCGTCTTGAATCCTAGGTATGATCTACCTTCGTTCTTTGGTTTTATTCAACCTGTATTCTCTTGTTCCTCCATTCTAGGCTATGGAGATTGATCACCATGGTTTTTAGTGTGCTTCATTTGGTTTTTTTTGGACATGGTTGTGCCGTGACATCCTCGAGGGATGAAGTTGTTGTGGTGAAGTCGATCATGATCCACTACTTTGATCTTTTCTTGAGTGATGAACATCGAAATCCTTTTGAGGTAGGGTATTCTTTGCTTCTATATTTTTTTACACGCAATCATAGAGTGGGCATGATTCAGACCACTGGATCACAGTTTAATTAACATAATAAATAATTTAATTGGATAAATAAATTGGTATCGATCATATGTTATTGCCTCTTGTTTTTAATGATAGTGTGATATCTATAATTGGCTAGCTTATCATGTCTTTTTTAACTGAAATTGGTAAATAACATAAACTAGGATTAATTGTAATTATTTTTCAATGATAAATAGGAATTTAAATGGATCTAGTAGTTGTTGTAATTTTATGTTAACAAAATTAATGAAGGAATCATGTTTAATTAATTTTTTATAGATATGATAGCTAGCTATTTAAGTTTCCCATAGTTGGAACCTATAAATAATAAATCAGTTAATTTCAGATGGATTAAATAACTGGATGTTTGATAAAGGATAATTCCTGGAAGGGTTTTGAGTTACCCTCTTTCTTGTAAGGTCGAGTGCCTTGTTCCTTGGAGATAAGATTTCTAATTATGTATGAAGGTCAGATACCTTGTTTAATGCCCAAGATCCCAGTTGATATGATGTTTGTTCCCTAATACTTGTGTAGTGATGTGATCCTGGATGGATGTTGTGATATGTGGGGGTACGTGGGCCCATTGGTTGTGGTAGTATTTGATGCCTAGAGTGCCAGGATGCATCAGTTTATGCAAGAGGGTATTGAAGAGGACACCAATGATGATGAAATGAGTTAGATGTGGATGATTGGATGTTTGCTGAATATTGTTGGTTTTTTATCTGCTTTACATTCCCCAATTCTCAACATAGTTGTTCTTGGGTACTCTCCTCTCAAAAGGGTCAATGACACATATGATATGACACGTGATTTCCATGTTTAGCTTCTCAAGGTAGGATGGGTCTACAATCCTTCTATATGTGGAAAAGAAATGACAGGTAATTCATCAACTCACCAGGTTAACCCCCCTTGTGTTTAGTAGGATAGAATTTTTTTCTAGAATTCATGGGAATTTGGGAATGTAATAATTTTATTAATAAATGATTGATTAAATGATGTTAACCCATGGGATTGGAGATTCCTAGGATTCAATGCTAAGGTAATATTTCCGTGAATCTACGAACATGTTTTTGTAATTCCTATAGGGAATGAAACATTGGTGTGATGCTAATGAAATATAATATGGAATAGTCAATGGTTAATTATTGTTTAAATAATTAATTAACATAAAGTGAAACTGATAAAAATGGAATGAATAATTGTAATAAAGCTCTTAAAATGGTTGTGTGCTTATAGAAAACATAGTCTTAGTAGTTGTAGTTTGGTGTCTGAGACAAGTTATATGAATTTGAGTCTATGTTTCGGTTATGCCCATAGTGTTGTCATGCACTATAGTATAATTTTCACCTTTTGTGTTTCTATATGCTACTACACCCCTTTAGTTAAGGAAACTGATACCCAGAGGATTCTGATCGGGGGGGGGGGGGGTGTTTTCCTTAACATTATGATTGGATGATGGATGGCTGACTACCCCCTTTTACCCCACTCTCTTCTCTTGGTAGTTACTTTTCCTGGTAGGCACATCAGTTAGTTTTCCCCATATATGTGTGTAGATGAATGTAATGAATTGTGGTTATTCCCCCACATGTATTCTAGATATAGTTTTCTATGGACTACTATAGGTGTAATGTGTACAGGTTATGATGGCTTGGGGATAATTACTCAGTGTATGGGTTGTAATGGCCTGTGGTATAATTCCTGACGTATGATACTCGTTATGCGAGATGTGGTGGATCCCAAAAACTACCTGGTCACATTTATTATGTGGACATAGTGGTTTTGTTTCTCGAGGTGCATATTATGGTGCCTCACCTAGGTGTCTTCGGGGAAATCCTTTTTAGAGAGAGATTCTTAGGACATGCGACCTTGGGGAAAAGTGGAATACCAATGGGAAGTGGTAGTGGGTTCCCCCTGTTATTCATTATTATATTATATAATATTGTATATGATACATGGTGAGATTATCCATGGTGAGGATGGGAACATAGTATATATGTTTAGGTGATGAGTTAGTTTCACTTGTTGTTCATTGTTCTTTACTATGATTTCATTACTTTTTCATGATAGGCTTTTGGGAGGATCCTTATTAGTATACTATTATACTTACCCTATGCATATATAAACTGTTTTATGGTCACTTGGAGTAGGTTGGAGATTAGTTTCGTTACTACTAGCATGGGGTTGAAGGAGATATTTGGGCTTCACGGTTGCTACTATTTTACATTCTTTTGGTACATACTGTTTTTCTTTCCAGTTGTAGTAGTTCTTGAATGATCGTACATATGTTTTCTTGGTATTTCTTATATTGTAGTCTGATTAGGAGTTAGTTGGTGTCTGTCTTGTCTCTCTCTTCTCACAGTGTTCTCTTAGAGAGTAATGCCTCCTATTTTTTTGTTCACTATACCCTCGGTGTTATTCGCTAACCCAAGGACCACTAGAGGTGGGACTCTGGGGTCACTATCTTACATCCCAAATTACCGGCTTAAGAGGGGTACACATTATGGGGGGGGGGGGGGTCATGAAAGAGTGGTATTAAGGGTCTGGTTGGGGGATAGGATTGAGTTTGGTGTTAGGAACTAGGGAGGATGCATGGCTTGGTAGGAAAAGAATGTCAGTTAAGTTTAGAAAATGATGTAAACACTAGAGACCAGATGAGACATAGGTGTTTAGGCCCCCCTATGATCTAATTAACATACCATTAAGTTTATAGTGGATACTAAACAAGGTGATTCTAGTAGCAGGGTTGAGTCCTCAGAAAATATCATGGATAATTATTATTTTTTAAGGTGCTTGAATGGATAGACCTTGGGATAAATTATCCTAAAATGAATAAAAGAAAACAATTAATTAATTAATGTTGTTTCTCTCATATTCCATGTGTAGGATCTCTAACTGTATGTTATTTTTCAGGTGTGGCTCTAGGTCAACGACCTCGTCAGGTTTTCCTATAAGATGTCCAACAGACTGTGCCGTAAGATCACCACAAGGTAGAGTTTCATGATTACGAAACTTGGGAGAGGAAACTATGAGAGTTTCAGTACCATATTCTACATAATTACAATGTCTTTGTTTCATGTACAGTCATAGAAGACGTGTTATAGGAGGTTGAAAAAACCTTTAGTTTGATCCATGTTCAGAAGGAGCAATGGGTGTCTTTGGTTATGATGATGTTTCATGGGGTTGCAAGGAAGTGTTGGTTCTTGTTCCTCAGGGATTGCAAGGATTTGGCAATCTCTTGGGAGGATTTCTAGGACAAGTTAATATTTGAGTTTTTTCTTCGACTGCAAAGGCATCCAGTTGCCAGGAGCTACATACCCTTCAACAGGGGACCTCCAGTGTGTGAGAGTTATGAATATAATTCAAGAACCTTTTACAATATCATTCATACCTATTTCTAGATGAGGAGGCCATGGTGAGGCATTTTGAGGAGGCTTTGCATCTAGAGATATAGTTCCAGGTCACTCTGTTTATGTTTAAGACATATCTTAAGGTGTTGAAGAGGGCATAGGTTATCAACAAGATGTTATCCAGAACTGGATCTTCATGATAAGGGAGTCATCAAGATTCCTCATAAAGGAAATATATGGTTCAGGGTTCCATGTTTTCATGTTAGAAGGGCTTTCGTTCGGTCGTGGGTAGGTCCCTACCCAAAATATCTCCTTTTTCTAGAGTTAACGTCTCTCATGCCTATTCCAGGGGTTCATGAACATGTTTTTATATGGATTCCAAGGTCATCAGTTGTGAGAGTTCATGAACTTTTAAAGTGGTCATAATCCACCAGGTGTTCTTCTCGAGGTTCCTCTATTGAGGTAGTTCCAACTGAGGCAATAGCAGCTAGTTTCACCAGCATTTGATCAGTAGAGAGTAGATGGGGTAGGCAGAAGACAAGCCTGGGATACTCCCCGTCCTTAGATAGTAGAGCGCATCCATGGTGGTGGTTTTCATCATGGTCAGAGAGGCTGCATAGAATGTCATGGTCATCTTTATGCTTTAGTACTGCCACTGCCAGGAAATCCAAACGTCGTTTGAGGTACTCTTTTCTTGTTTTCTACTTGGGTGTATGTGGTTTTTTATTCATGAGAAACACACACCTTCATATCACCTGCCATTTTCCCTCCTTTGAGAAATGAGGTAAAGATGATTCTAGTGCCCTTGGCGTTGACTACGCTAGTTGGAGGTCGAGCTGACATGTTCAAAGTATGTAGAGGCAAAGTTAGTGTTAGGGAATCACCTCTCTTGGAGAGATTTCGTATGATTACAGATGCAACCATATGATGTCATCCTCTTCATGGATTGGTTGTATTCGGTTCAAGAAATCATAGATTTGTTCATGAGGTAGGTGGGGTTCTTCGATACTGATGGAGATCCATCAGTGTTTTTTGGTTAGAGAGTCCCTCAAATGGGTCATAGGCATGTTCCCTCCTGGTCATCCTTGATGTCTGACATGATGTTGAGTTCTTCTAAGAGTTAGTTGTTGGTGTTTCATATGGTCATATTAGAGTACCCTGATGTCTTTCTAGAAAAGGCTATAGCATTACCCCCACGACAAGATATTGAGTTTTGGATCTAACTATACCAGGAGTGTCTCTTATAATTATGTTTCCATATAGAATGGTGCATTCTATGTTACAGGAGATGCATGTACCGATCGACAGTCTGTTACAATGATATTTTTTCGACTGAGTGTGTCACCGTGGGGTGCACCAATTTTGTTTGTTATGATGGCTGGTAGAAGTATGTGATTGTGTATCTATTATTGTCGCTTAAACAATGTGATAGTGAAGAATTCATATCCTCTTCCATGGATTAATGATTTATTTGTTCAACAGAAGTGAGCAAGTTGGTTCTCGAATATCGATTTTCCATCAGGTTATCATCGAATGTGTGTGAAAAATGGAGATATCCTGATGAATGATTTCTATTGTATTCATGGGAATTACAAGGTCATTGTAATGCCATAAAATGTGAAGAATGCTCCAGCTACTTTTTTGGGGTTGATGAACACTGTGTTCCATGATTTCATGGATATGTTCATGGTGGATTTAATCGATGACATCCATGTGTACTCCACATCAGAGGAAGATCATGCAGAGAATCTGCATGCTGTTTTTTATTTTCTTTGTCAACAGAATCTGTTTGAGAAGTAATTAAAGGGTGAATTTTTGGATCTAGAAGTTCTTTTAATGGGGCATGTGGTGTTACATCAGGGAGTAGTTGTGGATCGGTCAAAGATAGAAGTATTTGAGTCTTGGGAATCCTTCAAGATAGTGGTAGTGGTGCATAATTTCCATGTCCTCACATGCTACTATAGGAGGTTGGTATCTGATTTCTCTCAGGTTGTAATTTCTCTAACAACATTGATTATGAATAAGTATGTGTTTGTGAGGAATGATTAGTGTAATTTAGATTTTGAGTATTTTAAGGAAAAGTTGATATGTGTTCCAGTTCTTTGTCTTCCAGCAGAAGGAGTTTAGTTTGATATTTTCTGCGATGCTTCACCTATGCGGTTAGGCTATGTTCTGATATAGCATAGATTAGTCATTTCTTATGGGTCTCTGAAGTTCTGTCCCCATGAATGTAACCATTCCACCCACAATCATGAGTTGGATGAAGTGGTGTTTTCTATACTGTTGTGAAGACATTGCCTCACTGGAGAAAGCTTTGTGGTTTCCACCAATCATAAGAGCATGCATCATGTTTTCTCCCAGTGTGACTTGAACATGAAATAGTGTTAGTGGATGGAGGTCTTACAGGAATAAGACTTAAAAATCTCATATACACCTGGATAGGGGAATGTTTTAGCTGATGCGCTAAGAAGGAAGTCACATAGTGATGAAGTGCTTGAATCTGGTGATTCCTAGAGTGTGATGGAAGAACATTCAGAATTACATATCGATATGGGAGATGTTGGGGGAATACATTATCATTTTTAGATGAGTGTACATTCATCTCTGGTGCAGTAAGTAGAAGAGTCCCAGTTGGGGGATCAAGAGTTGGAGGTCTCGAGAGACTATGATTTTTGTGGCGAATCCCCTAATGGTTGGTCTGGGGATGAACAACACCTAGTGTTTTATTAGGGAACAATTTTCATTTCATTGGCGATGCATGATATGGTTCTCAAGGAGTTTCATATTTTACATTTAGTGGTACATCCAGGTGTTTCAATGATGTAACTAGCCTTGAGGAGTCAGTTTTGGTGGCCTGGGCTAAAGCTAGCAGTTGCAGAGTTTGTGTCTCGATGTTTGGTCTTCCAAAAGGTGAATATAGAGAACTGTGTCCTTGGTGGTTTTCTTCAGTCATTAGATGTTCCTTAGTTGATGTGGGAGGACATCTCAATAGACTTTGTTACTAGTTTACCTTGATCATAAGGAGGCCATGATGCTATATGGGTGATAGTGGATCATTTGAAGAAATCATCCCACTTCATAGTGATCAAGGAGTCGATCTTAGTGTATTTTTTGTTGAGTAAGTATCTAGAGGAGGTGGTGAGACTTCATGGAGTCACAAGGATGATCATTTCTAATCAAGATCCTCATTTTACATCAAGGGTATATAGATTTCTCTAGCATGGTTTCATTTCTTAGCTATACCATAGCACTATATTTCATCTACATATAGACAATCAGACTGTGTGGACCATCCAAACACATGAATACATATTGCACTCTTGTGTCCTGGATTTTGTAAGTTCATGGATGAGGCACTTACCCTTGTTGGAGTTTTCCTACAAATGTAGTTTCCACTCAACCATCATTATGTTTCCATTTGAATATTTGTATGGCCATACATTTTTTTATTCGTTGTGCTGAACTGGGGTTAGAGAGTCATCAATTCTCAGGTTTAAACTGGTAAAGAATTCGAAAGATTTGGTTCAGGTGATTTGCGAGAGGATGAAGTCAGTGCCGGATTGTCAGATATCATATGCTGATCAATGGAGGATACCTTCGGAGTTTTATGTTGGGGATTACGGGTTTTTAAGGTGACTCACCATCATGGTCAGTGATGGTTTGGTTGTGTGATTAAGTACTCTCCCCATTTTGTGGGGCCTTTCGAGGCGTGTCTCATGTTGGAGTCATGGTGTATCGAGTAGCACTTCCTCCTTATATTAACAGAATAAATGATTTTTTACATGTGATGTAGCTCGATTGTTACCTTCTTGATGACTCTCACATCATTGATTGGGGTGAGATCGATGTTGACGATGATGAATCCTTTGAAGAGCAGCCTGTAGAGATCCAGGACCGCATGGAGTAGGTGGTTCCCAGGGATTCTATCCCCTTGGTTTGTGTTTTGTGACGGCATGTTGGCATGGTAGAGAGTACATGGGAATTTGAGTCACAGATATACACTTATTATCCTGAGTTGTTTTATGTTTAGCTATTTTCTAGTAACGATGTTCATTTTGTGGTTGTAGACCTTTCATGTCTATGACATGTCTTCCTTTTGTTTCTTGTTGTGGCTTGCTCTTTTTGAGAGGTACCTCACCTGGTAGAGCATTTAGTATCTGGTTGAGGTTTCCAAGAGGTGTTATGTTGTTCTTATGATGTGTTTGAGCTCTTTTAGTGGAGAGAGCCTTAAGAGGTATCTCGTGGGGTGCTTGTTCAGACAAACCCTTGTATGTTTCCTCTCTAGGTTGGTTTTGGATTCTTGAAGATGAGAATGTTTTGAGAGGTACCTGATGTAAGGGCTCAGATCGGAATGGATTGACCCTTTGTGTGTTTTTGAAGACTAAGGTGCTCGAAGAAATATCAGAGGATTTATAGAGGAGTTTGGTCATGAGAAGATAGAAATAGAGGGGTACACGATGTGACCAAGGGTACATGACATGTACAATTTGGGTATCATAAAAATAAAACAAAGTGATGTGGAGATTCATTTTTCAGTGTAAGTTGCCTCGAGGTGATACACAACCTGACGTGGAGGTACACATTATGTACTGACTTGTTTCTGGGTGGTTTAAAGACAACCATCTACTTAGTTTGTTCAAACCCTACATCTTGAGCGCACCCCCTCTCAACCCCAGATGACCCAGATGCCTCCCTCTTGATCATTTGGGTATTCCTTCATCCTGGATCAGTACCCTGCTAGCTTTATTCGATCAGTAATCAATTTGAGTAAAGAATTACCTCCATTATTTGGTTTTCTTCGATCTTTCTTCTCATATTTCTCCTTTCCATGATATGGCTCATCATCTCCAAGGTTCTAAGGGATTTGCTTTTGGTTTTTGTTGATTCAGTTGTGTTGTGACATCCTCGGGTGGATGCAGTTGTTTCAGGGATGATGATTTTTATCTTCTAATTCATCCATTCTCAAGAGAAGAACATTAGAAACCATTTACATTAGGGGATTTGTTGCTTAAATATTATTTTACATGAAATTATAGTATTAGCATGATTTCTACCACTGGATCAAAATGGAATATACATAATAAATATTTGAACCGCATAAATAAATTGGTATCAATATTATGTTACTTCCTATTATTTTTCTAGATTGTTTGACATCTATTCTTTCCTTGTTTAACATGTATTTCTTGATGGAAATTGGTAAATAATGTCAATAAGGATTAATTGTAATTATTTTTCATATATAAAGAGGCATGTAAATGAATCTTTTTGCTGTTGATGTAATTTGATGTTAATCAAATTGATGAATTAATCATGTTTAATTAATTTTTGATTACTGTGATAGCTTGTTGTTTAGGTTTCTCATATTTGGAACCTATAAATAATAAATCGGTTAATTCCAGATGGATTAAAGAACTGGTTGTTTGATAATGTATAATGCCGGGTAAGGTTTTTTGTTACCCTCTTTCTTGTAAGGACAAGGGCCTTATGATTTGGAGCCATGAGTGCTCATTATTTATGATGGTTGGATGCCTTTTTTATGGTCTAAGAGACTAGTTTATATGATGTTTGTTTCCTAATTTTGTTGTTGTGATGTGAGCTCGGGTGACTATTGTGATATCTGGGGGTAGGGGGCCATTGGTTGCGGTAGTATTTGATGCCTATAGTGGCGAGATGCATAGGTTTATGCATGAGGGTGTTGGGTAGGGCACCGAAGATGATGAAATGGGTTATATGTGAATTATTGGAATTTTGCAAAATATTGTTGGTTGTTTATCTACTTTACTTTCCCCACTTCTCAAGGAAACTATTTTTTCCTTACCCTCCATCCAAAGGGGTGAAGATGTGCGAGGTATGCCACGTGCTTTCCATGTTTATATTCTCGAGTGAGTAAGGGTCTATGCTCCAGCTGTAGGGGAAAATACTGTACGGGTAGTTCATCTACTCCCCAGGTTGATCCCCATTATGTTTAGTAGCTTAGAATGTTTTTCTAGAATTCCTGGGAGTATGGTAATGTAATAATGAAACTAATAAATGATTTAATAAAAATGTTAACCTATGGGGTTAGATCATGATAGGATGTATTTCTGAGGTAATATTTCTAAGAAGCTCTGGACTTGGTTCGGTTATTCCTAGAGGGCCTGAAACTTTGGAATGATGCTAATGAAATATAATGTGTAATTGTTAATGCTTAATTAATATTTAAAGAATTAAATAAATTAAATTTAAACTGATAAAAATTGAATGAAACAATTTAATAAATCTCTTAAAATGGTTGTGTTTTATAGGATACCAAGTCATAACAGTTGAAGTCAGGAGTCTGAGAGATGTTAGCTACATTTTAGTGTAAGACCAGGCTATTCCCATAGTGTGGTTGTGAGATATAGTATATTGTATACTTGTCGTGTTTCTATACACTACTCCACCACGTCAGTTAGAGAAATTAACACCTTGGGGAGTCTGATCCCTGGGGGTGTTTTCCCCATCATTATGGTGGGAGGATGGATGGATGACTACTCGTTTTGGCCCTACTCTCTTCCCTTGGTAGTTACATGTGATATTAGCCACACCGATTAGTTATCACCATATATGTTTGTTTAGGGTTGTAATGGATTGTGGTTATTCACACACATATATTCGGGATATAGTTTCATATGGACTACTATAGGTGTAATGTAACACCCTAACCCCAGAAGCCCAAAGTTGATGCATTATTTTAATATATTGGCATGTTTACATGGAATAAAATCTCAATTTACCGATTAGTTTAGTAGTTATTAATAAACTAGATAAAAACATGGAACTCATTTTATAATTGGAAAGGATACAAAATATGATACATAACAAAAGCTAATAAACTACATCCTAGAAAACACAATAAATGATAACTTATTCAAAACCTGGGAAAGGAAAAAACAAATGAAATGGTGAGATAAAAAGCTTAGTAAGGGTAAGAAATACAGAACAAGATTCCATTACATAAACATTAGGCACGGTTAAAAAATAAAAACATATGCCTTTAAAAAACATGATCACATTATTGAAGGAATAAAAGATGAATAAATAACGCCATAATCAGGGGTATTCTTCTAGTTAAAAAACCCCATGAACAATGAATACTATTTTCCTAATTAGTGAACTTATAATGTGGGACATCATAACCATACCCTCAAGGCTTCTTTCTGTGACCATAATTAATCATTTTGTCAAGGCTTTGTGCCAAGACCATAGTTTGTGTCATGAGACACATCGATGCACATAAGGGCTAAAACAAGACCCACCCAACACATAATAAGTCCAATTTATTCCTCATATGAAAGTTTTCAATGTAAAAAAACATAAAAATTCATATTTAAACTAACATATTAAATGTAAATAACTTTCCCCAATCATTTAACATAAACACAACCATTCCGAGTAATATGGTCAGTGGTCTCAAGGTAGAAAATTAACAATAAAACTAATCATAAACCATTAAATAAAACATGATAGATGACAAAAAATGATATAATCCTCAATCAAGAACAAGATAAAACAAATGACTTTAACATATATGAAGATACTTTTAAATGATACCATTGAAAAATCCTTGAGTAAATAATCTTTAAACATTCCAAAGTGTCATATACCACCTAGAAACATTAAAATCATAATCCATTATAATATCATGAGAATAAGGAGACTGTTTATATGATATACCAAAGGGAATTACATAATCCAAAATAAATAAATCAGTGGTTAACAATTCATATATTCCATAAAAGTTAAAGATAGAAAAGAAACAACCTTTTTTACTTTGGAAAATATGTGTTCTTATTGAAAATATTTTATATTTGTCATAAATCAGGATTTAAACATGTATATCCCAAAAAATAAAATTTAAGGTTATTGAAATTATATTTTAGTCTTAAATGAAGTCTTATTGTGGTAAAATAATTTAAAAAGTTGTTTTTAGAGAAGCTATAAAAATAAAACATTTTTGGGCGGATTTAAGGAAAATATTAAAGGATTTTAAAGTGAAAAGGCATGTTTTATTTAATAAAAGAAGAAATGACCCAAAATATATTTCTCACTGTAAAATGTGTTATTTTATAAAGATAAACATGGATTAAAACTTATTATATGTTGAACTTAAAATAAGAAAAAATCTGAAAAGTTCCCTAAATCGAGCTTGTATTTTGTGAAGAATTTTTGAATGTCCCTTTTAAAACATATAACAACCTATAAATAAATGTAGGGTTCTAGTTGGAAAAACTATTTATAACATTCATATAGAATTTATGTGGATTACAGAAGAATAAATAATAATATCATTGTGGGGAGTGAAGAATAATAGAATCCCGAATAAAAATGGTGATTCTGGTAGATTATATTTAAAACTTTATAATCTATTGAATTGTACACCCCAAAATTAATATTAACAAATGGTAGATTTATTATCATAAAAATAAATGTATTAATATTGTGAAACATCAATGTGAAGTATACAAAAACCATAAACATGTATTATTAGTGAATATGGAATGTCTCACAAAAATGGGAGTGAGATGAAAAAACCCTGACCTTATGTCTGAATGTGTTCCCCTCTTGAACATAAGGTCATATAATATGAAATTATATTTATTAATAAATTAATCAAGAACCTATTTTAAATGTATTTATATTATCATAGTTTTATTATTCTCTTTATGTCCTTATTGATTAGTTATAAGATTGATTTTCGTCGTTCCGGAGTGTTTGTTTCCTTGAAATTCACAATCCGTTAACTTGTTTTTATGTAATGGAGTTCATGAGGAATGGATGTAAATATCCAGAATTGAAATTTCATTTTATGTATGAACATACCTAAGTTTTAATGGACATTTCTATAATTTTTTTTCATGGCATGATGATGAATAATTAGATGAAATATTAATGACAATCACATAGATTATTTAAGCACTATTTTGATTATTAGGTACTAGTTTGTTCATATGATTTAATAATATTAACATATACTATTTGTTGAATATTAAATAGGTTATAATACATATATTTTATTTGTTTTTAACCATCCAAATTGTTTCATGACCTGTAATGAAGGAGAAATTGAAAAATAAAATTTCTTCGTCCATGAAGGATGTAAATTGGAACCTCATGGAAGATGATTTTGTTTATAAAATAAATGAGAGACAAAAAGAATATTGATTATGTTTTTTCAATTCACATGATATAATTCCAGTAAATAGATGAAACTGGATTTATAATAATCATTTGTATAGAGTAGGCGAGGAGAGGATAACAATATAAAGGAACTTCAAACAAAAATTAAAGAAATAAGACTTCATATACCTCTTTAATCCACCTCCTTGAGAATATATTAATGGGAAGGGATTTTAGTCTTTTGGAAAGACCAAGAGTTTATTGGATGTGGGGAGTGACTAGGGAAGGGTATATGGGCAGAAAGTTGAGTATCTTCAAGGCAGAGAGGAGTGAGGAGAAGAGGGAGTGAGGGGGTTATAGTGGAGGAGAGGAGTGATTTTTGAATATTTTATTCATTATTTAATTATTTCCCTCAAGAAAACCAATAGTGTTGTTACATGTGACCCAAAATAGTAATAAGTTCATGTGAGTCTGAACTAAGTGGCCTTAAATCACTAATTATGTCATATATAGTGTATTTAATTGATAATTTCAATATACTATATTTTACAATATTTCACTATTCATAAAAAATTGAAGAATTTCAAAAAAATCCAAAAAAATCAACCTAACCATTTTTTGACGTGTAGAATTCAAAAATGAAATAAATTTTTTAAAAATAGTTTTCTAAATATGATAAATTATAATTTTAAATTAAATCATACTTTATTCAAAAAATAACAATTTTCCAACTATAATTCATTTTATATTACATTGAGAAATTAATCAAGATCTCATTATCTTGTAACCTTAAGTAAATAAAAATAATATTATAATTTACTATTCATAATATTAACATTAGTATTAATCTTATTATTCATAAGTTTATGTTACTATTCACTGAAAATCAAGTTGGTTCTATCATACTCCAAATGACTTACAGATCACAACTCTAGATGACCATTTTCCAAAATTCAAAACATAGAATAGGTAATGTTGTGTTTAATGAATAGATTATAAAATGTTTTTTTTGTAGGGACTTAGTGTTTTATGAATTCAATATTTTTTTAAAAATAATGGGGTGTTTCATTCCCCCCTCCTTCCAAAAATTTCATCCTCGAAATTTGAAATTGAACTTCAAAAGTTAAAGGTATATACTTGAAAATAACCTAATGGGAAACCCACATAAAAAATATGGTTAAAATATCCAATTAATAATAGGAAAGGTAAATTCATCAGTTACTAAAAAACAATGCATTCTAAATGGACAACATGGTCATGGAAGATTAATCAAACCATCATGTAGTGAAATTAAACTCTAAAACCCCATAAAATAATTAACATAAACCAATTCGTAAATACATAAAATTAAAAAATATAATAATTCAACACATTATAACGAAGGTATCTAAATTTCCATGATGAACATATCATTAACCCTTAACCATCAAGAAGAATCTCTAAAATTAACATTCCAATCATGTGAATAATCTCATCATGTATCCTCTCGAAATATGGTAATAACTTGAATTACCATAAAAACAATATTGGGAACATGCATACTTCTATATTCCTTAAGTAAGATACATGTTATTAGATATATTCCATAAAACCAAAAGTGTTTTAAAATCTATATATCATAGCATAGAAAACTTCTCAACAAGTATATTATCAGTCCCTAGATAGTTAGTATTTATCCAAATCAATCATTTCTTCATCATTATCTAAAAATCAGATATATATTAAGGGCTTTCATTCCCTCAATCATATTTTTTTTATAAAATTTCTGACTTTCTACAGAATCACTTTTCCTTTGTACCATTCATCATATGACTTAAAATCCTTAATGAATGATTAATGCACTAAAATCCTTATATATCTCATAATTCATACAACCAGTACATTGCTAACAAAATATTCAAATAGAATGATTCTTGACTAGGCATATTAATCATTCTACATCATCTGCGGTAGCATCATAACATGATCATTATCTGCAATCATCATTTGAGGTATATTCCTTTGACACATTGAACATTGATTCGCATAGTGTCCAATCTCCTCGTAGTTGAAGCATTGTATATAGGAAAATTATTTCCCTGTCTTTCAATTATGAGAATGGTGTCCTTTTTGTCCACATATTAAGCAAAATACTTTTCCACTCAAACATATTCCAATGTGATTCCTTCCACAGTTATCACATGAGGGAAAATAAAACATTCCCTTCTTCTATTTATCCATGTTTTTTTGTGCCATCCTCTTATTATTTTTCTTCCCTTGAAATCCGTATAACTCAAAGAAGTCTTTAAATACCATGTCAACACATGATACCATTTCCTCATTTGATGAGGATACTTGGGAGACAATTTTCCGTTGAAATGATTGTTTGAGACCATTAGAGATATGATCCTTCCTACTCTTCCCATCATGTGAATTAATGAATTATCATTCCTTTTTCTAGCTTCCATTTCAAATCAATTCCATATTATATATTATCTCATAACATTATGAACTCCCTATGAATCTAGACATCTTATAGCACATAGCATAAATTTATGGATCATAAATCCTAGAACCATATACTTTGGTTACTATGGGGGTATAAATAATTCATAATGGTGGGTAAATAAAATGTGAAATATCCCAAGAATATCCCCTAGGAGTGTCAAACCATGTGCATAGTAAGGACTTTTTTCTTGTACTAGGATAACCAGGGTCATGCTCGAAACTCCTTGTTAGTTTTTTCACTCCTAGGTACATCTATGACAGAACCACGCCCACTTTTAGTATCTAGATAGTGATGTATTTTCTATAAAAATCCACATAATATATTCTTTACTAAAATACCAGGACGTTCATGTGTGTTTATCCTCAAAGAATAAAATAGGGATTTGTTCCTTAATCTACGTTTTCTAAATCGAGTTTCCAAATTTTCCGCTAAACTACCTTTGATACCAACTGTAACACCCCGACCCCCGAATCTGGAAGATGGTTCATTATTTTAATACATTACAATGATCATAATGAATTTAATCCAAGTGGAAAATCATTTTAGTAGTCTTGATGAAACTATAGATATATATGGAACCCATTTTACATTTGGAAATGGAACAAAATAAGATACATGAAAAAAGATAATAAACTAAATCCTTGGTAACTCAATAAATGATCTCTTCTTCATAACCTAGGGAAGTAAAAACAAATGAAAGGGGTGAGATCAAATGCTCAGTAAGGGTAAGAAATACAATGGAATTTGTCATAACATAAAAATTAGGCATGTTGAATAAATAAAAACACATTCAATTAACAAAAACATGAACACATTATGGAAGGAATCTGAGCTGAATAAATAATGCCATAATCATGGGTATTCTACAAGTCAAATAACCCCATTAACCATAAATACTATTTTCATATTGATGGAATGTATAATGTGGGACATCATAACCATACCATCAGGGCCTCGTGCTAAGACCATACATAATTGTTTTGTCAAGCCCTTATACCAAGACCATAGTTTGTATCATGAACCTACCAATGCACTGAGGGGCTATAGCGGGCCCATACCAACACATAATAAGTTCAATTCGTTCCCCATATGAATTTGGTGATCATAAGAACGTACACATTCATATTGAAAATAACATGTGAAATGTAAATAACTTTCCCCAATCATTAATCATAAACACAACCATTCAGAGTAATATAGTAAATGGTTTCAAGATAGCACGTACACAATCAAACTAACCATTAAAAATTAAATAAAACATGGTGGATGATTAAATAGGAGATAAAACTCATTGAATAACATGATTCAACAAAGGATGTTGAAATATATGAAAATACATTTAAATGAGACCATGGAAAAATCCTTGAGAAAATAGTCCTTAAACATTCTAATGTGTTCCATACCACCTTGAAAAATTCAAATCATAATCACTTATAATATCATGAGAATAAGGAGACTCTTGATATTATATAACAAAGGGAATTACATACACAAAAATCATGAAATAAGTGGTGAATAATTCATATATCCCATTAAAGATAAAGTGTGATGAGAAAAATCCTTTTTTACTTTGGAAAGAGGCGTTCTTTTTTAAAATAATTTTTATTTTTCATAAATATTGTTTTAAAGATTTATATCACAAATAATAAAATTTAAGGTTATTGAAATTATATTTTATTCTTAAACAATGTCTTATTGTGGTAAAATCATTTCAAAAGCGTTTTAAATAAGCCTTACAAATAAAACATTTTGGTGCGTTATAAGGGAAATATTACAGGATTTTAAAGTGGAAAGGAATGATTGATTTAATAAAATAAGAAATGAAAAAATATATATTTCTCACTTTTAAATGTGTGATTTTAAAATGATAAATATTACTTAAAACATATTACTGATTAAACTTCAAAATATGTAAAAACATAAGAAGTTCATTAAATCAAGCTTGTATTTTGGGAATAATTTTTGAAAGATACTTTTAAAACATATAACTCCCCATAAATTAAATTAGGATTATGGTTGGTACAAATATATAGAACATTCAAACCGAATTTACGAGGATTAAATAGGAATAAAGAATAAAATAATTGAGTTGAGTATATAATAAGAGAAACCAGAATTAAAATATTGGTTCGAGTAGATTATACTTAAAACTTCATAATCAATTGAATCATATGCCCAAAAATTAATATTTATAAATGATAAATTTATTATCATTAAAATAAATAGATTAATCATGTAAAACATTAATTGTTAGTATTCATACACCATACACAAGTAGTAGTAGTGAATATGGAATATCTCACAAAAATGGGAGTTAGACGAAAAAACCCTTACCATAAGTTTTAATGTGTCCCCACCCCCTTGAAGTTAAGGTCGTAGAATATGAAATTATACTTATTAATAACATAATTCAGAACATATTATACACATATTTATTTTATGATAATTTTCTTAAGTTCATTATGTACTTATTTATTAGTTATAAGATTAAATTATATTGTTCTGGAGTGTTTGTTTCCTTGATCTTCATAATCGGTTCACTTGTTTTTATGTAATGGAGTTCATGAGGAATGGATATAAATCTCCATAATTTAAGTTTCATATTATTTTTGAACATACTAAAGTATTAATGGTAATTTATTTCATTTATCTACATGGAATTAGTATGAATCATTAGTTGAAATATCAATGACAATCACATAGATTATTTAAGCTGTATTTGGATTATTAGGAACTAGTTTGGTCATATTATGCAATATTATGTATATATACTATTTCATGAATATTAAATAGGTTGTAATAAATACATTATATTCTTTTTAATACATCAAAATGGTATCATGACCATAAATAAAGGATAAATTGAAGAAAAAACATCATCATCCACGAAGGATGTAAATTGGAACCACACAGAAGATGATGTTGTTTATAAAATAAAAGAGAGAGAGAGAGAGAAAATATTGATGATGGTTCTTCCATTAAAATGATATAATTCAAGTATATAAATTATACTAGAGTTATCATGTTCATTTTGATAGAGGATGTTAGGATAGGATAACAAATATAAAGAAACATGAAATGAAAATGAAATAAATAAAATATGAGTTTGCCTCTTGAATCCACCTCCTTGAGAATCTCTTAAAGGGAAGGGGTTTTTGTCTTTTTGAAAAACCAAGAGCATCTTAGACATGGAGAGGGACTAGGGAAGGGTATTTGGGCAGAATATTGAGGAGATTTAAGACATAGAGTAGTGAGGAGAGGAGGGAGTGAGGGGGGTTTTATAGTGGAGGAGAAGAGTGAATTTTGAATATTTTATTCATAATTTTATTATTTCTCCCAATAAAACCAATATTGTTGTATTATGTGACCCCTAATAATAATAAGCTCATTTTAGTTCAATCCAAGTGGCCTTACATAACTCATGATGTCATAAATAGTGTATTTAACTGATAATTTGTATATACGGTATTTTACCATATTTCACTATTCATAAAAAATTCAGGAATTTAAAAAAAACCACAAATTCAACCTAACCATTTACTGACATGATGAATTCAAAAATGAATTCCATTTTTTAAAAATAATTTCCTAAATATGATTAATATATTTTTTAAATAAAATCTTAGTTTATTTGCAAAATTTCAATTTTGAAACTATAATTCAATTTATATTACATTGAAAAAATAATCAAGATATCATTATCTAGAAACCTTAAGAAAATAAAATAATAATATTATTTAATATTCATAAGGTTCATATTAAAATTCATAAGGGTATGTTATTATTCACCAAAAATCATGTTTTCTCTATTAGACTCCATGTGACTTACTGATCTTAAATCTAGATAAACATTTTTCAAAATTCAAAACATAGAAGAGGAAATGTTGTGTTTAAAGGATGGATTATAAAAAAATTTGAAGGGACTCATTGTTTCATGAATTAAATATTTATTTTCAAAACCATGGGGTGTTATATGTAACATTTATAGGTTGTGATGTCTTGAGGATCATTTCTCGGTGTATCAGCTATAATGGATCTTGGTATAATGCCTGATGTATGATACACGTTATGTGAGTTGTGGTGGATCCAAAAAACTACATAGTTACTTTGGTTATGTAGACCTAGTGGTTGTGTTGCACGTGGTGAAAATTGTAGTGCTTCACACATGTGTCTATGGGAAAGCCTTTTGGAGAGATATTCATAGGACGTGCGGCGTTGGGACAAAATAGCAAACCAGTGGGGAAGTGGTAGTGGGGTAACCGTGATATTATTTATTATATTATATACTCTTGTATTTGATAATTGGTGAGAGTATCAATGGTCAGGCTGAGAACTTAGTATTTATGTTTAGGTGATGAGTTAGTTTTACTTGTTGTTCACTGTGCTTTAGCATGATTTATTTACATTTTCATGAGAGGATTCGAGGAGGATTTTAATAAGTATACTGTTATACTCACCCTATGTAAATATAATTTTTTCAGGTAACTCGGAGAAGGTTGGAAATTAGGCTGGTTACTACTATCTTAGGGTTGCATGAGTTGTTTGAGATTCTTTCTCACTACTATTTTACATTATTTTTGTACTTGCAGTTTTCATTTCCAGTTGTAGTAGATCTTACATGAAATTACAGATGTGTACTTGGTATTTTTTATATTACAGTATGAGTTGGAGATGCTTGGTTTCAGTCTTATCTCTCTCTTCTGCATGTGTTTTCTTAGAGTCTAATGACTCCCATTTTTTTTGTTCACTATACCCTCGGTCCTAGTCACCAACCTGGGGCCTACTGAAGGTGGGACTTAGGGGTCACTATCTCCCTTCTCACAATACCGGCCCAGGTGTGGTAAAAATCATTGTGAGGGGGTCATGATAGTGTCGATGGAACATGGAGCATCGATGGCACTCAGAGTGTCGATGTCGCATGGAGCGTCGATAGTGCATGGAGAAATGGTGGTTCAAGGGGCGTTGATGGTGCAAGAGCGTTGATGGCGCTTGGAGAATCTATGGAACATGGAGTTTCTATGGTGCATAGAGTGTCGATGGGTCATGAAGCCCCCAAAGTCATGTAGTCACCATGTCATAGTCAGTTGCAGGTTTGCGCTCATACTGTACTTATACCAAGAGTTCATACTCTTCAACCCCAAAGTATGTATTCAATCTTTCACAAGGACCTACATAGAGTATCTCAAAATGAACTTCTCATCACAAGGGTCCTAATGCCGAAAACAACTCATCAAACAGACACAATTTATGAATTATATGACTGTTTTTCTCAAAATGACCATCCTAGGTATGGTATAGGTCAGATTCACCCCACCGGACCCGACCGACATGACCCGGCCTGGTTTGGCAGACCCAACCTGGTTCATCCAAGACATAACTAGCTTGGCCTATTGGGCTTGATGGACCTAGCCCGCAAGGTCTCTAGGGTTTCTAGCTCATCTGGTCCATCCCAATGCATGTCGGCCGATTTGGGTGCATCAGACACGACCTTCCCTAGCTACATCCCTTCAATCAACGCAAAGCCATGCCATATTTCAAACAACCGACCTGCCTCCTCTACATGGTCTTGTGGCCTCACCACCACCATGAGATCCCACTGATGCAACTCCAAGTCATGTCCAAGTTCACCACCATGGCCACATGCTGCAAACCCCTGGTCACCGCTGTGACCACCCTCTAATGAGGTCATACATGGACTGTATCGTACAGTTGGAAGCCCGACCTTCTACACTCCACTTAGAATGGTCACCCCTCTTGAGATGCTACTACCTCCACCGCCAGCTGCCCCACAATCATCCTATCCCTACCGACATTCACCACGCCTAATCCGGCACCACCCCACCTGAACCGGCCAAAGGCACCACTACCTTATGCTGCCGCCACCTTGTGCTGCCATCGCACCTCCGTGGTGTCGTCACGAGATTACTTCTAGATTCATAATTCACATAGGGTTTCAAAACGGTAGTGAGATGGAAAATAACATGTGAAGAACGCGTGAGACTGATGGGGGAGTTTGAAAGAACATAAATACCAAAAAATCATATCTTGGCCTCAATTTGTTCATGTTAAGAGTGTCACGAAGAACAAATCAATGCATATATATAATCCCTATTCAAACCCTGCAAGCATAACACCCATCCTATAGGTGATCAACACACGAATCAACCTGTTTGTTGGTGGACCTTCATTATTCATCAGATATAAGAGGGGGGGAATGAAATCAAAAAGAGAAACAACATCCTTCCTCATGGTCGGATCAGTCATTGACGAAGAATAGAGGTCTGTGTCATCGTTGGTCCTCAATCTTCTCGCGTTCATCATCAAGAGAGTTTCCTTCCACACTTTAGAATAATTCCAAGGTTATAGTGATAATCCTAAATTCCTGACAATGGTTTTATTAAATATAAAAACTATACTGCATACAAAAAAATACTTTTATTTTAATATTTTATTGGTGGTTAAGTCCAAATTCTAACTTTCACAGTTGACCAGTGCCATTAAATATTAGGCCCTACCTAAGGTAAATGAACTTCTCTGAATGCAATAGTGCCCTATGATTTATAATCAAGGGACCTATTTAGATGTTATTCTTGTTTTAAAGAAAAACCACCCACGTGATTTTTTAAAAAATTATCATTTTTCATCATATCATTCTAGGAACATTGGGCCTCAGAATCTCATACTGTCTCAGTTCCTGGTCTCATAATTTTCCCAATTAATTTATAAAAATAAAACTGGAGAAAAATATGATTCATTACCTGGGTACTATCAAATATAATTGAGTGAATACACATGGGTAAGGTTTCATTCTTTACCTCGGAGGATATCCCCCAAAAACCATTCTATCTTATAAAAGGTTCATTATTTTGGCTCACATCCTCATTCAATAATCATCCTACATATCTAATAAACAAGATGTTTTTGTATACATTATTTCACAACATAACATTTTAAGATATTATTCCACAAACTATACTCTTCAAGAACTAGTTTATGTTCAGAAGAGGTAGCATGAAAGTAATCCTCTTCTATCACTTCGGAATAAACAATATATGGATAAGGTAAGAACAACCAAGTTATCTTATTCCTCAAAGTTCTTCCTCAAACATATTCCTCAATATTCTTTAAGCCTTATTATAATCATCAATAGTATCAGATACACAATATTTAATAGTATCTACATAGAAAATGATCAAAAGTAATGGTTTATGTAGACTAATTTCACTCTTCTTATAATTTATCATCTTTTCCTTTAACACTTCAGAGCTATAGTAGAAGAAAACTAGATTCCTCTTGGAATGACCTATGATTTTAATATATCATTTCCTGTAATTTAGTCATATATGTTCAACAGCTTTCTCCACATGTAACACCAAACAAAAACATAGTCATGATATATATATATTATAAATATTAAATATGACTGTTGAAATTATTTTTTTAATTAATATGTATAAATAATTGTAACCCAATTTCAAATTATATTAATATATATTGGTTATTTTATGTATGTTTACCAAATTAAATATTTTTTTAAAGAGTTTATATTATTTTTTCATTGCAGTTTTTATAAATGAAAAATTAGTATATTATTTTTGAAAAATTAGGTCAAAAAATATAACGTTGATTGACTAATTTCATCCTTGTAATTATTTTATAGAAACTAATAATTAGAATAATTTGATTTTTAAAAAAATATTTCCCTATAAAAATTGTTCATTGTTAAGATTTATTAATTTATTTAAATGCTAGTGTAATATATATTAGAATGTTTAATTGAAAAAATGAATGTTATTTATTGGATTCATTTTAACAATATTATATTATGATAATTTTTTTTAATTTTTCTTAAAAATTTTGATTTTTTGTTGAATAGTGTATTATATCATTTTCATAATTTCCACATATTTTATAGAATTATTAATGTATATGTAATTTAATTAATTTATGGTTTTTTTGAAAAATTAATTATTTAACAAGTGATATTATTAATTATAGAAATATTGAATTTGGTTTAAAAACCAAGAATTATAATTTTTGAAAATGAGTGATATTTTTCCAAAAAAAAACTATTTTTAATAGATAATATATTTGTTATTTAAAATTTAATTTTTATCATTTTTATAAATTGAATAAAATAAAATGTTCTAAATTTTTTGAATCTGTAGATATAAATTATTCATTAAGGGACATTTTCTGTTTGGGAATAATGGATATGTGAACATCGTTAAAAACTAGATACCAAAATAAATGCTAAAATTATAAAAATAATGATTATAATTGTAATGAGTTAATAACATGTTTTAAATGTGTGTGGGAGTGGGTGGTTGAGGCATATAATGACCCTATGTAGATCACAATCTAATATTTCCCTGTTTTGGATCCTCTTTCCATGAGAGTGAGTTCCCATTATTATATTTTATTTGGTATTTTCAAAAATGTCATCCCTTTACACTCATTAAAGGGGTTTTCCTCTCCCCACTCCCCATGAAAGAAAACCCACCTATGTTCATCTCACAAAATACTCATTAATCTAATAAATTTTTTTGCAAACTATAAATTTGTTTTTAGAATTCTCATAATTCCATCACTTTTAGGATTAACCCCCTTCACAAAGGAGATAATCCAAGAGGTGAGGTAGAAGTTCCTAACCTCTATTTTTTTTTATGCTCTCATTTTTCAAATTTCACCACATGATCTTAAAATGAAAAAATATGTGACCTTATTATAAATATATGTTATTATAATGATGGTATATGCATTAACCACTATTCCATTTTCTATTTATAAAAATGAATAATTGAATCGGGTATACATGCGGACTACCGCCTACAAGAAGTAACATGATTGTTTTCCATAATAATGATGGTTAATTAAGTTAATTTAATATATTATAATTATATATATATATATATAATATTTAATACTATCAAATGATAAACTATATTAATCCTATCACCGTTACTAGGGAAAATAAAATCATAATCCACACATATGTGTAAACTACACCCTCAAAGGAACGATGTGTTCCATTTTCCATTACTTAATTTAATTTATGGTTAAAATAATGATATTGAAGAATAAATATGAAATTTATGATATAAATAAGTATGAAAAACATGAATCATATACCCTCTAAATTTGGTACCTACCCCATACCATCACATACCTGAAGGGAATTCATGATACCCATGGGTTGGCGACTAGAACTCAGATATCAACAACAACTAGAAGAAAGATTCTATCTAACCTGAAGTAGAAAAGATGAAATATATATATATATATATATATATAAGGAATAAATGGTGGAAGATTAAGTAAGAAACATATTTTATATCAAAATGAAATATGAAAAGAGATAACATAAATGTAGCTAAACAATGTCCAAGGTACAAGTACAAAAAAAATTAAAACTAAGAAGAAAACAAATACTCCATGTGATAGATTTGGAAAACTCCCACATATAACAACTTTATATCCAGACAAAATTGATAGAAACACAACCACCCCATTATGGCACTTTTCTATTCTCGGCATTGAATAACCTAACAAGGTGTACACACCCCTGAAGGGATGCATAGGGTGTGATATAAATAGGATCAGTAGGATACCACCAAGTTATTCCATATCAAGTATCTATACAAAAAATTAATACATTCAAAACATTAATGCAAACAAGGCATGATAATCGATTAAAATTTTTTTTATCTAAACCATTGTAAATTTTTTTTTATTTTTCCACAATTCAAAATAATATAGTTAAAAAAATTTAAACTAATTTCATATAAATCAATATAGTTAAATCAAATAATGTATCACATATCATATCATATCCAATACAGACTCAAAATCATAGGTAGCATCAATACATGGATCAAAATGGGTTAGGATTTCTAAGACACTCATACCAATATAGAGACAATAATATGAGTAATGTATCTAGATATATGCATTACATATTTATGGAAGAGGAATACCCTAGCAAGTGAACCTACCAATAGGACTGTCATGTCCCAAGAACAATGAGCCTAGGGGGGAGAGGAATAACCCATGATGGAACCCCTCGATTGTATCAATGGACGACTCATGTTACTACACCTTACATCTAAGTACCCAAGGATTCTTATGTTCTATATTTTCCAAACCATTCTATCCAAACTATGATTTAAAAAAAAATTCATAAATCCTTTTCAAAATGTCTTAAAAAAACATTAAATTTTACTAAAACAAGGTGGAACCAGTATATTCTCAAAAACCCATTTCTAAACATACAATTCAATCATCCCAGTTTATGTATAAAACATTTTATAAATACGAGAACAATATAGTTCACAGAAAATTGTATTGAGACAAAACCACCTACCTAAAACTCAGGTCACATACACCCACATTAAGATACACCAAGATAACATAACAAAAAGAAACAATGGGAAATACAGAGTCAATATTCACATCACATAATCAATTAAACAAGAAAAATTATTGTAAGAGAGGATAGATGAAAACATAATTCATAGAATTCTCACACCACACAACAACCAACACAAGGGTGAGCCTATAAAGGAAGATCACACATCTGATTCGGAGAGATGAACTAGAATAATAATGAATATAAATCAATGATGGAAATGATATATAAGTATTTGAGATCCCAAAAATCATCTAGGAGGCCTCATAGGCCTCGAGGGAGAAGGTTCACATTGATTAAAAAATAAAACAACCGTACAGTGACTTAAAGAGAACTAATCTTGAGTTATTCATAATGTGAAACCAATTCATTGTGTGAATTTATTAATTTGAAAATTACACCAATAAATGAATCACCTCGAATTAAAAATCCCAATTTTTACAATTTCATGATGTAAACCCAATTCACGATGTGTAAAGCTTTCATTCCTTGAACCAATTCATGAAATCTACCTAAAAATAATTCACATATTTTAAACCATTCACGATGTGAAAAACACCCAGTGGAATGTAAAAATTCTAAAATTTTAAGGACAACCTCTTAATATTTTATACATATATACACATACTTCATTAATTCCATGATATTTTCATCCTTGAACATTGGTTCATAATGTACAGTAAACAATATATATCCATGAGAGTCACAAAATTATCCCAAATAAATATGAATACAAAATGAGAGATTGGAAATACATAAAAAATGTATTATTATGTCACAAATTTTCCTCCATAATACATTATATCCTTAAGATGTCATATGGAATAATGGTTTCTAGAAATAGGTGAGGGAAATGCTCCCACATCAATGATTAATGCTCCCAAGTCTCATGAGAATCTAATCAATGATTCCATAACATTACACCATGTAGAATTGAATTCCCACACAATACCTTTACCTTAGATTCAACAATCTCTACTGGTTATTCCACAACAAAAACATCTGGCTCCTACTCGATCTCTTCGCAACTCAACACATGTGAGGGATCAGGATGGTACTTCTTGAGGTAAGATATATGGAAAACATCATGAATTCCCATAAACTAAACTAGAAATTCCAACTAATAAGAATCCTATCCAAGCCACTAGGTGGTGTGAAATGATTTAATATATCTCAAAGTTAACTTTCACTATTTTCAAGGCCAATAGTGATCCAACCAAGGATAAAATTTAAAGAAAACCTGGTCAATAATAGAAAAATATAAAGGATGATGATGATGATACGTATATGATTTCTACAGACTCTGATCTGTGTGTAGATGTTGACATGTATATTAAATCCTCATTGATGTATCTTGAATGAGAATCAGTCCTACCATAGAGTCCTTTCCCACCTCGACCCAACAAAGAGTTGACCTTCACAGGGGACCATAAAAGGCCTCAAAGGGATCTATTTTGATCAACGACTAATAATTGTTTCTATAATCAAACTGAACTAGTCCAACAAGCTATATCATGTTCTACATAAATCCATGAAATATGCGTGAAGCATATCCTCCAAAATATCAATAGAATGCTCCATCTAACTGTCAATTTGGGAATGGTAAGTTCTAATAAACCTAACCTGAGTTCCCATATCCTCCTAGAGACTCTTCCAGAACATTGATGTAAACCTAGTATCCCTCTCCAAAACAATTTCATAGGGAACATTGTTGAACCTCACAATATCCGGTATATATAGCATACTCATTTCTTCAACATTAGTGTTGTCCCTAATCGGAATGAAGTGAGATAAATTTTCAATTGATCTATCACTACCTATATATCAGTCCTCCATGGGGGAGTTCATATTAATTTAACAATAAATTCCATGAAAACCAATTCCAATTTCCAAACAGACACCAAATGAGGTTAGAAAACCCTATAAGGTTTCAGATTCTATGCCTTTATCTGTTGGCAGGTGTAACAATGGGACACATAATCTGAAAGGTTACACATTCTACCAGACCACCATAATCATTATCTCATGTCATAGTACATTTTCATATTACCTATATGAACATAGCATTAATAAATATTATAGTCAATCAAATAAGATATTCTCTTAGACGTTGGGATGAAAAACCCATCACCGAAAATCATAATACCATATGAAGAGAGAGACCAACCAGAAAATAGTATCCTCACCATACAAGGGTTCCTGAATTTTCAATAAACATTCCATCCTAATGTTGATCCTAAAAAATAAACTGAATATGATATGATTATTTATGAACACTTTTCAAAATCATACCTAAAATATCCTCCAGATTATCTAAGTGCATCTGAGCGAAGAGTCTTATATGGTTACACTTATCCTTCTATTCTATAATAACTTTCAATGATACTTTTCGACTGAGCGAATCTATGAAAAGATTTCCCTTACCCAAGGTGTAGGAGATATTGATGTCAAGTGTCTAATATTATTTCACCCCCAACATCTGTTTTATTTTCATGTGTTTCTATGAAGTGATATATCTCAGACACTCATGGTCAGAAAAGACGATAAACATCTCCCCAAATAATATAGTGCTTCCAAAATTTAAGTGCACAGATAAATATAGGTATTAATAAATCATGATTAATATAATTCTTATCATGAATTAGAAGCTTGAAAAATCTATAATCCACAACATAATCGTCCTGTATAAGTGCATAACCCAGAACAGCACCTGAAGCATCATAGAAAACCACATACCCCTTACCAAGCTCAGGTAAGATTAGAATAAGAGATAAAGTCAGAAGTAATTCTATATCATTGACAGATGTATGACACATTTTTTTCTATATGAAGTTCACCCCATTAATGGTATTAATTCTCAAAGGTGATCCCAACTTAGAGAAATATTTGATGGACATTTAGTTATACCAAGAACGAATAAATAATTTCGTAATATCAAATACATTACATGAATCATCCAGTGTAAATACATCCTTCACATTCCCATGACCAATTGATAATACATGCTTAGAAATAATGATTCATAAGAACATCAATTCTTGGATATAGAAAATACATTTTTAGACATTTCTATACAAATGGTGAATCCTAAATATTTCTAGAACCAAACTCAAATGGTGATGATGCTCGTGCTCAAATATTTAATAAACCAAAATATTTTCCATGAACCCTGACGAAAAATGTGTTGAGAAACCGATGGACTATTTGAATCATCAAATCTATGAAAATTATAGGATCCATATTTATAAAAAACAATATCACAAGATATTCATAATGTCTTTACATACTCCTGAAATTAATCTTTGGTATATCAAACTCTTGAACTCTGAGATGATGATAACCCAACCATTGATCAATCATTGAAAACAAATTCACACCATTAATTAGTCAAAAAAACAATAAAAAAGTAAAATGATACCTATTCTTAACAGTTACCTAGTTCGACTTTCAATAGTCAACAATCAATTAGAGTAATCCATCTACCTTTTTTGAAAAGAGCATAATGGATTTTCAAGGAGAAATAGTAGGGTAAAAATACCTTTATCCATTTTATGATCTAACTAAATCTTGATCTCTTTCATCTAACATGGTTCTATAAAATAACATGGTATAAAATTGGATGCATACCCCAAAGCAGATCAATCTTAAACTCTACCATGCACTTTAGAGGATGAGCATAGAAATGACCTTGGAAAACATTAGGAAGGTCTCATATAATAGTGGGAGGATAAATTATCCCATAAAATTCCATAGGCTCAACTACTACAACATAAATCAAACTCATGGGATCTGGTTCGGAAGGGCCTACATGACTCTACCTCATATCCAACATTCTAGAGACACTCAAGTGCTCCCATCAGAATTAAAGAATGAAATACACTAAAGATAATAATCAATGTTAGAATTTTAAGGTATTAGTTAATACATCCCGATGATGAAATTAAATAGATCCATATCGGGAATGATGAAATCCTAGACACAATCCACATCAGATATCGATAGTGATCAAGGACCCCAAAACCCCTAATCGTTCTTATTTATATGATCTTTCCATAACTCCAATAAAGGATATGAAATCCACCAAAGTTTAAGAATATACAAAAAATAGAAATATATAAATGATTCGAAATAACATGTATCAAATAACACAATCTATACTAAATATATAACAAAAATGGCAGCAATCACTATTTTTGGACCCACAACTATCTCTAATGGAAAATAATAAACAATGTGAAAGTGCTTCACAATTAAGGCCTATGTTTGGAGCCTCACAGTATTTAAAGCATCTGACTACTCCATAGTATCCTTTTGAGTCAATAATTCATGAACAGAACAGGGTATAAACATATCCTGACATAAAAATTGTAAATGACTACAAAACCCACAAATATTATATATCATTTTCGGTGTGGAAGAAGAATTTCCGGTGTCCCCAAACATTACCCACTAATAGGAGGTTAAAGGCATGTGACTAAATTCAACAGAAGGGGTTGACGAGGCCCACTACTGAGAACTAACCCCACCACCCCTAAAATGATCATTCCACTTCATCTTCTATTTATGTGTGCCATTGAAGCTGCCATTGTGTGGAAGAGAAGGAGAAAAATAACCAACTTTTCCATACATATCCATATCTTTCATCATTTCCATATATAATATTTCTACATAGCTCAAAATATTCAACAAATAATCTTAAGATCTGAAATTTAGTTGCAAACCCTATAGGTAATTCTAAGACTTTAGATTCTCGTTATTTACTACCACTAAAGAAAAAAAGAATGAGCTCTATGAACAAATTGGTGTACACTGACAACAAAATGCTGTCCTTACTAAAATAGAGAAACTCCATATACTTCACCATAATTAGAGACTCAAGATATAACTATTGTAAAAAGAGGTTCTTGAAACCCTTCAAGTATAATCCCACATGTCTATCTATCAGTACCATGGAAACCCGCCATCTATTGTAGAAATACTTGAGTCTAAAAACCACACATTTTACATTAGTATTTTCATCTACATCCATGAGGTTTAAGATCTAGTTGATAATTTAGAACTAATCACCCCCCTATTGAGGTTCATTCATAAATTTAAAAGGATTGTGGCTTCTATCATAAGAATTCCCACAATCGATCCCTTTCTCATACAACTCTTCCTTATACCTCAAAAAATATGTACTAGTCGTGCAATATATTTTTACTGTCATCATGAACTATCCACAAAATAGTCTCAATAATATTCTGATCTAGAGGTGGATTTCCTAAAATATAATCCACTTCACCCTCGTAAAAAACAACTGGAAAATGTCTTAGAGGCATACTATTGCACATTGAATGAGTATAAATGATTAGATAGAAAGATGATCTCAGTTCAGAATAGAAAACCATAAATAAAAACTGAGATTAAGATCAAGAAATTATAATAGAATACAAACATCCCATCTTCCCATGTTATCTTAATTATCTCAACAATAATAAATGGGCAAGAAGTCATCAAAACATACGTATAAGGTCTCAAAAATACTATCTCCAGTCTACCAATATCCCAAATCCAATAATAACTAGTCCTCTGATACAAAATTGTGAAAAACTGGACCCAAATTTCCCCTAAACTGATACCCAACCCAAACTATAACATATTCAAAAGGAATTATTAATCCCTAGAGTTTGTCATCTGGCACCCAAAAGACAAAAAAAACTAGATGGAGTGATTTAAACTAACCCAATAAAGAACATATTACACACACACACATATGTATATATATATAATGGGAACAAAAAATTAAAGAGTAAATAATAAATATATGTCATTTCAAAAGGAAACATCATAAGTGATACAACTAAAGTGTAGCTAAACAACATCCAAGGAAAAGTTCAATTGAAAATGAAAACAAAAACAAAAACAACTACTCCATATGATTTCCTGATAAAAATACCACCATCCCACTAAGAGATACTTGGAAATGGCTAGAAGAAACCTCAACACATCATTGTGGTTCCATACCTATCCCTACATGAAAATACATAACAGGGTCAATGAACTACTGAAGGGGTGCATAGGGTATGATCTAAACAGGTTATGTAGGATACTGCCCAAGTGTTCCATATGATGTCCATTTACAAAAATCTAAAAATTGTAAACTTAAAATAAAACTATGCATGATAATCAATTGAACAGTTTTTATATCAAAATCATGGTAAAAAATATTTTCATTTTCCCCATCGTTCCAAAAAATAAAGTTTAAATAGTTGTAGAGTATTTCATATACATAAATTCAATCAAAAATATCATGTCTCAGTTATCATTTAAAATCCAATACAAACCCAAAAACATAGGTAACATCACACCAATTATCACAAATAAGATAGGCTATCCAGGACACTTGTGCCTAGACATAATCAATTTTTTGAATCAAGTATCTAGATATATTCCTCGAAGAGAAAGATAAGATGAACACTGTATAAATTGAACCTACCAATAGAAATATAATTTATATATAATAATTGGCCTAGTGTAATGTCATGTATCTGTTTAGGCCAAGAATTTTCATGTTTCTGAGGGTCATCGTTCTCAGATGAGTCTTGGATTGAGTTTGGTGGGGTTCGTCTATGAAATACGGTAAGTAAGGTGAATAAACAATGTGTACAGCTTACACACCATGTAAGTGTGCTCCATGTATTATTAAGGTTGTTTCATGGGATTCAACATGATTTGTATATTTTTGGGGTTATATAACAAGAAGTCGCACATTTTTCATTAATATTTGACCCCAGACATTTACACGACATTTAAATGGTTTACAGTCCTTGTAAATATCTTATGAAGTGATTTTATAATTTTTTTCACCTTCTTGGGTTTCAGAAAACCAAAAATTAATCTATTTTCCAAATTCCATTGGCTCCAATCTTTTTTTTGATATCCCTTTGATGTTAATCAATCCTTGGGATACTTTATTTTATTTGTGGTGACCCAAGTTGATCCTAGTGGTTTTCCATCTTCATTTTATAGAAGTTTCTTACAGTTTTACATCATTCACTCTCATTAATTATTACTATATAATGTAGTATCATATCTCATATTTATAATGGGGTTATGTTTTTTTGTGTAGTTGTTCCATGAAATCCTTGGATGGATGCAGTTCGTGAGGGAGATGTGATCAGAGATCCGCGACATGGTTTGTTCTCAAGTATAGAATGTTGATAGATTTTGATGTAGTGGATTTTTTCTTATCATAATACAATTATGTGAAATAATTTATTGATAATTATTTATACATTTAGATGGAAATGGAATTAACATAATAATATTTTATCTAGATAAATAATTTGGACTACGATTTCAAGTCAACAATTTTTTTCTTTATACCATGATAGTGGTTTTCCTCTTGTTTTCCTAGATAGTGTCATAACTATGGTATATTCTTTGTTAGTACGTTGTAATTAATAAATTGTATTGATAATATTTGTAAATAATATAAAGTTGTAATTATTTGATAATTAATTGGATTAATAATAATTTACAAAATACATGTTTGCAGTCTAGTAGTTAATGTAATTTGATAATTATCAAATTGATGTAATGCGCATGTTCAATTGAAATTTATCTTCCATATTATTAATTTAATTCATATATTATGTTTGTAAAGTTTATTATTTATGATAATAATTTAATATTCTTGTTAATTGAGAATGGTACTTCTCTAGGTTTGTTGAAACCAGAATAAATGCAAAGAGAACATTTTTCTCTTATTATCTTATTAATGATAGATGGTTTAGGTTTCATGTAGTTGGAACTTGTTATCAATTAATCAATAAATTCATGATGGAATAAGAAATATTTTTTGATGAAAGTAATTTTATAGACACTGAGTTGCCTATATTATTGATAAGGTTGAGGACTTTTTTTGGATCTATGATAGCTCGTTTTTGTGTGAAGGTTAAATTATTGTCTGAACTCCCATATGTATTGTTGGTTATGATTTATTGATTGTTCAAACAACTTTTGTGATGTGAACAAGTAACAAGCCCAAGGTTATATGACTTATATGGATCATTCTAGGATGGATATTATGATATGGTGTGTGGAGGCCCAAATGTGATGTGATCGTGAGATGTCTGAGATTGGGAAGGATGAGGTGATATATGTGGGTAGGGAGGCCCAGAGGATGTGGTTGTAGTTTGTCCTTATGTTTAACAGATGCATCAATATATTATTATGGGATTTAAAGAAGGAATTGAAGGGTATTAAATGGATTAAATATGGGCTTACACGTTGATGAGATACTGAGAGCTGGTATTCTCTCTTGAATCTATTAATGCCAGATTGTTTGGTTTTATTGTCTTATCTGCATTCCTTTCTAGATTGCATGACGTAGCTAGAGGTGCATACCTATATGTTTCCTCTTGGTGGTATCTTAGTAATGTCTTCCTAGTGTATCTTGTTTATGGAATAATTTTAATAATGACTCAATAATTCATTTCAAACATGGTTGGTTGTTGATGAAATGAAAATTGTTAAATGATGTTAATCTAGTTATATAATGGATCTGGTTTGGATTTTTCTTAGAGGGAATGGACATTAATCTTCTATTTAATTAATTATTTTATAAGTAATGTAATGTGGAATAATATTAATAGTCAATTATTTTTACTAGATTAATTAATGAAAGTAAATGAAAAAAATAATAATTAAAGTTTATCTTTTATAGATTTATGTTCTTACAATATTTTTTTTCTTAGCATTGGCAGCTGGGAGTCTGAGTGACATTTGTTTTAGTGGAGTCTAATATTGGGCTATTCATATAGTGAGGATGTGAGATATATTATATCATGTAAATTCTTTGTTTTCATGTGATTCCTTAACCATGTCGATTAGGGAAACTAAAAGCTAGTGGACTCTAGGAGGGTGTTTTCCCAAACATCCCAGTGGGAGGATGTATGGATAACTACCCCCTTTAGCCCCACTCTATTCTCTTGTTAGTTACATATAATGGTATGAATTCCAGTTAGCTTCCCCATATATTTTTGAAGAGGGATGGGAGGTATTTAAGTTATTTCACACACTTTTATTACTAGATATAGTATCCAAGTGATTATTATTGGTATGAAATGTATAGGTTGTGATATGTTGAGGTACTTACTTGGTGTATGGGATAAAATTTCTTGAGGTATAATATGTGATGTTTGATATACATGACCAGGTATATGTTTTGTCATGTAAACTACTTGGCTGATATATATTTATATGTGTATGGGATGATATGGTAATGTGTAGCATGAAGTTTAAGTGGTGGTTCCTTGCCCTGGTGTTTTCGGGTCGTCTTACATTTGGAGAAAGATGCTCAGGATGTGTGTTGTTGGGGGAAGAGAAAAAATATAGTGTGGAGAGGTAGTAGGGTACCATTTAGGTCCATTATTATATTATATGTTCCATTTTATGAGATACATGGTGAGGGATATGCATGGTAAGTCTAGGAACTAAGTATACCTATTTAGTTGATGAGGTAGTTTCACTGTTGTTCCCTGTGATTTAGTGTGATTTTATTATCTTTTTACAAGAGGTGCTTGGGAGGATCCTAGTGAGTATAATGTTATGATCAAACTAAGTATATATAATCTAATTTTCAATTCAACTGGAGTAATATGGAGATTAGGCAATATATTAGTAGATTTTGTTTTTAAAGGAGTTTTTTGGGTTTTATGATCATTGTCATCATAACCTTTTTAGAACTTATAGTTTTACCATTCAATTATTGTAGTATTATGTGTAATTTTTTGTTTACATTGGTTATTTATTTTATATAGATGTATTAGAGGGTTTTTAAAATATTATCCATATTATATCTCTCTCTTCAGCATGTTTCACTTAGAGGTAAATACCTTCCATATGCATGTTTAATATACCCTCACTGTTCATCGCCATCCTGTGTCCTACTGAAGGAGGCACATTGGTGGTCAGCATATATCTCCCATAATTGTGGAATCATTATGGGGATGTGTTCCGGACTCGGTTGTATCAATGGTTCAGGTTTGAAAAATATAATGGAGTTTGGAGTTAGGAATAGGTGAGGTTTCAGGGGATGGTAGGAAAATGATGTCATCCAATTCTAGTAGGAAATTAAAAATGGGAGATCATAAGATACATGGGTGTTTAGGGCCCACTATGATCTGATGCATGTACCTTTATGTTTATTGAGCCTAATATATGTATTGATACTGGTTTCAAGGTAGAGACCTAGGAAACGATCAAGCATCATTATTATTTTCACCTGTGATAGAAATGAGTAGACCTTGGGTAGATTAAAACATTAACAAGATAATTAATTAATTTATTTATTAATTAATGTTAAATATTCCATAATCCATATTTGGAAGCTCTGACCATGTTTTATTTTACAGGAATGGCTCCAAGTTGATGTCCCCATTAGGGTTGCATCAAATATGTTAAATAGGAGGTTCCATTTGATCACTAAAATGTAGAGGTCGATGATGATGAAACAAGGAGGAAACTCTTAGATAATTTGTACCAGAGTCTATATAAATTTGAGGACTTTGTTTTAGATTTATTCCTAGAGGACTGTTTGTAGGAAGTTGACATTGCTTTCTTTTCAATATGTGGTTAGAAGGCATACTCAGTTTCATTATCAATAACAATGTTTCATGGAGTAGAAAGGAAGAGGTGGTTCTTGTTCATTTGGGATCATTAGGAGTTTGTAGTCTTATAGGAGATGTTTTGAGACCCGTTTTGAGAATATATTATTTAGTCCACCATGAAGGCAGACCGTCACTAGGAGATTCCAACCCTTTGGCATGGGAGTTGTAGTATGTGAGAGATTAATATCAATTTTTGGTCTTTTTTCAATATTATTTAGACCTATTTCAAGATAAGGAATCCATGGGAAGGCCATTTTTGGAGGCTTTACAACAATATGTCTAGTTCCATGTCATATTTTTTTATGTTGGAGATGTATCTTCATGTTCTAGAAAGAGAACATGTTATTGTTAGTATGTTGTCTAGAGCCACTGAAAAATGAGAGGTGAGTATTCAAGAATACTCACTTAGAAAATCTATGATCTGGGGTTCATAGTTATCAAGATAGAAGTGTTTTCAATCATCTAGGGGTAGGTCCCATCCCTCATCATCTAGTTTTTATAGCAGTGGAGGATCTCTCTCCTATTCGAAGGGATCATATGCATTTTCCCATGTAAAGGATGAGGTGATAAGTGGAAAGAGTGCCTATCCTATTTACAATATCAATATGTACTAGGTGTTTCACATCATGTTCCTCTATTGAGGTTGTTTTAGATAAGGCAGCAGTAACTTGGTGGTCCAGTTTGGTATCCAATGAGAGGAGATGGGGTAGTTATGGTATATCCCCAGATTCTCCTCATCCTCATGGAGTAATGTTTGGACATGGAAGTGGTTGTCTTCAGTGATTGAGAGGTCCTGCAGTAGGCTATGGTCTACCCTATACATTATCATTTCTAGTGTTAGGTGATCCATATTTTGATCAAGGTACTATTTTCAATTTTTCTACTTTGGTTCATGATTGTTTTGATCCAGGGGTGATCCACCCATTAATATCACCTACCCTCATCTGTTCTATGGGAAATGAGGTAGAGAGGCATCCAGTACACTAGGATTTGACTATGCTAGTCAGAGGTTGAGATGACTTGTATGGAGTATGTAGAGACTTTGATCTAGTTTCGAGGTAGTACCACTCTTGGATGGATTTATTATGTTTATAGATACATCCATATATTTTCACCCTCAAAATGGATTGTTTTATTTAGTATAGTAAATCTTGGTTTGATTTAAAAGGAAATTTTTAATTTATGGTGCTAATGGAGAGTCCTCAGTATTTTTCAGTTAGAGAGACCCTCATATGGGTAAGAGGTGCATTTTTTCATGTAATCTATTATGGATGAGTTGATACTGAGATTGTTTTAGGTACAATATTTGGTGTTTCCCATGGTTTGGGAAGAGTACCCTAATTTCATTCTAGAGAATTATCTCCTTTACGAGAGATAGATTTATGGATTGAGATATAACTAGGAGTGTCTCTAATCTTGATGTCTCTATGTAGGATAGAGCCTTCATATTTGTGGGAGATTCATGCACAACTCGGTGATTTTTTGTAGTAGGGTTTTGTTCAGATGAGTGTAGAACATTTTGGTGGGCTAATTTTTCTTGTTTGTGAAGATGATGGATCTTTTTGGATTTGAATCAATTATCATCACTTGAACTAATTGAAAATGAAGAACCTATATCCTATTACACGGATTGATTATTTATTTGTTCAGCTAATGTGAGAGAATTGTTTCTTGATGATTGATTCATGGTTAGGATATCATCAGATGCCGTTGAAGGATGAGGATATTCAGAAGATTTCATTCTATTTTCATCATTGGAATTTTGAGTTATCTTTATGGCCATTCAGTATGATGATTTATCTAGATGTATTGAAGGGGGTGATGAATATAGTGTTTAGTGAGTTCCTATATAATTTCATTGTTTTTTTCATTGATGACATCCTTGTGTAATCCTTGACTATGGAGGAGCATGCAGTGCATCTTTAGGTAATGTTAGGAGTCATTTCTCATGATCATCTATTTGGGATGTTGTTGAAGTTTGAGTTATGATATCTTGAAGTTAATTTCTTGGGGCATGTGGTATCCCAGTAGGGAGTAGTTATGGATCCTTAGAACATAGAGACATTGTTGTCTTGTGAATCCCACAAGATAAAGTAAAAGTTGTGGAGTTTACTTAGAAATATAGGCTATTATAGGAGCTTCATAGCCTATTTCTTTTGGGTTGATAATCCTTTGAAAACATTGATGAAAATGGATCTGGAATTCCTGTGGATTGAATAGTATCAAGTATATTTTGAATACCTGAAGGATAATTTGGATAGAACTATAGTTAATTATTCTCTATCAAAGGGAGTTCATTTTGAGGTTTTATATGAATGTTCAGGTCATGGTTTGGGATGTGTTCGGATGCATCAACAATTAGTTGTTTCTTTTGGGTATAGGCATTTACATCACCATGAGAATAACTATACCACCCATGATCTTGAGTTGGTGTTTGTGGTGTTTTCATTATTGTTATTGTGACATTACATCATCAATGATAATTTTTATGGTTTTTTCGAAGCATAATATTTTGAGGTATGTCTTCTCCTAACATGATGAGAACTTTCATCAGTGTCAGCATATGGAATTCACACGAGATTAAAACGTTGAGATTTGGTATACACCAATAAAGGGGAATGTTGTAGCTAATATGCTAATAAAAAAGTCACTTCTTGATACTATGTATGAATTTGGATATTCCAATATATTTACGGAAGAGATCTTAGTGATTCATACCGATATGGGAGTGGTTGGAGCATATGTTTTCTTTTCTAGATGATAGTGCATTCATCTTTGGTGCAGCGGGTGGAGGTTTCCTAGTTGGGGGATTCTTAGGAATTGATTTGGAGAGATCAAGTTGTTTATAGTGATTCCCCTAATGGTTGGATTGAGGATATAAAACATCAATGGGTGTTTCTAAGATGTATTTTCATTACTATGGAGATACATGATATGGTTATCCATGTGTTCCATAGTTTTCCTTTGGTTGTACATCCATGAATGAAAAAATATATATTGATAATTGCGTGGTTGGTTTTTTGGCCTAGGTTGAAGCATGCATTTTTAGATATGTTTTCTTATTGTTTGGTTTTCCAGAAGGTTAAGGATCAGCGTAATGTTCCTGATCGTTTTCTACAACTATTAGATGTTCCTCAATGGAAGAGGGAGGAAATATAGATTGACTTAGTCACCGGTTTACCTCAAGATCAAGGAAGCTATGATTCTATATTGCTTATAGAGGATCTTTTAATGAGATCAACCAATATTATTGTAGTGAGGGAGTCATGATTAGTGGAGTTTGGGTTGAGGTAGTATATGTAGGAGGTGGAGTACCTCCAAGGATTCATGAGGATGATCAACTTTGATCAAGATCCTCATTTTACCTCTAGGGTGTGTACATGTCTCCATCATACTTCTCAGTTAGGAATTAGTACTAATTTTTCTCTATAGGCATATGTTCGGATAGGGAAGACTATCCATACTCTTGAAGACATGTTTCACACTTGTTTCTTGTAATTTTGAGGTTTTTGATTGAGAAACCTACACTTGGTCAAGTTTTATTACAATAAAAGTTTTCAATCCACCATTGGTATGGCACTATTTGAATATTTTTATGATTGAAATTTTTGTTCCCCATTGTTCTAGAATGGGGTCAGAGAGAATGTAGTTCATGAGCTAGAACTGGTAAACAAATATGATAGGGATGGTTTAGGTAATTCATGATAAGATGAAGGTAGTGTAGGATCATCAGAAATCTTATATTGAACATTGAAAGAGACATCTAAATATTGAAATTGTAGATCACGTGTTCCTAAAGGTGACTCCTCATGGTGGGAAGTGAGGGTTTGGTGGTTGGGGTAAGCGTTCTCCTTAGTTTGTTAGACCTTTCAAGATTTGTCTGGTGTTATAGTCACAATATATTAAATAGAAATTAACCTATATATTATCTGGATATACTATGTTTTTTCACATGTTACCTCTCTGTCATTATCTTCATGATGAAACTCATGTCATATATTGGGGTGAGATAAATGTTGAAGATGATGTGACCAATGATGAGTGGCCATTGGAGATCCATGACTTCCAAGATAATGCATTTTGTGGTCGTTCTATTTCATTGGTTTGTGTCTTTTGGTTGGACGATGGGGTGGGGGATTTTACAGGGGGAATGTGAGTCACATATTCTCCCTTAGTACATCGATCCATTTGATGATTAGCTCTTCTTCTGTAATTTTGTTCTATTTATATTTTGATCCTTCCAATCTTATGATATAATTTAATCTTGTTGCTTGTTGTGTATTTAATCTCATTTGGGAGGTATGTCCCATGGGGAGTTTTTAGAATATGTTTGTATTTTTTCATGGTATTTCATTTCTTCCTTTGATGATGTGGTTGGTTTTTTATGGTGGTGATATCTTTGAGAGGTAACTCGCAAGGTGGTTTTTTAGGCGACCCCCTTATGTTTCCTCTCTTGTTTGGTTTTGGATTCTTGAGAATTAGAATTTTTGAGAGGTATATAATGTATGGTCTTGTATCCAAGTAAACTTACCCTTTTTTTCTTTCTAAGGCACGTGGTTCATGGGGGAAGCTTGGTGTGTGTCTGGAGGGTTTTAGTTGTAAAATTATGGATATATAGTGAATAAATGATGTGTAAATCTCATACACAATGTAAGTGTTGTTCACATATTTCCAAGGTAGGATCACAAGATGCTACATGATGTGTATATTTTTAGGGTTAAATAATAAAAGGAAATGTGTTATTAGATGATATCTAACCCCCAACATTTACATGACATATAAATATATTACACACCATGTAAATCTTCTATGCATAAGTTTTATAATAAACTTCAGCAACTTGGGTTTCTCAAAATATTTGAATATAATTGTTTTCTAGTAGGTTTTAGATCCTCCCATTTGTTTTTTGAGATCACTTTGATATTAATCCGTCCTTGTTCTTCTATCATCGATCTGTGGTGACCCGAGTTTCTCCAGGGTGCATTATTTCTTTATTTTCTAGTGGTTTCTTATATTTTGATCTCATTTCATCTTGTTTATTATTAACATGAAATGGTGGCTCATATGCTATTTTTATAATGGTATTTTTTAGGTTCTTTTTGGTTAATTTGTTATACAGAATCCTTAGATGGATGTAATTCTGAAGGGATATGTGATCCAAGATCCGCGATATGGTCTATTCTTGTGTGAAGAATTTTGACAGATTTTGAGTAAGGGGATTCTTTTCATCTATTACTTTATGTATGTTCAATTTTAAATTGAGCATTATTTATCCCTTTAAATGAAAATGTAATTAACCCAATCATTATTGAACTATATTAATAATTTTGTTAGTGATCACATGTTCAAAAAGTTATTTCTTTGTACTATGATAATGGTTTTCCCATTGTTTTTCTATATAGTGTGATATCTGTTTTTTATTATTTTTCAAAATATTATTATTATTAGAGTGGAATGTTGAAATTGGTAAATAATTTAAATGAAGTATTAATAGATAAATAATTGAATTAAGAATAATTAAATAATGTCCATGTTACTAATCTGGCAGTTAATATAATTTGAAGATGATCAAATTGATGTGATGCACATGTTTAATTGAAATTGATATTCAATTTTACTAATGGAATTGATAAATATTTTCAAGAATGTTTATCCTTTACAATAATAATTTAAAATGAATGCTAACTGAGAATGTTACTTCTCTACCTTTTTTAAAGTTAGTATAATTTCTAAGTGCATGTATTTCCTTTATAATCTTGTTATTGCTTGATTATTTATGTTTCCCATAGTTGGAACCTATTATTAATGAATCTGTTATTTCCATATGGAATAAGAATCTGTTTTTCTATAAAGATAATTTTATGGGACCTGAGTTACCTATTTTCTTGATATGGTCGAGTTCTTGTTTAAGATCTTTGAGAGATCATTTTAATGTGATAATTGAATTCTTGGTTTTAGGGTCCAGTTTCTCTATTGATTATACATTATTCTTTATTCCTACTTATTTTGTATTTTTTTTGGAAATGAGCCTTGTGTTATGAGCCTGATATGGCTAATCCTAGAATGGTCATTATGATATTGGGTGGGGAGGATTGAATGTGATGTGATCCTGGGATGGCTAGGCAAGGGATGGATGAGATGATATATGTGGGCAGGGAGTCCCAGATTATGTGGTAGTAGTTGACACCTGAATTGGCAAGATACATCGGTATGCAAATTTGGGTGTCAGGGATAGAGCCAGAGGTGATTGAATGAGTTAAATATTGGATTACCCATTTATGATATGTTGAATGATGGTATGATTTATTGAATATGTTTAATGTAATGTGGCTGAGATTCTATGACATCCCACATTTTTAATACACAACTTTTCATTACATTTTACAGATAGAGGATCTTTAAAGTCTTGTGTCTTGGAAACTAGGAACAATAAAAAATTGAAAACAATATAAAAAATTAGTATAATCCACTTGTAAGTCTTCATCATACGTTTATCCTAAGTACAATTATTGAATCTCATAACCTGGAGACATACATCAAAGGAAAGGGGTGAGCAGAAAGCCTAGTAAGGAAAACAACTGAAATAGTTGACATGTGGTCTTGAACAATAATTCTTTACCCAATGTATTGGAGAGATATCAGGGATAACCCTTAATATGTTTTTACCTTCATGTGACACACATATATCATAATCAAACATTTCATAAATAACCCATAGATAATAAATTAAATGGGTTCATTTCAAAATCGTGACGTTTTAAAATCTATTAATAATAAGACCGTTATGTCATTTATAACCCATGGAAAAGGAGTGAGGGTTAAATGTATGTCAATTCTAGAATCAATTAAATAATATTCTATAACTATTAACACTCATAGAAAAGAAATAGGTATGGGTATTCACATATATAAAATTTGATAAATTCTTGAGAGAAAGAGAGAGAAATTTTGAGACGAAATTTCTATAGCATAACGACTATGTAACTTGGTTTTAGAAAATAATAAAAATAGAGGGTACAAGAGTAACCCACACATAAATAACTTATAGTACAGTATAAATACTGAATAACATGGAGATAAGAATATGGTATGTAAATTTTAATGACATAACACATGACAAGGAAATACGAAAGAGCAGAGAGGATGCGATTTCTTTTACGAAAAATTCGGAAGCCTAACAACATCACGTAAAAATTCATAAAATAAAATGATGAGAGAGGAATGGGTCTCTCATCATTTGGAAATGAAATGGACAATTGTAAATATATAAAAGAACAATTCCCCACACAATAAAGTGGAACTATAAGACATAACATAAAGGAAGTCATGACTAAAAAGAGGAGAGTGAAATGTTCCCTTACCTTGAAGAGTAATTTCGAAAGATGGATGGTCGGGACCTTGGGAGGCTTAAGGGAACCTTGGGATGAATCCATGGGAAGTAAAGATACCTTAAAATAATTGAAAAGGATTTTGGAATGAAATGGATGAGGGAATGGATTTGTATTTATAGGAGAAGTGAGGGAACAAATCATTAATTTCCAAGGGACACCTCATCGGTGGTATGGGAAAAACCATGGTCTTGCCCATGGTATTTCTCGAGGGTATTGGCCACTTGGGACACCTCACAACATATCTTACTATTCATAAGTCAAACAAAAAATATTACATAATTGTTACATCTTTAATGATGTCATTAAACACCCGAAACTCAAAACTGTAATTTCACTATTCTCCAAAAATTCATCTATTTCAGAAAAATCCCAAAAAAATCACCTTAACCTAATATCAATGATAGGAATTCAAAAAAAACACCATTTTAAGAAAATAATTTTCTAATTATGAGATATTTAATTTTTAATTTAAAACACTATTCACTGAAAGTTCAACTGTTTCAGAAAAAACCCCAAAAAATCACCTTATCCTAATATCGATGCTCTAGAATTCAAAAATAAACTCCAATTTATTAAAATATTTTTATAAATATTTTTAAATTAATTTTTAAATAAAAACACTATTCAGATGAAAAAAACTAATACAGAACTAATAATTTATGAAACAATTATTCACTTATTTTATTGAATCACATTACCTAATCAAGGTCCCGAAAATATAATAATACTTTCTTAAGTGAGATTACTATTCCATTTGGTCACATTAATATTCATAAGTGTAAAATTAATATTCATAATTTAGTATTCACCAAAAAATATGTTGATCTTATTAGACTCTAAATTTCTTACTAAACACAACTGTAGAAGACCATTTTTTGAAAATCATTACACATTATTAATTATTTAAGGTTTACATAAATATTTTAAAATATCCTTTTTTTTTCAAAAAATTCATCAATAATATGCATCCTATATTTATCCAGTCATTTGAAATTTGCAAACTTTACCATTGAAATAAATAACAATTTTATTTATGTCAAAGGATTACAGAAAGCAGCTAAGGTCTCGTTACATGTCCCCTTATAATAACAGCATATGGGCTATGTGTAAGTCATGCCATGGTGATAGAATCTTTGGGTGGCTTGGCCAGCATTGCTTGAGTGGTGACCTCTATCAGCTTGAAATTCTCTCGTAGGCGATTCTGTTCAAGCTTCACATGATAAAGTTTGGATTGGACTTGGTCCAGAGAAAATCCCAATAGTGCTACCTCCTTCCCATGTTTAGTAAGATGGGCTTCTAATGACCGGAGTCTACTGGATGAGGCCATCGAATCCTCTATCTTTGTTAATTAGCAAAGATCAATTTAATTTACTAACTAAAATTTCAATGTTAAGAGTATAGCTTCCAAGGGTCATATTGACCAACGATCATATAAAAGTTGAAACCCAACAGTCTCATTTAATTATACTCACATCATTAATTAAAGAACATAGTTTTGTTGAGTATAAAAAAAACACACAAAATTATGAAACAAATATTAATAAAAAGTTTAGGTCATTACATTATTCCCCCCTTAGGAAATTTCATTCCAAAATTTTTAACTTGTACTCCCTAAAGGGAAAAGGTATGTGTACTTATTACTTATAGACTCTTCTGGTTCCCACGTGACTTTTTCGCATTTGTGGTTCCTCAAAAACACCTTAACAAGGTGGGTAGTCTTATTGCGTAGAACCTTGTCTGTACGATCCAAGATCTCCATCGACTGCACCTCATAAGAGAGGTCATGTTCCAGTTGTACCGCCTCTGGATTTAGTACATGTGAGGGTTAGGTATGTACTTCCTCAAGAGGGATACTTGGAAGACATCATGAACTTGTGCTAGATTTGGAAGATGTGCAAGCTGATAAGCCACTACTCCTACGCGATCAAGGATTTCATAGGGGCCAGTATACCTAGGGCTGAGCTTCCCTTTTTTTGAGAACCTCGTGACTATCTTCCAAGGTGAAATTCAAAGAAAGACCGTATCGCCAACATCAATCTACAAGTCCCTTCGACGGTTGACAGTATAACTCTTTTGCTGACTCTGTGCAGCCATAATGTGTTGTTGGATGGCATGGACTTTTTTGTCATCTCTTGCACAAGATTTGGCCCAAGAATCATTCTCCCACTAGCTTCATCCTAAGAAGTAAGAGTTATACATCGCTTCCCATATAGAGATTCATATGGTTCCATTTGAATGCTCGAGTGGAAGCTATTGTTGTATAAGAACTCAACTAAAGGGAGATGTTGATCCCATCCACCTTTAAATTCCATTAATAATGACCTCAACATGTCCTTGAGTGTTTATACAGTCCTTTCAGATTGGCCATCTGTTTGGGGGTTATAGGTAGTACTAAAATTCAATTATGTAATTAGAGAATGTTGAATAATTCTCCAGAATATTGATGTGAACCTTGGATAATGATCATATATGATAGAAAGTGGAACTCCATGTAGCCTTACAACTTCCTTCACATAAATCCTAGAAATTTGATCAAGAGAGAAATATTTTCGAATGGAGATAGAATGGGCAGTCTTGGTGAGATGGTAAACAATAACCCATATCGCATTATTTCCTTTGGAAGTTATCGGGAGACCAGTGATAAAGTCCATAGTGATATTGTCCCACTTCCATGCTGGTATGGGTAGTGGTTTCAATACCCCTTTAGGAAGTTGTCACTCTGCCTTCACTTGCTGACATACTAGGCACCATGAAATGTAGTAAGCAATATCCCTTTTCATATTATCCCACTAATAATGATCATAATGGTCCCTATATATTTTTTTCATCCATGTTGTTCAGAGAAAGTAGATATATGAGCTTCATCCATCAGATCCTTCTTTATTTTTGGAATAGATAGAACACACAATCTTGTATGAAAATTCATTACCCCTTCTTGATCAATAATGAACTCAGGAAACTTCTCATCCTTCATAGCCTCAAACTTCTTCTGTAACAAAGGATATTCTTTCTGAGCATTTTTGATATTCTCTAGTAATGATGGTTGAGAAAACATTTGTGATAGGATTGATGATGTCCCTTCCTTTATAATTCCCATGTCCAACTTTACTATGTCATTTATCAATGTATCTCTTTGAATTCTAATCTTGGAAAGAGAAACTTGGTCTTTCCTGCTTAATGCTTCAGCAACTTTGTTTTCTCTTCCAGGATGATAATTAATTGAACAATCTTAGTCTTTAATATGTTACAACCACTTACATTGTCTCACGTTCAATTCCTTTTGTGTGGAAATATACTTCAAACTTTGGTGGTATGTGTATATATCACATTTCTCCCCATAATGAAAGAGCCTCCATATCTTCAGAGCAAAAATGACCCCATCCAGCTCCAGATCATGCGTAGGATAATTCTTCTCATGATTCTTCAACTGTTGAGATGCATAAGCAATGAAATTTTCATTTTTCATGAGGGCTCACCCTAGCCCTTTGAGAGATGCATTTATAAAAATAACAAATCCTTCTCCACTTGATGGCAGAGTAAACACAGGTGCAGTAACCAATCTCTTCTTCAAATGTTGGAATCTTTCCTCACACTCCTTTTTTTCCGATGAAATTGACCCCTTTTCAAGTTAACATGGTTAATGGATTAGAAATTAATGAAAAGTTTTTCACAAACAACATATAATATCTTGTTAATCCAAGGAATATTTGAATCTCAGTTATTTTTGTAGGCTGAGGCCACTCCTCCAAAACTTTTATCTTTGCAGGGTCAATTTTGATTCCTTCATTGGTAACAATGTGCCCCAAGAAAGCGACTTGTTGTAACCAGAATTCACATTTCCTGAACATTCCAAAAAAACCTCTCCTTTTGTAGAGTTTGCAAAATATCCATTAGATTATCCTCATTCTCCTCACGAATTTTAGAATATATCATAATATCATCAATAAAAACTACCAAAACGTTATCAAGGTAGTCCTTAAAGTCCTTATTCATCAAATCCATAAAAATAGTAGGTGCATTAGTCATTCTGAAGTTCATAACAACAAACTCATAATGCCCATATCTTGATCAGAAGGCAATTTTCGGAATATCTTCTTTCATCACCCTAAATTGATTATAACCAGATCGAAGATCAATCATAGAGAAGAATTGTGCCCCATGAAGTTGGTCAAATAAGTCATCAATATTATAATAGGGTATTTCTTCTTCACTGTGATCCCATTCAGTTCTCTATAATCAATGCATATCCACATTGATCCATCCTTTTTCTTCACAAAGAGAATAGGTTTTCCCCAAGGAGACACACTCGTCCGGATAAACCCCTTATCCAAAAGATCTTGGTGTTGTTTCATTCATTCCTCATGCTCTACATTTTCCATCCTATATGGGGTCTTTGATATTGGATGAGATCCAGGTATGAGTTCAATAGGGAACTCTACCTCTCTTTCTGGGAGAGGTCCAGGAAACTCCTCGGGAAATACATCAATGTATTCCTGGATTATGGAGACAGTTTCTATCCTTAAACTCTCATCATCATCTTCTTCTTCACCGATCAACTCCATAAATAAGGATATCTAGGGATACTCTACACAAATATCAGGTTGAGATACCTATCCTTGGAATATAACTATACGTTTTCTATTCAAGACCACTGATATTTCATTGCTTCTACATTTTATCTTAGCATTATACTTTGAGAGCCAGTCTATCCCTAGTATAATGTCGAATTCTAGCATGGGAATGAATACTAGAATTGAGATAATATTTTTCTCACTAAAGTAAATACAATAGTTTCTAAACACCGATGATGCTTGGATAACCCCCCCAGGAGTCTTGACTAAAAACTCCACTTTTAGAAAATTGTGGTTTGATTCTAAATTCATTGCAAACATGGAGGAAATAAAGGAATTCATAGAACCAGAATCAAACAAAGTAGTTGCTATCTTTGAGAGAACAATAATTGTACCTACTACCACATCATTCGAAGCTTCAACTTCACCTGTCGTGATAGAAAAAGCATGACCTTTCTACCTTGTCCTTTGGTGAGGCAGATGGTGGTTCCCCTCCATAGCCCTCGGATTTGTACAGTGATTAGAAAAGTTCCCACGTTGTCCCCACTTAAAGTACTGAACATTAGGAATGTCCTAAACCACCTCCCCCTTTTCCGTTAGTGTTTTGACGTTGAGGTTTCACCTCACTATGACAATTCCTCGCAATATGGCCATATCTTACACACTTGTAGCATTTCCCACTCCCGAGCAAGTAGTTCCACAAATGCTTCATCCCACATTTATTACACATGTGATGTTGTACTTTCCTGCCTCCTATTCCCTGATCAAAGGTCCCCCATAAGCCTGGCTCCATTGATATCTTCTTGTCGTTTTATTTATAGGACCACTGCATCTCACCAAACTCTAACTCAACTTTCATCGCACTTTGCACGATCGCCTCATAGCTATCATAGTCTCGGTTGGCTAGATTATTCCACATATGAGGTCTTATTCCACCAAAGAATCTATCAACCTTACCACTAGGATACATTATAATGATAGATGTGTAACATGAAATCCTTGTGATGTTCATCTCATAGCTTCCCACAGATTCACTCTCCTTCTTCTTTAGCTCAAGAATCTCCTTCTCTATTCATGTTCTCTTGGAACAAGGGAAATAATTACTGAAGAAGATCCCTATGAACTCTTCCCACTCTATAGCTTCAACCTCCACTCTTTTACTTGTGTTTTTAATTAGTTCCCACCACTGATAAGTTTCTACTCTTAAGTGATAGACATCCAAGGTGACCTTCTCTTTCTCTAAACAGTAGAGCACAAAAAAGATCTTCTCGATAGAGCTGATCCACTGCTCAATAATCAATGGGTTAGTTGATCTACTGAAGGTTTGTGGTCATGGATGCTTAAAGTATTCAACATAATGTTGTTCTATTTGTGTTGAGATCAGTCTCTTAGCTTAATTCAAGTTATTTTCCATAACATGATCCAATTGGTTCATCATTCACATGAATGTTTCCATTCTGGCGTCCATTGGAGGGTCGTCAGTGCATGATCCATTGCAGCCACCATTTGAACAGTTCCTCCTATTTCTCTCCATTTTCTAAAAGAGTAAATCCTTAGTGTGAAACTTATTTCATTTACGAATCTTTTACCAATAATGTATTTTATGTCTTAAAACGTCTTTAAACAATTCCATTTCTCTATAAATCCTTCATAATGATTCGTAAAAAGCTTATGATTAACCAACCATATACCTTGGCAGTGGCATCACCAAGAGTGTTGCATGGCCCATTGTCATGTTCCAGGATACCCCAAGTCAAGCCCAAAACTCCTTGTCAGATTTTTCACTCCTAGGTACTTTGGTGCTAGAGCCGCCTCTACCTGTTCGTATCCAGACATGGACATATTTGCCTGACAAACCACTTACCCAATACTCACCAAAGTACCCGGAAGTTTTCCTATATTTATATTTTTCTATAAGATTATTCTGAATGTTTTAATAACCTAATTTCCTTAAATAAAAAAACGTCCCTCTAATACAAACTATGACATCTGACCTTTTTAATACATAACTTTTCATTACATTTTACAAACAGAGGGTCTTTAAAGTCTATTGTCTTGGAAATTAGGAACAATAAAAAATTTAAAACAACATAAAACATTATTTTAATCCAATTTTAAGGATTAATCATATGTTCATCCAAAGTACAATTACTACATCTCATAACCTGGAGACATATATCAAAGGAAAGGGGTGAGCTGAAGGCTCGGTAAGGAAACCAAGTGAAATAGGTGACATGTGGTATTGATCATTAATAATAAGAACATGATAAAAATCATAAAGACAAGAGATATAGAATAATAGGCATATCATGATAAAAATAACATGAATCATATCTTGAATATGTTGCTACAACATTTCGTTTAGACATTCATGAAATTATCACCAAGGTTCATCCCCAAGGTGTCAAAAAAATTACCAAGGTATCATAAAACTTGTCATCTCTAGAGATTAATTATTTACCTAATGAATTAGAGAACTATCAGGGTGCAACCTTAATATGTTTTTATTTTCATGTGATCCACATAGATCATTTTCAAACATTTCATAAATAACCCATAGATAATAAATGCGATTGGTTTATTTCAAAATTCGGACAGTTTAAAAGTTCTTAAAAACAAGATCGTTTTGTCATTTATAACCCATAGAAAGGGAGTGAGGGTTACGTGTATGTCAATTCCAGAATAAAATATATCATTTTTTATAACTATGAACACCCATATAAAAGAAATAGGTATGGGTATTCACATATATAAAATAATATAATTTCTTGAGAGAAAGAGAGAGAAATTTTGAGATGAAATTTCTTCTGCATAACGACTATGTAACTTGGTTTTAGAAAATAATAATAAATAGAGGGTACAAGAGTAACCCACTCATAAATAACATATAATATAATATAAATATATAATAACATGTAGATAAGAAAATTGTATGAAAATTTTAATGACATACCACATGAAAAGGAAACATGAAAGAAAAGAGGAGATGCGATTCCTTTTATGAAAAATTCGGCAGCCTAACAGTGTCATATAAAAATTCAGAAAATGAATGGATGAGAGTGGAAAGGGTCTCTCATCATTTGGAAATGAAATGGACAGTAGTAAGCATATTTAAGAACAATCCCCCACATAATAAAATGGAACTATAAGACACAACATAATGGAATTTTTGACTTAAAAGAGGAGGGTGAAAGGTTCCCTTACGTTGAAGAGTAACTTCGAAATATTGAAGCTCAGGACCTTGGGAGGCCTGAGGGAACCTTGGGATGACCCCTTGGGAGGTAAAGAGACCAAGAAATTGTTAAAATGGATTTTGGAATGAAATGGATGAGGGAGTGGCTTTTTATTTATAGGAGAAGTGAGGGAACAAATCATTAATTTCCAATGGACACCTCATCGGTGGCATTAGATAAACCGTTGGCTTGCCCATGGTATTTTACCTTTGTATTGCCCAATTGGGATTCCTTACAGCATATCTTACTATTCATTAGTCGAACTGAATGATTACATAACTATTACATCCTTAATGATGTCATTAATCACCCGCAACTCAAAACTATAATTTCACTATTCACCGAAAATTCAACTGTCTCAAAAAAATCAAAAAACTCACCTTAGCCTATTATATATGCTCTCAATTCCAAAATGAAATACATTTTATGAATATAATTTTCTAATTGTGAAATATTTAATTTATATGTAAAAACACTATTCATTGAAAATTCAACTGTTTTAGAAAGATCCCCAAAAATTCAACTTAACCTAATATCGATGCTCTGAATTCAAAAATGAACTCTATTTTATAAAAATAATTTTTTAAATATTTTTAATTTAATTTTTAAATAAAAACAGTATTCACTAGAAAAAAAAATACTTAACTAATAATTTCTAAAATAGTTTTTTACTTATTTTATTGAATCACATTACCTAATCAATGTGCCTAATATATAATAATACTTTCTTAAGTGATAGTACTATTATATTTGGTCACATTACTATTCATAAGCGTAAAACTACTATTCATAATTTACTATTCACCAAAAAATAAGTTGATCTTATTAGACTCTAAATTTCCTACCGAACACAACTTTAGAAGACCATTTTTATGATAATTAAACATTATTAATTATTTATGGTTTTTATAAATATTTTAAAATATCCGTTTTCTCCAAAACATTCATCAATAATATACATCCTATATTTATTCTGACATTTGAAATTTAAAAACATTACCATAAAAAAATAACAATTTTATTTATATCAAAGGATTACACAAAGCAGCTAAGTTCTCATTACATATACCCTTATAATAACAGCTTAGGACCTATGCGTAAGGTGTGCTAAGGTGATAGAATCTTCTGGTGGCTATGCCAATATTTCCCGAGTGGTGACCTCTATCAATTTGAACTTATCCCATAGGCGATTCCATTCAAGCTTCACATGATGAAGTTCAGCTTGGGCTTAGTCCAGAGTAAAGCCCTTATGGTGCTACCTCCTTCCCATGTTCCATCAGATGGGATTCAAGCGGCTCGAGTCTACTGGATGAGGCCATCGAATCATATTTTTGTGTTAATTATCCAAGATCACATGTATTTATAAACTAAAATTGTAACATTAAGAGTTTATCTTCCAACGGTCATATTGACCATTAGTTATATAACAGTTGAAACCCAACGGTCTCATTTAACTATAGTCATATCATTAATTAAAGAATATAGTTTTGTTGAGTATAAAATAAAAAAACACAAAAAATTAGGAAATAAATATTAATAAAAAGTTTGGGTTGTTACAGTTTCATGTTTTTATATTCATTCCACTCCCCACTGCTTGGGAAAACTGGAGGTTCTTGGTTCCATGTTTCCTTATGGTGGTTTCCTGGGATGGTTTTACAAGGGTACCGATTTTATGAAATAATGATAATAATTATTTAATAACTATTAACCCACAAGGTTGGTAGTTGATTAAATAAAAAAAGATGTTAATCCTAATAAACTATAAACTTTGTTTGGATTATCCCAGGAGGGTACCGACCTTACTCTAATATTTAACATAATGTATTTCAATGTAATGTAATATGGAATAATGTTAATGGTTAATTATTCTCTAATGGATTAATTAAATAAAGGAAATGATAAAAAAAAAGAAATAATTTACCAATAACTTTTATATTCTTTTGTACATATAGTATATGTGGTCTTATCATTGGCAGCTAGGAGTCCGAGTGACGTTATCTAAAGTTGATTCTAATACTATGTAATTCTCATAGTGTGGTTGTTAGCTATTTTATATCTTGTATATTCATTGTTTCATATGATACCCTACATGTGTCATCTAGGGAAACTGACGGCTAGTGGACTCTGGGAGGTTGTTTTCTATAACATCCCTATAGAAGGATGGATTGATGACTTCCACCTATATCCCTACTCTCTTCTATGGATATTCACTTACATTAGTATCCATGAAAGTTAGTTTTCCCATATATATGTATAGAGGGATGTGATGGATTTTGGTTATTTCAAAAACATTTATTACTAGATATAGTATCCAAAGGATTATTATTGGTATGAAATGTATATGATTTGATGGCTTGATTTACATACTAGGAGTATGGAATTTAATGGATTGAGGTATAGTACATTATATTTAATATATGTCCCATGGGATATAGTGTATCCATGAAACTACATGGTTACTATATGTGGATACGTGGATGGTATTATGTGGTTATGTGACACATGAGGTTCATGTGGGGGTTCATTTCCCTTGAGTTTTTGAGCAGGCATAGTTTTGGAGAGAGATGATCAGGACATGCAACATTGGGGTAGAGAAAAACACCAGTGGGGAAGTAGGAGATGGGTACCCTTGATGTTCATTATTTTATTGTATTCCCTCTTTCATGTGATTCTTGGTTAGATATTTTCATGGTGATGGAGGGAACATAGTATACCTATTTAGGTGATGAGTTATATTCTTTATTGTCCATGGTGCATTAGCATAATTAATTTATCATTTGCGTGATAGGCTCTAGGGAGGATCCTACTGAGTAAACTGTTATGCTTACCGAATGTATATATAAACTATTTTTTAGGTAATATGGGGAATTTTGGAGAACGTTCTTGATATTACTAAATAATGATTTTATTAGAGACGTTTGGGATTCATGGTCACTATCTTCTTACAATTTTGGTACGTGTAGTTTCCCTTTTAGTTATTATAGTAATGAATAACATTTCTTGTTTTAACATGGATTTATTTTATATATATGTATTAGTAGGTTTTTATTTTTCTTTATTTCTTATATATATATCCCTCATACACATGTTTCTCTTAGAGGGGAAAGCCCCCATATGCATTTTTATTATACCCTCGGTGCTAGTCGCAAACTCGACGCCTACTCGAAGTTAGAATTATGTGATCAATGTCTTTATCCCCTCATATATGTATCTTTGTGTGGATGTTTCATGATACCTTTGGAGTATAGGAACACCCCAAGAGTGAACCCCATGATAGTGTCAATGGATATGGCTAATAACTAAACCTTCCACCTAAGTACCCATGTCTTCCAATGTCCTACATTTTCCAATCCATTTCCTCAAAATCATGCTTTGAAAACCATTTCATAAATCCATTTCAAAATGATTTAAATATACCTTTTCTTTTACCAAAATAAGGTAGAAACCATCTAATCGCATAAACCCATTTCAATACACATAATTCAATCATGCCAGTTTTTGTATAATGTTTTTTGTAAAAATTATATAAACAAATTTCACCCAATATAGACTAAAGAGAGAACCTAATAACTAAAACATGGATAGCACATGACCATAAAATGACCCACTAACATGAATGCTAAAAAAGAGAACAAATGAGGCCTTAGAATTAATCCCCTCATATCCAATTCATATCAACTAGTAAAAAGGTAGGAAGATAGGATGGATCAAAATATACCACAAAATGCACTCTCCCCACACCACAACAAGTATAAGTGTCAAAATTATAAGGAAAATCATACAACATATTCGTAGATATTGGATCGTGTTGTTGAGCGCATCGAATTAGTGGTTTAATTTTGACTAGAATTTCTACAGTATAGCAGCATCCCTAGGTCATCTCTCGACGGAGCCTTACATCATTAATTTCAAAATAGGGTTTTGATTATTAAAGTATAAGGTGAATGAGGTTTTGTAAAACTTTTGTGTATGATGATTAAAGATGAAAATAAAAATGAAAGTGATAAAACAATGTGGAGATTAACAGAATTAATTAAGCGTGATCAACTCGGGGTACACTCATGATGTTTATCCTTCATCGCTTCATGATATTGGGTTATGATCTTTTAATCCCAGGTTTATAAAACCTAGAACCTGAATTTTATGAAGTTTATATTGGGATACCTCCTAGGGTTCAGTCTAAATAACACAATGATTCACTAGACACCGCCGATGATTGGGTGATTTGTGTTTGACTTCATTACCAAAACTCACCAAGGAAACACATGAAGATCTCGATGTGCTGTTCAGGTTTGTATTTTATTTCTTTTTGATACCATGAAATAAATGTAAATTTCCTTGAAAGTGCTTATGTGAGTTCTATTGACCAATATGAACCACACAAACACCGTAATTGAAAGGGGGAAACAGAAGTGGTGAACGGTGCGTGAAACATCACATGAATGGGTACCCCCAAACATGATCATATGTGTTGAGCATGACATACCAGTACATAACATAATAAAACTGAAATAGATGATGAAGAAAATAAACATAAAACCTAGAATTAAAAATATCATTCAATATGATACAAAAATGATGCTCGGTATTACATCATGTTCCTCCCCGGGTGATCACATGGGTTTTAGAAACCCATAGGAGAGGAGGAAGAGAAAGATGTTGGGGTAGAACGTCCCATAGCCTCAACAACTTCTAGTGATGTTGAGAAGACTCCTTGGGGACTCCAGAATGTCAGCACCTTGACTCCTGGCCGAACACCCAAATGGAGAGCCTAAGGTGCCATTTTATAGGAAAATTGGAAGGTGGTTTTAGGCACACAGATTTCTTCAATCCACTTATATCATGAGTTTCGACCAATAGACGCCCAAATCTCCCTTTTGAAAAAACTGGAAAGTTGTATCACCTCTTCCTGACTATATCCATTAAATGTTTTGCATCAATTGGACAAGTAGATCATGAGATATGGACAGATTACAGAACACCAGATTTGATTTTGTGCAGATTTGATTCCTTAGACAGATCAGTTCGGTTGGGCCCCTTGATGGCCGAATTAGGCTTGGCTTCCCTTGTAAGAGTTGTAGCCTATTATAATTTTTACCAGTACACAAAATATGTGACCATTTGGAAGCACAAAACTCTCTAAAAACAAACGAATAGTGGACATTTCTTCAAGGATCCATGCAATTTTGGCCCATTTTTCTTCCACTTAATCAAGGTCCCTCTAAATACTCTCCTCCTACATTGAAATAATAAAATATATTGATTAAAAATAATTAATTGATTGAAAGATAAAGTGAAATTTATTATTATACTTAGAATATTCATTACAAAAATATTTTAAAACAGCGGTGTAAGGGTGTAATGAAACAGCGAATCATAGTATGATCAAGATTCACCACAAATAAAATTAAGATCAATCACTGAAAAAAATAATATGGGATTATAAATGATCCGAAAAATATATTTTTATTGCTCTTAGGTATCATGGGAAATGATTCACATCGAATGGAAAATTAATCACCCGTACAATTCCCTAAGAATCACCAATCTTGAGACATTCATGATGTGAATTCATCTACCAATGTGAATTTGTAAATTCAAAAAAGACATTGAAAAACATGTCACCTTGAATTAAAAATCCCTTTTAACCATTTCACGACATTAACCAGATTTGAGACATTTAAACCTTTCACACCTTGAACTACTCCCCGACATCTAACTAAAAATGTATTTACATCATGTAATCTTTACACAATGTGAAAATGTAATGTATAAATCAAATATTCAAGATTTTAAAGTAAAATATCTTAATTCATTTATAGGTTTATACCCAGACACTAGTAAGTCTAACAAAGATACATCCCCAAACATTATGTCATTTTCCCCAACAAATGCTCTAGGACTTCGAATGTCCCAACAAAATACCCAAATAAAGATGATCAAAAAAAGAGATATGGGGAATAAATAAAATAATTTAACAAGATATTCAAATAATTTTATGATAATACCAGGTGAATAATATTTTATTTATATGAATGATAAAAAATCCTTATAAAACCAATGGCCTTAAAAATTTGAGCTAAAAATGGAAAACATTTTATTCATACTATGTATTTATTTCATATCAATAAATTATTCTCAAAATTATTTAAAATTATATTATATAAAACTAATTAACAATAAATTGGATCATTTTTCTATTTTTATAGTCATATTTCAACTATAATGTCTCATAATGAATCATTAATCATGGTAAGCTCATATTTGGGACAATTTAACCACCCACTATGACAATTTTATGAATTTATGTCATGATTGAATATCGTAACATAATCAATATTATAATATTTTATCAATATATAAATAATTTTTATTTATATTTGTGAAAATTTTATATCATTATTTAACATATTAATTAAGAAGACACCCTTTATTGGTTAAGAATCACGGAAAAATTCTTATCATCAACTTCATATTCATTTCTAAAGAATGAAACAATCAATAAAGGAATAAAAACATCAAAAATTATTATAATTCACCTCTTCTATTTACTTTATTTATATAGGAATGGTGATATTTGGAACATGAAAGAATACCTACATTGCTCATACAAAAATATTTTGAAATGATCATGATATCATATATCAGAGATTGAAAATAGGTAAAAAATAACTCTATTTATAATGATTATAAATAAAGGTATAAATGGTTACAATTATGAATAATGTTTTTATGTATTTATTTAATAAAATTAACATAATTATTCAGGATGTTTGGAGTAAGTACAGAATGAAATAGGACCAAAGTAATGGTTTTTATATGAAATTCCTCTAAGTGAGACATGTTTTTTATTATACACATAATTTCCAATTATGTGGGGAATATTCTTCTAAGTTTAGATTTTATAGAATAAATTAACTTCTATTAATTTCAATTTACATTCAATTTTAATCTATAACTTTTAATTGGTTTTTATCTAAATGATCATCATGCTATAACAGTTGTTATTAACTTGATTCTCATTCATTAAGTTATAATTTTTATTCCTGAAAATATTTCATATAAGTATTTAAATTATTTTCTATTAATGTATTATGTAGAATTTTTTATTTTTGTTCTAGGTATTTATATTTTTACCACATAAAACCCTTTTCAGAAGATTTTTTCATTATGAACTATGTCTTCTGTATGGGACTTCAGAACCTAAAATATCATTCTTTTAGTTGTATGGATTATTTTAAACATTAACCTTCAATAATATCATTATAAATTTATTACCCATTTTATATGTAATTAAATTTTATATTTATATAGAGAATATCTCTTTTTATTCAAATATTTATACATTATTTTTCTATCAATGAAAAATATAATGTTTTAGAGAATGAACCTTTATCTCTTAATCCACTATTTCATTGTTGTCAATATTTTCGTTTCTAGAACTTTTATCCCCTATTTTTAAGAAATATGTTGTAGATTATTTTCTATGATTATAATAGTGTTATGAAAATTTTCAAAATGGAAATATAATACTCTCTGTTGTGTGGGTTTCTAAACAAAGTAATTTCAATATATTTTCCTTCCATTGAAACAATTTTTTTATCTTCCACACAATATTTGTTTTGATAAAAATTATAACATTTCATGGAATTATTTATTGAATTTTAATTTTCAAAGGTAAATGCTATCAAAAGTTTATACTTAACATTTTGAAAACTAAATTTTGAAATTGACCTGTATCTTTTATATTATAAAAATACGATGAAAATGATCTCTTATAAAAAATTACTTTGGAGCACATCTTTCTAATATAATTGAAATTTTATTTGAAAATGTTACCCTATTTTTTCATGGTTTGTAAAAAAATTATTTTTCTATTTGATTTATAAAATATCACTTCATAATGATTTCAAAAGTTTAGGGACATTTCCTATTTTCAAATTGATTTTTACAAAACTCCTTAGTATTATTTTTTATGTATGTGATTTTCCCTATAAATATATTATACTTGATCGTGGATTTTTTTCAATTATAAATATAAACCTTATTTAATTGTATAAATTATATAATGTTCTTCTATTTTGTGGAAATAATATGTTTTTTATGAATCATATGCTTGTCCAGAAGACGATCGCACAATTATTATAATGAAAAAGGCTACAAGAGTCTAAAAATGAAAAAATATTGCAATATTTGAAATGAAAGGGGACTAGATTAGCAGGAAGATCATCAAGATAGGTAATATATTGATTAACCCCCTTATTCGCAAGGACATCAGCAAAAATGTTAGTTTCTTGATAAATATGAGTTAATATGTAGTTGATGTCAAGAAGAGTGCGGATACAGACCATCCAGCATGTGGTGATCTGCCATGCAAGATTTATCACACCATTCCAAATTGCTTGAAAAATGGTGGTCGAGTCACTCTCAATCCAAAGGTTTCTCCAACCATGTTGATTATAAAAATAAATGGAATGAATCATACTCATAATTTCATCTTCTAGAGGATAAGAAATTATACAGCTTCCATAAAAGCATCCAAGGATCTGACCAGCATGATTTTAGAGACTCGAAGCTTGACGTACATTGAAATTACATTACATTTTCCGAATACTTAGTACATAACAAAAACACACACACAAGGATCGTAATAGATTAGTGTCTTTGGAAACTCGGAATATAATCTTCTAATCCTGTTGAAATATCTTCAACATCTCCCATAAAGATCTTCCATTTTTTTATACCTAAAACCTTTCTTTATATCCTGGGGAAAAGAAAACATAAAAGGGTGAGCTCAAATGCTCAGTAAGGGTAAAAAAAATAAATATCAATCACATCATATTCATAAGAACATATCTTTTGGAAATCTTAACCTGCAAAAGAGATCATAATTTCATAACATGGGATAAATCATGGCAGTGAAATGTAATCACAATAATCATAACGTAAAACATGAAACTTTGTGGAATACACACATAATCATATAGAATCATTTCTTGTTAGTCAAGACTCATTGAAAAGACTATCTTAGTGGACAAAGTCCCTTTCTGAACCGAGTCACCCTCGTTTCAGTCATGTTTCACTGAACCGGTATAACCTACCGTTCCAGCCATGTCTATCTCATGAGATATAAAATCTTTACCCAATTCATTGGAGGGAGATATAGGTCCCACCCATCTCATAATTATACCATTCTTATGTGTGCCACAAAATCATAAATCATACATCATTGCATAACCCATGTAATAAAAATGGGAATCTTAAATATCGTGACATCAAAAAACAATTCATATAAGATAAAGGAATTCATAAAAATATTTCCATCACAACATAATAAAATCAATGTAATAATAGGGATAAAAACAGAACCCTTTTTTATCTTAGATGGAAAATAATTTTGACAAAACACTTGAACTTCATTCTTGAGGAAAATATCCTTTCTACTTCAAAAACACTATTCCTTTCTTAACATGTCATACAATTTTAAACTAAAAGAATTTGATTAAAAATAAACTTTAAAACTTGTAAAGGAAGCTTCTTGGAAATAATGTTTTAAAAATCCATTCATGTCGTATAAGTTAAAAAAACATTCTTCGTACTTTTGTCGGAAAACTCAAAAAAAATTACCTCGTACGAAAAACGTCAAAAGATTCCTTTCATATCTTTTACTAAAAACTCACCGAAGGGTAAAATTGGATTTAAACAATTGTAGGTGGATGAAAATAATATTACATATTGAAGAAACATGGATGTGGATGATAAAATACACCCCAGTAAATTTCAAAGTATAAACAATCTCGGATAAAAATGAGATTGTGATATTTCCCTTACCTTTGGTCCGATTTGCTTCGTAAGTGTCCGAGCCTCCTGTATAATGATTTAAATAATGTCATTGAATTATTCCAGAATCATATTAATTGTTATGATATCATATATGGTTCACTTATGACTTTATATTACCCGTTCTTTTGTAAATTCCATGTTAAAGAAGCGTTTTGGGTAAAATCGTTTCATTTGTTGTCCATGTTTTGACTTGTAATTATTCATATGATTACTTAGATCATGATTAATTAATTCCATAATATAAAACATGATTTATATATAATATATATTCATAATATACATATATATAATAAATCATTAAATGGAAAGAAATACACCATTCATGGAGACGGTAGGCCGTACGTACGCATGAACGCTGTTTTCGTTTCCTTATTGAGTTGAATGGAATTAAGTAGATGAAATACATATATATACACATAAATCCAGTACCATTATTATGTCATATATTTCATGATTACTTATTATATGTACTTTATAATCATTCACGAATGGTTAAAGTGGAGAATGAATCTCATCGCGTCGTGGAGACGGTAGTCCGTACGTACGCACGAGCGATGATATCATTTTCATGATTATTGAATTGGAGTGGAGTGGATGATACAATATATCAGAATCATTATGATGTTATAATAACTATGTATAGTTATTATTTACACCATTATACCCATCCATGTAAGGTGTTGGTGGAAAATAGATTTCACCACGGCGTGGAGACGGTATTCCGTACGTACGCACGCGCGGTGATTTCGTTTTCCGTAGGTTGTATAGATGGTGAAATAGGATTGTTTCATACTTATAATAACATATCAGTATATGAGTGATACTGATGTTATTAATTCATAATGAAACAACCTAAGAAGAAGAAGTGTAAGAAGAAATAAAGGTGAAAGAATCGGTAATGGAAATTACCTCTTCTTTGAAGCGCCTCTTTGAGACCTCCTCTTAGGGCACTAAAATTGGTCTTTGAGGAAGACCAGAACCTCTAGGATGTTTCTAGGGAAGTGTAGAAGATAATTTGGCAGGGATTGGCCGAGCTTGAAGGCTCAAAGTTGTGTGAGGAAGAGAGGGAGGAGGTACCCTTTTATAAGGGAGGAGAGGGGCACCTTTGGAATAACAAAAAATATTATTTTATTATAAAGTCAAGTTTGGTTTTAAATAGATAAAAATTGATTTATTTCGAGTATAAGGTGGGGATGGGTCGAAATCCTATCATCCAATTGGATTTAGACAAGTTTAGGTTATTATTTTAACCTTATCAATTAGATTTAACTCTAAGTTAAATAATTTAACTTTTACCGTGTCTTTTTGTTTTCTTACACTATATGGTTAATAAACTTACTATATCAAGACAAAAGAACCAAAAGATGTTTATTATTAATATATATAATCTTATCTAAGTCATTTGGCTGAACCCTAGATTTTTAGAAATAACATAACAATTAATAATATAATATTTGTTTTAAAAACTATTTTATGTCAATTTTGACACTATTTGGTACATGATTTTTATGAAATTAATAAAAGAATTATAAGTTCAAAACAAGTTACTTAAATCAACAATAACATGTCATATTAACCTATAAAATTCGTTTAAGTCATAAAAAGTCTCAAATTACATTTATTTGGGCATTTATAACATCAATTATGTCAATATTTCATTAATAAGACAATTACTGCATCATCTTTGTGTCATAATAAATGATAATTATTTAATCCCTAAAAATTATAAATAAACTCCTATGATGTAGATAATTGTATTATCTTTCTGGAGACTATTCATGTTCGAAGTTTCATGAAGTTTATCACTAGATTAAAATTATTATACTTATAAGATTTAAGAAAGTGACATGTTGTCACATTCTTTGGTTTTAATAATAATTAAATTATTTTCGTTGACAAAATTTAATTAAATGAATATAATCCGACCCTTAGGTGATATGGGTCGATTTTTAGTCATCCAATAGGATTTTGACATTTGTTAGGGTAATTTTAAAATATTATATTTACCCTTAAATACCCGATTTACCTTTAAGTATGGTAAATAAAATTTACCGTAGATACTATTCATAATTCCCAAAAATAAAAAGTATCCTATTAACATAATTTGGACCCATTGATTCCAAATATGGAATCCATTTTTTAAAATTCAATACACATAAGTTGCAGAAATTAAATTAAAATTAATCCCGTTGTCGAATAAAAACGGGTTTTTGTTTAAAACATTGCAAAAGATTGAATTGATTTAACCTACGAATTCATGGTAAAATCAATGCTAATGACATACATTATATTAAATGGTAAAAATATATTCTATTTATACTTTAAAACCATTCAATATTATAATTTAACCACATAAGATATTACGATGAAAAAAGTTGTCTTTAATTAAAATATAACGTGTTTTTACTATTCATTAAAATGTGAAAGTTACCAGAATAATATGAAAATTTTATCCAAAGTAAATTTTTATTTCTTGACACCAAAAAAGAATTTTATTTTGTCAAATTGAACTTATAAACATGTCAAAAACTAGATTTAAAGTGGGTGCGCCATCAAAAGGCGGCAAAACTGCATTTTTTGAAAAATACTTATTTTACCCGAAAAATTTATTTTGTTCTTATACAATGTTATAGAAATGTGTAAGAGGAATAATAATGTTATAAAATTCAAAATTTAGTTAATACTATTCATAACGGCTAGTTCATGACAATATTATAATAATATAACACTGTTTATTAAAACTCGGTATTGCGTACAACACACGCTATCGAGGAAGGTCGTGATTGCGTGTAATGCAAGCCAAGTCAGGGTTGCGTGTTGTGAAAGAATCCTTCGTTGTTTTGTATAACAGAATCCAACCATATTTCATTTATACATTGAATATATATATATATATATATATTCAATGTTGCGTAGAATAACTATTATCAAAATTGTGTGTAACACGATCCAAGAATAGTGTTGCGTATACTGCAAGCTAATACGGTGTTGCGTATAGCGCAAGGTAATCTCTGTGTAGAATACAACACAAGACATTAATGAAATTAAAATAATATTTTTCAAAAAATCTTGGGGTGTTACATTCTAGCCCCCTTAAAATGAATTTCGCCCTCGAAATTCGTCAGGGTTATAAATGGTTTACTACTTGAAAGTTTCTTTAATAGAAACCCACATTGTAAAAAAGAATACCAAAACCAATCTTTAAAAACAAAAGTATGAAACGTAATGGTTACCCAAATAAACTAATCACTGGGTTTCCACATAGTTGAAAATATGGATATGGAAGAAAAATCTAACCATCATGTTCTGATGGAGAGTGGTAGAGAACATGGCTATGGAAAATCCAACAATCACAAATCCATAAATTTGTGACGATCTAAGGTACCATCTGATTAATCATATATAAGAGCACTAGGAAAACATTTTTGGTTTTCAAGATCGTTTCCCTAAAGTTGAAGAATTTGAATTATAATAAATACTTTCGTGATTTTGGTATAGTCTCACCGTTTGTCGTTCTTTGGACAATTTCCACTTCATCTCTTAAAGAAATGAAGTTGAATTTATCATTTTTGATGTGTTAGCAGATCATGTGATAGAATGATGGGTCATTCCATCTATCTCAAACAAAAGGTTAGAAAAGTTATCAAAAAATACATAAGTCCATCTATAGCGAGATTCATCATATAGGGTTCCTAAAATGGACTTATAATTCATATATCATACTGTGTAATATAATAAAACTAGTTTCTACTAAACAGGGACTTTATGTAGGTCAGTGGTAGGTGATAAAGGCCAGTCGCACTTCAGTTGTGGGTTCGATTCCCACAGCCTTGTCCGACGCGATGGGTTGTCGTCCGTCCTGCAGGTTGTCCTTTTTCTAAAACTATATTACTATAACATCCCATCAATAATATCGAAAAAACTTCTATCCTTAAACAATACTAACTTATGTCTAACAAAATCCATTCCAATCTTTAGGCTTATCCATAATACTTCAGTCCACTCTCATAATATAGTGAAAATGATTACCAGAGATTTAATACCATCGTTGATCCCCATATATCATAAAATATGTCTTGTTGGTCACATTACAAACATTCAAAGGCCTTAATCATGTACTCTCTTGAATACCCATTGAACCTTGGTGAAAACATGAATGCAGTTAAAAGTTAACACTTTTCACATACCAAAATCCTCAAAATTCTATATACTCAAACCATGATATCACTTAGTCCTTATATCAATCATGAGCTCATGAATACTGTCAAAAATTTCATTTTCTCATTATCCCTTCATTATGCACATATCATCTACTTTCCAAAATATTTGAATCACTTTTCATGGTTACCGGTACCTTAAAATTATTGAAAACCACAATAGATCAATACATAAATATTTCAATACACCATAAAATTACCTCAACAACATTATTCTTGATTACCAATAAATAAACACTTCAGTCCATCCACTTCAATGATTGTCCTGGAATAAGACCTTCCTTGATTTAGAAGTAACTTTTTAGGTCAGGGCATTGAGTTGGGTAATGCCCATGTTCTCCGCAAATAAGACATTGAACTCCATAACAGTCTGTCACTCTATGACCCTTTTCTCCACACAGATAACATCGATCCCTCCATTTGAGGTATTCCTCAAGGTTCTTCATCCCTTTTTTAGAAATCTCAATCTTCCTTTCTTTATGCTCCTCAACATGCGAACATGAATAATATTTTATCTTCCTCTTCTTTGATGAATTAGGAATACAACTAAATTTCACCTTGTTAATCATATATCGCGATGACTGATTTGGCATAATCACAATATCTTTCTCTCAAGGAATTACACAAATTTGTTTCTCATACTCACCAATTTTTCCATTGGATTCAATTTTAACCGAATTCCTTCTGGTTCCCTCCATTAACTAAAACACAAAAAGAATCTTGTGTGAGGAAATAATCATGCTAGAGAAAACAACATAGTAAAGGAGGAGTACCCTCAATATCTAACATCTTAGGTTAAATTCTAATATTGTTACCGTAGTTCTATGACTATATCCTATACATATACTTATCCTTAGGGACATCCCTAGACATACCTTAGAAATATCTCTAGGGATCTCACTAACGTTCTCACATCCTAGTTTCCAAAGGTTGTCTAAACCTTTCCTCTGATACCAACTGTAGAGACCCAAAGCTTGACGTACATTGACATTACATTACATTTGCGGAATACTTAGTACATAACAAAAACACACACACAAGGATCGTAATAGTTTAGTGTCTTTGGAAACTCATAATATAATCTTCTAATCCTGTTGACTGATCTTCAACATCTCCCATAAAGATCTTCCTTTTTTTTATACCTAAAACCTTTCTTTATATCCTGGGGAAAAGAAAACATAAAAGGGTGAGCTCAAATGCTCAGTAAGGGTAAACAAAATAAATATCAATCACATCATATTCATAAGAACATATCTTTTGGAAATATTAACCTGCAAAAGAGATCATAATTTCATAACATGGGATAAATCATGGCAGTGAAATGAAATCACAATAATCATAACTTAAAACATGAAACTTTGTGGCATACACACATAATCATAGAGAATCATTTCTTGTTAGTCAAGACTCATTGCCATGACTATCTTAGTGGACAAAGTCCCTTTTTGAACCGAGTCACCCTCGTTTCAGTCCTGTTTCACTGAACCGGTATAACCTACAGTTCCAGCCATGTCTATCTCAGGAGATATAAAATATTTACCCAATGCATTGGAGGGAGATATAGGTCCCACCAATCTCATAATGATACCATTCTTATGTGTGCCACAAAATCATAAATCATACATCATTGCATAACCCATGTAATAAAAATGGGAATCTTAAATATCGTGACATCATAAAACAATTCATATAAGATAAAGGAATTCATAAAAATATTTCCATCAAAACATAATCAAATCAATGTAATAATAGGGATAAAAACAGAACCCTTTATTATCTTAGATGGAAAATAATTTTGATAAAACACTTGAACTTCATTCTTGAGGAAAATATCCTTTCTACTTCAAAAACACTTTTCCTTTCTTAACATGTCATACAATTTTAAACTAAAAGAAGTTGATTAAAAATAAACTTGAAAACTTGTAAATGAAGCTTCTTGGAAATAATGTTTTAAAAATCCATTCATGCCGTATAAGTTAAAAAAAACATTCTACGTACTTTTGTCGGAAAAGTCAAAAAAAAGTACCTCGTACGAAAAACGTCAAAAGATTCCTTTCATATCTTTTACTAAAAACTCACCAAAGGGTAAAATTGGATTTAAACAATTGTAGTTGGATGGAAATAATATTACATATTGAAGAAACATGGATGTGGATGATAAAATACACCCCAGTAAATTTCAAAGTATAAACAATCTCGGATAAAAATGAGATTGTGATATTTCCCTTACCATTGGTCCGATTTTCTTCGTAAGTGTCCGAACCTCCTGTATAATGATTTAAATAATGTCATTGACTTATTCCAGAATCATATTCATTGTTATGATATCATATATGGTTCACTTTATATTACCCATTCTTTTGTAAATTCCATGTTAAAGAAGCGTTTTGGGTAAAATCGTTTCATTTGTCGTCCATGTTTTGACTTGTAATTATTCATATGATTACTTAGATCATGATTACTTAATTCCAGAATATAAAACATGATTTATATATAATATATATTCATAATATACATATATATAATAAATCAGTAAATGGAAAGAAATACACCGTTCATGGAGACGGTAGGTCGTACGTATGCATGAACGCTGTTTTCGTTTCCTTATTGAGTTGAATGGAATTAAGTAGATGAAATACATATATATACACATAAATCCAGTATCATTATTATGTCATATATTTCATGATTTCTTATTATATGTACTTTATAATCATTCACGAATGGTTAAAGTGGAGAATGAATCTTATCACGTCGTGGAGACGGTAGTCCGTACGTACGCACGAGCGATGATATCATTTTCATGATTATTGAATTGAATTGGAGTGGATGATGCAATATATCGGAATCAGTATGATCTTATAATAACTATGTATAGTTATTCTTTACACCATTATACCCATCCATGTAAGGTGTTGGTGGAAAATAGATTTCACCACGGCGTGGAGACGGTATTCCGTACGTACGCACGCGCAGTGATTTCATTTTCCGTAGGATGGATTGATGGTGAAATAGGATTGTTTCATACATATAATAACATATCAGTATATTATTGATACTGATGTTATTAATTCATAATGAAACAACCTAAGAATAAGAAGTGTAAGAAGAAATAAAGGTGAAAGAATCGGTAACAGAAATTACCTCTTCTTTGAAGCACCTCTTTGAGACCTCCTCTTAGGGCACTAAAATTGGTCTTCGAGGAAGACCAAAACCTCTAGGATGTTGCTAGGGAAGTGGAGAAGAGAATTTTTCAGGGATTGGCCGAGCTTGAAGGCTAAAAGTTGTGTGAGGAAGAGAGGGAGGAGGTTCCCTTTTATAAGGGAGGAGAGGGGCACCTTTGGAATAACTAAAAATATTATTTTATAATAAAGTCATGTTTGGTTTCAAATAGATCCAAATTGATATATTTCGAGGCTAAGGTGGGGATGGGTCGAAATCCTATCATCCAATAGGATTTAGACAAGTTCAGGTTATTATTTTAACCTTATCAATTAGATTTAACTCTAAGTTAAATAATTTAACTTTTACCGTGTCTTTTTGTTTTCTTACACTATATGGTTAATAAACTTACTATATCAAGTCAAAAGAACCCCAAGTTGTTTGTTATTAATATATATAATCTTATCTAAGTCATTTTTCTGAACCTTAGATTTTTAGAAATAACATAACAATTAATAATATAATATTTGTTTTAAAAACTATTTTATGTCAATTTTGACACTATTTGGTACATGATTTTTATGAAATTCATAACAGAATGATAAGTTCAAAAAAAGTTACTTAAATCAACAATAAAATGTCATATTAACCTAGAAAATTAGTTTAAGTCATAAAAAGTCTCAAATTACATTTATTTGGGCATTTATAACATCAATTATGTCAATATTTCATTAATAAGACAATTACTGCATCATCTTTGTGTCATAATAAATGATAATTATTTAATCCATAAAAATTATAAATAAATTCCTATTATGTAGATAATTGTATTATATTTCTGGATAATATTCATGTTTGAAGTTTCATGAGGTGTATCACAAGATTAAAATTATTATACTTATAAGATTTAAGAAAGTGACATGTTGTCACATTCTTTGGTTTTAATAATAATTAAATTATTTTCATTGAAAAAATTTAATTAAATGAATCTAATCCGACCCTTAGGTGATATGGGTCTATTTTTAGTCATCCAATAGGATTTTGACATTTGTTAGGGTAATTTTAAAATATTATATTTACCCTTAATTACCTGATTTACCTTTAACTATGGTAAATAAAATTTACCGTAGTTACTATTCATAATTCCCAAAAATAAAAAGTATCCTATTAACATAATTTGGAACCAATGATTCCAAATATGGAATCCATTTTTTAAAATTCAATACACAGAAGTTGCAGAAATTAAATTAAAATTAATCCCGTTGTCGAATAAAAACAGGTTTTTGTTTAAAACATTGCAAAAGATTGAATTGATTTAACCTACGAATTCAAGGTAAAATCAATGCTAATGAAATACATTATATTAAATGGTAAAAATATATTCTATTTATACTTTAAAACCATTCAATATTATAATTTAACCACATAAGATATTACGATGAAAAAAGTTGTTTTTAATTAAAATATAGCGTGTTTTTACTATTCATTAAAATGTGAAAGTTACCAGAATAATATGAAAAATTTATCCAATGTAAATTTTTATTTCTTGATTCCAAAGAAGAATTTTATTTTTTCAAATTGAACTTATAAACATGTAAATACTAGATTTAAAGTGGGTGCGCCATCAAAAGGCGGCAAAACTGCATTTTTTGAAAAATACTTATTTTACCCGAAAAAATTATTTTGTTCTTATACCATGTTCTAGAAATGTGTACGATGAATAATAATGTTATAAAATTCAAAATTTAGTTAATACTATTCATAACGGCTAGTTCATGACAATATTATAAAAATATAACATTGTTTATTAAAACCCGGTATTGCGTACAACACACGCTATCGAGGAAGGTCGCGATTGCGTGTAATGCAATCCAAGTCAGGGTTGCGTGTTGTGAAAGAATCCTTTGTTGTTTCGTATAACATAATCCAACCATATTTCATTTATACATTGAATATATATATATATATATACTCAATGTTTCGTAGAATAACTATTATCAAAATTGTGTGTAACATGATCCAAGAATAGTGTTGTGTATACTGCAAGCTAATACGGTGTTGCGTATAGCGTAAGGTAATATTGGTGTAGAATAAAACACAAGACATTAATGAAATTAAAATAATATTTTTCATAAAATCTTGGGGTGTTACATTCTACCCCCCTTAAACGAATTTCGCCCTCGAAATTCGTCGGGGTTATAAATGGTTTACTACTTGAATGTTTCTTTAATAGAAACCCACATTGTAAAAAGGAATACCAAAACCAATATTTAAAAACAAAAGTATGAAACGTAACGGTTACCAAAATAAACTAATCATTGGGTTTCCACATAGTTGAAAATATGGATATGGAAGAAAAATCTAACCATCATGTTCTGATGGAGAGTGGTAGAGAACATGGCTATGGAAAATCCAACAATCACAAATCCATAAATTTGTGATGATCTAAGGTACCATCTGATTAATCAGATATAAGAGCACTAGGAAAACATTTTTGGTTTTCAAGATCGTTTCCCTAAAGTTGAAGAATTTGAATTAGAATAAATACTTTAATGATTTTGGTATAGTCTCACCGTTTGTCGTTCTTTGGACAATTTCCACTTCATCTCTTAAAGAAATGAAGTTGAATTTGTCATTTGTGATGTGTTAGCAGATCATGTGATAGAATTATGGGTCATTCCATCTATCTCAAACAAAAGGTTAGAAAAGTTATCAAAAAATACATAAGTCCATCTATAGCGAGATTGATCATATAGGGTTCCTAAAATGGACTTATAATTCATATATCATACTGCGTAATATAATTAAACTAGTTTCTACTAAACAGGGACTTTATGTAAGTCAATGGTAGGCAATAAAGGCCAGTCACACTTCAGTTGTGGGTTCGATTCCCACCGCCTTGTTCGACGCGATGGGATGTCGCCCGTCCTGCAGGTTGTCCTTTTTCAAAAACTATATTACTATAACATCCCATCAATAATATCGAAAAAACTTCTATCCTTAAACAATACTAACTTATGTCCAACATAATCCATTCCAATCTTTAGGCTTATCCATAATACTTCAGTCCACTCTCATAATATAGTGAAAACGATTACCAGAGATTTAATACCATCGTTGATCCCCATATATCATAAAATATGTCTTGTTGGTCACATTCCAAACATTCAAAGGCCTTAATCATGTACTCTCTTGAATACCCATTGAACCTTAGTGAAAACATGAATGCAGTTAAAAGATAACACTTTTTACATACCAAAATCCTCAAAATTCTATATACTCAAACCATGATATCACTTAGTCCTTATATCAATCATGATCTCATGAATACTTTAAAACATTTCATTTTCTCCTTATCCCTTCATTATGCGCATATCATCTACTTTCCAAAATATTTGAATCACTTTTCATGGTTACCGGTACCTTAAAATTATTGAAAACCACAATAGACCAATACATAAATATTTCAATACACCATAAAAGTACCTCAACAACATTATTCTTGAATACCAATACATAAACACTTCTGTCCATCCACTTCAATGATTGTCCTAAAATAAGTCCTTCCTTGATTTAGAAGTAACTTTTTAGGTCAGGGCATTGAGTTGGGTAATGCCCATGTTCTCCGCAAATAAGACATTGAACTCCATAACAGTCTGTCACTCTATGACCCTTTTCTCCACATAGATAACATCGATCCCTCCATTTGAGGTATTCCTCAAGGTTCTTCTTCCCTTCTTTAGAAATCTCAATCTTCCTTTCTTTATGCCCCTCAACATGCGAACATGAATAATATTTTATCTTCCTCTTCTTTGATGAATTAGGCATACCACTAAATTTCACCTTGTTAATCATATATCGCGATGACTAATTTGGCATAATCACAATATCTTTCTCTCAAGGAATTACACAATTTTGTTGCTCATAGTCACCAATTTGTCTATTGGATTCAATGTTAACCGAATTCCTTCTGGTTCCCTCCATTAACTAAAACACAAAAAGAATCTTGTGAGAGGAAAAAATCATGCTAAAGAAAACAACATAGTAAAGGAGGAGTACCCCCAATATCTAACATCTTAGGTTAAATTCTAAGATTGTTACCATAGTTCTAGGACTATATCCTATACCTATACTTATCCTTAGGGACATCCCTAGACATACCTTAGAAATATCTCTAGGGATCTCACTAACGTTCTCACATCCTAGTTTCCAAAGGTTGACTAAACCTTTCCTCTGATACCAACTGTAGAGACCCGAAGCTTGTCATACATTGACATTACATTACATTTGCGGAATACTTAGTACATCACAAAAACACACACACAAGGATCGTAATAGTTTAGTGTCTTTGGAAACTCAGAATATAATCTTCTAATCCTGTTGAAAGATCTTCAACATCTCCCATAAAGATCTTCCTTTTTTTATACCTAAAACCTTTCTTTATATCCTGGGGAAAAGAAAACATAAAAGGGTGAGCTCAAATGCTCAGTAAGGGTAAACAAAATAAATATCAATCACATCATATTCATAAGAACATATCTTTTGGAAATATTAACCTGCAAAAGAGATCATAATTTCATAACATGGGATAAATCATGGCAGTGAAATGTAATCACAATAATAATAACTTAAAACATGAAACTTTGTGGCATACACACATAATCATAGAGAATCATTTCTTGTTAGTCAAGACTCATTGCCATGACTATCTTAGTGGACAAAGTCCCTTTCTGAACCGAGTCACCCTCGTTTCAGTCCTGTTTCACTGAACCGGTATAACCTACCGTTCCAGCCATGTCTATCTCATGAGATATAAAATATTTACCCAATGCATTGGAGGGAGATATAGGTCCCACCTATCTCATAATGATACCATTCTTATGTGTTCCACAAAATCATAAATCATACATCATTGCATAACCCATGTAATAAAAATGGGAATCTTAAATATCATGACATCATAAAACAATTCATATAAGATAAAGGAATTCATAAAAATATTTCCATCACAACATAATCAAATCAATGTAATAATAGGGATAAAAACAGAACCCTTTATTATCTTAGATGGAAAATAATTCTGATAAAACACTTGAACTTCATTCTTGAGGAAAATATCCTTTCTACTTCAAAAACACTTTTCCTTTCTTAACATGTCATACAATTTTAAACTAAAAGAAGTTGATTAAAAATAAACTTGAAAACTTGTAAATGAAGCTTCTTGGAAATAATGTTTTAAAAATCCATTCATGCCGTATAAGTTAAAAAAAACATTCTACGTACTTTTGTCGGAAAATTAAAAAAAAAGTACCTCGTACAAAAAACGTCAAAAGATTCCTTTCATATCTTTTACTAAAAACTCACCGAAGGGTAAAATTGGATTTAAACAATTGTAGGTGGATGGAAATAATATTACATATTGAAGAAACATGGATGTGGATGATAAAATACACCCCAGTAAATTTCAAAGTATAAACAATCTCGGATAAAAATGAGATTGTGATATTTCCCTTACCATTGGTCCGATTTGCTTCGTAAGTGTCTGAACCTCCTGTATAATGATTTAAATAATGTCATTGACTTATTCCAGAATCATATTCATTGTTATGATATCATATATGGTTCACTTATGACTTTATATTACCCATTCTTTTGTAAATTCCATGTTAAAGAAGCGTTTTGGGTAAAATCGTTTCATTTGTTGTCCATGTTTTGACTTGTAATTATTCATATGATTACTTAGATCATGATTACTTAATTACAGAATATAAAACATGATTTATATATAATATATATTCATAATATACATATATATAATAAATCAGTAAATGGAAAGAAATACACCGTTCATGGAGACGGTAGGTCGTACGTATGCATGAACGCTGTTTTCGTTTCCTTATTGAGTTGAATGGAATTAAGTAGATGAAATACATATATATACACATAAATCCAGTATCATTATTATGTCATATATTTCATGATTTCTTATTATATGTACTTTATAATTATTCACGAATGGTTAAAGTGGAGAATGAATCTTATCACGTCGTGGAGACGGTAGTCCGTACGTACGCACGAGCGATGATATCATTTTCATGATTATTGAATTGAATTGGAGTGGATGATGCAATATATCAGAATCAGTATGATCTTATAATAACTATGTATAGTTATTCTTTACACCATTATACCCATCCATGTAAGGTGTTGGTGGAAAATAGATTTCACCACGGCGTGGAGACGGTATTCCGTACGTACGCACGCGCGGTGATTTCATTTTCCGTAGGATGGATTGATGGTGAAATAGGATTGTTTCATACATATAATAACATATCAGTATATTATTGATACTGATGTAATTAATTCATAATGAAACAACCTAAGAAGAAGAAGTGTAAGAAGAAATAAAGGTGAAAGAATCGGTAACAGAAATTACCTCTTCTTTGAAGCGCCTCTTTGAGACCTCCTCTTAGGGCACTAAAATTGGTCTTTGAGGAAGACCAAAACCTCTAGGATGTTGCTAGGGAAGTGGAGAAGAGAATTTTTCATGGATTGGCCGAGCTTGAAGGCTCAAAGTTGTGTGAGGAAGAGAGGGAGGAGGTTCCCTTTTATAAGGGAGGAGAGGGGCACCTTTGGAATAACTAAAAATATTATTTTATAATAAAGTCAAGTTTGGTTTCAAATAGATCCAAATTGATATATTTCGAGGCTAAGGTGGGGATGGGTCGAAATCCTATCATCCAATAGGATTTAGACAAGTTCAGGTTATTATTTTAACCTTATCAATTAGATTTAACTCTAAGTTAAATAATTTAACTTTTACCGTGTCTTTTTGTTTTCTTACACTATATGGTTAATAAACTTACTATATCAAGTAAAAAGAACCCCAAGTTGTTTGTTATTAATATATATAATCTTATCTAAGTCATTTTTTTGAACCTTAGATTTTTAGAAATAAAATAACAATTAATAATATAATATTTGTTTTAAAAACTATTTTATGTCAATTTTGACACTATTTGGTACATGATTTTTATGAAATTAATAACAGAATTATAAGTTCAAAAAAAGTTACTTAAATCAACAATAAAATTTCATATTAACCTAGAAAATTAGTTTAAGTCATAAAAAGTCTCAAATTACATTTATTTGGGCATTTATAACATCAATTATGTCAATATTTCATTAATAAGACAATTACTGCATCATCTTTGTGTCATAATAAATGATAATTATTTAATCCATAAAAATTATAAATAAATTCCTATTATGTAGATAATTGTATTAGATTTCTGGATACTATTCATGTTTGATGTTTCATGAAGTGTATCACAAGATTAAAATTATTATACTTATAAGATTTAAGAAAGTGACATGTTGTCACATTCTTTGGTTTTAATAATAATTAAATTATTTTCATTGAAAAAATTTAATTAAATGAATCTAATCCGACCCTTAGGTGATATGGGTCGATTTTTATTCATCCAATAGGATTTTGACATTTTTTAGGGTAATTTTAAAATATTATATTTACCCTTAATTACCTGATTTACCTTTAACTATGGTAAATAAAATTTACCGTAGTTACTATTCATAATTTCCAAAAATAAAAAGTATCCTATTAACATAATTTGGACCCAATGATTCCAAATATGGAATCCATTTTTTAAAATTCAATACACAGAAGTTGCAGAAATTAAATTAAAATTAATCTCGTTGTCGAATAAAAACAGGTTTTTGTTTAAAACATTGGAAATGATTGAATTGATTTAACCTACGAATTCAAGGTAAAATCAATGCTAATGAAATACATTATATTAAATGGTAAAAATATATTCTATTTATACTTTAAAACCATTCAATATTATAATTTAACCACATAAGATATTACGATGAAAAAAGTTGTTTTTAATTAAAATATAGCGTGTTTTTACTATTCATTAAAATGTGAAAGTTACCAGAATAATATGAAAAATTTATCCAATGTAAATTTTTATTTCTTGATTACAAAGAAGAATTTTATTTTGTCAAATTGAACTTATAAACATTTAAATACTATATTTAAAGTGGGTGCGCCATCAAAAGGCGGCAAAACTGCATTTTTTGAAAAATACTTATTTTACCCGAAAAAATTATTTTGTTCTTATACCATGTTCTAGAAATGTGTACGATGAATAATAATGTTATAAAATTCAAAATTTAGTTAATACTATTCATAACGGCTAGTTCATGAGAATATTATAATAATATAACATTGTTTATTAAAACCCGGTATTGCGTACAACACACGCTATCGAGGAAGGTCGTGATTGCGTGTAATGCAAGCCATGTCAGGGTTGCGTGTTTTGAAAGAATCCTTCGTTGTTTTGTATAACAGAATACAACCATATTTCATTTCTAAATTGAATATATATATATATATATACTCAATGTTTCGTAGAATAACTATTATCAAAATTGTGTGTAACACGATCTAAGAATAGTGTTGCGTATACTGCAAGCTAATACGGTGTTGCATATATCGCAAGGTAATCTTGGTGTAGAATACAACACATGACATTAATGAAATTAAAATAATATTTTTTCATAAAATCTTGGGGTGTTACAATGATTCCTAAAGATTTCACTACAACCCGAAGTGACCGAGTTGCCTTTGGAAGCACCATCTACATTAACATTATTCCAATTAGGAAGAGGGGAACACCATAAGACATTAAAAGTGTAACGAGGTTGGAAGTAATTTCCATCAATACAGATTTGTCGATGAATGCCAAAGTTGTGCACCGTGTTGTTACAATGCCCCTTTTTAATCGAAGCAGCTTCACATATGGCAGTGAGAATCCACATTCACCCTGCATCATGGCATATTGTGAATTTATTATGAATAAGAGAATTTCTATCATACTAGATCACATGGTGAAGCTCTGTGACTGTAGCACGGAAAATATTCTTAATCCTTTGAGAATTATCCATCTATGCACATATCTTTAATTGATATTTGATATAGTCATGAATCAATAACCTAAAGTTATAAGTGTCATAAATATAGTTCCAAAGAGAATAAATAGTGGCACAGGAAAGAAAGATATGATTGGAATATTCTCTATGTTGGTTATAGAGATTGAATTTAGAACAGAGTTGAATACCATGCAATTGAGGGAGATCATTAGTGGGGATCATTTTTTGAGCAAGCCACTACCTGAGGGTAAATCTTGAAGGTTTATCCAGGTTTTTTCAAAGATCTTTATCCACAGAAAATTAGTTTTAGAGTTACAATAATAGTGGTTGTAATTGTTTTTTGAATTAATAATGACATTGTGAGTAGGTTCCCAGACTAATAAATCATCGGTGATGGAGAAAGTATAGGTATCAATGAAATTCATGATGTTGGCAGGGAGATTATCATTTTGGGAGAAGAGGACATCTCTGATGGAGAGGGTGGTGTTCTCAGGACTTTAGTCATGATAAATTCGGGAAATTAAAGGATTTACAATTAAATTATCCAACAAAAAAATCAAATAGGAGTCTCTAGAGATCATCCATAGTGCGTTATTCATAATAGTGGAAAAAGACTGTTTTATGGAAGGCCAAATAGAGGAGGCAAGAAATGTTGAGTTTCCTTTCTTATGTTTTTAATGAAATCTATTTTTAAGAAAGGTAGTTGAGTTAGAATTATTATTTTGTAGATCCCAAGTGAGTATGTCTTTAAGAACCTCATTAAAGTGTTTGAGATTTTTAATTACAATGCCTCCTTTATTAATGGGTTTACAAAAGGTTAACCTCGGTATGGTGACTTGTTGCCTTTCCACCGTAAAACCTGTCCAAACAAAAATTTTAATAAAGATATCTATTTTTGTAATAAGAACAACATGACACTTGTAAACCATCATAGAGTAGACCATTTTTTATACAATAGTAGATTTAATAAGATAGATTCTACCTTCCATAGAAAAAGATTTTCCCTTCTAAGAAAAAAGTTGATTTATCACCTGATTGTTAATTTCAGGGAAATGAAAAGATTTAGGTCTTCCCCAGAAGATGGGGACACCTAGGTATCTAAAAGGAGGAGATCCATCCTTTATAGATAAGTAACATATAATACTGCATTTTCTATTAGGTGGAAATTTTTTTCCCAAAGAAGATAGAAGATTTCTTCCATCTAATCACTTGTCCAAAAATCTCCTCATAATGAACAGGATCTTTTTTGAGGTTTCAGATGTTCCATTGATCACCTTGAAGAAAAACAATTATATCATCAAAATATAATAGGTGAGTAGGAGCATTAAAATTTCATAACACACGAATGGTCTTGAGTTTATTTTGATCAACAAGACAAGTGAGTAAACAGCTAAGATTATCCTCTGCAATGGAGAAAAGGATAGCAGAGAGGGGATCCCCCTATCTTACACCTTTAGTGCATTAGAAATTATCTATGGGGGAACCGTTGATCATAATGGAAATGTAAGCCTAATTGAATGTGGTTCTAATAGTAGTGATAAAGGAATTACTAAAACCAAAATAATGAAACACTTTTAAAATAAAACATCAGTCGATTATATCAAAAGCTTTTTTAATGTCAAGATTAATGGAAATATTTCCTCATCTTTTGACATTGTTTAAATAGTTAAAACAATCCGAATCAAGACACAATTAAATTTCAGATGGATCTACCCGTTATAATTCCAAATTGATTCCAGGAGACTATTTTATCAGTGATTGATGAGTGCATATTGGCTATTTTCTTTGTGATGATTTTGTATATGGTGTTGATGAGAGAAATGAGCCTAAACAAATGGATCTCAGTAGCATCATCATATTTGGGGATTAATGAGATGAATTTGGAATTTATACCATGGGGAAGAATATCGTTGGTGAAAAAAGATTTCACAAGCTTGCAAACCTCATATTGAATAATATCCCAATAATGCTAAAAGAAACCATTATTAAAACCATCAGGTCCAAGACCACTATCAGGATTTAAACAAAATACAGTATCTTTAATTTCATGATCTATATGGGTGTTAAGAATAAAGGTGTTATCTTCATCATTGATGACCATCAGAATGATCTCATGTAAGAGTTCTTTGTTTAATGAAACAAATTTTTAATCAATCAGATCATTATAGTATAAAAATGAATAGTTTAAAATATAAATTACTATGAAACCATTGGTTATTCCTGGAATTTAATGTTGTGATGGTTAGATGTTTATTATGAATAAAATGTCTATAGTTAAACATTAAGTGACATGTGTTCCCTATACCCCCCTAATGAATTGGGAAAAGCATTACAACTTATGAGATAATGGTGAAATGAGTAGTGATATTTGATCCAAATAGGGAAAAAGGTTGTGATGCTTGATATATTTTGGAAAATAGGTGATTTAAGACTAATACATTAAGGGAAATAGGCGAGTGAATCCCGATACACTAAGGGAAGTTTTTTTTTGATTCCAGATACATTATGATATTATTTATATGCTTATGGATGTTCCAAAATTCTCTAATATTCCTTATTTCTATGATATCCAATATTTTCATGATGTATTGAATATTATTTCATGATTTATGATCTATTATTTTGTGGGTATAACTATCTTATATATCTTGATTATTCCCATTTTCTTATCTTATGCTCACTTATGATCATTGTTTTTTATCACTACCTTTACCCTTATAGAGCATCTGATCTTACTCCTTTTTTTGTTTCCACTTCCCCAGGAATCAAAGATTGGAAAAGTATGAAACTTATAGATGAGTTTCTTATGTGTTGAATTTGTGGGAGATTATGAATAATAATTATGGATTGAGGGGTTTTAAATATAATGGGTAATTATCTAATTGATACAAATAATATTGGTTTTGTTAGTTAATGATTCTTCCGAATTCTCTAAAACTATAAACTTGAATGTCCATGGGAAAATATTGTAAAAATAAATTTTATTTATGTCAGGTGATGTGATGCTCACATATATGGGTTATCATAGTTATTATAAGAGAAAAGATTAGATAATTCTAGATATTAGGATGATATCAATAGAGGATAAATTAGGAGTTAAATATCATCAAATATTGTTAATTTATGGTTCATAATAGTTTCAAAGTTAATGAAAACCCTTTAGTTCAGTTAATGTAATATTCATTGTATTATGATATGATAAATTTATTGAAAATATTGTGGATAAGTTTAAGATAAAATTATATGTACAAGATAACATCATGACGTTTTTTTATTGTATATATATTGTGGTTACCTAATAAGGTACATCATTGTCTAAATAATAGTAAGTGAATATAGCTGTGGGAAAGATGCACTATATGTAATGACCCCAAAAAAGGATGGTTGTTCATTGACCCGATCTTCACTCTAGTTCCCAAAAAGTGTGCCTAAAACTGTATACCTAGATAGAAACTCCCAACTGATATGTTTTACTGAATCAAATTATCTTTAAAATCCATTATAAAGGATTTATTTCTAGACTAATTTAAGGTCATAAGTAATTATGTATAAGGGAACCTAAATTAAATAAAATTACATTGAACCCAATGTATCAAAGGATGAAATTAAGGTGTATTTATGGAATAGGTATTAGGATTTTTTTCATATTCAAATGATCATTTCCACTGATATCATTGGATATTGTCATAATCAGGTTGTATTTAGAATTTGGTTGAAATAGGATCCTGAAAATTAATTTTATAAAGGTATATATTTATAAACCACTAAGTGTTATAATTTAATTAGGTAGTACACTTAAATGGATGAAAATAATAGTATATTTATATTTTTGAAGAAAAGGTGTGTAAACTAGTCTCACCTAAGGTAGTGAGAATGATATCTTAATAGAAATTAATTCTTGATACTTTTAGATATTATATTTAGTGAGTAATGTTTATGACTAATATTCTCATATATTCTGATTTTTTGGGGAATTACATGAGATATTTAAGGATTATTCTTTATAATTTCTTCATGAAAGATTTAGAAACATAGATTAAATGGTATGAATAACTTTGAATTTAAATTTTTTGATAAGGTTGTATTTTTTTGACAACTATTGAAGAACACATGATTAAGAGATGGAAAAATATTATGTTTAATATAAACATGATGTTGTGATAATAAAAGTTTTATTTATTTTATCTAATTAAGTTAGACATCATTGGTAACATTTAGATTTAAAATTAATTCATGATATTTTTATTGAGGTTCATCACATTTTATTATTATGTTATATATTTTCTATTGCGTGATTTTATACCATTTAATGGTTAAATATAATTTTAATTTAGTCAGGGAAATATGGTTTTGTGTTGGTTTATTTTCTTATATATTAAATTCATTTTTCATAAAATTATGTTATGGAGATTATATGATAAGATTATAAGTATAATTGGGTATATGATTGGATGAATGAATAATTTTTTTTGAGGAAATAAAAAATAACATGATATAACCTTAGAGAGTAAGGTATTTGTCATATTATATGTTTTATTTGGAATTATTAATATGTGAAGAATACACTCACCTGTATAAAATAGTTACAAATAATTAAAATTGTGTCAAAAAAATACATAAGGTTATAATGAAATGACATGATAATTTTATATATTTTTTCCTCTAATTAATTCAAATATGCTTGATAGCTTTATCCATATACAAAACTGAAGAAAAACCGACCCATTGTATATATATATGTTATCAAATTATTTTTCTAATATTATCCGTCGAATTTGTATCTATGAATAAGAGTAAATGAATTGTAAAAAATATGTGTGTATATATCTATGATTTTATACAAATTTATATAATTCATTATTATACTTATGAATATATCATTTTTATACACTACACATTTCGAAAAAGAAAACTAGGTATACTATTACCAAATAATGATTATAATAAAATATTTAATTGATTGATTAATTATATCCTTATTAGTGTTTATAGAAATTAATAATAAGAAACACTAGTATTTCTAAAAATCTAATTTCTGATAAAAAATAGATTTTTTCTATGATTAATACTTTAATTACAAGTTAAATTTAAATATTTTAAAATTATAAATTAAAAAAACATCATTTTAGGATTTATAATAAAAATATTATCTTGGGATAAATTTTTTTCTAGAATGAATGATTTTAAAGTGAATAGTGAAATATATCGTTTCCCAAATATAGTTGATTCTATGGTATTATTAGTATATATGTTTGTTTTTTGATTTATGAAAACCATTTTCATGAAAATAATATTTTTTATTTGATAGTATAAATTATTAGAAATTTATTTTATTTTACAAGAGTATAATTAAAAATTTAGAACATAAGTGATATTTTTCTAAAAAAAAAATTTAAACACATTATTCATTTAGTATTTTGAAAATAATTGTTATCTATTTTATAAATTGAATAATATAAAATATATTTAAAATTTCGAATCCATTGGTCCAAATTATGCAATGGGGTTCTTTTTATTTTTTGTTTTAAATAAAAAGTTACCATAGGTAAGAACTAGCGATCACAGTAGAAGATAAAATATTAAAAGTGAAAAATATCGTGGTAATGAGTTAAAAACATGCTTAAAATGTGTTTTAATGGGTTTTTGAGGCCTATAAAGACCATATCTCATCACCTATTCATTATTTAAATATTTAGTATCCAATTTCATTATGTTAAACATCCTATTATTTAAATTATTTGGGTATTAAAAAAAGTGTAATCTCTTTATACTTATAAAATGGGTTCTTATATCCTCACATCGTCTTACATAACAACCCCCTTTGTTTAGACCAACCCTATCCAATAAATTTCTATTAATAATAACAAGGTTGTTACCTTTTCAATAGTATATCCCTAAAAAGATTATCCCCCTTCATAAAGGGGATAATCATAGAAGTGAGGTATATGTTCCTAACCCCTCTATCCCATTTCCATTTCTTTCTATCCACTCATTCTTCTTCTAATTTCATTACGTAATATTTAAATAAAAAAATAATTATATTTATTATATCTATATGTTATGATTATTATGGTACAATAAATAACTATATTTTACATTTCCATTTATAAAAATTAAAACATGAATCATGCGCACATGCGGACTACCACCTCTATGAAGTAAAGTGTTCATTTTACTTTATTGAATAACACAAATATTTTATAAAATAAATTAAATATGTAATTATTATATGTCTAAAATATTTAATATTCTCAAATGGAAAACTATATTACTCTTCTCTTCTATTCAATGAACATAAAAGCATCATCTATGCATATGTGTGGACTATCATGTCCATGGAAATGTGTGTTCATATTTTCATTTCCTCCATTTATGGATGGTTCTAAGAATTGTTTTAAAAGATAAATAGGATTTTTATTATATTAAAAATGTTTTGGTGATTAAAATTTAATAACATAGTTGTAATGGAGTCGTATTTTTCAGGATCATTGTGAGTTAATTTTAGCATTTATTCATGTGTTTTTGAACTATTAATTTATAATACTAATTTCTGGGGGTTAATAGTCAGTTTTGGAGAGTTTTTAGACCTTTTTATGGTTTCATAGTCTTTAATTATTATGGGAATTCATTAAGTTCCCCATGGAAACTAGGAGATGCTTTGTATTAATAAAATATATGGTTCACAGTTAGAGAAAACAATGCGATATTCCCCCGCAAACTATATTGCTTAGGAATGAGGAGAAAAACATGGTCACTGAATAGTTTACCAAATTTTGTAACAAAATGTTTTAGGTCCCAAGGAGGGATTCAAGCACTGAGTGATTTGGAAAAATATCAAACCAAACCATGTGTGAATGAATTAATTACCCAACAACCATCCTTAATGTACATAACTCATCCAATTTGACACAATATTCTACTTAATTTAAACACTATCAAACCTACAGATGTTAAAGGATATTTAAAATTATTTTCTATCATTTTGAGCTTGATTCTGAAGGACCCATGCAGTATAGTGATTTTTAATTAATGTGTGTGATCCACAAACCTTCATTCTTCATGGATCATCTCTATGTATCTTTTTTCCATTGATAAAAATAATATATCCAACATTTTGTGTCTAGATATATGGGTTTTGATGCCATATAATGATGAATTATTTGATCAATTCCATTACATTGGTGGATATAGAGTGTTATTATCATTATTTCAACCAATCATGGATCTTGTATCAATGGAAGAACCTAATACGTATAATTTTTTTACTTATCCTATAATTCCCTTGAATCTTTTTCTAAAACCTTCATAAATTTTATTTGGCATCAGTTTTATAGGTTCTTGGTGTGCATGATTGATTTGGTTAGAGCTCCAGTAAGACATAGGTATCACTCCTCTAAATGTTTTTGATTTTTTCAACATCATGTTTACTGTAATATGTTTCATATCATTTATATCACTTTTTTCTAGAAAAAATTCCATGATACAATTCTTAAATTAGAATAGATTAAATGACCATGATGGATTTTAGTCTAATGTGTGTGCATGTAAATCCTGTGAGACCCATATAATTTTCTTTATTCCATGAGTATACTGATACAACATGTTATAAAATGTTTGATGTTCATCCCATGTGCTCTTATGTAGCTACTGTCTCTCATGAATAGGTTTTACAATCTTCCTATATTATATTTTCTCTATTTTATGTCAATATAATGACATTGGGGGAATTTTTACTACTATTCCAAATAATTGACCTTTTATAGTATGGTTTTCCCTTATAGGGAGTGTTCATGGAATAGTATGATGATGATGATAGAGTTGAACATAGGGTATGTTCATAAGAGGCTTGATTCCTGAGAAAGATAGTAGTAGTTGGGAGTAATAAATTTGTTTCATGAACCTAGGAATAGATGGTATATTATTCAATTTTTACTTGACCTATGATAGAGATAAGGTGTGATGGCATTGTGGCTCCACCCCACTTGTTTCCCTTGGAACTGCTCAAATATACTGATTATCCTATGAATAACTATGATTATGAATTTTTTAGATCATATGATATCAAGGAGATGAAGTAGTTATATGCATAGATCATGGTATCTAGGTTATATCATGATATCAGGGAATATAATTTTTAATTATTTCTTGCACATTTACATTTACCAAGGAATGCACAATTATAAATGCACACTCATGTCAGTTACACAATGGTGGTGTCCTACAGGGTTCTATTACTCACAAAATGCACAATAATTTTGATTAATGTAAAGGATTAATAAATATGGATATATTTAATGTAAAGGGGCAGTAATGTCCTGTGTTTTTTGAATTGGGTTAATATATGAGGGTTTTCAAATTTTTTCGGTTTATCTATGGGTCGGTTTTTAAACCGAGTTGTAGAATTTTATTCCCAGTGATGGAACACTTAAAGGTGTCATTTTTGGACTTCCATAATTACCCTGTAATTTTAGATGGTTTCCCGATGATTCTCGGGAGCACCGTATCTGGTAAATTAAATTTTAATGGATCTACACGGGCAGCACACTGTTACAGTCCAACCCGTGAAATTTACCTTGTTTAAAAAATTATTTAATTTAATTAAATAAGATTACATGAGAGATTGTGATTAATTAAAACAAAGTTCTAATAATAATAATGAAGTTATTATTATTATTGTGGTTGTTCAATTATATTTATGATAAAGAATTATTTAAATGACATTTTAAGAAATTAATGTCACATATATGGTTTATCGGACAACCATCATAATTAAATAAAGAGTTTCAAAATTGTTAAAGGACTATTTATAATTAAATAGAGGAATGTGATAATAATAATAATGTTATTATTATTATTATGGTGTCATAAATTATTTTGATTCTTTGAGATTTTAATTTCACAATAAAGGAGTGTATCATTTTTGAGAATTTAATGTGGCTTTTGCGCTTTTCAAAGAAACATTTAATTTATTTTTGAATTTTATATTTAATAAAGCTTTGTAATTAAATAGAGGTGTTGGGTTTATCAAAGGTTTCAAAAATAATAATAATGAGATTATTATTATTTTAGTTTTAGTAAAGTAATAATTTTTATTATTACGTCAATTTAATTAGGGGTTATGGGTTGGAGTTTTTATCATATTAATGATATTGAAATAAATTGGGGGTTTGGGTTTTAAATAAATGAATGTTGGAATAATAATTATAATGATTTTATTATTATTATTTTAGTTAATTAGTTAAATAAATGTGAAAATAAGTTATTTATTAATATGGAGTTTCATATTTAATTACGAAACATTTATTAAGAGAATAATAAATGAATAATCATTTTTAATTAAATGGGGATATTTTTAATTATTAGATAATTGTTTAGTGTGTATAATAATAATAATAATAATAATAATAATATGAGTATTATTATTTTAATTGTTATATTCAATTAAATGGATTAATTTAAGGGGGAAAAGAGAATAAAAAGGGGAGGCATGTCCTGCCGGTGGTGAAACCCCCCATGTTTCTCCTCCTCCATGCGCGACATAGAAGTATTTCAGAACACCTACTCTGAACAACCCACCTCCTCAGGACCTCCAGCAGCATACAACCCCTAGGCGACCCTCCATGTAGAAGCGCGACACCCGGGAGGAGATCATGTAGTGTGCAACCCCCATGGTGCATCCCTACTCCAGGCAGTACCTAGAGGAGAACCACCCCCTCTCCCAGACATCACTTTGCATGTGAAGATTCCTATCATGATCTTTACGAATCTTTTCTTCCTCGTCAAGGGGATTAAATTTGCATATAACATTTGATTCTCATCGGCCATTTGAATCCACTCTCTCACCTTGTTTTCTCGACCAAAACACTATAGTTTGGGTTTAATCTGATCTTTGGGTTCCTCTATTTTTAGGATATACGAATGTTGACTCGGGACCCATTGGTCCAAAATCTGGCATCCACTGCCGAGGGAAAATTGTATGGTCTTGAATTTTTTTTCTGCTATTGGATCAGGTGAGTTTCTAAACACGCTGTTTGGTTTTGCACCGATTATATTAAGGCTTGTTATTTTTATGAGTTCTTGGTACCATGTAAGAGGTGCGTTGTTCATTACTACATTGATTCTGGGTACCAGTTTAATATTTTGAATTTTTGATGATCAATGTAGACAATGCACACACACACACACACATTCCCCCCCCCCCCACACATATGAAGGTGTGCGTTCATGCGACTACAGACCAGTTGTGGACTAGTAGCTTCCAAGTACATTAATGCGTTGCAGAATAAAAATGGTGCCACCCCAAGGTGGGGTTCCAAATCTTTATCTCTTTATTTAAGAATTCTTATTAGATTATTTAAATAAATTGGGAATGTTATTTTTCCTTGATTATGGAACTTCTATGATTTATTGAAAAACTTATTAATGATAAACTTTTGTTGTTATGAAATGATGAATCCCTCGTGAGATAAATGAGGGCTTCATCATGTGTCTATTTTAAGAATTTATTGTTATTTTGTTTATAGTGATATGATTAAAAAGTAAAATTATTTGAATGGGACAGAATGGGTAATAGGGTAATTAATTGTAGAATTAATTATCAAGTCAACATATAGAATAAAATTGTGGGTTTTATTATTTACCAATAATATTGAATATTTGACTTGTACGGAATAAAAATTGGAAACTAGTAATAATTAAAGGATGGATAAATTATTACATTTTAAAAGGTAAATGCTTCAATAATTGATGAATGGTTAAAAATATATGATTTAATTAATTAATTGTAGAATTAATTAATTTTCATTCATTAAATTAAGATTTTGAATTGATTTTGTGTTATGACTGTTGGCCAATGGTACCATTTTGATGCGTTTCTATTTTTCATGCCTTATATTGTCTTGAATGGTGGTTTTTAAAAATATTATATGTTGTGTGAGATGGTTTCGAAATATTTGGGCCTTGTTCAACGTGTTCTGTGATGATTATGACGTGCATGTAAATTGTTAAAGTCATGGAAGAATCATTGTTTGGGTGGACAGGTTCAGACTTGTTAAAGAATTTGGATAATTAAATGTTGAGTTAATCATTTCGTTGGATTGTTCAGAATAATTATTTAATTATTAACTATTTATATGTTGAATGGTTAAATAATTGTTGATTTACTTGATGGGTAATTTATGTTGTTAATTATTTGTTGAATTAATTAATAGATTAGATTAATTAATTTATGAATTAATTAATGGATGGTTATGGCGTGTTAGGCATGATGCTCTACACCAATGTTAAATAAATATGTATGATTGATAAACAGGTTGTGATATAGGGATAGATACTCTAAATACTCATGGGGTGTTAGACATGGAGTTCTACACCCAGCATGCATGCAAACATTTTTTTATGGGATTGGGACTCAAACTCTAAATAGCCATGGGTTGTGAGACAAGGAAAAATGCTCCAAATACCCAAGAGGGTTCTAGACATGATGTTATACTCCCATTAATTGACATTGGATTGGGGGTCCAATTGCTCGTACATGCAATGAATTAATTGGTTAATGAATACTATTGTCACATAATGATTTATGAATTGGACAAGAGAAGGGATTTATACTTGTCGATGAATTGGGTGAATCACTGTTAGTGGATGGACCCATGAGAGAATCACTATTTTTAGTGGATAGGATCGAACATAGTATATGAAAGATTATAATTGAATATCTTATGACGCGTTATCCAAGCCAAATCACAAGCTTGGATTTGGTCTTTACATCGTTTACATAGATGGTCTTTAGAGACATCTGTAGCAAGTGACTTATACGGGGTATGTCGGGATTATGTCGAATCTCAAGAAATTAATAATTTAATAAGGATTGAATAATTGATAAATGAAAATGATTGTTTCATGACTGTTGGGTATACATGGCCAGTGTATAAAGTTGGTTTAGACACCTGTTGAGGGCTAAAGCAGGTACTTGGGCATATAGTTACTTTGTACTGTTTACTTTATTTATGCATGATTTCAGAGAGTTTAAATTGTTTATTAAATGTTCAAATTTGGTGTAGACACCGGTGGTCCCGACCTACTAAGATTTATATCTCTCACCCTACTTGGGCCGCCATTGAACTGGGGGTACCAGAGTAGATTCTATTTGATTGCAGGATTGTGTTGCTTCACATTTACTTGGGAGGTAAGAGCAGAGGACCGAGCAGAAGCTGGGGATGCTCGAGGAGACTTCCCTCGAGGCTTTGACTCATTGTTTTTTTTGTTTCGGTATTAGAATGTAAATCATGTTTTTTGATCACTATTTTCTATTTTTGTAACATTAGCATGTCCTGCATGCATCTTATGTATAATTATCATTGGCCACTTTTATAAAATAATTACTATTTGTCTTCCACTACTTTATCATTTATTTGACTACTTCCACTATTATTACCAATGTCTATTATTAAACTCCGATATGATGGTATAGTGTCCCCCACTGACTATCCATAGACCCTTGCTGTTAGTCAGAAGCCTCTGGAAATAGAGACATGCGCTTGAGGTCATGTGGTGACTGGTCGGGCTACTGGTTTTGTGGTGAGCCGGGTCGGGATGTTACAAAGTGGTATCAAAGGGTTCTTTTCCTTTTCTCATTCTATTTTGGTTTGGTAGACAGGAGACTAAGAATGTGTCGGTGCTTGGGTTAATAGTCGTGCTTGGGACTGATCACCCCATGTACTAGAAATGACCAAGTTTCTAGGGATGGGAATTGATATTTGTACAATTAGAGGCTACAGTTGATATGATTTCACCTTGAGTGACTAGTGTATTTTCCACTTCTTATTGATTTTGATAATTTTGAAAAAAAAATAATTCTGTTGGCCTGATATGGAAAGGAAATTTCATACGTACCACATCTTAGGCACTTAGAGATTCACATTTCATGCATATAACATGTCAGGTAGTTTCATTAGTAGGATGACTTTTAATTTGGATTGTGTTCCATTGGTGCAATGAATTTTTTTGATTTTCCTTAGCATGTCTCTGTAGATAGAATGTTTCGGTGATTGATTTAATATGCTTCACTGATTATACACCATACTGCCTCCGTTATTAGCATGTTTTGTTGTTGTGTCATGTTTCTTTGTTATAGCTTGTTGTTGTGTAACTTATTATGCTATCATGCTAGAGATGTTTTGATATATGAAAGGTATGCTAAAGTTAAAATGTTAAATTAATGTTGATTGTGATAAATGGGAGCCAAATTCTACCGATAAAGTGTATGGTCACATTATCGATTGGTTGATTGCCTCCCATGTGTTTGAACCATGTAACCATAGTATTTTTGAAAATTGTTATAAATGTTAAACTTCTAAGTTTTGATTTAAAAGAAATGTTGATGGGTTGCTTTTTGAAGAACCTGAATAGAATAAATGGGACCCTCGGAGGTCACCTTCTTGGTAAAAGGAATTTAGATGCTAAATTTATTTTTTAAATTTGAATAACAATGAATGTTAAATGATTAAAGATAATTGTTATTATAGCAATCCTATTTTATCCGTACGGTGTTTTTTTGAAAACCAAGTGACTTGTTATGAAAAAAGTATTTGTGTGTTTGTTGAAATTCATTCAAATGATGAAAGGTTGAAATGAATTAATTTAAATTGCTAAAACAAAAAATGGACTTTTGAATCCTGTGATTTCGATTTTGTGTAACCAAGAGAGAGGATTGATGTTTATGTCTCGTAAGGGGCTAACCCATGGTAGGTAGTACCCTTATAATGTTCAAGGCTATTAAAGTATGTTTGTCCCACTACTCGGGGGGACTTCTCTGGGCTTAGCTATTATGGCGTGCCGATAGGTTTATGTTATGGCTTATATGATCAATGTTTGACTTGGTGATCGTGGTTTGAGGAACGTCACATGCATGCGTTAATACACTATGGGAAAAAAGTCTTTTTGCAACGGGAATAAATCCCAGCACAAAAGGTCTCTCCAAGAGGTTATTTGCGACGGGTCGTTACACTCGTCACAAATAACCAACTATTTGTGACTGAATTTCGTCTCCCATTGCAAATAGTTTAGCGCGGATAGTGCGCCAAACCGCGCGAAGGTTATTTGCGATGGGGCCCGTCGCAAATAACTGGCGGCTGTTTATAGATTTTTGAGACAAGACACCTTTTACAACGAGCCCCATCGCAAATAACCGGAGGCAGTTTATAGCCTTTTGCAACGGGTTGTCATCCCGTCGCAAAAGGTGTGTCGGCAGGGACTATTTGCGACGGGACCCGTCGCAAATAAATTTTTAACAGCCGACAGTAATTAATGAGGGCGTAGGTATTTGCGACGGGTCCCGTCGCAAAAGACACTATTTGCAACGGGTATCCCGTCGCAAATACTCTCGTCGCAAATAATCTAACCTATATATACCCCCATCCGTTTTTTCTCTCATTTCTCTCAAATTTCAGATCTTGGTTATCTCTAAACTTGGATTTTAGAGAGAGAATTTTTTTAAGTTTATTTTTTTGTTCACGAAGAAGTTGTGACGCCGTCTGCACCAATTAAAAATCAGTCTTAAATGTATTTATGTTTTTTTAATTAATTATTTATTTCGTTTTATTATGTTAATTTTTTTATTGTTGATTAGTTGTAATTAAATTAAATTTAAATTTTTTTGTCATTAGTATTTATTTGTACTAGTAAATTGAAATTTTCAGTTTTAATTTTTAATAATTAGTAGTAATTATTAATTATTAACTATAATTTGTAATGTATATAATTAATTTGTAGTAATTAATAATAATTGGTAATAAATATCAATAAATTGTAATAATAGGAATAATTAGTAATAATTAAGAATAATTAGTAATAATATGGAATAATTAGTAATAATTATGAATAATTAGGAATAAATGTTAATAATTAGCAATAATTAGTTATAATTAGCAATAATTAGTATTAATTAGCAATAATTAGCAATAATTAATAATAATTAGTAATAAATTGTAATAATTAGTAATAAATTATAATAATTAGTAATAAATTGTAATAATTAGCAATAATTTGTAATAATTTGTAATAAATTGTAATAATTAGCAATAAATACCAATAATTACTAATAATTACCAATAAATACTAATAATTAGAAATAAATTTCAATAATTAGCAATAATTAGAAATAATTAGGAATAATTAGAAATAATTAGGAATAATTAGGAATAATTAGCAATAATTAAAAATAATTAAGAATAATTAGCAATAATTAGGAATATTTGGCAATAATTAGAAATAATTAGCAATAATTAGAAATAAATAGCAATAATTATGAATAATTAGCAACAATTAGCAATAATTAGTAATAATTAATAATAATTAATAATAAGTAGTAATAATTCATAATAATTTGTAATAAATTGTAATAGTTAGTAATAAATTGTAATAATTAGTAATATTTAGGAATAAATACTTATTATTAGTAATACGTACTAATAATTAGTAATAATTAGTAATAATAAGCAATAATTAGTAATAATTAGCAATAATTAGGAATAATAAGCCATAATTAAGAATAATTAGCAATAATTAGTAATAATTAGCAATAATTAGATATAATTAGCAATAATTAGAAATAATTAGCAATAATTAGCAATAATTAATAATAATTAGTAATAAATTGTAATAATTAGTAATAAATTGTAATAATTAGTAATAAATTGTAATAATTGGTAAAAAATACTAATAATTATTAATAACTACTAATAAATAATAATAATTAGCAAAAATACTAATAGTTAGCATTAAATAATAATAATTAGCAATAAATAACAATAATTAGTAATAATTAGCAATAATTAGAAATAATTAGAAATAGTTAGAAATAAATAGTAATACTTAGGAATAATTAGTAATAATTAGCAATAATTAGAAATAATTAGGAATAATTATCAATAATTATCAATAATTAGCAATAATTAGCAATAATTAGAAATAAATAGATATAATTTGCAGTAATTTGGAATAATTAGAAATACTTAGAAATATTTAGAAATAATTTGTAATAAATAGCAATAATTAGTAATAAATTGTAATAAATATTAATAAATTGGAATAATTAGTAATAATTAGGAATAATTAGTAATGATTGGGAATAATCAGTAATAAATATGAATAATTAGTAATAAATTGGAATAAATACTAATAATTAGGAATAAATACTAATAATTAGTAATATTTACTAATAATTAGGAATAAATACTAATAATTAGTAATATTTTGTAATAATAAGTAATATTTTGAAATAATTATTTTTAATTATCAATAATTATGAATAATTAGCAATAATTAGGAATAATTAGGAATAATTAGTAATAATTATCTATAATTAGTAATAATTTGCTATAAATAATAATAATTAGTATTAATTACTAATAAATACTAATAATTAGGAATAATTAGAAATAATTAGCAATAATTACGAATAATTAGCAATAATTAGGAATAATTAGCAATAATTTGGAATAATTAACAATAATTAGTGATAATTAGCTTTAATTAGTAATAATTACTAATAATTAGTAATAATTACAAATAAATACTAATAATTAGAAATAATTAGAAATAATTAGGAATAATTAGAAATAGTTAGAAATAATTAGCAATAATTTGCAATAATTGGCAATAATTATCAATAATTAGAAATAATTAGCAATAAATAAGAATAAATTGTAATAATTAGCAATAATTAGGTATAATTATGAATAATTAGAACTAATTAGCAATAATTAGAAATAATTAGAAATAATTAGGAATAATTAGCAATAATTCAGAATAGTTGGAAATAATTAGGAATAATCAGTAATAAATAGGAATAAATTGTAATAATGAGTAATAAATTGTAATAATTAGTAATAAATTGTAATAAATTGTAATTATAATTATATATAATTATTACTAATAAAAAATATATATTATCAATATTTATGAAAAAAAATATTAATATTATAAATATAATAAAAAATTTATAAAATATTAAAATTATAAATATTCACAATAGTCTTTGCGCTATTTTTAACATGTTCAAATCTCAATGGGTCGCCAATTGTTAGGTCATGCGCAATAAAATGTTTGTGTTAGCCACGTCCAATATAAACTCTATAATTGTCCTCGCTTGGTTGATCGCCTCGCAAGTAGATTTGTAATAGGACAACCCAAGTCATGCCCTTCTCATCTATAAGAATTATCTCACATGAACCATTACATATACCATACTTTCTTGAAAATTTAAGGGAAAGATACTGATGTCCCGTCAGATTTTTTAGGAAGAATAATCTTTGTAAAGGGAGCGAGATGATTCATAAAGATGAGAACGACATTACTTTTGTCATCTTATTGCAACACTACTTGCGAGGTGATCAACCATGCAAGGACAATTATAGAGTTTACATTGGACATGTCTGATGAAATTTTTTTATTGCGCATGACCTGAAAATTGGTGACCCTTTGAGATTTGAACTTATTAAGAATAGAGCAAAGCCTGTTGTGAATACTGATAATTTTAATACTTTAATTTTTTTTATTATTTTAATAATATTAATATTGTATTTTCATAAATATTGATAATATAATTTTTTTTATTTGTATGAATTAGATATAATTATAATTAGTAAACGGAAACTGCTTGGATAATGATGGGAAATTTTGTAATTATATCCACAACGATGATTACCAAATATCCTTTCATTATTCAAGTAGTTTTCATTTTTCTAAGTATTGTTAAGTATTGCTAAATTAGTAATAATTAAAAATAAATAGTAATAATTAGTTAGGAACAGTTAGAAGGAAGTTTTAATAAATTTTAATAAATTCTAAGAACCTGACACAATTTCCAGTTGATTGATGACACTCCTTTTTCTCGATAAATTTTCTCCTTTCAAATCTCACTGACTCAAAACAATATGAAACATGTGCTACTACATAGGCATATTCAATATCGTATAAAATATATTGGATATGAATTCATGGGATCATATTTTTATAATGTTTTCATGTGGTGACAGTTAGAAGAAGATGATTCATCGATGAAAAGGGGGCTCTTTTGTCCGACGGATCATTTACTTCCATCTTTCACACACTGAATTCACAATAATGAATCTGGTCAGATTTACACATATTCATTCTCATGCATACGAGAATGAACATGCTTACCTCAGACCAGATTGTTCATTGTGACTTGAGTGTAAGAAAGATGCAAGTAAATGAGACATCAGACAAAAGAGTAGTCTCCAATACACTGCAAATTGTGTCGCTTTTATTTAATGATAATTATTAAGAAGTAGTAGTAATCATTTATCTTCTTTTTTCATATAGTATTTTTATAATTTAAAATTATTTAAAAATAGTGATGATTTTATATTTTGTAGAAAAATATGGAACAAGGAAGTCGACATTAGTCATTATTCGATGATAACACTTGGATAAATCAGCGTAGAAATCCAAATGGTTCTAGTTTAAATCTTGTATATATTGAGGGTGTTGGATCTTTCTTAGAATTTTCATCATCAAAACCAGAATATGTTTCAGAAGGCACAATTAAGTGTCCTTGTAAAAAATGTTCTCTGAGAACGTTTGAAACATTTGACAAGGTTGGGGGACATGTCTTGCGGTTTGGTTGTCAACTAGATTATGTTTTTTGGTATCAACATAGTGAACGCAGTTCCAGAGAAAATATTAATAACTTGATTCTTAATCCATCACAGTTCCAAAATATAGTACATGATGTTGCAGGTCCATCTGTTCAATAAACTGAAACTCACAATGATATTGATTTAACTCATGAGTTGGAACCATCCGAATTTTATGAGATGTTGAGTTCTGCTGAGGATCATTATATCCTGGTGCAAGATAAGAAAATTAGAAGAAGTTTCAAAATTTATGGCTATTAAATTAGATAATGAAATGTCAAACAACTATTTTGATCAGATATTTTCTTTGGTTAAAACACTGTTACCTGAAGGAAATGTGTTGCGTGCAAATTACTCTGAGTGAAAGAGGTGGTTCGTAATCTAGGACTTCGTTATCATAAGATTCATGCATGTTTAAATGATTTCACCTTATATTCTTGTAAAAATGTGTCATTGGATAGTTTTCCAACATGTGGACAATCGAGGTATAAAGAAGCTCAACCAGGGAAGTCTGTATCGATTCCTATAAAACAGTTGAGATATTTCCCCCTTACACCCAGGCTGCAATGTTTATTTATGTCTCATAACACAACATCAATGTTGTCATGGCACAAAAACAATATTTCCACTAGTAAAATCTTGAATCATCCATCAGATGGTGATTCACGGAAACATTTTGATCGTATGCATCCGTTTTTTTTTCTTTAGAAGCCCGAAACATGCAATTGGTTCTTTCTACTGATGGTTTATGTCCATTTGGTTCTTATGGTAGTTAGTATTCATGTTGGCCTGTCTTTATAACTCCATACAATCTACCTCCATTGATGTTGATGAAGGATACCTATATATTTTTGACCTTATTAATCCCAGGACATTCGAAAAAGAATATTGATGTTTATTTGAAACCATTGATTGATGAGTTAAATGCATTATCGAGGAATGGTCTTAGTACATATGATGTTGCTGCAAAAAAAATCACATTAAAAGCTACATTGGTGTGGATGATTAGTGACTTTCCAGCATATAGCATGTTATCCGGTGGAGTACACATGGTCCAAAATCATTTTCTTACTTTAAGGAAGAAAACAAAGCTTTTATGCTCATCAATGGAAAAAAACCTTTCTATTTTGACCGTCATCACATATTTCTTCCTACCGATCATCCTTTTCGATGGAATACATCTCATTTTATAAAAGTTATAATTAAAAGGGATGAACCTCCAAAAATGATCTCAGGAACAGAGTTAAAATTAGTTGTATTTTCATTACCTCCCATAACATTTGGGGCAACAGTAAACCAACAGAAAATTCATGGATTTGGGAAAGAACATAATTGGATAAAACATAGAATTTTTTGGGATCTCCCATATCGGTCTAATTTGTTAGTCTGACACATGTTGGATGTCATGCACCTTGAGAAAACCTGTTTTGATAATTTATTTCATACAATTTTGGATAAAACAGGTAAGACCAAATATACTATAAAAGCATGATTAGATCTTGTCCAAATTTGCAGGTGACCAAAACATGAACTATTTGAAAATGTCATATCATAGAGGTCAATGAAGCCAAAAGCAGCTTATAAACTGTCCAAAGAAATTCGTTTATTATTTTGTCAGTGGAATGCAGATTTGGGACTTCTAGATGGCTATACTTCCAATTTGGACAAATGTGTTAAGAATGGTCATATTACTGGATTAAAATGTGATGATTGTCATGTTATAATGGAAATAGTTATTCCGATTGGATTCAGAATATTGTTGAATTTTATGATTTGGGATTCGATAACATACATATCATATTCTGTTCGAGACATTTGTACAGCGACAACTGACTACGATGTGCTAAGAAAACTGGAAGAAGATGTTGCTGTAATTATATGTATACTGGAAAAAATCTTTCCACCTGCTTTCATTGACTCAATCGAACATCTGATATTACATTTTCCACATGATGCTAAATGTGGAGGTATAGTACAGTTTTTATGGATGTACCCATTCGAGATATACAAGAAGAAATTGAATAAAAATGTATGTAACAAAGAATCAGTTGAAGGCTCAATTGTTGAAGCTTATTTGCAAAAGGAAATTGCTTTTTTTATCTCACTATATTGAATCTAAATATCCCTAAAAAAACCGCATGGGATGGAACAAGTGAAATGTTAATGATGAAATTGAAAATCATTTATCATTTTTTAATCACCCGAATCTTGGCTTCTGTGGAGTTCAAGAATGATGTCTTTTAGACGATGAACATCACAGAGCTCATACATATGTTCTTCTCAACTGTGATGAAATGACATCATTTGTATTTTGAGTGCTTCTATCAATTATTCTATATTTTCTGTTACAGTATGTAAACTTATTTTATTTGTAAGTTATATGATAATCATATCAAGAAAAAAGTTCCACAAATTACAGCAGCTGCTCTTGAAGAACGAAGACAAAAAAAATCAATTGTTCCAAAAGCTGGTAAAATAAATTATTGATTGTTTAATATCAATTCAGTTTACTATTTATTATATTTATAATTGTTTTACATATTTTAAAGTGTCTCAACATGCTGATAAATTTGATATGAGACTGTGTATATTGAGTAACCCACCATCCAAAATGGTTAAATCATATAATGCATATGTGGTGAATTGTTTTCGATTTCATACACGTGCATATGGGGAATCAAAAAACAATGAACAGTGGAGTTTGTTTGAGGGGATCACATCATAGATAAACTAAAGTTAACTTTTACGAAACTCTAGATAAAATTACTGAGCTATGTTATCTTTGAAAAAATTACATAACGATGTTTAAATGTCAGTGGTTGGATACTAAGAGAGGCTTGCATGTTCATCAGACTCATGGAATCATCCATATTAAATATAAAAGTCTGCAGTAAATAAACCATTTTTACTGGATCAACAGGCACATCATGTTTATTATGCAAAGTACTATGCCACTTCAAGATACCTGGGTGATTGGTGGAGCATAATAAAAATGAATTCTCGGGGAAATCTATTTACACAATATGAATGTGGTTCCGCTGAAGTGGAAGAAATTGAAAATTTTCAAGAGACTACTCAAAATCCATCTTTTACACAATGAAACGTGAATATCGATGAGGAAACCCCACAATTAAGGGTACATGGTGATGAAGATGTTAATGATGTTACAAATGAAATTGAAATGACAAGGGAATATGAAAGTGAAACTCATATGGATATTGATGATGCCAAGGAGGAATATGAAGACATTGACGTCGTCAGATATGAAGATGATGATGAAGGTGAACATTGACATAGTTAAATGTTGGTTATGATCATAACTAATATATATATATATAATAGTTATTTTCAACTATCTGATAACAAAAATAATTTTGTGTTTTAGATGGACTTTGATCTATAGTGTGAGTTAGAGGAGGCTAAGCTACCTTTGGATGATGGGGATGTGGGATCCTCTGACCCTCAACCAACTGCTGGTTAAAGTGGTACGTGGGGGGGGGGGTGTAGTCTTGCACGACTGATTATTCCAGACCCTATCCCCGAGTGAGGTCCACATCTTGGCTTTGATAGACGCACACAGAGGTATGGTAAACTATATATTTTAGTTATATTTCATTAATTTATTTATATATATACTAATTTTTTGATTATTTATTATTTTTCACAGTTTAGAACTTGTAGCTATTTGACAGGGGAGCACTATCTTGAGCAATTATTTTTCTCAGCCATGGACCACATGGGAACATATTCCCATTGATGCGCAGCTCGTAATCTACAATCATTGGCAGGTACGTAAATAAATAATATTTATTTTTAAATTTATTTTATTAATAACTTGATATTATAAATTATTTGTAGGGTTTATGGTATCTCATCGAGTATATCATGCGTTATGCTATCCATGTAGCATGGGAGGTGGCTATGCATGAACGTTTGCGTCAGTTTTTGCACAATTTGAGAAAGACATCCATTAATAAAGCAGGAGTGACAGTATTTGATGAGTCACGTAGATCCCACCGACCAGAGTACATTTCATCTTAGGTTTGGTATGGATTATGTGCACATTGGTTGGGTGGTGGATTTCAGAGGAGGCCTTCCTTGGGTCGGCAGAACCGGGGGAGACAGTAGGAGACGCATCGAGCTGGTAGTCGTACAGTCAGTATGCATAGAGATCATCTGGTATGTATTTTTTTAAATATTTTATATAACTACATATATAAACAATTTATTTTATATTCATATAGTCAGTCGAGCATCCCGATATTATAGAGTACGATGTTTATCGAAGGATGTACAATGATCCCGCCACCAGAGAGATTAGAGGTGATCGTCAGCGTCAGATTGTGGTTAGTCTTATTTTTTTTCAGTTTGAAAATTAACTACATATAATATTTTCATAATATTAATTTCAAATTAGAATTGAAGGAGTCATATGAGGCTGCGACTTCTCAGACATAGGCTGAGAGTCAGGACGATACGACTGATCAGACCCGAGCCCACCATTTCGGCAAGGCGGCATGGATGCAAGAGACTCAGTATGGCTTTGAGAAGGGCCGAGAAGTTAGTATCAGCTCTCATGTGACTCCTTGAACTTATTACGGTACTGCTGCGATGTTGGCATTTATCTCGAGAGGAGCTCGTGGAGAGGCATCATCTTATGGCTAACAGTTTCAGGAGCAGTTCCGAGCTCAAAATGACTTTATAGAGAGTTTGCAAAAGCGGAAAGAAGAGATGCGTCAGTAGCAGCAGCAGCAGTTGGAGAAGGAGATACGTCGATGGCAGCAGCAGTATCACGAGCAGATAGAGTACATGTGTCGTCTAACTCATATTTTTGGGATAAAGTTTCCTCCAACAGCTCCTTCAACTCCTCCACCTCCTCTAGAAGACAAACCCCCTGTTATTTTTTTATGTAAAAAACATTTTAATTTAAATTTGATGTAATATGAACTATTTACAGTTTCTGTCTTTCATATCTATGTGATTATTACATAATTTAATTTTTAATATTTTTTGATTTCTTTTTTTGGATATTTTGAATTTTAAATTTTTTTATTATTTTATTATTTTAATAATATTAATATTATTGTTTTATTAATAATAATTTTTTAAAATTTACATTTTCAGTATTATATTTTTTAGTATTTGTTTATTTTACTAATAATAATAATAGTAATAATATTTTATGATTTTTTTAAATTTTTTTGTGAGTATTGAGAATTTTAATATTTTTTTTTATTTTAATAATAAGAAAATTAATTTTTCAATAATCATAATAATATTTTATGATGTTTTTTTATTTTTTGTGAATATTGAGAATTTTAATGTTTTTTATTTTTTTATTATTTTAAAAATATTAAATTTAATTTTCTAATAATCATAATTTTATTAAATTTATTTTTTTAACATTTATTTATTATGTGTGATGGGATCTATTGCGATGGGATCCTGTCACAAATAGTCTAAATAATTTTTTCTCTAACAAAGGTATTTGTGACGGGACAGTCACAAATAATCTGAATAAATATTTTCAAAAAATATTTGCGACAGGATTACGGGCCCTTTGCAAAAGATTATTTGCGACGGACCCATCACAAAAGAACATATATATAAATAATTATATAATCAGAGACTTATTTTCAACGATGAAGTTTCCCGTCATAAAAAATATTTTTTGCGACTACGTTTTTTGCATCGGGATTTTTGCGATGGGGCCCTGCTGCGAAAGTTTATTTGTGACAGGATCCCATCGCAAATAACCCATCGCAAATACCTTGAATTCTCGTAATGATGTGTTATGAAATAGTGCACTAGTGAGTGGATAATATTTTCTTGCAACGTCATGGAAAATTCTAAGGTGGGTAATGTCGCATCATTTTTGGTAAACATGTCTGCAGGTGATGCTGAGTTTTTTCTAATAGAGTTGTCTGGTATTATTTTTACTAATCTACTTAATGAACTTGGTTTTCTCTTAGTGTGATCTACTAAATATGATGAGCATGTGACCTGTCTTGAACTTGTCATTGAGACACTAAGATAGTGTTGGTCTTTCACCGCACTATAGTTTAAATGTTGTTTGGTTTGATATGTGGTTATTATCTTGGTAGTACGCGGGATGTGTGGTTTCATTTGGAGACTCCTTTATTTTTGTTGGGGAATGATTGTTTATTTTAAAATAGATTTGCGATGACTTAACTTGGAAATTTTACCAATGGTCGGGTAAGAACTTTGTTATACATGTGGCTGGTTTTTTATAGTTTTAAAGGAATGTCATCACATAAAGGGAGAATGTGGGTTATAGGTATACGACATCTTTCGAGGGAAGAAAGCACAACTTGTTCGGTCAGTTGTTCTAGATTCAACAGTTTTTGTTGATGAAGTCCCTGTAAAGACCTCAGATATAAGATCTGTTTTTTCGTTTAATCTACAATGTGAGCTTTTGCCCTCATTTTAAAGGCTTATCTGTTAGGCTTGAGAATTTTTAAAGGTGTGTTTGGCGTTGGGAACACAACACATTTGTTATAACAAGATTATTTGGCCTTGGTAGGTGGGTTTTTTTTTGTATTTGTTCTCGATTTCTTCTCAGGGAAGAGATGTTTTTAAGGTGGGTTGATTATAAAGTCCCATGTTTTTTGAATCGGGTTAAAATATGAGGGTTTCAATTTTTTTCAGTTTATCAATGGGTCAGTTTTTAAACTGAGCTCTGGAATTTTATTCTGAGTGATGGAACACTTAAAGGTGTCGTATTTTGACATGCACAATTACCTAGTAATTTTAGCAGGTTCCCTGATGAGTCTCAAGAGCACCGTATCTGGAAAGGCTCACATTAATGGATCTTCACGGGCAGCACGCGTTTGCGGTCCAACCCATAAAGATTACCTTGTTTAATAAATTATTTAATTCAACTAAATATGATTATATGAGATATTGTGATTAATTAAAATAATGCATTAATAATAACAAAGATGATATTATTATTTTTATTTTTATTTTGGTTGTTTAATTAAATGAATGATAAAGAATTAATTAATTGATGGTTAAAGAAATTAACATGGCTTTCAGGGTTTATCAAAGAACCATTTTAATTAAATAAAGTGTTACAAAAATATTAAAGGACCATTTATTATTAAACGGAGGAATAAGAAAATAAAAATATTGTTATTATTATTATTATTATGGGGTAAAAAATTATTATGATGCATTGAGATTTTAATTGCACATTAATGGAGTGTATCATTTATGAGAATTTAATGTGGCTTTTATGCTTCTGAAAGAAATGTTTAATTAAATTATGAGTTTAATATTTAATTAAGTGTGTAATTAAATAGAGGTGTCAGGTTTAACAAAGTTTTCATAAATAATAATAATGAGATTACTATTATTTTTGTATTATGAGTGTAATAATTTTTATTTCTATGGAAATTAAATTAAGGGTTATGGGTGGGAGTTTTTGTCATTTTAATTATATTTTAATAAATTGGTGATTTGAGTTTTAAATAAATTAAATTTTTAATAATAATAATGATATTATTATTATTTTTAAAGTTACTTAATTAAAAAATGTTCAAATAATTTAATGATCAATGGGGAGTTTCATATTTAATTTTGAAATGTTTATTAAGAAAATAATAAATGGAGAAGCATTTTTAATTAAATGGGGAGTTTTCCACTTATTAGATAATTTTTTAGTGTGTATAATAATAATAATAATAATCTTAATATTATTATTTTAATTGTTAAATTCAATTAAATGGATTAATTTTAGGGGGAATATGAAAATAAAAAAGGGGAGGCGCGACCTTCAGGTGGCAGGACCCCCCCATGTTTGTCATCCTCCATACGCGACGTAGAAGCATCTCTGAACTCTGCCTCTGCAAGACCCACCTCCTCAGGACCTCCACCAATGTGAAACCCCCAAGTGACCCTCCCTGCATTAGTGTGACCCCTGGGCAGAGCCCCGGCTGTGTGCGACCCCCGTGGCGCGACCCCCCTCCAGGCAGTACCTAGAGGCACACCACCCCCTCTCCCATACTCCACTTTTGCGCACGACGATTCCACTTGAACTCTTCACGAATCGCATCCAACTTGTCAAGGCGATTCCTTTTGCACATAACTCATGTTTCACATTGAAAATTTTATTCCTCTCCCTTGCCTTGTTTGGTCAGATGAAACTCTACGGTTCTGGTTTAATCCAATCTTTGTTTTCCTCTATTTTTTTGGATATACGAATGTTGAATTGGGAACCATGGGTCCATAATCAAGCATCCCCTGCCAAGGGAGAGGTGGATGGTCTCGAATTATTTCTCCTCCATCGGTATGGGTATGTTTTTAAACCCAATGTCTAGTATTTCAGTGGTTATATTAAGGTCTATTATTTGTTTACGAGTTCCCAGTACCAACATAGAGGTGTGTTGTTCATTACTACTTTGATTTTGGGTTCCAGTATAATATTTTGAGTTTTTTTATCAATGTACACAAAGAACACACACACACACAAACATATATATATATATATATATATCAAGGTGTGTGCGCATGTGACTACGGACTAGTTCTGTACTTGTTACAACCAAGTACATTAAAGTGTTGTAGAATAAAAATTATGCCACCCCGAGGTAGGGTTCCAAATCTTTATCTATTTATATAATAATGACTTTTAAATTATTTAAATAAATTGATAAAGTCAGTTTCCTTGATTATGGAAGTATTAATTTTTATTGAAATACTGATTAAAGATAAACTTTTGTAGTTATTAAATGATGTCACCCATGTGAGATAAATGAGGACTTGATCCTGTGTTGGTTTTAAGAAAGTATTTTCATTTTGGTTAATGTGATATGATTAAACAGTTAAATGATTTTAATGGGGTATAATGAGTAATAGGGTAATTAATTTTAAAATAATTATCAAGTCAATAGTTGGAATAAAATTGTGGATTTTACTGTTTATTATGAATATTGAATATTTGACATGTTCAGAATAAAAATTGGAAACTAGTAATAATTAATGGATAGATTAATTATTACATGTTAAATGGTAAATGGTTAATTAATTGATGACTAGTTAAAGATATATGATTTAATTAATCAATTTTTGAATTAAATAATTTTCATGCATTAAATTAAGATTGTGAATTGATTCTTTCTTGCGACTATTGGCCAAGGACAATTTTTTTATACATGTTTTTTTTCCATGACTTATGTTGTCTTGAATGGAGTAGTTTTAAAATATGTTATGCTATGTGATATGGTTTCTAAATATCTGGTCCTTGTTCAGCATGTTTTGAGATGATTATTATGTGCATATAAATTGTTAATGTCTAGGACAAATCAGTGTTTTAGTGTACGGTTCATAATTGTTAAAGAATTTGTATAATTAAATGTTGAGAGAATTATTTAGATGGATTGTTACGAATAATTAATTAATTATTAACTTTTTATATGTTTAATGCTTAATTATTTGTTGACTTTTTTGACGGGTGATTTATGTTGTTAATTATTTGTTGAATTAATTAATGGTTTGGATTAATTAATTTATGTATTAATTAATGGATGTCTATGGGGTGTTATACATGACGTTCTACACCAATGATAAATATATATGTATGATTGATAAACGGGTTATGAGATATGGAAAGATGCTCTAAATACTCATGGGGTTCTAGAAATGGAGTTATACACCCTGCATACATGGAAACATTATTTCATGGGACAGGGACTGAATCTCCAAATACCCATTGGTTGTGAGACAAGGACTGACACTCCAAATACTCAAGAGGGTAATAAACATGATGTACTAATCTCAGTAATTGACATTGGACTGTGGGTCCAATTGGTCATACATGAAACAAATTAATTGGTTATTGAAAACTTTTTTGACATAATGATTTGGGAATTGGACATGATAAAGGGTTCAAACATATCAACGAATTGGGTGAATCACTGTTAGTGTATAGACCCTTGAGGGAATCACTATTTTTAGTGGATGGGATTGAACATAATATATGAATGATTAAAATTGAATATCTTATGACACGTTATCCAAGCCAAATAGAAATATTGGATTCTGTCATTACTTTGTTTACTAAGATGGTCTTCAGAGACATCTATGGTGAGTGACTTATACGGGGGATGTCGGGATTACGTCGAATCTTGAGACATTCATAATTTAATGAGGATTGAATAATTGATAAATGAAAATTATTGTGTAATGATTTTTGGGTATACATGGAAATTATATAATGTTGGTTCAGACATCAGCTTAGTGCTGAAGCGGGTACTTGGTAATATAGTTACATTGTACTGCATACTTTATTTTTTAATGCTTTCACAAAGTTTAAATTATTTATTAAATGTATGGATTTGGGGTAGACACTAGTGGTACCGGCCTACTGATATTTATATGTCACACCCTACTCAGGCCACCATTGCACTGGGGTACCTGAGTAGATTCTATTTAGTTACATGATTGTGTTGTTTTGCATTTACTTGGGAGATAGGAGTAGAGGACCGAGTGGTAGTTTAGGATGCTCGAGGAGACCACCCTTGGGTATTTGTGTCATTTTTTATTTATTTCTATATTACAATTTAAAGAATGTTTTTTTGTTAACTATTTTCCATTTATGTAACATTATCATGTCATGAATGCATTAGCTCTATAATTGGAAATGGACACTTTTATAAAATGAGTACTATTTTTCTTCCACTACTTTATCAATTATTAGACTACTTCAAATATTTTTTACCATTTTCTATTACTAAACTCTAATATGAGGGTATATTCTCTCCCCTGACTATCCATTGACCTACGTTGCAAGTTGGAACCCTTTGGAGTATGAGGAGACACACTTGAGGTTATGTGGGAACAGGTCCAACCACCGATTTAGTGGTGAGCTGTTTCGGGACGTTATAGGGGCCCATATAATATAGTTAAGCTATAGATCATAGATCTAGTAGCGATACAGGGATGAACACCTAAGGATTCTGTGGTGTCTCTTTATTTTACTGTGATCACATTTTCACAAGCAGGTTTGGCTTGCCAAATTGGGGTTTGTTTTTATTTATATGTATTGAATGGGTTTTTTCTACTTTATGTTAAATGTATCATTATTTTTTATATTTTAGGTTGTTATAATTTATTTAATTTTATGGTGCATGGTTTTTATTACCAAGGGTATAGTCTCCCCACTACATCCTTAGACCCTCACCACTTTTCATTAGCCTCTTCCATATGATGAGGCATGAATAAAGTATTATATAACATTTACTCATGCGTTTTTTTGGAAACTTTTGGTTCGGTAATTACAATATTGAATATATAAATGATAAAAAAATAATTATAAAATTAACATTGTTATACAAGTGAACATTGAATGAATTTTTTTATACTATATAATTTCTACATATCAATCACTTATTCTACAACTTCTTTTAAATTAGAATATATCCCACTAGTGAAAGATATATTGGATAATCATACTACTATTATACTAATATTTCAACTATTCTATCTCATAATCACACATTAGTCATGGTATGTTCATGTTTGGGTTGGTTTTACCACCTAATTGAACAATGATATGAATATATATAATGGATGAAAATTGGAACATAATCACTTGTATAATATAATATAAATATTTAAGTAATTATTATTTTTTCAAGAGAGGTAATATCAATTCTTAACCCACTAGTTAAGAAAATACCATTTATTGCTTAGGAATAACTAAAATATACTTGTTGTTAATTTCATTTTCAAGGATAACGAATAATACAAGAATTTAAGGAAGTTAAAACTAAATAAATAATTTTAATTAACAATTTATAGTAAATTTAATGATATGATAATAATTTAATTCAAAAGAAGAACGGATACCAACATTGCTCTTATGAAACTAGTTTGAAACTATCATGATTACTTACACTATATATTGAAATTACATAAAAACTAGATATATAGATGTATATAATGATCATAAATTAGGAGTATAAATTTTTATAGATATTAATAGTGTTCATATGTATTTATTTAATAAATTAAATTAATTATTCATGATATTTGGATCAGTTGTATAATGAATCATGACTAAGGTAGGAATTTCTTTATCAAATTCCTCTCTTTGAGACATGTTTTGTGTTATAAACCTAATTTCATTTCTATGCTGTATATTCTGACTAATTTAGAAATTACCACATGAAATACATTTTATTCATTTTAATTTATGTTCTATTAAAATCCGTGTCTTTTAAGAGGTTTTGATTTAAATTTTCCTCATGTTGAAAGTGTTCTAATTCACTGAATTCTCATTCATTTAGTTATAATTGTTCTTCTTTGATATATTTCATATAATTTTGGTATATTATTCTATATAATTATATTTATTGGAATTTTATAGTTTAATTATTAGGATTTAAATTTATAAGACAAAGGTATATTTTCAAAAGTTTAATACTTAATAAAATATATTATAAGGGACTCTAGTAACTCAAATCTCTTTCTTTTACTTATATGATTTATATTGACCTTTGCCCTTAAATATTCTACTTATCAATTAATTTATCATTTTTTAGGATGTTATCATTTATATTTTCATAAAAAGTTATTTTTTATTATGATCATCCTACTCAATTTTTATCTCAGATAAAATGATAACATTAACAATAGAAAACCTCCATATCTTAATTTGATATTTATTTCAAGTCCATATTTTTTGTCCCACCTGTGTTCTCCTTAATTTTGTGATATAGATATCATAGATTATTTTCTATGATTATAATGATTCTTTTTACCCATTTTCAAAAGGAAAATATAATACTCTTTTTATGATGTCGGTTTAAAAAAATGTATTTAAAAATATTTTCCTTCTGTTAAAATATTTTTTTTATCTTCTACCCCACATTTAATTTTTTAATATGTATTGTGCTTCAAGGAAAATTTTATTTAAGATTCTTTTTGAAAGGAATTTTTAACAATTTTTTAAATTCACCATTTTGAAAATAACTTTTCAATTGTCCCCATAACCTCACCATTTTATAAATATGATGAAAATGAACTAATTTAATGTTTTCCATATGAATTCATATTTCCACCACCATTTATGTTGTATGAACTTGTTCCCCTAATTCCCCATATATTTTTATTTTATATAATATCCCATGATCATATTTTTGTTATATGATATTGAACGATGTAAATTACTTGGTTATTTATATGACTGATGATTTATCATACACTATTCGGTCATATTTTATTCATCCCTTATTGAATGATATGAGTATAAAACTTTGTTTCCCTATAATCAAGAGCGTATATCCTCCCAACTATTCCACCATGGACCCTTTATACTTGTTGACAACATCTGGTGTACATGGAGGCGCGCTTGAGGTCATGTGGCCAACCTGATTTTCATACTTTAGAGTGAACTAGGACTGGCACATCACAAACTGTTATTAGAGGAGTTTATTTTCTTTTCATTTCCTACCTTAATAATTGGGATGGTAGAAAGGATAAAAAGGATTTTAAGGGATTTGGTCATGATCTTGTTTCTAGTAGTAGCTTACCAAAGTATATTGAGAATAAAAATTACCTATGATGATAAATGTTCTTCAATATTGTGCTGTTATAGTTGTATTGACTTCACCATTGGGTGATACACTTGATATTTCATATTCCTTATGATATTTGATTTTTTCCCTTCTTTAGATATGGTAAGGTAGTATTGTTTCATGCTTCATCATAGTCAATGTAGGATTAATATGACATGCATATTTTATACATTGATTATATTACTGTGTGCATTACCTATAACATATTTTAGTTACTTGACTTATTTTCCCATTTAATCTTGATAAAATTTGATGAACAAATGGTATAAATAATTGGTTAGGATTAAATGGACACAAAATTTAAATTTATAAATTCTGTGAGCCTTTATAAATAGAAAATGGTGATCGATATAATTAAGTCATTTTAAATATTTTCTAGTTGAATGAGTACGAACATAAATGATTTTGAATTCTAAAATGAAACATTAACTGTTAAATAGGGATTCCAATGATATCTTAATGGGTGTTTCCACTATAAATTGCAATGTGAACTTTTATTTTTGGGGCCTTTAACTTATTATGGATTACTTGAGCCTAACCTAGCCTCAGTAGTAAAAAGTAGGCAGTTTCTTTGTGGTATTTATGATCTGCATGATACCCATTATTGGATTTCGGAGTAGAAAAGGGGGTGAATCTTATATAGGGAAGAATTTACCTATCATATTCTTATATATATATATATATATATGATTATAGGAGTTATTAACTCATATATTGATCCATGTGTTTAGAATTTTTAGAGACATTCCACCACGATGTCCTTGAGTTGTGCACTAGGAAAGTGGGGTTAACCATTCTATGGAGGTGGTGGGCCCTGGGCCACCAGTAGAACCTCTTTTAAGGCCAATTGAGATACCACTACTTATACCTAACATGGGAACTGCTGAATAGTTTTGTTACGGTTTCCCAGAAATTATTAAAATTGTTTAGGAAGCCTAATGACCTCCCCAACTATGGAAGAGTTTATTCTTGATTTTTAATAGTATATTACGCATAACATTTCATGGGTTGGAATTACATGGTGTTTGGAATCTGGATTAGAGGTCATACTATCAATTTCTCAGCACCTTGAGACACCTCCTAGGAGGAGAGTGACACTCTCATGTATATGATTTAGGATTCTTCCAAGAGATGTTTTGATGTTATTACCTACATATATTGTCGTAAGGATATGGATTATATGGATATTTATATGTAATTAAATGATTATTTCTACCCCAAGTCGTTGAGAGATGATAGATCTTGAGATCTTATGCACTTAGAGTAGTTCACATTATTAGTTATGGATGATTCTTCCTATTTCACATAACTCTAGCATTTCACACCTATTCTATTAGGTGATTAGTTATCTAAAGGTAGGAAATATGAGGAGGTTCTCTGTAATGACATCCAATCATAGGTGGATTTATTTAATCATACTATAGTATATGGGATACAACACATGGTGATTATCACTGAGCTTAACCTGAGAGAAGTTGGGGGTGTGATCTAAAGAAGATTTTTCCAAAATCATGAACTGCATTAACCAATATTTGGAAGCATAATTTGGAGGTTTCAAATTGTGATAACAGTAGCTAGGGTGCATACTCAAGTAGCTAGGTGATGTGTCATCAGTATAATAGGTTGGGACATAAAAAAGCCCAGTGTACCATGGACCGAGTAAAACTCAATTATTATTAAAATATGGGTCATCTTTTGTGATTTTACAGAGGTCTTACTACAGTATATAGTGTAGAGGGTCTCCACAGACTCCTTATTTAGGAGTGGGGTCCTTATTTTCTCATCAGGTAAGGATATAGAGTGTTATCTGCTAAATCACGATGAGGTGGTAGTGGTGGTCATGGTAGTGAGACACTGACATAGATTTCTTGTAGAGTTGGCCTATGTAGGGTAGCCAGACTATATCTCAGGGTCATTGATCTTGCCAGATATATGAAGAGTAGTTGATACATGAGGAGAAATTTTTCATACCTTCTATGATGTGATTGACTATTCTCATAGTCACTAATTTTCTATCTTATCTTTATGATATAGGTGCTTCCCATTACATCATATTTGGTTCTTTTGAAGAGAGACATGGTCATCATGTCTAGTGTCAATGTTGTTTGATGACACTCAATACTTAGTTGATAATTATATCAGATAGTGTAAACAAGTGTTGAGAGCTCCCCCTTGAGATATATGGGTTTCACATCTTGTGGTTCTCCTTTTTCCTCAAGATTATAGGGTTTTGCATCATTCTCTAGATCAACTAATTGGTTCCCAATCATGGTTTTATTGATTTATATCACATAATGTTGACATTTACAATCCTAATGGGTGCTGATTGTATTCAAAATGGTGAATGAAATTTTCATGAAAGTCGAACTGGACACAAGTATCATGGGATGTGTGGTGTGACAAACCAGATTTCTAGCTATAATATGATAATATAAAATGACTTAGGAGGATTTCCCTCTAGTTTTAGATGGTTTCCGGAATTTTATCCTGAAAAAATTCGTATTAATAACTCCCAAGAGAGAGGGAGGTTTTTAAATCAAGCTAGAACAAGGAGCTTCTCCTCTATCCATTACACCTTATAGGATTTCTACTACTATGTTGCAGGATATCAAGAGGTACCTAGTGGACATGGAATCTAAGGGTTTTATATAACTCAGATCTCATCATGGGGTTCACCAGTCCTTTTAACTAAGAGTTTGGATGGTACCCTCAAGATATTTTTGGTTTATCATCTATTAGACTACTTAATGTTAATAAATGGAATCCATTTCCTTATATAGATGTCTTTTTTACCAACTTTAGGGAGTAATCATTTTCTCTATGATCGATTTGAGATCAAGTTTTCAAGAAGTGTCTATTATATTATCAGATATACCATATATTTCATTCTATATTTGATATTTCATATGAGTATTTTCCAAGAAATTGTGTCCCACAAACATGACATTAGTTATTATGGAATAGATGAATCGGGTCTTCCACCCATGCTTGGATTAATTTGTGGTGGTATTCATGGACTATATCTTGGTGTATCATTATACATGACATGACCACGAAAAATATATTAAGATCATATTGAATAAATTGAGAGAGAATACATTCAATTATAGTATCACTAAGTTCCAATTCTAGATGGATAAATTTCACTTCGTAGGTAATATTATCTTAGAGGCAAGTGTATTAATTGACCTAGTGAAGGTGAGAGCAATAGTTTTGTTGGAGAATCCCAAGAAGTTTTTTTATATATGGAGTTTTATGGGGAAATGTGGTAATTTAAAGTTCATCATTTAGGGATTTTAACACCTATAATATTCTATAATGGGCTTGAAAATTAATGTTGTGAAGTTCATACAGTCATAATCTTATGAGATATCCCTTCAAAAGCTTAGTGCGAGAATGAATTTAGCACCGATCATGATTCTTCCAAATCTGAACATAAGTTTTATGATTCATTGAGATAAGTTATCCATTGGGATCAGTGTAGTTCTGATATAGGATGAGGGATTCAGGGAATACAGGACTCATTTTTGGAGTCTATAATAGAGGAACTTCTCGATGCATGATATTTAGTTAGCCACAGTTGTTCACCCCTAGCACTATTGGAGGCAATGCTTAATTGGAGAAAATTTTGTGGTGTTTATGAACCAAAAAAATCCTAAATTACCTAATTAGACAACATGGATTTAATTACATGAAATGATGTTGGGTTAAATACCATTAGTCTTTCAAAATTATTCTCGATTATATGCCAAAAAAGGAAAATGCAGTTGTTGATTGTCTGAGTTGGAAGAATCAGACAAAAGAAGTTCAAGGGTCCTATAGTTAGTGGCATCTTATGAACCTATTTTATGAGATGGACTTGAAGGTTTAAGACCATCATTGATAGTATGTTCATGCATAATTTTTAGGGAACTCTTTACTTCTTGAGATAATGGAGATGAGGAAGCTATTAAATTCATAGGGATTGGTCCTATGGGAGATAATTTCATGGGATGAACTACCACCTGGTTGGGTTGTTGATGAGAATTAGATGTTGAGAATTCATGGATGCATCTAGTTTCCCAATGATTTTTGAGGGGAGTTTATATGAGATTATCATGCCTATATATGGGTAGTACATCCTAATAAAACCAAGATTCCTCAGGACATACCTCACTAATACTGGTGTCCTAGGATGAAAGGGGAGATGGATGGATTTTTTACTTAGTGTTCCATCACTTAGTATGTTAAAAAAGAACACCAACCACTAGAAAGTATTTTTCAGCCATTACATATTACAGAGTGTAAGTGGGATGAAATTACTATGGAAATCATGATAGTATTGTGTAAATAACCATGGGGTAGTGAAATCATGTGGGTGATCATAGATACATTGAATATGATCACCCATTTCCTTCTTATTTAGGAGACTATTTAGTGGATGATCCCAAGATGCTTTGCATTCATGAGATCATATTCCATAGTAGAGTTCCATGTTTTATTTTATTAAATATAGTCTCTTGCTTCACATTTCGGTTCTAGTATGTATTGCAAAGAGAATTGGGTTCTCAAGTAATGCTCATTATAGTCTATCACCCATTGACCAATGTCTAGTCTGAGTATACAATAATTGGTGTGGAGGAAATTATCAAATCATACATCCTTGATTTTTTAGTTTCCTGGAATAACTAATTAACTCTCGTCGATATTGATTAAAATATGATCTTCCAAGAAAACATACAGATGTATCCATATGAGGCCACATATTATAGTATATTACCTTCACCCATGTGATTGTTAAAGAAAGTAGTGGAAAAACGACTGGGTCCTATTATTATTCAAGAGACATAGGAGTTGGTTCAGGTTATTAGAAAACATATTTCTACAGATTAGTTTAGGTAGAAGTCATACAGTGATCATTGATATCGACCAATAGAGTTTGAGTTGTGGATTTGGGTTTTCTTATTTGTTTCACCAGCACTGGGGCATAAATAGATTCATAAACAAGGGAATTTATCACCTCATTACATTAGTCCCTTTGGGATTATAAAGAGAGTCAGTTTGAATGGATATCATTTGTAGTTACATCAGAGGTACCAGGATATTCATGAAGTCTTCCATGTATCTCATGATAGAATATATTATTAATATCCTTCCCATATTCATCATCATGATGAGGTGCAATTGGAATTTGATGCATTATTTTAGGATAACCCCTTCAGTATTATTGATCAGGGAAATGTGGTTCTCCTTGGATGATCAGTTCCTTTGGTAAATGTTCTATGGTATCACGACCGTGTATATGATGAGACATGGGAGTAGGAGGCCGACATATGTGCCTAGTGTCCATAGTTATTCTCTAATTATCCGTTACCACCATTTGATGGGAAACTCAAGTATATGTTTCTTTAAGGGCGGATAATTTTGGAACCTAGAATTTCTTTGAAGTATAAAACCTTTTATTTTCATTTTATTTCTTAGTTTTACACTAATGGGACATACTAATGAGTTAATAATTTTTTTAGGGGTGTCTAAGGATTATATGGAGCCTATATCCCCAACCATTTCATGGAACAAGTGGGTTACATGGTTGGTAGAAATTGTGGATCCCTATTTCCATGGTTTGGTTATGTCATGTGGTGTGGTCTAGTCCTCTTTCTCAGACCGCACAGATTTTCGTAAACCTGAATCATGGGACGTACATATATGAGAGTGATGAATACCTATTAATAAAGGATTTGGCATGGGTTGTTCATGGTTATACAAGTTTGTTTCCAACCAATGTATGGGGTGTCTTGATGTAGTGTATGGCCAAGCTTTTGCGCATGGTTTAGAAAAGAATTTCTCCAAACTATGAAACCCTTTAAAAATTGGTAAGAATACCATTTTATACTCCTTTAATTTTAACTCATCCACACATTTCATTTTTTTCTATTCACAATAGTCCCTCCTCCTCTCATTTGAGATATCCTACCTTCTTTTTGGGCATTGAGTTATCTCCCCCATCAAGACTCCAAATTGATTTCTATGAGTTTCATTACATGAGTACTAGAAAGATCTTTATTCCTATTATAACTTTATTTATTTATCTTCCTATCAGAAACGTTATTTTAGTGTGAGATAGTATAAAATATTTTTAGATAATTTTTATATTTTCCTATTTTAATAAATTCTATCTCATATTAGAGGCCAAGAATGTATGAGGATTTGACAACCAAGTTAATGTGGGCAGTCTCATTATTTTCCTTAATGTATTGGGGTTTATGTATTACGTCATAGTGTCATGTACTGGATTTTCTAGGTGTCTCTTATTAAATGTAATTATCCTTAAATTAAAGGTATATTAATGACTTAAATGACTGAAAGAAACTCTTTTATGTATCATTTGATTTTAATTATATTCAATTGAATCACCCAATGGTTGTATTACTAAATCAAATAAAATTGACATGGGTTTCCTATGAATTGATTCAACTCTTAAGGTGTGTTATTTTACCCCTTTCTGATGGGATTTAAAATGAGTTGGTTGTAATTTCAATTGAATTAAATAAAATAGGGAATGTAAGACCATGTCCTTACACCTTCGGTAATTGTCCCTTTTCTCTTAGGCATGGTACATTCATTAAAACTGAAATGTCCAATTTAGATGAATTGGAAGATTCTTGGAAGTGTAGTCCTTGTTAGCCTAGTATAGGTTTTGAATCACCTTATAAGGTGACTAAATTGATAGAAAAATGTGATGGAAAGTTGAATTAAATTTAGACATCAAGGATATGGTTAGGCTTTAAGACCATTTTCTTTTGGATTGTTGTGTTCAGAGTCACATATAGGTTCCAACTCAAAATTACATGAATGGAGTCACTGGTTTTAATAATATAAGTGAATTGTAAATTAATTTATCATGAACCTTTGGTGAAACATGGTTTCTCATATAAACACTTTGGATGTACTTAATTGATTTCTGGTTTATATATTCCACAACTGATACTTGGACCCCCTATATGGACTTCAACGGATGGACATAGAGGGAAGATCAAAATATACACCTGAGTGACACTTGGACTACCTATGTTGAATGCTAAGGATAGAATCAATGGGAATATCATTACATACACCACAAGTGATACTTGATATCCCTTATGGACCGTGAAGGATGGAATCAGAGGGGGTGACTTTATACCTCACCTAGAGTGATACCAGGGATCCTATGAGGAATTATGAGGATAGGATTATAGGGTGATTGGATAATGTTATGCCTCGAGAGTGATACCTGGGTTCAAAATTAGGAATTCCAAGGATAGGATCAGGTTTCATTAGAATTAGAATAATTTAATTACATGACACATCTATGAAGCCAAATAACAAGCTTGAATTTTGTTCGAGCATAACATTTCAATGATGACATTAAAATACATATCATGGTCAGGTATTATTTATGGGGGTTCTTGGGATAAGATCCTAGCCATTAGACATTGTTATAAATTTAGTCATTTATGAGTGATTACTCATAGGTATTTTTGATTAGTCCAAATAAGAAAACTAATCATAGGTGTTTCGTGGTAACTTGGACCTATATGGGTTATTTATATACAACATTTCACTTACAGATTTTGTTGTTACCTAAAAACTTCTTATTATGTACACATAGATTGGATATCATTAGACACCATTAGGTTTTCCCTACTGAGTATATATCACTCCCTATTTGGGAAAGTATTGGTTACCTAAAAAATATTTGTGGATGCTAGTAGGGATAAGAAATCGTGGAAACCTTAGATACTTGATTACCTTGCTAGTATAGTGGATGAGAGAAGAGGACCGAGCCTATGCCCGACATGATATTAGAGTTATCCTTGTGTATTTTTTTTTCATTTTTTATAGCATTATGAATATGATTATTTCTATGATTCCCCCTATATTTAACTTTTATATAGTATTCTATCTTCGTAATATTTTTATATGACATTAATGGATATGGATTATGAAGTAATTTATATGACACAAGTTTACTCATCCTTTTTTTGTTATCTATTATTTCTATTCTATTCACTAATATACTTAAATGGTTATGGTACACTTTGATCATGATGGTATAGTCTCCACACTATTTCACCACGGACCCTCGCAATAATTTGATAGCCTCTGGTGTATAGATATGCATTCTTGAGGTCATGTGTCCAATTAGGTTCAATTATTTTTTTAGTGAACCATGGTTGGGACATCACATAAGGCTTGAACCCCCATGTTTTCATCTTCCTAAATCTTCTTTGAGCCTTTTCATAGTAATCAATAACATCATATCCATGTCCTTAATGATTCTCAACACATGTAATGATCATAAGTAGTCGTGTATGTCAATATCCCACTCTCTTTATTCTTATTATATCATTTATTTTCACTTGAAACTTATGATATATAGTAGGATATGGCTAGATTTCTCTCCTTATTTCTACAATAATAGAATATTCAAGGATAGTTCTGGTAATTTTCTAAATAATTCTCTAACACTTGGTCTCTTTCCTCTATTTTTAGAAATATAATATTTATAAGAATATTTTTTCCCATATTCAAAATATCAATATCCATTATCTTTTCCCTCACGATCTGATAAATTAAAACATCTAAAATATCTTCAAGAAAATTTCCCAACATTTATTTTCTTTAATGAGTTTTAAATATTCACTTTTTAAAATCCTTTAATTATTATACAATGACCCTCTAATTATTTTTATATAAATCTCCCTTTATTATTGGATTCATCTTTACTCATCTACTTGCCTTCTAATAAATTTATAATATTTTTAATCCATATATACATGAACATTAGTATTGAACCCCTTATGGTGTGAATCTCTATCTTATATAAATTCTGAATAATTTTAAATATCTCAGTGAACTCCAGTACCGTGATAATATTCTATTATGATGGATATTATGTATGTCTTAGTAAAATCCTTTAAAATAACTTATAATTTTAGAAAATATTGAAATAATCTAAACTAAAAAACATTATTTAGCTTTAAGAATTTATCAAACCATCAAAAACATCATCAGTAAATTTCTAAACTATATTCGTTATATAAATACTATTATTGAGTATTTTTGTGTATCTCCACTACCTCAAGCATTATTATTAATTATAAAATAAAAATATATTCAATAATAAATTCCTAAAAGTGTAAAACTAATGAAAGAACAATTTTATCCCTAACTCAAAATCTTCAATATTGAAAGCACAAGGATATAATGTAGACAATTACATCTTTCCCCAATCCAGATCATGGTCCACAAAGTCATCTTGATCTTGTAGTGGATAGTGATTAAAGAACATAATCTCTTCTTTTATCTCTAACTAGAAGAACCTATTATTGATTTATGTTAAGTATACCTCAAAAATAATCTCATATGTATGGTTACATCTATAAATCTATATATCCCAAAAAATTGAGAGGAAGTCTTCATATTTATTTTCATTAAATGATAAAAAATCAACCTCTTCACTCCATTTGATCTTAATTATAAACCAACACATATTAGAAACCCTATTTATGAATTACATATCCAATAATTATTATAATCCATTTGATTCTTCATGATGAATGTTATACTGCCATCTACTAGTGCAATATTTTTGAATATTCATTTCAAAATAATTCTCCTAATGCCGATGATATATATATGATATAGTTGTTATTTATTTATTAGTAAAATAATTTAAAAATGATTCAATAAGTGTTATTTCTTGAACACGAATGAATTGTCATGCATTAAAATGATATTTGGAAGAGAATATAACATCCATGTGGCTATTGGGATTAACTTTAGGATTAAATATGTTAAAAGTTGAAAAATAAAATATTATGCCAAAATGATAGAAGTGAATAAAATTTTATTACCTGAAATATTTAGGTTGTTTTTTAATGATATTAAATTAAATGGATACATTTTTTACCAAATGTTTTTAATGAAAAAACTTTTGATGGGAAATTTTAATTATTGATGATGGTGATTAACTTTTTAAGATTATTATGTATAGAAAATTTGTTATTAACATCAAAAAAATTATTATAAAGTTAATGAGTTTGAATAGCATGTTCAAAGAGTTGAACATTTGGAACACAGTTCACAATTTTTCAATTTTTTTAATAAGAAAATATTCATAGATTTTAACCATCTAATATTTTAGTGGGATGGTTTTATTAGGTGTTCATATATAGATTTCCTTGTAATTACATAGAGATGTAAAGATGTTTTAACATAACCTAAAATTTTCGACAATCATAAGGCTACTTTGGCAGTCTATAATATCTGATATGATAAGTAATGCACTTAAATATAGTTTTAAGTGTTCTAAAATGTTTTTAAGAATTTAAAATGTATCATATTATATAAACGGTTGTCTTTATTTCATTTTTCTTTCAAATTTTCATTAATAAATTGTGTGAGTTGAAAATATAATTAAACTCTCAATGTATAATTTTGAGTTATATCCAATCAATGTTCTTCTTGGAGTATTATAGTTCATGATAAAATATTTAGGTTATTGTGAGTAGGATTTTTTATTGTGTTACAAAATATTTTCATGAAATACAAAGGGGGATTTTCTTGCTAGATAACCCTCTAAGTATACCACATGGAGTGATATGCACTATGTTTTCATTATACTAGGGGTTCATTTTTCATATTAAATCCTATTATTTGAGGTATTAAAGATATATTTAATGAGAACCTTCATTATTTGGTACCATTATTATATAATTCTAGAGGCTTATCCAATTATGGTGTGGTTGGGAATTTTGTTGATCATGTCATAATTTAATGATTAATAAATATGGGATTTTTCTTAACATGCGAAAAGTATGACATGTGGAACCATGATTCGAAAGAATAAGGAATTTTATGAATTTACATAGATAAGGATCACATGATGTGATTATTTATTTGTGGTCTCATGTTTTTTAATATAAATGGAATCATCAATGAACACATTATTGTATGAGGGAAATTATTTCATAAATTGGAAATGGGAGTTCATCTATTTCATGGAATATTCATTTATATTTCCTCTAGAGGTTGTTCTAAATTAAATTTCTCTATTAATATGACTTGATTATTTCTTTAAGGTAGATATATGAAATTTTGAGATTGGTTACTCATTCAAAAAGGAATTAAGGGATTCACTTAGATGAGGTTTGTTCAAGAAGATTGATCATTGAAAATTCTAAAAGTGGATAAGGATGTTATTATAAGATCAATTTAGAAATAAATATTGTTAATATTATAATTGACATATATAAAAAAGAAATATGAAGAAAAATAATAACAATAATTCTTATCAGAAGTATCTCTCTTTAAAATAGGTATATTACAAACTTAATGTTTCTTGAGATTCTAAAAATGGTTTAGAAAAACAATTTATTTTTTCGTATACATTAATATAGATGAATATAAGAAATTGATTTAATAGTGAAAAGGAACCCACATATGGCTTTTATTCTTGATGATTTTAATTAAATGACCATGAGAGATCCCAATTCTATAAGAGACAGTGGAATAAGTGTAATACATGAAAAAATGGAATTATGAAATAATTAAGGATTTTTCATTAGAGAACAAGTGTAAAAAGGGATAATAAGTGTCCTAAAATTTTAGTAAAATGAAAATATTAGTGAAGATTAAGGGATAAAGAGAAATAAAATAAGATATTTCACAAGAGATCAAAAATAAAATGTCCATATAACAAGAATTGATGAAAAGATTCATTTATATGGTGAATCAACTTAACGATAGAAGAAAATAAGTTATTTATATGGATTTATGCTTGATAAAAATGGTTATAAAAGTGATGAAAAATGATGATAATATCATATGACTTAATGAGAGGATAAAAACCTTAAATGAGAAGATGAAAATCCCTCCAACAGAAACCATAAATTAAAGAATAAATCTAGATATGATATTTATAAGAAAAGAGGAGTTCCATGAAAAATATAGAATTAATAATCCAAAAAGTAAGGTGGTACCAAAATGATTCTATATTCTAAGACATGGAAACATTATGAGCATGTATTTCAAATCCCACAAGCCCAAAAATGAAAAAACAACTCTAGTAGTTCCAATAAATTATTCAAGGGATGACCAAATAATGTATGGTTATCGTGGAAAATGTACTATATGATCTAAACTTTTTCACATGGAAGGTAACTATAGTTATAAGAATTAATGAATGGAAAAATATTCTATAAAGATACAATCCACTCATATGTCATATGAGGAAATGTTTTTTCTACAAAAATCAGTCTGTTAAGATGCAAAACATGTACACTATTTTAAAGAATAATAATGGGCCCAATTGAAGGTGAATCATTCACCAATTTCATTTAAATCACTAAAAATCCCTTGGATGAAATGATATCTAATTTTACTACAATATAAACTATTTTTACCAACTATGGTAAAGGTATAACTGTAGTAAAAAGATAATACACCTTGAAATAATATAAATCCTAAGATGGAACTCATAGTTTCCAAAGAAGAATTACTTAGTTGTATCACAAAAAAACCACTAAATGGAAATAGTTAATTTTTGGAGTAATAATCCAAAAATGGATAAATTATCTATACATAGGATAAAAAAATGTTATAATACATGAATTGATATTATCATGTGCGATTCATTCCACAATAGTGGAAAACTTAAGCTAAGGAATGACATTAAAGTTTTCATCTTTTAAATGATCTATGTAAGTGATTTCATACAATGTAGGAACTTTGGAAAGAGGTTGAAGAATTTGGATAAAATATATGATGAAGATTATGCGGTAAAAGCGACTATAGAATTACTATTGAAAAATAAAAAAATGGGAAAGGAATGGTTGAAGGTGAATAGTTGGTTGAAACTATCCTACATCATTCCTTAGTAGTAGGATGTTTGAGGCACTCCTCCCACCATATTTCTTATTTTTATAAATTTTTAAAGAGATATAGTCTTAGTAAAGAGATAATATCCATGGGGTGATTATTATATAGAATCATATGTTTGTGGAATCAAATAAAAATATGTTAAATATATACATTTATTACAACATGTTGAGCCTATGGTGCTTAAAATCTCAATTTATATAAATATATATGAATTAAAAAATCTATTGAGATGAATATATGTTCTCAATAATTGGACACCTAAATTAATCATGATTATTTTTGTAATTTGATGAAGGCGTTGATGGATATGGTGATCGAAATTAAAAGGGTTTTCAACCCTATTAAGATTTTTATGAAGTTTATAATGAATTAGAAGTGAATCAATTTCAATTTGTATCGATGTCTTTTTCACAGTTTCTATTAGTTAATCATGTGGTATGATACCCAAAACCATGTTATTTCTTGTTTATCATCAAAATATTTGGTGTAAATGTGATGTAGGTCACATATTGTTTTGTGATGTGGTATGTTCAAAGCTATTATGGTTTAATCAGTACTCATGATTGATGTGGACAACATTAGTGTTTTCTACAAAAATAATTATTTCCAACAGTGATGCATGGATCATTAGGATTATATTATTTTTGTTAATCTCAGGTTAGATGTCATAAATTCAATAAATGAATATATTGAGAAGCTCCAACTGTATGAAGAAGGATATTCTGGATTTTTTTATTCCAACAAAAAAAATGTTTTTAAATATTTTATGGGTTTCTATTACCAATCAACAATATTTTGATTCCAATCATTTATGTTGGTTTCTAATAATGTTTCAATGAAAATAAAAGTGGAACAAAACCAATATATAGAAAATTATATATGATTTTTCATCTGAGTTGAATGGAATTTATCAAGAATGTTACTTTATGCCATTGGATACACATTTATATTCCATAGGTTTATCATGTTATGATTATTGATTTACTTATGAATGATTTCATTAGGTTAATCAATTTTAAAGGTATATTATATCCACTTTTTTTCTTGGATTCTTTATCATGTGTTGAATTAAAACAATTTTCTATCAATGGGTTCTTTATGCTAAAAAATGTGAATGCTTTTTATTAGTAATTTTAATAAAACACATTGTTGTTACTGGATTTTAATGATGTGATGGTTAGAAATTTGCTAATGGTGCACATGTGTATGGTTTATCTTTAAATAATTAATGGTCCCTATATATCCCTATAATGCATTGGTTAATTCATTAAACCTCATAATATAATGGTGAAACCAGTGGTGATTCTTGATCTAAAAGGGGAAATAGGTTGTGATTCCTAATCTGCTATGGGAAACTGATGAGTAAAGCCTGATTACTAAGGGAACCATGTGAGTTAAGCCTAATCCAGAAAGGGAAACAATATTAAATATCCAATAGACTATGTTATGACTTCTATGCATATAGATATGCCATAATTCTCAAGTATTCCTTGTTTTTATGATATGTATCATTTTTCAGATATATTCTTATGTTATTCCTTGATTTATGATATATTGTTTTCATGGTATAACTTTCTTTTGTATCTTGATTATATCCATATGTATATATATGCTCACTTATTATCATTTATGTTGTCACTTTTATATTCACTTATTGATCATCTAATCTCACCCCTTCATAATGTTTTCATTTCCATATGTATTAATGATAGGAAATGTATGAATGCTATAGAATACATTCTTATATATATAATTTTTAGGATACATTTAATTATCCTTATGGATTATGTAATTTTGAAAACAATTGTAAAAATTAATAATTATTGCAAAAAATGTGGGTGTTTTAGATAATGTTTTTTCCAATATCTCAATCTCTATAAACCTAAAATGTCTAAGGAATGTATTGTAATATAATATTTTCTTCAATTCATATAAATTTACATTCATGTTTACAAACTATTATACATATCCTTCCTTCGATAATAATAGAATATTCATGGATAGTGAACATTAATTTCTAAAAAAAAATTCAATACAATTAAACTTATCTTATCATTCTTTTTTAAAACAAAATAATTAAAAGGTTATTTTTTCTATTATTCATGTTAGAGAAATCCTTCATCTTTTACATCATGATATAATAATTTAAAACTAGTAAAATATATTTAAGGAAATATCTATTCACCAATCTTCATTAATGATAATATTTATTAATGAGTTTATAATTTTCAAATTTAAAACACCAATAATTTCCATTTAATAAACATGTTATTATTTTAATTTAATTGTCTCTTTAATCATGGATACAAAATTATTCCTTTTTTCAGTTTCTATAAAATTTTAGTATCATTAATCAACTTCTTCATGAATACATGTAGTAAATCCTTTATAATGTGATGATCTACCTCAAGGAACAATATTATTCTTTATCACCATAATCACTATATTAAATAATATATTATTATGAAAAATAATCATGATATTTAAATTCATTTAAGATACTAAAATCATCATCTAAATTAATTCAATAAAATTCACAAATTTTTTAGACAAAATAAGCTCATGTAATAAATAATTATTTTCCACATCACTTTAGTGAGATTATAATTTTCTTATGCAACCTCAAAAGTATATTCCATGTATTCAAATGGATATTATGTATTATCACAGACCATAAGGTATATATTATATACCCTCTCTGATATGTTCCATATCGGCCTATAAATATTCTATAAACCTTATGTTATCTTATATATCATTATGCAGATTTTAATTTTTTAAAAATCAATATGAACATAGAATTTACATTCTGTTGGTACTATGAGGTATTACATATACTATAGTACATCATACATATCATCCAAAATATGTAATGTATCATAGTGTAACTCCTAATTTTTATTATATCACATCTTCTTAATCTTATGTATCTTAGTGTACTCTAATACTTTTCCAATATTCTATTAAAGGGGATCATTTATATTACTTTATCAAATATTCAACTCTAACATGGAATTATAGAACTTCTTCAAATATTATAATCGAAAAATTATTTAAATGAATTTTGAAATTTATCAAGCCATTAAAAATATATTTAGTTTAATTCCTAAATAATAGAAATTATATAAATACTCTTATTGATTATTTATATGTGTTTAAACTACCATAAAAATACATTTTTGTTCTCTACTCAATGTTATTAAATGATCTGTAACATCCCAGGTAAATAAATAATATTACATTCTCATGTTTATAAATATTTGTGAATAAAATGTTAATAATACTTTAAAGGGAATTCTATGCTCGATGTCATACCCAATACGCAACAACTAGTTTCTTTGAAATCTTACGTTGCACACTAATAATATAATAATATTATTTTAAATAGTTAATGCCTAGCCGTTGTAATGGTGGGAATGAACATAACTAATAAAAAAATGATTACATTTTTTTGTTAAATATTTTTCACATTTATACAATAATTATTAGATGCTTAAAATGCAAATGAATCCAATTTTCAGAATAAATAATCTGATATCTTTAAAAGATTGTTTTACTCCCTTTTGATGGAGAACCTTTTTTAAATCCAACTTTTGATACTTTTATAAGCTCTATTTGTCAAAATAAACTTTCTCTTTAGAATTGGGATATTGAAATTTACATTGGATAAATTTTTGAATATTTCTGACAAATGTTCATTTTTTTAATGAATAGTGAAAAATACTGCATTTTACTTCAAAACTGCTTTTTCATCGAATTTAATTATAAGGATATATTATCTTTTTTAATTGTTTTAAAGTTTAATTAGAATATATTTTTACCATTTAATTAATTTGGTGGTCATTAGAATAGATTTTTCTTTGAAAATGGACAAAAACAAGTGTCAATCTTTTGATAGATATTGTTTCTTAAAAACACGCTACTTGTTTTGACAGCGGGAATTAACTATATGATTTTTTAATGAAACTTATATGTTTTGAATTTGGTTAAATGGAAATAATTTCTGAATTTGGAATATCAAATATATCTTAGGGTTAATTTTTGGTATTTTTCTGAGAATGTCTTTTTTTAATGAATAGTGAAAAATACAGCTTTTTAATTCAAAACTGGCTTTTCATCCAATTTATTTATATATATAGATTGTCATTTAAATTATTTTTAAAGCATAATTTAATTTTGTTTTTATCACTTAATAAAATGTTGTTCATTGTAAGTATTTTCACTTTTCAATTGGATGTAAAAACAAGTCAATCTTTTGATTAATTTTACTTCTTAAAAACCCATCTTTTGTTTTGACAATCAGATTTACTTTTTAATTAATTACTATAATTTATTTGTTTTGAATTTGATAAAATGGATTCAATATTTGGAATCAGAAGGTCCAAATTACATAATTAAGAATCTTTTTTTTTGGACATTATGAATTGTAACAATGGTAATTATCTTTAATTATCGTGATTAATTAGTAATCGGGTAGTTAAGGGGTAATAAAATAATATCATAATAATAATAAATGACCCCAAAATGTGTCCTAATTCTACTAGTTGTGTAATGGCAGACCATGGGTTGCCTTGTGCCAAACTTTGGGACCCCATTGATTCACTTTTGGGGTTATAGTGACACTTTTTAATTTTATGTTTTTAAAAGAAAAGTATAACCAAAGTATGTATCACCCAAGTAAAAAAAAATTAGTTTTGTCTGTGTAAATGAAATATTGGACTATAAATATTAATTAGTAAGCTAAAACGCTTTCCAATATCATATTATTTCTTTTATAATTTTTAGACATTAACTAAATTAATTTATTTATGACACCATGATGATGCAGCGAGTATCTCATTAATGAACAATTTTAATAAAATGAAACGATAATGTAAATTATAAGACTTACACTTTCATAAAACCTATTGGATGAGTATATTTCTAACCCTTACCACCTTATCCTAGAAATATATCAATGTGGGACCTTTAAAATCCGAAACTCATTTTAATATAAAGTAACATTTCTTGACTTTCCAAGAGTGCCCCTCCGCCCTCTTATGAAAGGCCCCCACCACTACCTCCTTACCCAGACCACTCAATCCATTGGATTGGACAAAATCTGCTCATTTTATCTCTACAAATCCCTATCTTAATCCTAGAAGCCTTAACTTAGGAAGAAAGCACTTCAAGAAACTGTTTTGGTTCAAACCAAGGGGAGTTACCCGATTTAAAGTCAAAGTCTTCTCTAATGTTCTTTTGTTTTATTTTTCTTCTCCAACCCCCTAAAACATTTTTGTAACAACACTAGTATATTCAATATACTAGGATGTTTTTATAATAAGGATTCTAGCTACAATTACACACACCTCCGTATAATGGTTAAAGAACATATTGTTTCTGTGGATGGAAAATTATTGCCTCACGAAATGATGATTGTTCAATATTCTTTTAACACCTTTAAAGGTGGCCATTAAGATTTCAGTATATTTATATATGATATATAATATATCTATGTTTTCATTATGCTTCTGTATTTTTCATTTATGGTAAACCATTATGGTTTCCATTATGCGTAAACGCGATATCTTCATTTTAGGAAGTGCGGACTACCGCCCCCTCAACATGATTTGATTCGTTAATGCCATATGTGGGACGTGTAAAGGATGGAGTTAATGATATAATATATATTATATTATACTGGAATTATAATATTCCTTTATATCATTATGATTTCATTCCATTTAATACGAAATAGAAATTAAAGTAGCGTTAATGCGTTTGTACGGCCTACCGTCTCCATGAACGGTGCATTTCATTTCTTTCTTCTAAATGTTATGTAATTTTATAAATTAATTTATATACTGAATATTTATGATATATATGATATCAGAATCATGAATATAATTTTGGATATAATGGATATCTTACCACATGAACAACGTGTAATCATAAGAAGTTTATTTTTGACTCAAGTACCAATGATCGACAAAACGACCATTATTAACATAAATAATTACTCAATGTTCATAAAATTGTAATAACTGATATAAAAGGAATAATTAACATAAAAAAAGTTTTTAAGAAATTATAAAATAACTCTAGTTTATTATTTAGGAGATTAAATAATGATCGAGTCAAGTCGGACACGAGGTAAGGGATCCTACCTCTCCCTTTCTTATTAAGTACTCTCTTTTCTGTAATTTATTTTAAAATCATCTATCTTATGTTTGGGGATGTTATTTTATATTCATAATTATGTAATTTTTATTTTAATATTATTAGATACCCTATTTTATCTCATAAATCCAATTTTAGAAGTTTTATGTGGCATCGTTTGGCTGCCGAGTTTTTGTAAAGGATTATTCATCTCACTTTTATTCCCGTGAGATTTATGCTATATTTGCCAAAATTTCCTTTGAGTGGTGTATGTACTGCCCATTATTATCCTCTTTGTGTAATTTAATTTTGTTTATGACTATATACATCAATTTTTTATAGTCCTTATTTCATGGGGTGTGCGTTTTGAAAGTTACCCAAATCGGTAAGGGAACCTTTCACCCTCCTCTTTTTTAAAAGACTTCTTTTGTTATGTCTTTTAATTTACATTTTATTATGTTGGGATATGTTATTATATATCCTTATTGATGTAAACATTGTTTACAAGTGACGAGAAACCCTTTTTATCTCATCAAATCATTTTTGGAATTTTAACGTGATGTCGTTAGGCTGTCGAATTTTTAGAAGGGAACTTCTTAACCCAATTTCAATTATTTGGGTTCAACTTGTACTACTTGAATATGTCATCCTATTAATATGTTTGAATGAACTATGATTGTTTTACACTTAATATCCACTTATATTGGGTGTATTTATATTTGTCACACATATTTATGTGATTTATTGATCATTATTTTAAATATACCATCTTTATTAGGGATTTCATCCCAATTTTCTTTTCCACATAGAATTTATTGTTGATATGCTCCAATTCACTTTTAAATGGTGTATATAATTTCCTTTGACATATTATATTATGAATCCCTTTATTCTCATGATATTATAATGTTTTGATTAAATTCTATTCCTTAATTATTAATATTGAAGTATCTTCTATTTGTTAAGAACTCCTTAACTAAAATATCTTCTTAATGATTTAATCTTCTAAATATTTATTATTAATGTCCATGTTTCAAAATGGTTATATGGATTTATTTATATGGAAATTACTGTTTTAAAATATTAATTCCTTTAAAATCTTCAAATTGGTATGGGACTTTGTCTCAATCTCCTTTCATTGAGGAAAATTTTGTTTTATACAAAACATTCTTTTATACGGTGTATAAACCCCTTTGACTTTTACGTTTATTCAAAAGGAAACTTTTTTATACAAAGCATTTTACTAAATGACAAAAGGGAATGTTTTTGTCGTATGTATGTGGCGATAATGACTTCTCTGCCGCCGTAACCATTATTTGAGTTTCGGCTTCCTATAAAAGCCATAACGATTTTTAAATGAAAAATAAATACCATGTTTTACTTATCTTTTATTTTGGTACTGAAAATGGTTTTGATAATGTTTGTATTATATCAATGTGTTGTATTGATTTATTGTGATTGAAATGTGGAAATCTTATGTTTCCTTTATGCATGTTTTATGTGATACAATTATGTTATGGTTCTTGGGCATTGTTTATGAAGATGGGTGGTTTCGTGATAAACTAAGGGTGGATGAGCCTGATATAGCTCTCCAATGCATTGGGTAATGCGAATGGTTTAAACTCCATTTTTCTCTAAAAGGATTTAGGTAATATACTATGATAGGTATTCCAAACGTAACCATGAGGGTTACTCCCTACGTAAGAATGTTATGAATGCCTCAAGTTACCTTTATGTCTTATGATTTCTATTGAGTTATGCATAAATATTATGATTTCCTGAGGTATTATAAATTGCTTATGTTTTATGAGTAAAGTATGATTTCATTGATTCTTATGTATACATGGACTAATGTTTTCTTTCCGTATTGTTATAACCCTTACTGAGCTTTTTATGGTCATCCCAAGTTTTTTTGAAATGTTTTTCACAGGACATAAATTGTAATAGGGTCAAGGATGGGATCAAGGAAATGTCATGATGTCTAAAAGAAGGAACTAGACATGACCCTTTTGTTCAAGAGTTATTATTTTGAAAAAAACTGAAAACTGAGTAGATGTGTCTAATTTGTAATCTTTGAGATGTAATAGTTAAGTCCTGATTCTCTAAAACTCTAAACCTGAAAATATCCTCAATGTGAATTATTCAATTTAATTCATGAATATGTAATGTTTTAAGGTTGGTTCCTTATATGATCAATACTTAATTAATTAATAATTAATTAAACCTATATTTCCACTCCAAACCAACATCTCATATAATGATAACATAAGGAATGAAATTCAATAATTCAAGTTACCTACATTACATATACAACTCCTTATGCACATCAAGATCCTTTAGTATATATTTTTTATAAACTTATAGCTCTTTTTTATCTCCCACTAGAAACACATGTCAATGATTCCTCTGATGTCTAGAGAGAAAATCATCACATATGTGAGGATGCTTCAATAAATAAATATATCCCAAAAATATAAGAATAAGTATTCATCTTCTTTTTAAACCAATGATAATAACTCAACATCTTCAGTTTTTCATCTCTTCCTCATCAAACAACATTTATTTTTAACATTACTTATTGAAAAAAAAGAATTAATCATTCCAATGCACTTTTCATTTCAACCTCTCACTTTGTATTTGTTTTCATTGTTATTAAATAAATCAATTACTTTATGTTTTAAAATTTTCTCCTTTTATCTACCCATTATTGATAATAAATACAAATATACTTTTGATAGGGGTGGTATCACACTTAAATTAAATATGTGAAATAAATTAATCAACTATGAGTCTACTACTGATAGCTCGATATATCAAATAAGTGAAATTGATTTATACAATAAATATTTCCATATGAAAATAAATTATATGACGTCAAACATATTCTTTATGGGGGGTTGAAATAAATTTTTCAAGTAATATCATTTACTCAATAAGTATAAGGATGTGAAATTTTTTTAAATACCTTTCCAATGAAAAAATCCACACCATCTTGATTTTTCAACTTTATATGAAATCATGATATCTTGTAGCTTCTCATAGCTCACCTCACCCCTAAGGTATAATCTATATAAACTCTTTATAATTGATCTTATTCTTTAAAATTTACCCCAATCATAGTTTATATAACATGAAATGTTTCATAGAGGCATAATTGAATCAATAAAATTTATTCATGATAGAAATATCTTCTTTATATTTTACATTCATAGATTGATCATCTATTTAGTTCTCCCCCAAGATTCATGAATAACCTTAAATCCCAAGTAAAAATATAGACATAATGGTTTTTTAAGAAGGTTATTTATAATTTTATAATTTCTAAGATAAATAAGGTAAATAGTTCCTTATTAATCATTAAATCTGTTAAATATATCTCCATATTTAAGATATCTCTTCATGTTTTCTCTTCTAATTTTCTAAAAATAGAAATACATTAACAATAATTCATAGGTTTAAATGATTTAAGTTATTCCTCCCATCACATTTACATATTAAATATTTCTATTTTAAAAAAAATACTTCTAGATGATTCCCCAAAAGCTAAAGAGATATAATATTAGGAAGAAACTTCTTGAGTGGAAAGATCCACTTGAGTTAGTTTGAGAAGTTTTTTAATGAAAAATAAGATAAGTGTGACAAAAAAATCAAATCGAAAAGTATTGAAATCAATATAAATTATTCTTAAAATTGTTTTGAGACTATTTCTTCTAAGGAACACTTCTATTGATTCTTAAGATCCTTGTAAATTATAACAAATCCAAGATCAATAAGAAAAAAATCATATGATATATTTAATCCAATGGAATATCATGAGATGTTATTTTAAATGTTTAAAAAGTTTAAAATGTATGAGAAGGAGGAAGATACATATATTTATCAACTTCTTGATTAATATAATATTCAATACCAAATTCTAGAATAAATAAGTTAGGTTTTTTATATTCTAAAACAGAAGTTAATGGGCTCTAGCTAAGATATTTTATTTTTAAGTTAGTTAAATAGTTATTGTGAAGGTCTATATAAAATATTTTTAAGGATATAAATTTTATAAACAAAAACTCCTAAAAAATAATTAAATTATAATTTCATTTTTTTCTCCAATGAATATATAATTGTAACAATTAAATTTTTTGATTCATAGAATAACATTCCTTAGATGTTTGAGATTTATTATGAATGTATTTATTTTCATTAAATTGAAATTATATTATAATTTTTTAAATAGATGGTATATTGTTTCATTAAAAACAATATAATTTATAGATAATAAAATGGTTTATTGAAATAAAATATGTGTTTCTTTTCAGAATTAATATGGGGAGAAGTTTTAACGTGATAAGATAATAATTTTTTTCTAAAACATATTATATTTTCCAGGAATTAATGTTATATTATTCTTTATAGGGGGTATATTTTTAGAAATCAATAAAGGGGACAAGTTAATTAATTATTCTTTTTTTTATTTATCGATGGTGATATATTTATTGTTGTTTTTGTTTTTAGGTTTTTTACATATTTTATAATTTGAATTTGAGTTAAATATTTATGGTGGAAGTGATATATTATGTTTTTAATTAAACAACATAGTGAAATTTATATTTAATATAAATTTACATTTCCTTTTATGTCTTGTTCTTGTCAAAACAGGATAGAATATTGGGTCAAATGAAATATCTGTATCATTTATATTGAAAATCGCAATTCACTTTATTTTAGTTTTATCTAACATGAAATGTTATTATTAAGTTTCAGGATGTGTTGATTTATTTTCCATCATTTTAATTAACTATTAACATAATAAACTCAAAGGAAATTTATATTATTTTCTGAAGTTTAAATCACTATATGATTAAAGATAAGAAAGATACATCAGAGGCTTGAGTGTAGCATTTGACACTGTTTTGAATAAAAAAATGAAGATCATGGAATTTTAATATTACAGATATTTAAGTATTCGTATTTAAATATTACTAGATTATTTGTGGAATAGAATAATTTTGACAAGATTTGGAAAATTTATTGTGAGTAAAGTTGTAATAGCCCGAGATTTTATGAAAAAAATATTCTTTTTAATTTTATTAATGTCTTGTGTTGTACGCTACACCAAAAGGAGCTTGCACAACACAAATCCTTGACTTGCCTTGCATTACACGCAATCGCGACCTTCCTCGATAGCGTGTGTAATACGCAATACCGAGTTTCACTAAACAACGATGTGCTATTAAAATATTATTAAAACTAGCCGTTATGAATAGTAATAACCACTTTTTAAAATTCTGTAAATCTTATTTTTTAAAATGAACTTCATTTTTGGATTCGGAATATCGAAATTAGCTTAGGTTGAAATTTTGGTGATTTTCGGATAACTTTCATATTTTGATGAATAGTGAAAATTACTAAATTATAATTAAAAACAACTTTTTTAATCGAAATAGTTGATAGTGATAAATCATTAATTTGAGTGGTTTTAAAGTATATTTAGAATATATTTTTACAATTTAATACAATGTTGGTCATTGGATGTAATTTCACATTTAAACTAGACATAAACAAGTATCAATCTTTTGATAGATATTGTTTCTTAAAAACACGCTATTTGTTTTAACAGCGGGATTTAATTATAAAATTAATTAATGCAACTTTTATGTTATGAATTTGGTAAAATAGGCTTCATTTTTGAATTCGGAATATGAAATATAGCTTGGGATGAAATTTTGGCATTGTTCTGAAAAACATCAATTTTTGATGAATAGTGAAACTACTAAGTGGTAGGTTAAAAACTGAATTTTGCATAAAACTTAATTTTACCGCTTCTGTGAATAGAATTTCGAAAATCCGAGAGACACGGTTAATATCAAGGACTAAAATGTGGTTCAATGAGATGAAAATAATTTTTTGGTGAATAGTAACTTTTTACTTTTTTTACCACGGTTAATAGTAAATAAGGTAACTAAGGGTAAATATGATATTAATATTACCCTAACACATGTCCTAATTCTATTGGACAAGTGTAATTCGACCAAAAACAAACTTAGGAATAAAATATGACCATTTAGGCCCACTTGGATTAGATTAGGACATTTATTATTAATTTATTTAAAGAAGGGTTAAAATAGTTAAAATCAAAGTTTAATAAGTATATCATTTTTAATATGGGGTTATACATAAGATAAATTCGATTGTAAATATTCATTAGAAAGCTAAAAATATTTCCTACATGATGGTATTTTATTTGTAATTTTTAGACATCAAATAAATTAATTTATTTATGACACAAAGATGATGAAGTAATTATCTTATTAATGAAATATTCACATAATTGATAATATAAATACCAAAATAAATGTAATTTAAGACTTTTTATGAATTCCACTAATTTTCTAGGTTACTATGATATATTATTGTTGATTTAATAAACTTGGTTCGAACATATAATTCTGATATGACTTTCACAAAAATCATATATCAAATAGTGTCAAAATTGACACAAAATAGTTTTTAAATCAAATATTATATTATTAATTGTTATTTTATTCCTAAAAATCTAAGGTTCGGCCAAATGACTTAGATAAGGATATATATATTAATAATAAACAATTTGGGGTTCTTTTGGCATGTTATAGTAAGTGTATTAACCATATAGTGAAAGAAAACAAAAAGACACGGTAAAAGTTAAATTAATTAACTTAGAGTTAAATCTAATTGATAAGGTTAAAATAATATCTTAAACTTGTCTAAATTCTATTGGTTGATAGGATTTCGACCCATCCTTACTTTAGCTTCGAAATAAGACCCTTTGGAACCATTATAAACCGATTTTGACTTTAATATAAAATAATATTTTGAGATATTCCTAAGGTGCCCCTCTCCTCCCCTATAAAAGGACACCTCCTCCCCCTCCTCCTCACACCAATTTGAGCACTCACGCTCCGCCAACCCCTGCCAATTTCTCCTCTCCACTTCCCTAGAAACATCCTAGAGGTTCTGGTCTTCCTCAAAGACCAATTTTAGTGCCCTAAGAGGAGGTCTCAAAGAGGCACTTCAAAGAAGAGGTAATTACCGTTACCAATTCTTTCATCTTTATTTCTTCTTCCACTTCTTCTTCTTAGGTTGTTTCATTATGAAGTAATAACACCAGTATCACTCATATACTGATATGTTATTATAAGTATGAAACAACCCTATTTCACCATCTATCCATCCTACGGAAAAAGAAATCACCGCGCGTGCGTACGTACGGAATACCGTCTCCACGCCGTGGTGTAATCTATTTTCCACCACCACCTTACATGGATGGGTATAATGGTGTAAAGAATAACTATACATAGTTATTACAACATCATATTGATTCTGATATATTGTATAATCCACTCCAATTCAATTCAATATTTATAGAAATGATATCATCGCTCATGCGTACGTACGGACTACCGTCTCCACGACGCGATGAGATTCATTCTTCATGTTAACCATTTAAGAATGATTATAATGTATATATAAGAAATAATAATGAAATATATGACATTATAAAGCTACTGGATTTATGTATATATATACATATGTATGTCATCTACTTACTTCCATTTCAAGACAATAAGGAAAGGAAAACAGCGTTCATGCGTACGTACGGACTACCGTCTCCATGAACGGTGTTTTTCATTTTATTTATCTACCTATTATATATATATATATACTGAATATATATGATATATAAATCATATTTTATATTCTGGAAGTAAGTAAATCATGATATAAATAATAATGATGTCAAGAACAACAAGTCAAAACACCTACGATAAATGAAACGATTTTACCCAAAACGCTTCTTTAACATGGAGTTTACAAAAGAACGGGTAATATAATGTCATAAGTGAACCATATATGATATCATAACAATGAATATGATTCTGTAATAAGTCAATAACATGATTTAAATCATTATACAGGAGGTTCGGACACTTACAAAGCAAGTCGGACCTAAGGTAAGGGAAATATCACAATCTCATTTTTATCCGAGATTGTTTATTCGTAAATATTTACTGGGGTGTATTTTATCATCCACATCCATGTTCCATCAATATGTAATATTGTTTCCATCCACTTGCAATATTTTAAATCCAATTTTACCCTTAGGTGAGTTTTTAGTAAAGAATATGAAAGGAATCTTTTGTCGTTTTTTTCCGTACGAGGTACTTTTTGACTTTTCCGACAAAAGTACGAAGAATGTTTTTTTTAACTTATACGGCACGAATGGATTTATACTGTTTTATAAAGCCTTATTTTCATGAAGCTTCCTCTAAAAGATTTCATGACTATTTTCTATAAAATCTCTTTCTTTTAAAATTGCATGATGTTTTGTGAAAAGAAATTGATTTTGAAGAAGAAAGGATATTTTCCTCAAGAATTCAATTCAAGTGTTTTATCAAAATTATTTTCCATCTAAGATAATAAAGGGTTCTGTTTCTATCCATATTTTTACATTGATTTGACTATGTTGTGATGGAATTATGTTTATGAATTCCTTTATCTTATATGAATGGTTTTATGATGTCATGTTGTTTAAGAATCCCATTTTTATTACATGGGTTATGCGATGATGTATGATTTATGATTTTGTGGCACACATAAGAAAGGATTCATTAAGAGATGGGTGGGACCTATATCTCCCTCCAATGCATTGGGTAAAGATTTCATATCTCATGAGATAGACATGGCTAGAATGGTAGGTTATACCGGTTCAGTGAAACAGGACTGAAACGAGGATTACTCGATTCAGAAAGGGACTTTGTCCACTAAGATAGTCTTGGCAATGAGTCTTGACTAACAAGAAATGATTCTCTATGATTATGTGTGTATGCCACAATGAGTAATGTTTTAAGTTATGATTTCATTTCACTACTATGATTTATCCCATGTTATGAAATTATGCTCTCTTTTGCAGGTTAAGATTTCCAAAAAAATGTTATGTTCTTATGAAAATTATGTGATTGATATTTCTTTTGTTTACCCTTACTGAGCATTTGAGCTCACCCTTTTATGTTTTCTTTTCCCCAGGATATAAAGAAAGGTTTTAGGTAAAAAAAAAAGATCTTTATGGGAGATGTTGAAGATCTTTCACCAGGATTAGAAGATTATATTCCGAGTTTCCAAAGACACTAAACTATTACGATCCTTGTGTGTGTGTTTTTGTTATGTACTAAGTATTCCGCAAATGTAATGTAATGTCCATGTACGTCAGGCTTCGGGTCTCTACAGTTGGTATCAGAGGAAAGGTTTAGTCAACCTTTGGAAACTAGGATGCGAAAACGTTAGTGAGATCCCTAGAGATATTTCTAAGGTATGTCTAGGGATGTCTCTAAGGTTAAGTATACGTATAGGTTATAGTAATAGAATTACGCTAACGATCATAGAATTAAACCTAAGATGTTGGATATTGAAGGTACTCCCCCTTTATTATGTTGTTTTCCCTAGCATGATTTTTGCCTCTCACACTATTCTTTATGGGTTTTAGACGATGGTTGGAACCCGAAGGAACCGTGTTGATCAATGCAATGGACAATGCAATGATTTCCCTCCTGAACAAACAAATGTTATGGGAGATGGAGTGCAAAATCTTATTGCTATACTTACACAAGCTATGAATCATTCTGGACTTCCAAATGAGCAGAGAAGGGAACAATATTCTATTGAGTCCTTCATGAGGCAACGTCCACCTTCTTTCAGTGGGTCTACTGATCCATTAGTTGCTGAACAATGGATTAGTACTACTGAAAAGATATTTTCAGTTCTTCAATGTTCTGAACATGATAAAGTCATCTTAGCAGTATATCGTTTGGAAGGTGAAGCTGATCAATGGTGGAATCTTATCAAGAATACGAGGCCAAGAGATGAAATTGAGTCCATGGAATGGGACGAGTTCAAGAACTTTTTTTTCAGTAAGTACTTCCCTCGTATTCTTCGAACAAAGATGGAGAAAGAGTTTCTTGAACTAAAGCAAAGGGATGATGAATCTGTTGGTACCTATGAAGCAAATTTTACAAGACTTGCAAGGTATGCTTCTGGAATTATCATCCAACCTGAAAGTAAAGTTGATCGATTTTTCAGTGGCTTAAAACCAAGTCTTCGAAGGGCATTAGCTATAAGAGACTTCAGTAGCTATGAAGAAATTGTGCGTTGTGCTATCAAGGTAGAAATGGAAGTTGGTGTTACATATCCATCTCATGGTTTTGACAAGAAACGAAAGATGGAGTTCAAGGAGAAATCTCAGAATAATGGTGAAAAGAAGATGAATGTTTCCTTATGCACAAAGTGTGGAAAGAAGCATGGTGGAGATTGTCTAAAAGGGACTAGAAAATGTTTTAAGTGTGGAAAAGAAGGTCATCGAGCAGCTGAGTGTCGAAGTAATGGAAAAAGGGTTTCTAATGATGTGAATAAAGAAAACACTGCAGAGAACGCACCGCCAACACTTCAATGCTTCAAGTGCAAGGAAATGGGGCATTATGCTAATAATTGCCCTAATCCAAGGGTTAGTGATGATCAACATGAGCAACCACTGAAGGCAAAGGACAAAGGGAAATCACATGCGATCACTATTGGCAATGTTGAATATGACAACGATGTGGTGGAATGATTAAGTGTTTATGTAATGGGATTCCAAAATAATGTTGTATCATTGAGTATTGCAATATTTATTGATGTGGTATTCAAAATGATTGAGATATTTTTTGGAAATAAGATGATATGCGCATAATGAAGACGAGAAAATGAAATGTTTAATAGTATTCATGAGCTCATGATTGATATAAGGACTGAGTGATATCATGGTTTGAGTATATAGAATTTTGAGGATTTTGGTATGTGGAAAGTGTTAACTTTTAACTGCACTCATGTTTTCACTAAGGTATTCAAGAGAATAAACGATTAAGGACTTTGAATGTTTGGAATGTGACCAACAATACATATCTTATGATATGTGGGGATCAACGACAGTATTAAATCTCTGGTAATCGTTGTCACTATATTATGAGAGTGGACTGCAGTATTATGTATAAGCCTAAAGATTAGACTGGATTATGTTGGACATAAGTTAGTATTGTTTAAGGATAGAAGATTTTCGATATTATTGATGGGATGTTATAGTAACGTAGTTTTAGAAAAAAGGACAACCTGCAGAACGGGCGACAGCCCATCGCTTCGGACAAGGCTGTGGGAATCGAACGCACAACCGAAGTGCGACTGGCCTTTATCGCCTACCACTGACCTACAGGAAGTCCCTGTTTAGTAGAAACTAGTTTTATTATATTAAGCAGTATGATATATGAAGTATAAGTCCATTTAGGAACTATATATGATTAATCTTACTATAGAATGACTTATGTATATTTAATAACTTTTGATTACCTTTTGTTTGAGATAGATGGAATGACCCGTCATTCTATCACATGATCTGCTAACACTTCACGAATAACAAATTCAACTTCATTTATTTAAGAGATGAAGTGGAAATTGTTAAAGGCACGAACAACAGTGAGATTGTACCAAAATAAAGTAAGTATTTATTCTAATTCAAATTCTTTAACTTTAGGGAAATGATCTTGAAAACCAAAAATGTTGTCCTAGTTCTCTTATACCTGATAAATCAGATGGTACCTTATACCATCACAAATCTATGGATTTGTGATTTCTGGCTTTTCCATATCCATGTTCTCTACCACTCTCCATCAGAACATGATGGTTAGATTTCTCTTCCATATCCATATTTTTACCTATGTGGAAACCCAACGATTAGTTTATTTGGGTAATCGTTACATTTCATACTTTAGTTTTTAAAGCCAAGTTTTGGTACTCCTTTTTACGATGTGGGATTCTATTAAAGAAACTTTAGAATAGTAAACCATTTATAACCCCGACGAATTTCGAGGGCGAAATTCATTTTAAGGGGGGTAGAATGTAATAGCCCGAGATTTTATGAAAAAAATATTCTTTTTAATTTTATTAATGTCTTGTGTTGTACGCTACACCAAAAGGAGCTTGCACAACACAAATCCTTGACTTGCCTTGCATTACACGCAATCGCGACCTTCCTCGATAGCGTGTGTAATACGCAATACCGAGTTTCACTAAACAACGATGTGCTATTAAAATATTATTAAAACTAGCCGTTATGAATAGTAATAACCACTTTTTAAAATTCTGTAAATCTTATTTTTTAAAATGAACTTCATTTTTGGATTCGGAATATCGAAATTAGCTTAGGTTGAAATTTTGGTGATTTTCGGATAACTTTCATATTTTGATGAATAGTGAAAATTACTAAATTATAATTAAAAACAACTTTTTTAATCGAAATAGTTGATAGTGATAAATCATTAATTTGAGTGGTTTTAAAGTATATTTAGAATATATTTTTACAATTTAATACAATGTTGGTCATTGGATGTAATTTCACATTTAAACTAGACATAAACAAGTATCAATCTTTTGATAGATATTGTTTCTTAAAAACACGCTATTTGTTTTAACAGCGGGATTTAATTATAAAATTAATTAATGCAACTTTTATGTTATGAATTTGGTAAAATAGACTTCATTTTTGAATTCGGAATATGAAATATAGCTTGGGATGAAATTTTGGCATTGTTCTGAAAAACATCAATTTTTGATGAATAGTGAAACTACTAAGTGGTAGGTTAAAAACTGAATTTTGCATAAAACTTAATTTTACCGCTTCTGTGAATAGAATTTCGAAAATCCGAGAGACACGGTTAATATCAAGGACTAAAATGTGGTTCAATGAGATGAAAATAATTTTTTGGTGAATAGTAACTTTTTACTTTTTTTACCACGGTTAATAGTAAATAAGGTAACTAAGGGTAAATATGATATTAATATTACCCTAACACATGTCCTAATTCTATTGGACAAGTGTAATTCGACCAAAAACAAACTTAGGAATAAAATATGACCATTTAGGCCCACTTGGATTAGATTAGGACATTTATTATTAATTTATTTAAAGAAGGGTTAAAATAGTTAAAATCAAAGTTTAATAAGTATATCATTTTTAATATGGGGTTATACATAAGATAAATTCGATTGTAAATATTCATTAGAAAGCTAAAAATATTTCCTACATGATGGTATTTTATTTGTAATTTTTAGACATCAAATAAATTAATTTATTTATGACACAAAGATGATGAAGTAATTATCTTATTAATGAAATATTCACATAATTGATAATATAAATACCAAAATAAATGTAATTTAAGACTTTTTATAAATTCCACTAATTTTCTAGGTTACTATGATATATTATTGTTGATTTAATAAACTTGGTTCGAACATATAATTCTGATATGACTTTCACAAAAATCATATATCAAATAGTGTCAAAATTGACACAAAATAGTTTTTAAATCAAATATTATATTATTAATTGTTATTTTATTCCTAAAAATCTAAGGTTCGGCCAAATGACTTAGATAAGGATATATATATTAATAATAAACAATTTGGGGTTCTTTTGGCATGTTATAGTAAGTGTATTAACCATATAGTGAAAGAAAACAAAAAGACACGGTAAAAGTTAAATTAATTAACTTAGAGTTAAATCTAATTGATAAGGTTAAAATAATATCTTAAACTTGTCTAAATTCTATTGGTTGATAGGATTTCGACCCATCCTTACTTTAGCTTCGAAATAAGACCCTTTGGAACCATTATAAACCGATTTTGACTTTAATATAAAATAATATTTTGAGATATTCCTAAGGTGCCCCTCTCCTCCCCTATAAAAGGACACCTCCTCCCCCTCCTCCTCACACCAATTTGAGCACTCAAGCTCGGCCAACCCCTGCCAATTTCTCCTCTCCACTTCCCTAGAAACATCCTAGAGGTTCTGGTCTTCCTCAAAGACCAATTTTAGTGCCCTAAGAGGAGGTCTCAAAGAGGCACTTCAAAGAAGAGGTAATTACCGTTACCAATTCTTTCATCTTTATTTCTTCTTCCACTTCTTCTTCTTAGGTTGTTTCATTATGAAGTAATAACACCAGTATCACTCATATACTGATATGTTATTATAAGTATGAAACAACCCTATTTCACCATCTATCCATCCTACGGAAAAAGAAATCACCGCGCGTGCGTACGTACGGAATACCGTCTCCACGCCGTGGTGTAATCTATTTTCCACCACCACCTTACATGGATGGGTATAATGGTGTAAAGAATAACTATACATAGTTATTAAAACATCATATTGATTCTGATATATTTTATAATCCACTCCAATTCAATTCAATATTTATAGAAATGATATCATCGCTCGTGCGTACGTACGGACTACCGTCTCCACGACGCGATGAGATTCATTCTTCATGTTAACCATTTAAGAATGATTATAATGTATATATAAGAAATAATAATGAAATATATGACATTATAAAGCTACTGGATTTATGTATATATATACATATGTATGTCATCTACTTACTTCCATTTCAAGACAATAAGGAAAGGAAAACAGCGTTCATGCGTACGTACGGACTACCGTCTCCATGAACGGTGTTTTTCATTTTATTTATCTACCTATTATATATATATATATATACTGAATATATATGATATATAAATCATATTTTATATTCTGGAAGTAAGTAAATCATGATATAAATAATAATGATGTCAAGAACAACAAGTCAAAACACCTACGATAAATGAAACGATTTTACCCAAAACGCTTCTTTAACATGGAGTTTACAAAAGAACGGGTAATATAATGTCATAAGTGAACCATATATGATATCATAACAATGAATATGATTCTGTAATAAGTCAATAACATGATTTAAATCATTATACAGGAGGTTCGGACACTTACAAAGCAAGTCGGACCTAAGGTAAGGGAAATATCACAATCTCATTTTTATCCGAGATTGTTTATTCGTAAGTATTTACTGGGGTGTATTTTATCATCCACATCCATGTTCCATCAATATGTAATATTGTTTCCATCCACTTGCAATATTTTAAATCCAATTTTACCCTTAGGTGAGTTTTTAGTAAAGAATATGAAAGGAATCTTTTGTCGTTTTTTTCCGTACGAGGTACTTTTTGACTTTTCCGACAAAAGTACGAAGAATGTTTTTTTTAACTTATACGGCACGAATGGATTTATACTGTTTTATAAAGCCTTATTTTCATGAAGCTTCCTCTAAAATATTTCATGACTATTTTCAATAAAATCTCTTTCTTTTAAAATTGCATGATGTTTTGTGAAAAGAAATTGATTTTGAAGAAGAAAGGATATTTTCCTCAAGAATTCAATTCAAGTGTTTTATCAAAATTATTTTCCATCTAAGATAATAAAGGGTTCTGTTTCTATCCATATTTTTACATTGATTTGACTATGTTGTGATGGAATTATGTTTATGAATTCCTTTATCTTATATGAATGGTTTTATGATGTCATGTTGTTTAAGAATCCCATTTTTATTACATGGGTTATGCGATGATGTATGATTTATGATTTTGTGGCACACATAAGAAAGGATTCATTAAGAGATGGGTGGGACCTATATCTCCCTCCAATGCATTGGGTAAAGATTTCATATCTCATGAGATAGACATGGCTGGAATGGTAGGTTATACCGGTTCAGTGAAACAGGACTGAAACGAGGATTACTCGATTCAGAAAGGGACTTTGTCCACTAAGATAGTCTTGGCAATGAGTCTTGACTAACAAGAAATGATTCTCTATGATTATGTGTGTATTCCACAATGATTAATGTTTTAAGTTATGATTTCATTTCACTACTATGATTTATCCCATGTTATGAAATTATGCTCTCTTTTGCAGGTTAAGATTTCCAAAAAAATGTTATGTTCTTATGAAAATTATGTGATTGATATTTCTTTTGTTTACCCTTACTAAGCATTTGAGCTCACCCTTTTATGTTTTCTTTTCCCCAGGATATAAAGAAAGGTTTTAGGTAAAAAAAAAAGATCTTTATGGGAGATGTTGAAGATCTTTCACCAGGATTAGAAGATTATATTCCGAGTTTCCAAAGACACTAAACTATTACGATCCTTGTGTGTGTGTTTTTGTTATGTACTAAGTATTCCGCAAATGTAATGTAATGTCCATGTACGTCAGGCTTCGGGTCTCTACAAAAGTCGTGAAAAAATTCTTTTTTTTTGAGTCACCCTAATTTTAATATTTTTCTATGTGTACTAAAATCTATTTCCTATGAGGATTGTTTAAAATCCAATTAGATTTATTATTTTAATTGTTTTATTTTATGATCTATTTATATTTAGGGTCTTTTGGCTGAGAGCCTACTTGTTATTATCATTACGGTCGGGGGATTTCATTGATATGAGTAATTAATGATTTTTTGATCATTTGTGATTAAGGGATTCAATGGATATGAAGATAGATATAGTATTATTTGGCTATTTTAGGTATTTTGGGGATAGTAATACATACTACCCATCAATAAAACACTATACATATCGATGATTTATTAGTCGATGATGTTTTAGTAATGAAATAGGGATACCATATTTTTGGTTAGGAAGCACCTATCGATTAGCTCTTGAAATGAAGGTTTCCTTTATTTAGATTTGTTTTTTAATTAATATAATTTTGAGGTATTTGAGTTGTTACTCAATTATCAATGTTTTTTTTTAATTTTATTTTTTACATTTTATTATATTTTTTATTATTCTTATATTCTTTCATTACATTTTTCAGATAGTGTTTTAACTACCCATTGTTTTATTTTCACTACTTAGATTTTTTACTATAATATATTTTGTTGAGATCATTAGATTTCATAATTTTATTAGTTTACATTTGAGTGGGGATACAAAATTTAGTTTGCATTTAGAATTCAATATAGTTACCCTAACCCCCAATCCATCCTTTTTGTAGTTTCATATCACACACCCTTGGGTGACAGAAAGTTTTATATTCCACACATATTCTTGATTTTTAAGGGGTTTAATTAGATAAAGGGATAAGTAATTTGAGTTTTAATAGTGTACCTTCTAATATTTTAACAATATTTTAGGAAAATAGCGGTGAATAAAAATTTTAAATCAGATAAAACCCCAATTAACCCCTCCCCCCATAGGGTGTCTCGGGTTCCTATAAATGGTATCTGATCCCCATTATTTCTGGGATTCAACCAAAAATATAGGGAAAGTGAATATGTGAACACTATACTAGATATAGATCCAATAACTAAGGCTCTTTTATTTTATGGAAATAATATTTCTAATTAGAAAAATTAATTAATGTCATATTTAGAGGAACATTTTTAAATCCCTTGAGATATTTTGTTGATATGATTTTTTTCAATGTTATACTGAAATTGTGTCAGAGATGGTTCAAAGGAAATTATAGATTGATTTATTTTTCAAGAATAAATTTCAATATACATTTAGTAAAAAGTTATAAATGAGTATATAACATCTGAAGACATCGAAATATATACGGACAAAGATAAAAATAAATTAGGGATGAAGTGCTATTTCAAAAGTACATGAATCAGTTAAATATGAATTATGTTTGTCTAAGGACCTGATGATGAAAAATAAGAAAAAAAATCTCTTATAATGATGAAGGACCCTTCTAGATAATAGATATATCATATCATAGAAATTACAAGTTTTTTTATAATGATATAAAAACTTCATCATGATAAGGTGGATCAATTGGATATCATGCATGGAGATAATTTTATTTTTATATAAGAAATAGAGTTAGAAAATAGTTATTAATGGGAAAATAAAATACATTAAATTTAAAAATTACGAAAATTGGTTATGATATGAAAAATTAAAGAGACCATCTTTGATAATATGCGAATGAACTAGAAAACAATTCTCAAGGAGAAAAAAATAAAATCATTCATCATCCTTCTAAAGACATATCTTGAAGAGAGATTAAAATATAGAGTAGATTATATGGAATTAAAATTTATACAGAAAGATTTGAGGATCGAAGTACTTGAATAAAAGCTAAAATTATGAATGGGGAAAGAGGAAATTTGCATCATATCCAAGGATGAAAAAATAAGTGTAGTTCAAAAAGGGTAAAATCTATATTTTATAAATAGTAAGAAAAAACATGGTAAATGTAGTAAAAAATAATCAAGGAATGATGACATGAAAATGATATTTTTGTGGAAGAGTGTGATACACTCTGAGTGTTTGAATGGAATCTATAAGGGTCAATAGGGGAAGAAAACATACTATATAACATACCTGACCTAGTATATTATGAACATTAACCAAAGTAGAAATTTATGTGGTCTCAATAATTCCTCCTCATATTCTAGTGGCTAACAACTAGCATCCGACGTCTATTATAGTATCATGGAGAGACTATAACCCCCAATAAAAGTGTAAAATAAAAAATAAAAAATAAAAATAACCCAACAATATCAAAAGGAATAAACATCAGAGTGCATTTAAGAAAATAAACAAAAAAACTATATCAAATGTAATTTTGTATCATACAGGCATACATGAAGACCGATCTCCCATTGATATTAACACAAATAAAAAATGAAAATAAATAATAAAAAAATTTAAAATACTCTCTAATATATCACTGAGCCTCACCTCATCCTGATCTCGAAACACATTTGATCTTTCCAACTTGATCTTACTACTCTAGGTCTCTTCCATCTTGTACCTGCAATAGTGAGGCATACTCGGGCACCTATTTTCCATGACCTCCCAATAAGAGTGTGAGTAAAATTCAATATGGAACCAAAAATAAAGTCTCGTAAAAAATCAATAAATATTGTGTAAATATATGATATGCTTAGAATTAATAAATAAAATAGTTTGGAGCATAAATAAATAATCACTGTAAATCCTTGGGTCTTATGTAACACTGGAGTGGACCCAAAATAGATTTGGATAGTGTCAGGTGTCTTTGAGCATGTCGATTATTTTATTTAACCTAATATTTGTCACATGTATGATTCCTAGGATCACATCCTAGTAAATATAGTAGCTAAAAGTATAACACAATTACCAAATCTCATAAGAAATCTTGAATTATTTGGATCTATGGTTGATGACAATATGTCCATGGAAATATGATGTTTGAGTGTTAGACATAACAACCAATTCACTAGATTCTTAGGAAATACCATGTCTAAAGTCTCATGGATAATTTTCATGAATCTAGGGAAATCAAGTGTACATGCATGTCTAGTATAATATTAGTTTCCCTCTAATATAGTATAATCAATATAAACCATAATGTCCATATCCTAGCATCCATGTAATCTAATCTTATAAAAAATATTAGTGGATTTACTTGTTGATAATCTATTAACATATTAACACATCCAGATCCAAAGACTGTATCAAATGCATCCCATCTGGATTTCACAAATGAGTCCCAAAAACATGTCCATTTCATTCCCACATATCCACTGGTATGTAAAATCCAAGGATCTTATCTGTGGTATTCCAAATTATTCTCACGTATGAAGGAAAACTCTTAATAGAACATCCATGGAATCTCATTCCTCTCAAACACATCATAGTGGACAGTATATCCCCCCCAAAACCAATCAATATTAGTCTCATTATTGACTTAGGTTCTAAGGTGACACCCACAATCATCACTACCCATTTCTTATATATACCCTCTGTAAGTACAATATTCCATTGGTCCCCCTCTATGGTCCCCATGGTCTCATCATAAACATGGGTACCTCACCACGGTACCCAAATCACAAACACTTCTCTTGGGTCAACACCCATCCCTTAGAAGACATAGAGTCCCTCAATTTCATCATAAATACAATTTAGTACACACTATTATCCTAGGAAAAATTAATAAAATATCATTTAGAGAGAGGTCGCAATGGTCTTTTCAATGCCGAAGTCGTCCCAAGGTCGGCCTGAACACTCAACCTATCATCATACTACCAAAGGTCCCTTTGCCCAATTTTCTTGCACTAGTGGTGAAGTAATTCTCACCCAAAACTATATATATATTAGCCTGAAATCTAAAAGGTTTTATAAGGATCCAATTTCTCCAATCCCATGTCTATTATATCAATTAATCTATCACCTATAAATGGAGCTCAACAAGGGAACATATCACTAAGGATTCCATTTCACATCCAATTAATTTCATTCATATTACACCCCTTAGAGTCCAAGTGTCTCAGGGTATACAATTATAATCAAGGCCTCAACCATCATCCTCTAAGGCAAAGCATACTATGTTGAAGGGTCCAACATGACCCTATACACCTTTTCCAATTCCAAGAATTCCATTTAAAAGAAAAAAAAGTATTCTAAATGAATGGTTGATCTCCCATAATTGTGATATCACATACCACATGATTTAATATAAGGTATAATATCATATGTGTACGAGAAAGGGACCGGAAAACTAAATTCATAGTTATTTATCTTTGAATAACTACTTGGAAGCTCTACCGATCCTCTTCCAAGTCCAAATACTATAATATTTCCACAAAAGGCCCTAAATCATAATGAAATAATCCATAATTAATTATAATCAACTTATAATTTATTTAAAAAATTTATAATTAAATTAAAATTTTAATTAAATGAGGCATAACTTCCTAAATACTCTCCAAATGCTCTCATTGCACTGTAACATCAGCAAACCACCCATGAGAGGCCAATGAAACTCTCAACACTATCTTAGTCCAAATTCCTAATAAGATATGTCAATTTAATATCCAAATTAATTTAATTTAATTAAAAACTCATAGAAAAATATAAATAGTGATATACCTCTAATGAATCCCCAAGAAACATCATGTAGATTTCGTCTATGTAAATACTCGTACAACACCATACAAATTCACCATAATGATTGGATTATTCCATAGTTATTTGGTGGAATCATCCATGAAATCCTATGATGATAGATATAAAGTCAAGGGATAATAATGGAATGGAGTATTGTGATGGAAGAGTAAGTGACACACCTAAAATAACTAAAGAAATCCATCGTAAAAACACCATTAATCAAAATTTATGTGAAGGAAAAATGGTGGATGGATACTCCCTTGTTCTATCATGTGTGTGGGAGAAGAGAGGAGGTAAAAAAATAAATTCCTAAGGGGAAAAAATGATAAAATCTACCACATTAATGAAATTTGGATGGCCATCTAATTAGGATTCTTAGTTTAACAAACCTTTCCCAAATCATATAACCTTCATTTTCAAGGACACTGCCTTCATATAGTTATATCACATTGTTTATCAAACTGTGTGCCAACTGCGAAAAACATCAATGGAATTATTTTCAACTTCTGGTCTGGTTTGTTTTCAATAGTTTGTGAATCAGGCACCATGCCCCAGGTCTTAGACACCCTACACATTTTACCCAAAATCTGACATGGTTTTCCCTAAAACATACATAAACTATTCACATCAACAGAGTGCTACACAATTTGAACTAAAAAAATCTCCTGGCATAAGGTTAATCACATTTTTTCCCAAAACTATGTGACTCAAATGGTTTATGAAGGGAATATTCCCCTAATACTTGTAATCATAACAAAAATCTCATAAGACTCACTGGGTAACTTTAGTAACTTTTCATGCCTCAATAAATATTTAAAACCATTATATTATGGTGCTCCAACTCTCATATTATCGATCTGAATCATGTTTCTCATGATTATCCATCCACTGAACTCAAAATTTATAATTGCATAATAATTTATTTATTAAAATATGGATATAAATTTATAAACTCCAAACTCTAATAATTTTCATCCTTGAGAAGATTCATTAACCATTAAATGAACTATATTGACCTACATGGTATTCCAATTCACACTCACAACATCATGTTCAACCTCCTAACATCAAACATGCTCTTACTATATAATTGATTTGTTCGTATTTATGTCATGGAATGGGGTTTTTTCTAATTATTATGTTGGTGGATGGTTTAATGCCTCACCAAATCACTCACATGGGGGGTTTCCATTTGAGTAGTCTTCCCGAGAATCTCCTAAAGGTTCACATATCCATCACTGGGTACAAACATTCATTCCAAATGTAGGTTCTCTTTTGGGATTTCATTCCCAAAAACACATTGGAACACACATTGGTCGAGTGGATGGGAGGTCTGGCTCATCACAACCTTTTAGGTGGAATTGTTTACTACACTTGGACACTCTTATTTATTTATGTTATATTCATGAAATAAATCCCCAACCCCAATACGGTACTAGTTACACATCTATCAATGACATGATTATGAACATGCATCGACAGTAACAATTGTGTTGATATCACAGGTTGTTTATCTCTCTCTTATTTATTTATGATGCTCTACTCTATCGCCATGTTCAAGCACTATGTAATTTATTATCATCTAGGGGGTATATTGGTGTCTTAGATATGGTATTGACCCTCTATGAGGCGTCTGAAGTATCCTATGAAAATAATAATGAAACCGATGTAGTTTATTTGGAATAGTTCTAGTTCATTTGACTAGAATCATCCATACAGATTAACATCATGTGGTAAGGATGTGGATTTATGTATGAGACCTTAATAAAGTGTTGTATATATCCTATTCAATATAGAAATCAGATTCTATGTATAACTTTTGATGGGAATCTATGTCATTATATATATGAAAATGGAGACTCTAAGTGGGGCTTATGCATATGATACTTCCCTAGATTGCTTCTTTAAGAATGTGGCCCTTTGAGGAGAAATGAGTTGTGATTAGACATACATCCCAATGATAGTCCCACACTAGGGGAATTCTGAACGTGATTTAATACAACCATCATTGGTTTCTAATTCCATATGATCCATGATCGATATAAGAAATAATAGATAGTGGTTTATTATAAAAATTTCATGAGATCATAATATTATGGGGCTTACACATTAATGTTTTCCTTTGAGATGCATGATTACCCATATCATGTAAGATGTGTTATTCTGCTCATTCCTATGGAAGGAATCCTATGTATCCTAGTTATGGTGGGAATCATAGATCACATAGTTCAGTTCATCCTAAACCCAATGATGGGTTTGATGTACATGAGGGAATTATCAGAGATTATACATAGAATGAATCACATGTATGACCCCAATTCTCATCTGCTACTGGGTGAGGGAGAATGACTAACATTTGGGAGGATCTAGTCCCCTCTATTTGGAATACTTCAAATAGGATTGTATTTATACCGATGTGGATGCCTGTTGGAGATCAGGTCTTAGGCGGTCATCATTCTTATCCATTATATAGAGTGAATCAAAGTTCTCATAGTTCACTTATCCCTTAACCACTGATTGGATAGTGTAGATGATCACACACTGAGATATTTCTATTGTCCCTAAGGTTTTAGGAATGTTTGTGACATGCTCTAGGATGAATACCGTATTGATTGGGGCTTACACATTGAGGATTCCCTATTGGTCTGGGCCTACACTCTAATGCTTCCATATCTTTGGGGAAGTATTACAATATGTCGGTTATAGGGGCTTACTCACTGAGGTTGTCGATTGGTTAGGGCTTACTCTTTATGTTTTCCCAATTAGTTAGGGCTTATGCTCTGAGGCTACCCACTGACACACTCATTATTCATCTTCAAACAGATTAAATATGTTTAGTAACAATTAATGGTCTCTGTGAGAAAATTAAATTGGATGGGTCACATCATTGTGTAACCCTATCTCATTAAGGATACTTCCCTTATAAAATGGGGATTTGGGTGAATGTTTCTGGTTGGGGTCCAGAAGGAATGAGTCCAAATGGGTTTATAAGAAAAATTGGGCATGTCTTATGGGTTATTCCTCACATGAATTAGATTTTTTCTTGAAATTTATTGATTACCTACTTGATATGTTGGGGTCTCAATATGTTATGGAAAACACATCCAAGGGTGTCTTCCAGACATCTTCATGATGCTTTGCATGATCTAGTTTGACATATCTAATATATTTCTCCTGATTCAAGTGTAAATATCCATGATATTTTTTATGATCAAATGGATTGCCTTGAATTCATTATTAGGAGTGAAGAGGACATGTCAAAGGTGCTTCGCATAACCAAATAAGACATATCTAGGGTCTTGTGCATGATCAAAGTAGACATGACCATGTATTATCACATGATCAACCTGACTTATCTTTGGGATATATCATGGAAATAATGACATGTAAATAATTTGTCATGATATCCTCCTGACTTATCCAGAGTCTATATTTTGACAATATAGAAGTGTCAAGGGGTTGCCACCTGATCAACTTGGCTTGTCTTCAGACTGTTGCATGACAAGGCCACCATTTCAATTGACAATCAGGTGATCATTATAACATGTCATGTAATCCTCCTCATGAATAAGATAGAAAACTCCAATGATCCTTTCATGATCAATATGAAGTGCCCTAGGATTATTAGATGATGCTGAAAAAGTGTCAATGGTTTGTCATAAGGACATATTTGCTTGTATTGGTACTTTCACCTGACAATGGTGACATGTCAACCTGCTATTGTAAGATCAAATGGAATTTCCCAAGTCTTTTTTTATGACCAACATGACACATCTATGGTCACCTAAAGTTGTCCCAATACCACTAAAGAGACTTTTGATCTTGTATACGTAAACTATTCTCATAGAGGGATATTGAGGGTATGTTTAGGGTCTTCTATTTGTTTTATTACTGCATATTCAAATCCAAATGGATCATTACCTAATTCCATATAGGTAATATTTTACTAGATAGAGGGACGCATTACTATGGAATGGTCATCCCCTGAGTTCCATTGGGGGTTATGTCCACATACAACTAGAGGTTAGTACGCACGATGGAACCACATGAAGGATCATGATTCACATGACCTTGAAGAGATATTGTGATGGGTTATGCTACCATGTGTAGGTATGTTTGTAATTTCCAGATATAGAGGAACGATTTCACTATACATGAAAAAGGTTCATGGAATGTGTATCACACATCCTTGTTGTTTTTCATTCATGGATAAGGTGTTCGTGTGATCGATAAATATAGCATAGAGAGATTAGGGGTTCTATTTATTCACTTTCCTAGATAAGTGTTGGCCTAAACATCACCTACGCATCGCATGACCTCAGAAGGATTTTGCGAAGGGCTCATAGACATGTGTTGAGGTCATATGTTGGTGCTTTATAAATGGAGAAGGACTTAAATTGAGGATTTTTTACCAACATTTTCACATTGGATTCATACCCTTGATATGTCCTTCTCATAACTAGAGACTTGTGGGTATTGCACATTGAGGCCATCACATTAGGTTTGTATTTGATCATCCGAAGTCCGAGAGTTCATGAAGTTGTGGGGAATATATCTATGGATTTTCCCCTCTCTTTAACATCTTGACTTTGATTTGTGTCCAAGGGTATGTTCTTCCATGCCCCATGTGGTTCTATAACTCATGAAATCACATGATCCAAAGGGGGGTCTTGCAAGGTTCTTTCATTGTTTCACCGAGGAGATCTTGGCCCAGTGGATACCCTATTTTATAGGGTCTAATCTTGTAATCAATTGATTATTTAGAGATCATGTGATGTGATATCATTATAAAATCATATGACATAGGTATCTCTTACCTAGAGGTGATCTTCAATAGTAGTGGACAGGCCCTTTGTTTCAATGGAATTTATCACCATTGTTCCTTCTTTTCTAAACATCCCTCTCAACTACTTGCATTTATTTTTCCTATCGGGGGTAGGGATCTTATAGGAAAGACTGGCTCTAGTTTTATTAGTCTTTTCATAGAGATAATTTCATGTGCACCAAGAATGAGGAAGAATATTTAACCATATCGACACCACACGTCCATAAGTAGCTTCACGTAATACTCATTCCATTGATGTCTCTTGGTCTGAAAAAAATGATTTAATTCATATGAAAAAATCTTGATGATTCAGAATTGATTGATCTCATGAATTTCTAATGATGAATCCATATATTATCTCCACTTTGATCACATGATCATAGAATGATCATGTGATGGCTTCGAGGACTATTGAGAAATCTCACACCATGCCATTGGATTTCTTGATTGGATATTGTGATGACTAGTGAAGGTTTCCCTGAGATCACATGATTATCTTTGAATGATGGAGGTGACCATGATGGTGATCATCAATAGATCACGTGAGATGTGTCTTTCCATGTCGAACCAATGATAGTCAGAGGGTGGTAGGTGAGTGGTAGGATGAAGATGAAGGTCATACACTCTGCGGGATCAAACGAGTTCAAATTTGTGAGGACATTATGATTTTTTTGTTTCACAGTGTGCAATGTTGAATAGGATGACTAATATTGTCCAGAGGCCTTATCAGATGGTCCTGGTTTGATTACCATGGAAAACATACTGTCCCACACCAAAACATTTACCCTGCCTCCATCTGATATATAATCCAGGATGCAGCTTCTACTTCATCGAGCCGACAATAGGGTCAGCACCCATACCACATGCATCACTTCCACCTAGGCATCATCCCTATGGGCTTTGTCCCATGGTATACATAGATGTGTCCTCATACTCCATGAGCTCAATACACCAAACGAAACACTTCCTAGAGGAGATATTCTCCTTTAGTCATCTGATGGCTACCCTCTCTAGTTCATACTCGGTGTGGTTGACCCTTAGTCCTACATAGGTCTGTGGTCGAGTTGGTCTAGCTTCTTGGTAGGTAGACATATATTTTTTTTGGAAAATTCATGTGAAAATACTTAAAATGAAATTATAATATGAGTTCATCATGGGCCCAAGGTATATTTCTATAAACCAAATCCCAAGACTTCATGTTTTTCATTTCCAAATTCTTTATGGAAATTACTTTGATGTTTTTCATGGTTCTCACATTCCACTAATTTTCAATGGAAATGTGTGAAATGAAGATTTATTTTTTCCAAAAAAATGACACCCTTAGAATGAGATTCATTCAGAACAAAAATAATCTGATTCTATGTTAAATTTATATCACTTTACCATATTAATAAATATCTTATGGGATGTGATACTTGAGCCTCGTGAGGGGATTTTTTTTCAGATTATTGACTGAAGAAATATCAAGTGGTATGAAGATGATACTTCTAGACACAAATGCTTGACTAAATATGATATAGGAAGTATCTTTGATTTGGTACATGGATACCCTGGAATTGGAATGTGTATAAAATCAATAATGGATCATGGATTGGGTGGAATAGAACTTGTGGGTGGATCTAAAGTAAGGAACTTGGATGTCGCTATGTATACCATGAGGATGGGAATCAAGACTTATGTAGTTATGAAGTATAATAGTATGAATATCATACTCATGCATAAGAGAAATAGGATAATAAATATAGAACACTATTATGATTGACTTTACCTTGATCTAGCAGACACCTAGTAGTGGGAATTTCATAGTTTTTAGATAAAATCCTGGGTAGAGATCCATATTTAGATGGATACGTTGCTCAGATCATCCATGATGCCCATCCTTTGTGTGTAATAACAATCTGATCCAATGTCTAGGATTTTAGTGGTTAATTTTAAATAGGTTAAACATTGATAAATTTTTATGAATTTCCACTAATATGTAATTCTTCATTCATGAACCTTCTCCCATAGTCTAGATATCATCTTATTTACAAGGAATTTTTGGACATGGTATCCTTCTTGAATGCTCTAAATTATTCCTACGTAAAACGTCTTCACAACCATGGATTGATTATTTCGAACACCATGTGATGGGACTCACAATATTTGTATCTTTTTATATTTTTTCCATAACTTTTCCCTAAGTTTCACATGGAGGAATAATTAGGGTCCATGGACATGGAAATTGCTCATGTCGATTTTTAATTGGTTTTTGACCTGACATGTTTTTGTGCCTCTTCCATTTTATAAGTGCTAAATATTTCATGGATCACAAAAAGTGCATGTAAAGTGGGTGGAGACTCATGTTTTTTCAGGATTCCCTTATCAGGTCTTCAACTTGGTGAGTATCATGTCTCATTATATTTTAAGGTTCTAAAAGCTGGACCATCATTGTGCTATTGCATAGGGTCTTTTATCTTGGACCTTTGGTGTTTTCTAATTTTTTTTATTTGAAAATGGACCTTTGGTGTGATGTAATTTAGGGCCTTTGATATTGAAAATATATTGTGCAGTGATTTAGGGTCTTTAATCATGGACCTTTGTTGTATTGTAATTCTCATTCTTTTATCTTTGACCTTATTGATGGATATGGAATTTGGGTTTGGAATACTAGTGTCGAATCAAAACACTATGGGGTTCTCATTTACACCATGGTGTAACTATGGATCTTTATTATTGGAGTTACATTCTATCAAGGAGTAGATTCCTTTAGTTGGTGGGTTAAATTCCATATGCATCAATAGCATGGACAAGAAATGATGATCTCAACTCTTTTCTGAGGGTAATAGATGATTTATGGGATGAAATCTGGTTAATATAAAAATACTAGAGATTTTAGGTCCTCATTGATAGTCAACATGTGGGAGATGTAAATTATAACCCCAAAGATTGATTCTATGGATATAGGATGGGGAAGACATAATTGGTATGTCCTGTAAAACATTAAGATGTTCAGTTCCACCATGGTGCCAATGGGGATCATGGGGATTTACGTTCCCTTCTTGCAAGGAGGATATGAATTTAGTTTGTGGGTAAAAGTCCTTATGTGTCAATATCCTTTGCAGGAAAAGATTATCTCCACTTCTTTGGGAGGGTCATGGAATATTTTTGAAGACCCAAATGTCTTGATGATGAAGTTGGTTATGGAACGAAGGCTATCTAGGAAGTCATCTGGCACCCAAGATAAATTTAACTCTTAATGTGAATCATTATATCTACACCCTATTGTTTAGAATCATGATGCATAGGGAATAAAAGGATCAAAACTGGGGTGTCACATCCATCCATGAGAAAGAGTAAAAATATGATGATATAACGTTGAGGATATCAAATCCACATGAACAGTCCAATTATGGGAAATGTAAATCAGGTCCCAGGAATATCTAAGTCAACCTGAGAGAAATAAAATCAGTCGGTATAGATCAATATAGCCTCTACATATAAGGCCATTATTATAACTCCTTGGTTTGAGGGCGTCCATCATGGGATCTAATGGTCTGTTCGGTAGAGTGAGTCCATGTTACTAGTCTATTACAGGGAGGTCTCATTAGCCTGGACTTCTAATTCATGATGGCGGTTTATGAAATTTGAAATATTCAATATGGGTTCAAGAACCATAAATATTATGTCACTAACTAGATTAAATATTATCATGATGAAGATATGTGACAAGTAATTGCTCTATCATTTTCCTAGACTAGGGGGTCCAGCGATCATAAAATTGATTTTATTAAGGCCAAAAATTGGACCCCATGATCTTTATTTCTTATTCCTTTTCACCCTAATTTTTCCTAAACCCTATATATGGATAGATTATAGAGTGAAGAATTAAATTTTTCTCTGATATCCCATAGTGATTTTTTGACATAAAAGGGTTTTTTCTCTTTTCCTAGATATTTAATGTCCTGAAATATGGGAAATTATATGATAGATCTTAAGTTTGTAGATATTAGACTAAACTATAGAAAATTTAAGGTCATGACTCACATGGAAATTATATGGGAGATGACACACAAGAGCCTAATTAAGATACCCTTTGTTAATTTCACTCCAACATCATACAGAGTGGGAGATGGAAATGTTGTAAATCACATCTCAAGTTCCTCAGGTCTTGTGTAATGATATGGGATAGGAATGTTGGGGACAACCTAGAACACCCTTAGGTTCTAGGTTCATCTGTTGTGATGTCAATATTAGAAGTATTATAGAGCCCTTTATATAGGGCCAAGATGTCACTGGTTGGTGTCCTGCATATCCAGGTTATGGAGGGAATCAGAGTTCTCATAGTTCACTTATCCCTTAACCCACATATGGGATAAAGTGGATTATCAAAAGTGAATATATTATTTTTATCTTTAATTTTTTAGTAATTTTATGGAGTTACACTAGTGTGGATACCCAATTTATTGGGACTTACAAAATGAGGCTTCCCTATTGGGCAGGTCTTACACTATGAGGCTTCCCTATAATTGGGGACATATTATATTATGTTGATAATCAAGGCTTATGCACTTAATATAACTTATAGGTCAGGGATTATGCTCTGAGGTTTAACCAATTGGTTGGGGCATATGCTTTGAGGCTTCTCGGTTACACACTCATTATTTATCTTCTGATGGATTAAAGAGGGTTGAAAACCATTAATGGTCTATCGGAGAGCTTGACCTTGGCATGGTCACAAGACTGTGTAACACTAGATCATTAAGGAAACCAAAATTATAAAATGGGGATATAGCCAAATGTTCCTGGACAGGGTCCACATGGCAAGAATTCAAATGGGTATGCTGGAAAAAGTTGGCATGTCATAAAGTATTTTCTCGACACGCCTTTGATGCTTGATGGACAATTCTTGATTGACTAATCAATATATTTCAGTGTCACTCTATTATGGTAGACATGCCTGTGGGTGTATTTATAAGATGTTCACAATGCTTCACCTGACCTAGGTTCACATATATGCCTATGATCTTTCTCATGATTCCAGAGTATGTATCATGGATCATTCACTTGACCAAGTGATCTTTCTTTGATGTCTTAACATGAGAGAAGTAGACATGTCTAGGGTTCTTCGCGTTACCAAAGAAGAAATATATGAGTTCTTGTGCATGATCAAAGTAAATATGACGATGTATTTTCACATGATCAACCTGAATTATCTTTCGTCAATCTCATGGAAATGATAACATGTGAGAAAGATATTGTTAGATCATCCTAACTTGTCTAGAGACTATATTGTGAAAATGCAGAAATATCAAGGGGTTTTCACTTGATCAACATGGATTATCTTCAGAGTATCACATGAAAATTTTACCATATCAATGGGAAATCTTGTGATCATCCTGACATGTTAAGGACTCCTTCAAATGACTACGGTCAAAACCTCCAAGGTGATTTTCAGGATAAATTTGAATTTTCCATGGTTTGTCACCTGCCAATGAAAACATGTCAATGGGATTTCACAAGGTCAACTTGGTTTGCCTTCAGACTATCAACTGAAAATGGGGACATGTAAAAAATCTATTGCAATATCAATATGAATTTTAAATGGATTCTTTTGTGACCAAAATGATATATCCAAGGCCTCCAAAGGTCATTTTGAGACCACTGAAGAGTCATATGATGACATATCCTTAAACTATTCATGAGGAGGGGTATCGCAGATATGTTTAGTGTCTTGAGTTTTTTAAGTGTCATAAATGAACATCCAAAGGTATCACACCCAAAGTTCATATAGGAAATATTTTCCTAGGAGTGGGATTCATGGCTATGGAATGGTCACCCCATGGGTTCCCTTGTGGGTTAATTTCATGTACATTAGGAGGGTTATACACACAGTTGAACTACATGAAGGATAACAGTTCACATGACCTCTAAGACATCTTGGGATGGGTTCTCCTACCAAAAGAATGTATGTTTTCTGATTCCACATATAGGGGAAAGGGTGAACTATGCAGGAAAATGATGCATGGCACGTGGATTGTACATCCTTATTGTTTGTCTTGAATGAAAAAGTTGTATGTGAGAATGAGAAAAAGAGAATCATGAGATTAAGGGATCTACTTATCAACTTCACATCAAAAGTGTTGGCCCAAACTTCACCTACTCATAGAATGACCTCTTAGAGATTAAACGAAGGGCTCTGGGTCATGTGTTGAGGTCATATGATGGTGTTTCATGCATGGAAAATGACTTCGATTGAGGGATACAAACCCAAATTTTTTACATTGGATTCATACTCTTGGTGTCTCCTTCGCATAACCAGGGAATTTTGGAGTATTGGACACTGAATTCATTACCTTCGGGCTATATTTTATCATTATGAATCTCTGAGTTCATGATCTCATAGGGCTCGTGTCAGCAAGTGTGAACCTATGACTTCCATTAGGAGTATGAACTATGTCTAAGGGTCTATCTGCTACGTCACGTGAGGTTATATGACTCATGTGAAAACGTGATGCATAGGGGGGATATTATGAGGTATCTTGTACTCTTTAATAGAGGAGATCATGCAAGAGAAAACACCAAATTTTATAAATTATGCTTCTGTGAAGGATTTATATTATGGATATCACACAATAGGATATCGTGAAGGCGTCATGTGGAAAAGGTATCTCTTACCTATAGGTTATCTCCAGGAGCGGTCACTAGCCCCTTTGTTTCTCTGATGTTTATCTCCATTATTTATTTGTTTCCAGAGCTCCCTCTCTTAACCTAGTGTGTATTTTTCTTGATGGGAGTATGTGTTTTATAGGCAAGGAAGATCTGATATTGATGTCTCTTTGCACGAGGAGGATGTCGCATGCACCAATGAGGTAATGGAGGCTTTCTTCATATCGACACCACGTAGACACAAGTAGCTTCACGTAATCCTCATTCCCTCAATGCTGCATTATCCTAAAAAATAAGATTTAATATGGATTAAAAATCATTGAGGAGGTGGAAGGTTTCATTGTCATAAATTTCCCGTGATGACTCCATCAATTATATCCATTTTGATCACATGATTAGAGGATGATCACATAATGGCATCGAGAACTTCTAGGAGATCTCATGGATTGCCACTGGAGTTCATGATTGGATCTCATGATGGCTAGTTTTGGCTATCTCATGCTCACATGGCTATCTGCGATGGATAGAGGTGGCATCCATGGTGATCATCAAGCGATCTTGCAAGTTGTATCTTTCCATGTTGAACCTGTAAACATCGGAGGGTTGTAGGTGTGCAGGAGGTTGATTATGGAGATCAGGGTTTGTGCTGGGTTTTTTGACTTCAAATCATCGAGGTGAGGTGTGAATTTGTTATGTTCGAAATGTGATTGATTAAAGGGGATGGATGAGATCGTTGGGAGGCATGATCAGACAGTCCCGGTTTGATTACTACAAAAATATACCATCCCAAATGAAAAATGATTCCTTACGTCCCTCTATTATATAATCTTGGATGCTTCTATTTCCTCATTGACCAAGTGAAAAGGTCGACACATGTACCACACACAACACTTCCACCCTGGATTCATCCCTACTTGATTTGGCCCATACTATGTATGGATGTAGCTTTGTGCACCGTGGACCCTATACCCTGGCCTACACACTTCCTATGGGGGCTATACAACCTCATTCATTCACTAGCTAGCCCAAGCTACCTTCCACCGGGAATGGATGACCGCCTATCCAAAATGGGTCTTTGGTCGAGTTGGTTTAGATGGTTATTAGCTGGCTATAATTTTTTTGCAAATGTATATGAAACTACATAGAATGGAATTATAAGATCAGTGCATCATGGAACAACGGAATATTCCCTTAAACCAAATCCCATGCCTTCATGTATTTCATTTCCATGTTCTTCATGAAAATTACTTATATTTTTTTCATGGTCCCCACATTCCTCGAACATTCAATAGAAAAGTGTGAAATACACAATTATGGGTTCCTAGAGACCTTAAAACATAAGTCATACTATTCATGAAAGCCCTAGTGACATCTCTCAATCACTATTGAGAAACCAAGATGACATTAAACTATGATCATTTATCTCTAGAAACCATATTTCCATTGATCTATTCATCACACATGATCCTCATATTTGATTCTGAATTGAATGGAACATACCTCTATTATCCCAATAGAAGGCCTAAACACACTAACATTCCTCATAAGGCCCTAGAAGATTCCCAAAACTCATCTACCATACCTAATATAATTTCCATGGTTAAATTTCAAAACCTTCACATTAAATCTCTCTGAAAAACATCAATCAAATCTCCACTAGAAAACACATTCAAGAAACGCTCAGTCACGCCCACTACATTATTATCTCATTAGCCAATAATAATACCTTTACTCCTGAAGGAATTTCTTGATAATCCAGTTATCTATACAATAATCTAAACAAACATTTCAATTAAAATCCATGACTAGATCCTCATCCAAACAATCAAATCAATCATCATTCTCTTACGTGAGCACCGGTACACATTTAATTTAACCAACATTGGATCTCATCAATCTCATCCTGAGACTGATGGAAACACATATACTCCATCCAAATTCACCTCAAAATAGAAAATATGTAATTAAATTGGACCATACCATTAGATTCACAAACTCATCCACATCTAGATTCCACAACGACTATCCAATGAATGTTCCTATTGGGCCCATGACCCTTCAATGATGAGTTATATACTTCCATAGTAGAATATAAGGGTCATTCGTGCCCAAGAATACTCACAATGAGTTTTTTATGACAATTCCGGACTCAATGGATTGTAATCCTTGGAATCTGCTAAAATTCAATATATTATGAGCTTCACACACTCCAATAGCCTATAGTTAACTACCTAGAGAAAGGAATTCCTTATAACTCTCTATGAGAACATCCTCAACAAGTTACATCATCAAATGTGTGTCACTCCTAGTGATCTATTCTCATCCACTATAAACCTCTAACACCATTACTCTATAAAAATACATTTCAAACTATAAACATGAGTTGACCATTCAATGATACATGATCTAAATCCATGTCCACTCTTCATTTCACTAAAACACATGGGCAACCAATCCTGAAATGTTCCATCAATATCATTGTCTCTCAACCCACAAGACCACTCAACGATGTGTAACCTACTTGAACCACACATAACTAATATGTGGAATTTCAATTTCATACTAATATTGACAAGTGTATTTTATAGTAAAACCAAATTTCATAAACCTAAATCCCAATCCCATGATTCTAAGGCCATCAAAAATAGGATCATGTGCCAAAATTCATCACTATATTCTTAGCATGTCATTCCCATCTAACCAAGAGCATCTATAGTGTTCCTCTATAAAATTATGTATTTCACCTATTAAAAATCCCATCACATGATCACCATTCATTTAGAATAATTTTGAAATAATAAGGATCCATCTATGATGTACTTCTGTGCCACTTTGAAATGCATCAAAATTTCCCAAGGCTTAGTATCCCTTTGATCATTCCTTAAATACGAAACCTTTATACCAAAACCTTTACACTCAAGGTGATTTTTATTACCAACACATATGGAATCTCCATACCCCTACCATATACTAGGGCATACCCAACATGCACTATCTCGTAACCCCAAGCATCTACCTATATTCCCCATATGTAAGGTAACAAAAAACCCAAGAGAACCCCTTCCTCTGGTTACCCACAAATATCTCATCTCATTTAAATCTTGTTACTAGGATCAACTATCCAAAATTGAAACTCTAAACAATATGTTCTCTCATTTAACCTGAACATCATGCCGTATATTAGTAGAAACTCATAGAAAACACACATGTTCACATAATCGATATCACATGGTGACTCGTGTTCCCGCCTACCGAGTTTGGGATCTCACATTCCTAGTAGGCATCACATACTAACTAATAGGAATATTAGTGAACTAATTCCCATCAGGAATCTGCATACAGAGAAATCCCCTTAAGAGTCCAAAATCTCAATCTAATTCACTCCAGGCCTCTACATACAGGAGTCAGTCCCAATGGGATCAAACTCTCATGTATTAACACATATGTATATAATCAAATCACCCTACTATTATATATTTTGAGTATCCCAAAGTCACATGGGTTAGTTATTTACAATTTTATTCAATGTTATATGTGAAAACATCATATAATTTATTATTGGAATTTTATATACCGGTTATCTTTTTTATATACTCGTATCAAAGATAAATTCATCCACAAGGGGTTCTTCACTAAAGAACCTAGTGACCATTTGAACCTAATAAGCATATATTTTCATCTCATAGACCAAGACACTACAAATCTATTATCATCCAGCATTTTTTTGTAGATCCACAAGTCCTTTCCTTATAATGATACTACATTATGGACCAGTTGAGTAGAATTCCACCAACAAGCTATATAGGAAAACCCATTAATCTTTTTACTAACATTTTAATTATTTAAACATTTAATTTGTGATATAAATCATAAAAAACTTCATGATATGTCATATTAATCCAATATTCCCAACAAAATACATGTACATGGCATATTTGCATCCGAGAAAAAAATACAAAAATATATTTAATTGAATATTTCCAATGGAAAATAGGGATAAAAATAAATTATAAACAAAAAATCCAAAAAACAAAAATGCACCATGCCTGGTGAAAACCATACAACCAAAAAAATAGAAATCCATTAATGGAAATACCATTCCCTGGTAACAATAACTTCTATTTTAAGAATTTATTCATGAGGCTTAGGATGAGGTATATTACAAGCCCTGAAAAACTCTAATATAACATGTATAATATCTCAAAAAATAGTAACACCAAATAAAAACTCCAATAAAAACTATGATATTATTCACGCAATAGCTCTAATACCACTTTGTAACATCGTTTCCAAAATCCACTATAAATAGTTACTAGATATGGTAATTGTGTGGCCTCTAACATTCCTCCCTGTATGATAAAGGCTTCCAACTAGAAGATGGAGTTTAATATAGTACCATAGGGAGAATAAAACCCTATATCTGAATGCTCAATAATAGGTAAAAATAACCAAACATCATCAAGAAGAATAAAAATCAGAGTATGTTAATGAAAATAAACAAGAATGTTATATCAAAATGTAATGTGGAATTATACATTCATGCATCAAGACTGACCTCCTACTAATACTATAACATATAATAAATGAAATAAAAAATATAATAAATATACATGAGGCTATACTATGTACTCAAGTCTCACTTTATCTAAATATATGGACTCATCTGAGTTATCCTACTGGATTTAGCTACTTTAAGCATCTTATCATCTTGAACTTGTAATAATGAGGTATAAATAGGTACCCAAGTTCCATGGACACTTTTTCATGGTATCAGTATAACTCAATAGAGAACAACTAATTTGGTCCCATACATAACCAGTTAATAAAATTAATTGATGTGATATTCTAATAATCACAAAATAATAATGGTGTGAATGTGAAAATAGTTAATCGATGTCAATCATGGGGTCCTATGTAACACCCAGTGCTTGACCCAATCTAACACCAAATAGTTATGGGGTGTCTCTAATTAGATTATGAAATTATGAAAACGAAAATCAGACACCTGGTTGATTTATGGATAGTATCCTCGGAAATATACGACACCATTAACAAACTGATTCTAAGTCTTCCTAAAAAATATTGGAGTAACATGATATATGGATAATTCCAAGGAATTATTAAAAATGCAGTATGTGTATCAGGATTAATAGAATATTATTTGAAATCTAGGTTAATCATATTTTGGGCTCTCATGTAAAATTCTTAGGAATCCTGGGTAACCATGTATACATGAAAATATCACTGAATAGCAGATTCCCAAGAATCTTGGGAAATCAATATAGAACATAATGGATAGATCCCAACATCCTAGGAATTCAAGATCATTTAGAAACTTAGGGTATTTTTATTAAATGAATCGGTCGGAATGGCTCAATGGCCTTCATTATTTATTCTTTTTTATAATCCCCCTTTTAAGGGGTGAGGTGGAAACCTAAAAAGGCCTGAAGTCTTAGTGACAATTACATGAACTGTAGGTCTTAGAGGGAATCACCAAAACAATACAGCTTAGAACTGATCCTCCCCAGCATATGTTAAATCATTACTCCACCTTCATAAGGCTGGTAGGCTAGCTGTCCAATGAAAATATGCACAGTCCTGGTACCGATGGAAAAGTCACACCCTCTCATTCTTCCAATTCCGGTTATCACTGCACCAGTGAAAGCGCCTACCCTGAATCCTCATCTAAACCCTTATCCCTTGTAGTACGACTGGTAATTCTTCATTCAAGTGGCATGAAGGCCTTCAGGTGTCTCTAAGGCCTTAAGGTGGCCCGATGTACTTGAGAAACAACCGGACCGAAGGGCTTGGGTGGCCCAAAATCCTTTCAGGACCCAAAGACCAAACCGGAGGCCCAAGGGCCCAGATGGATGAATAGTTTCGGATACTTCAGTAACAAACAGTGCCTGCTATAGTACAACTATAGTTCCTACTACAAAACTGCTACAGTACTGCTAATGTGTCTTTTATATTACTTCTATAGTACCCAGAAATTTTCCTCCACCAGGATTTTATCTCGGGTCTCTTGGATGCACCTATCGATTCCTCACCAACTGGGATGAGGCTCATGTGCATACAATGAATCTATTCATATAATCAGACATATAAATCCAATTAGTATGTACAAGGAATTCCAACATGATATCACATTTTAATACTTTATGTGTATCAAATTAATTCCTACTCATCCACTGGTGATCCAAATACAAGGATCTGATTTGAGGAATTCCAAACTAATCTTAGGCACAAAGGTCAGATCTAAGGAGAACATATTAAACATATCATTCATCTCTGGAATATCACTATGGGAAGTTAATCCTATTGAAATCACACTGAAACACCATGATCATTATTGATTTAGGTTATAAGGTGACACAGACAATCCTGACTACCTATTTCCTATAAGCATCCTCTCTTGGATCAACATGTATTCATGGAACCCTCTAAGGGTTCCCTAGGTATCATCATAATCCTGTAAATTTCACCAGGGTCACAAAATCCAAAACATAACTCTTGGGTTAAAACTCATCACTCATAGGTCCTATCATACCATATAATTATCTCCAGTCACATCGAGTCATAAATAGCCTCCATGAAAAAATATATATACACACCTATGGAGAGGGGGATCAAATCCATTATAAATACCCAATCATCTCATTGTCGATTCAGACTTGTAACCTGTCATCAAATTACCCATGCCTTATATTCCAATGGCTCATAGACAAGTGATAAAGGAATACTCGCCCCACACACATCCAGAATATCCTAATGGATATAATGAATCAAAATATTCCCACAAGGATAATCCCTTGGCCAATATCAAAAGTTGTCACTCACCTATACCTGGATATAGCTGTGGGATCCTATCACTAGGGACTCTGCATATCATAAATTTTATTTCATTTATTTTTCAATCCTCAAGGTCTATGTGCCTATGGTTGTGTCATTATAATCATGGTCTTGGCCATCAATAACTATGATAATATATCCAGTTCCCAAAGGTCAAATGTGTCTATAAGAACATTGTCTAATTCCATGAATTACATTTAAAAGTGACAGTTAATTTTAAAATAAATGATCATTTCACTCAATGGAAATACTGCAGATTACATGATATAAAATAAGTCATAATGTCACATTGGTATGAAGAAGGGACCATATACCTCATTTCATAGTTATTTCCCTTTACATCACTACTCGATAGATCTACCGAAGTTTTTCCAAGTCCAGTGGCCATTGTCCATCAACATGATGCCCAAATTCACAAAAAAATAACTTGTAATTAATTATAGTCAACCTATATTTAATTTAAAAAATTCCCAATTTAATTTCCAATTTAATTCAATTAGGTATTATTTCTAAAATTATCATAAAATTCTCTCGCTTCACCAAAATTTTGACTAACCACTCACATGAGGTCCATAGAACACTTCTGGGATCATCCTGAGCTAAATCACTAACATCATATGTCAATTAAACATCTAATTTAATTTAATTTAATTAAAAAACCATTTAAAAATCAAAAATTTATGTACCTAAAATGGCACACTGAGAAATAGAATGTAGACATCCTCTTGGGGTGTACTCTTGTTATGTCATATGAAGTCCCCATCATAATGAAATGATTCCACCATGATTTGGTGTAATATTCTAGGAAACACTAATCCAATAAAACCAAAATCAAGGGATAAGAAAAGGAAAGGAGTGAGGGTAAGAAAAAGGAAGGGACCCACCTCAAATCCCTGAAGAAATCCAAGAAGAAAATACCCCATATAATGGAATTCAATAGAGATAATGTGGTATGTATCCTCCCTTGATTGATAATGAAAGTGGGAGAAGATATGTGGGGGATTTGTAAAATAATAAGGTGTAATGGTAAAATACTGTCTTAAATAGATTTTGTTAAACTCTACAGGATGAATACATAGTTGGCTAAACATTCCACCAACCCTATGGACTTCACTATATAAGGATACCACCTCTTCATGGTAAGGTTTAATAGTGACCTAGATCCCAACCACCCAAGAGGGTTTACCTAGAACATCACAACATTTACCCTAAGCTGTGAGCAAACCATGTCCTATAAAATTTGAACTAAAACAATTTATTCCATAAGGGTAAGAAAATAGTTTTCCTTAAACGATTCACATCAAAATACTAATCAAGGGAATATTCCTCCAAAACATTTAAAACATAACCGAAATCCTCTGATTATTTCTCAAGCACCCAAGGAACCTCTTAGGCCTCAAAAAATACAAAAAATATTATCTTAGAGAACTCCAACAATTGGATTCCCAATATTAATCTTAGTTTTAAAAATGAACTATCATCCAAAATCAACAATTAAAATCCCCCTAAAATTTATTAACTCTTAAAGGGATGAGGATTCACTTGATAAAACCACATCTCAACTAAGACAAGATTATAAAATGTATGATTTCATATTTATATTTCAAAATTGACATATCCTTCTTCAAATGGAAAGGAACTGTCTTAAGAAATAGACATATATATTAGGTTGATATCGCACACTCCTTTTACAAAAAGGATACATGCATGGATCAGAGAATGTGAAATTTATTCCATTCAGGAAAAGGTTTTTGGAATTAGTTTATTATGAACAAAGTAGGTAATGGATAAAGATAGATGTATCACTGATTGATTATTCTTAACAGCCAATATGGAGATAAAAGAAGAATATGGATAATGGAAGAAGAACATAGAAGGTAGAATAATATTTTTATTTCTGAAGAATATATTCATGGCCAAGAATGATAATTCTGAAGAATGGAAAAACATATTTCATCACGAACCAAATGTTGTATTTGTTCAAAAACCATCCTAAAAGAGAAGATATAAGTATGGATAGAGAAAAAGGATGAATATGATTATCTCACAGAGAAAAGTGAATATATTTAAAAGAGAATATTATATTCCTTAGTTCATAACACAATGAATTGTGAAGAGAATTAAAGTGTGGTTTTTTAGGAATAGACAGATAAACCTAGAAAATAATGTAAATATTGTGAATTAAAGAAGGATATTTTCTATATTTATATGATTCCTAGTAAAGAAACAACAACAATTACATGTAAGAATAATTTAGGATCTCCTATTATCAAAATTATTGAGTATTTTTTAATTGGAATCATTGAGAATATTTCCACATAAGGAATATGTATGATGTTAAAGAATAATAAGTATTAGAAAGGAAAAATTCATAAGAAATACTAGATTAGTGGTATCACTGAAACAATAACACAAATAATACATGAAATAAAGTGGGAATAAAATGGTTAGCATCTGATGGTGAACCAAAATCATTAACTTTAGTATGAATGGTGGTACCCCACATATCGAGGTTAATATATATTATTTATTTATGTTGTATTAAAGGGGATATATAATCTATGGGAAATATGAATTATGTATGCATTGATTGAATATGTGTATGCATGATTTGTACATTAAAGGATGATAACTACTGGATGAAAAATAATAACTCTATTTCATTAAGTTGTATAACAAGTTGTAAAAGAATTAAAGGTTCATACTACATGATATTTGAGTGACTGAAAGGTAAAAATTGTTAAATATGGAGATTCATGAAATGATAATGATATTCAAGTGGTGTTAATATAAATCGTGGTCTACTTGTGGTAATGGTGACATAATGTTATTACCATGAATAATAAACACTGAATATGGTTATTCACTTTGACATACTAGACTGCACATGGTACCAAGCCTGTGTTGAAGTAGAGTAGGATTGAAAACCCATATATGAATTTGTTATTGGTATCTAGAAAATTATTTCAATTTTTATGGTGTCAATACTTAATATCTAGTGTAAATACATAAAGAAGAATGTGTAAAACACAATGAATTAGAAGATAATTACTTTGAGAAATAATTGCCCTATTTTCTTAATGAAATATTTGTTTAGTATCATGAACATTAAGAATTTTATTTTTCTTATCTAAGAAAGGATAAAGATAATTAATAAGGGAATATAATGTTCATCAATTAACATAAATAGTTTATTATGAATATGAGGAATCCATTGATTAAACATTTGGTATGTCTCACACACTTTCTATTAATTTTTTAAACACTAATAGTTTTGTGTGAAATTTATTAAGATCACATGTAGTTTATTGTTAAAGGAATTAAATTTATCAAACTATATGTTTTTTTATGGAAAGTACGGAGTTATATGGAAATAATTTTTGTTATTACCAAATAATATTGTTTCTAACACTACTTTCTAACTAATCCGACATAAAGAATTTTTTTTATGGATCTTTACCAAATGGTAAATTCACTCACTATATTTTTTGAGAAGAATATAGATTCAATAATAAGTGTATTTTAATAGGTTACATTGAAAAATAGATGAAATAGGATCAAAGGCCTTAATATCATTTATACATTCATCATATCATAGATATATTAAGTGAATTTTTGGATCCCTAATGGGTTATGTTGGTTTGTTGATAATAAGGCTTGTTTATAAGATTCAGTGGTGGAGTAAAGATTTTTTTATTTATATAAAGTGGATTATTGAAAAATGTATCTTTCTTATTGTGGTAATCATATATGTTGAAAAATGAAAAACATTATAGGTATGTATGTCAAGGAAATAATACATGCACATGAAATAACCTATGGATGAGTATTAATAGATGACATGATATTATCACATATATTGGAATTGACTTTGGAATATAGATATTGGAGTGGGATATGATTCTCTTCAACCAATGAAGTTTTATTTTTCAATATGGAAATGATTTCTACTATATCTAATATTATTTATGTGAGATATTATAGCGTTAAATATAAATTTCATTAGAGTACAATCAGGAGATGGATAGAAGATTTTTGGTGTGTGATGCCCACACCAAGGCTTAGACAACACCATAGTGACACTAGTTAAGGTGTTAATTATTAAAGAGTCTCAAAAAGGGTAAACTATAAAGGAAAACACCATGGTTGATTTCTAGACAACCAATGTTAAGTAGTGAATCCAAATATAAGAGTTAAGAGTTATTTGTTAAGGAGTGAATAAATTAGATGATCTTGTGATGTAAAATAGAAATCAAGAGATAAAAACATCAAATAGATGGGTATTTCACTTTGAAATTATCCTACTATAAATGATTAACCCAAAATAGGTGTGGTGGTAAATGTAGAGATTGTTTCATTAAAATAAATTGGAATATAGTTTTGGAGTTATACATGGGAATTAAATATAATGAAAATCAAAAGAGTAATGAGTTATAAAGTGAATTTCATCCCTAGAATTAACAGACCATGTCATGGTGTTCAAAGGAAAGTCATATTAGCAGGTGCTTTTTTAAGAAGCACCAAATATGGAGATGAAATATTTGGTGATGTATAAATAATTAATCAATGCTTCAAAAATGATTGGCGTCCTCACTATTCCATTATTCAATCCTATTTTTAAGCGATCTTGCAGCGGTTCGGGGGTAAATTATATAAGAATTAATTTATACTATAAAGAGTAGAGAAAAATTTTAAAAATCATTTAATTATTTTATTATAGGATAAATGAAATCATGGATAAATTTTGAAGGAGTTAGGGGTGATTTTTCATGTCATGTATTAGTGTGGAGGTGGAAAATGTATTTTATCATGGTCTCATTATTTTATGAAAGTAGATTCAACACTAAAATAATAAAAATAGGAGAAACCTATAGATATTAAAAATCTAAATCTCTATTTTTAATGATTTCTAGATTAGTGGATTGAAGGAAGAATATATTTTTTATCTTCCTATGTAATCATTTAAAGTATAATAATTATATTTTTGGGAAATAGACAAGAGAATAAGAAAGTTTTTTGGGGAAAATTGAAAAGGAATTATAGACTTGATCATGAAAGAGAAACATGAATCGACAAGGAGGAGTATACAAATTATAAAGAAGTGTATAAGTGGACATCAACAGAGAATATTCAATTATACAATGATGTAAAAAACACAAGTCATGTTGTGGATGGGACATCCATATCCATAAAATATTTGGAAACCTTCCTGAGCTGTGTTTGAAGAAGAATATGGGAAGTGATTATTTAGTTATCTTAGGGATATAGTTAGTTGATCCTAATAATTGTATTGTTATGAGCCTAAGTGATGAGTTCCCTATCATAAACCCCAATTTAATAGTAGTTTTATTTTGGGGATTTATTTCATATAATCATTATTTATCACTTGATCATTGGACTAGATCATAGTGCTGAACCAAGTTAAAATAACCCTTTCAAATTTAATTTTTTATGAACATGAAAATATATTTAAAATAACCTAAAAGAATATATATTTAAGGATGGTATGCAGAAATTTTAATCATATAAATGTATAGAAAAATAGGAAAAAATTAACCCTCAGTGTTGATAAGTGAAGATCCTATAGGGAATTGATATGTAAATGAAAAACTATCTAAATTGATTATGTGTTGTGTACCATAATCCTCCCACCTCATGGGGTATATCTTAGTAAATCCTATAGTGGGGAATATCAATTGGTATCGAAATGATGTTATTTTTTTAAAATTTTACTTAATGTGAAGTTTTTAAAGATAAAGGTGTTATTCAAATAATACTCTCTTGTTTGATTGAAATAATTTTAGAACTTTGCAAAAGGAGATAATGGATTTTATGTAATATTCCCTTGGAGTTCCTCGATAGGATGTTCTATATTCAATTATTCTATTAGGGATAAATAGAGTTATATTTAAGATTGATTGAGAAAACATTGATATTGACCCCTCAGTCAAAAAGACATTAAAATATATTCTCGTAGAAGATATGACCAATAAAATTGATTCTTGAAAATTCTCAATGTATATATGAATTTGTTTAGAAGATTAATTTGAAAATCAACAAATGTATAAAAAAATTTACTTATGTAAAAAATGTAGGATGAAGAATTGAAAATAATGATTTTGAATAAATGAGTTCTCTAGACAATGTATACTTATAAACTAACATTTCCTAATATTATAACATTGGTTTGGTGAGAAAATGTGATGTTTTAGACATAATAATAGAGTAAAAATGAATAATTTATTCTAGTGTAGAAAATGAAACAACATCTAGTTTCCATGTTATAAGTTTTTCATGTAATGACTAAGGGGTCCCAATTATATCAGAGAAAGTGGAATAATGTTATTTCATGTATGAAGTATTTAATGGGATAATTAATGATTTTTTCATTGATATTAGGTATTAAAATAGAGCATAAGTGTCCCTAAATTTTAATATAAAGAAAATGGGATCAACGATGAAGGGGGAAAGAAACATGAATGAAGTGATTTCTTGAGAGATAATAAATAAAATGGCAATATGAAAGTATTTAAACCTAAGTATTATTTCTCTCAAAATACAACTTGATGAGAGAATATAGTCAAGTATGGATGCAACTTCATTTTTCAGATAAATAGATTAAAAATCATAGAAAGTGTTAAGATGATTATATAACATGGGGAGAGGATAAAAATATCAAATAATAAGATGAAAAATCCTCTAAATGGATCCTTAATAGCAAGACATTATCTAGATATAAGATCTAGAATAAAATAATATATTTAAGAAAAATCATGATGAAAAAATCCATAAAGGAAGGGGGAACTAATATTGGACTATTTTGGAATACTTGGGAACATTATGAAAGTGTTTTTGAATCACATAATACAAAACTATAAAGATAACTCTAGTAGTCCCCAAAAAATATTCAAGGGGTGATAAAATAAGTTATGGTTATCATTCTAGAATTTTAATTGGTTCTAACCATGGTCACTCACCAAGGTAATATATAAGGTAGAATTCATGGAAGTGATCGGATTAAATAAGGGGACACTCCACTCCTATGATATATAATGAAATATGTTATCCAATAAAAAATCTTATTAAGTTATAGTACAGGTTCTATGTTTTTGAGAACAAGAATGTGACTCAATGATATGTGCATTAAGAACAAATATCTCTTTACTCATAACAACTCATGTTAATGGAATGAAAGACTATTTAAAACAAAAAAATGGAGATGTACCTCCTATGAGAATGGGGTAAGAAAAATAAAATTTTAATCCACCATGGAAGAATATATAGTCTGATATGGAACTCATGACTATCATGGAATTATTCCAAAGTGGTATCGTAAAAATCAGTTAAAGGAAAGTGATTAATATTGGGGGAATTATCCTTCAAAATCTATAAAAAAATTCAAAAAATGATACAATACAAAAAGAGATATTCTCAAGTGTTTTAGATCTATAATAGTTTAAAACCCCTATATACGAGATAAATTGAACCTCACATCTTTGAATAGGACTTTTTTAGAGGTTTCACAAAAATGAGATCCTTTTGAAAGAGGTAGATGAATATGGTTACAAGAGATGATGAATAAGATGAGGTTGAAGAGAGTATGGAATTCATTTATCAAAATCTAAAAGTAGATAATTAATGATGGACGGTGATGGGTTGGTCTAAGCTAGTCATCCCCATTCATCTTCATTATGTGGTATTTTTATCCCTCCTCCATATTTATTATTGTTTCTAATATGTTTGCAGAGATGTAGTATTATGTGAGAGATACACTCCATGTGGTGATTGTGCTAGAGAAGTAAAAATTTGTCAAATCGAATGAAAATTTGTTTAAGTTAGAAATTACATGAAAATTATGGAGTCAATGTTTCTCTAAACATCAATTTGTTTCAAGAATGAAGGATTAAAAAAGTTCCTAATATGAATAGATGTTCTCCAAAACTGGAACCCCAAAATTACTCTTGACTATTATTGTTATCATATGAAGACTCTAGTGTATATAGAAATCAAAATTCAATGTTTTTTTCAACCTTGTCTAGATTTTTATGGATCCTATAAATAAATGGATGTTTTCCAGTTTAAATTGGTATCAAGGCATATTTGAGAAATGGTATTATTTCATCATGTAGTATGAATCTCACAAACAAGTGTTTTATTGTTTATCTTTAACATGATTAATGTGAATGTAATGGAGATTATAGGTTATTTTAGAAGTGGAATGTTCAAATTTTTTAGGTTTCAGTAGTATTCCAGAGTGACATGGACATCCTTTATGTTGTCTATAAAATATCTTGTTTTATACATTGATCCCAGACCTCGTATTCTTAGATTATTTCTTCGCATCTCAAGTTATGATTGGTAAATCAATTAATTATTCTCTTGAGAAGGTTAATCTATGTGAGAAATTAGATTCTAGAGGTTTTTATTGCAACTAGAAATATTTTTCAATTAGTTGATAGATATGTTTTTTCAAAAAATTAGTGTTTGATGCTACCATTTGAATAGTATTTCCAACAAAGGTGAGACATAAAGAAAATTTTAGTCCACCCTATCCTCAAATGGATGATTTAATCCAATGATGAAACCTATCTTACATTCTAATGCCAAGGGGGGTTTATTTTCTTATAGTTTCTTCCCAAACAACAATGTGATAAAGGTAAATGAAAATTAAAAATAGATGACCCCATTCAATGGGTGTGTTATCTAAAATGTAGAATACCTATTTTTAAGGGGGTAAAGATCTAATCACCCATATGACGAGGAATTCCAGATTTATTTCTTCTCAGGTTCAGACCCTATTTATTTTTCCCATAATGAATAGAATTCCCCATATTATTTTTTCAACAATAAGGTTATAATATTTAATAAATAATGGTGGTCTCATATTATCAATAAAATACAATGGGGTAGGTTATTCTCACTATAATGAGTTTCTTTGGATTTATTAACATGAATTTGTTTGTTGACAATAATGATTTTTTAAGATATGCATTTGTGGGTCACTATTTTATTTAATGAACAGAAGTGGATTTTAGAAAAATTGAAATTTCTTGTAATTATCATTGTGTATAATGATAAAGGATAGTTTTGTTGTGAAAATATGTTTTTGAAAAAATAAAGGCATATGAAATAACCTATAGAGTGTCCATAGATACCTCGATATTATCATATATCAAGGACATAAATTTGGAAGATTGATATTGGAGGGGAATTTAAAATGCGTTCACCTAATGAAGTCTCCTTTTTTAGTATAGAAACATTTTCTATAGCTTTCCATATTTATAGTGTATGATATTAGATATTTAAATATGAATTTTATGGGATTTCAATCTAGATATAGATAAAATAATTTTAGTGAAGGGAAACCTCACCATGGCTTAGACGATTCCACGGTGGTACTGGTCAAGGATTTTCCTATTAATGTTGTTAAAAATTGGAAAACTAGAAAAGAAACCCCCATTTTGGATTTCCAAAACACCTTTATAAAACTACGAACCCTAATATGGGTCTTCCAATGGTCAGGGATGAGTCATGAATGACGTGGAGTATCTAGAGATCAATATATTGTGGACTTGGGCATGGAACATTAGTAATTATATTGTTAGAAATGGGGAACCCAATATGGGTGTGGCACAGAATTTTGTTTTGGTTTTTGTTACATACATCATAAGAACCTATTTGAGTTCTATATGGAATGAATAAATAGAAAAAAAATGTGGATATAGTCATTTTTAATGGAGTTTCATCTTGATATTGAACAGACCACATTGTGGTTTCTAGATACAAGTTGTGTGGGCATGTGTTTTGGTTTTAGATCTGCCAAATATTCTAATTAAATCACTTTAAATTAAATAATATTTTATTTTTGATTCAATAATAATTGGAATCATCAATAAACAATTTTTAAATCCGGCTTTGAAGGGATGGTGTAGTGAATCAAAGGTAAATTAATTGATAATTAGTTCACACTATAAATAGGATGGAGAACTTCCATGAATTAGTTATTTAGTTAACTTCATGATGGAGGAAATCATAAAGAAATTTTTAAGGAATTATAAGTTATTTTAGAATAAAAATAATTGGTAATTTGGTATAAATTTTATTGGATCAAGATCACCTTGTATTATAAAAGTAGGAACTACACCTATAGAATAAAAATGGGATATACCTAAAAAAATTTCAAATCACAATCTATATGGGTGTGGTGTTCCTAATGAGGCTCTAGAAATAATAAGATATTTTGGAACATCTTATATATTATTATAGAGAATAAGAGGCATATTGATATGAAATAGAAAATTAAAGAAGATAGAGTTTTCTAAAAAAAAGCGATTCCAAATTTCATCTAGAAAGAGAAAGGTATTTTAAAAAGGAGGTTTTCTCTAATTGTGAATAAATAGACAAGTTGAAATAAAAAAATGAATGAAAATTTATTCTTGGATAAAATCAAAAAATATACAGGTTTTCAAATGGACCTACATGTCCATAAACTATGTAGAGAACCTACCTGAAAAGTGATCCAGTAATGATCATTGGAAAATATTGAGTCAACACTAAACAATATAAGGATGTGATACTATCTGAGGAGTTACCTATACTATAATCCATTCAAACAACACAACACTTTTAGTGATTTTTTGCATCGATACATTAATGATCACAAGCTCCTTATACTAGCTCATAATAGTTAACCATATAAAAATATTCATTTCATATTTACTTCTTGCATGAAAAAAAAGATGCTACAATTAGCCTTAAGGAGTTAATAGTGAATTATTGCGAATATAAATTTTAATTAGATAAAAATCTATAAAAATATATAAAAATAAGTGACCCACTATGTTAATAGTTCAAGATCTTATCGGGAAGTTAGTGGTAAGAGAAAGAGTGTTCAAATTGGTTAAGAATTATATACCCTAATTCACCCCCATAGAAAATATATCACATAATTATATTTTTTGGGACTATAATAAATATATAGGTGGATAATATTCCATAAAATTATAGATTTATTAAAGGTCTAATAGAATGTTTATTTCTCTTAAATAATTAGGTGTGAAAAGATTATTGACAAAGGGATAGTGAAGATGGTGTTGATACCCAATTTATCTTTATAATGGGGTTGAAATGAAAATTTTTATCAATTAACCCTTTTCAATTTCATTAGAAAATTAGGAGTTGAAATGTGACATATAAAATCCATAGGTTTGGAAGACTTTGTGTTTCAATAGAATGTGGGATACATTTTCTCCATCTATATGTTGTTTGAATTTAACAGAGAAACGTTCAAAAAAATATAAATAATGAGTATGTTATAAATATGTGTTTATATATTGTATTTTGTTTAATACATATGTTGGATATGTTAAATAAATAGTTATGGTCATATGATAATAATCATGGACGATCGGGTAGTTTGTTCACATGATGGAGTTTGGTTCTCTAATGAAGGATGTTCATGGAAGATTTATATTCTAATAGAAGTTCATGGGGTTAGATCCATTAAAACACCTTTACATCACCGTATACCAAGGACATGGATTCAAAATATTGTGATTTAGGTGGAATTTAAAATATTAACCATTCGAGTTTGATGAATACTAATATAATTACTCAATAATATTCAACTGTTTGAAATAACTGGAGCTTATGATGAGTTATCTAGAGTATCATTAAAGTAGTCTATAAAAGGAATAATTCACCAAACAAAGAACAATACAATGTGAAATATTGATAAGATATATAAGATAGGGAAATTTTAAGAGTGAATTTGATTTATAGGTTTTTTGTAGCATTTCAAAAAATAATAATTTGGTATAAAACAGACATGATGAACATAGCATGGAAGATAATGTATATGTCAAGAGATATACCTATCAAAAAATGGAGATACATATAAACATAATGGTAAATTAAATTTTTGAAAAATTATAATAGTCAACGTATAATATAAATTTATTTATAACTATAATACATGCCATTTCACTTGGTGTTTTGAACACCACAGTGAAATAAGTTTACTGTGAAATGTGGAATTGATGGAGACCATACAAAAGTGGGATAATTTTTGGGATAAATAAATCTATGTAATTTAGTGCGGTTAATAATGGGTTTTTTGGAATTCATATTGGTTTTATAGAATACCTATGTAAAATAGGACACTAGAGAGAACCACACCATAAAAGAACTCATTTTGTGTATCATGTTTTATAGATCATGTGTAACATGGTTTTTCGAATGTGGTGGAAACAATTTTGAAGGGTCTTTCAGTCAAGATAACTTCTATAATATGGTATTTTTTGTATCATGTCATGTTAAATCTAACATAGATAAAAAAGGTAATTTTTAGAGGATTCCAGACGTGGGAGTTTGAAGAACTAAAGGTTACATCTAGTTTTTCTTATTTAGAAAGCCCACAACTTATTGGTAGTAATGGATTGATATTTAACAACCCAAATTATTTCAACAGTGAAGATTAATTTTAATATTATCGGAGAGAATATGTTCAAACTATAAAAATTATATGTAGTTATGTGCATTATTTTTAATTAAAATTTCCTAAATCAAAACTAAAAATAGAGAGACTTCTAGACTAAAATTTCAAATAATAATTTTTTGAAAATATGTACTAATAAAAGAGTATAATAAGGAAATCCAAAGGAGAGGTATTTTGTGTTCTTATAGTGAAGTTGAAAACAACATGAGCTCTGTTGAATATCTATATTAGAAAACAATATGGTCACTATAGTTTTAAATTACATTAAAGATAATTTTCCATTGAGATGAAATGTTTTTCATAACAGTAAAGATTAGTTGTTTAAGAGTAATATTGTGGTGTAAATTATTGAATATAAAGAAGTTAATAAATTCAAATCCCATAATTATTATAAAAAGAATGTTGTTTTCAATAGATTTTGTTCAAATACACTACATCAAATATTCTAACATAGAGGTGACCATATCTAGAATTATAATTGAGACAATCGTGATGAATTAATTGGATCATCAACATCGTGAATTTACGATCTAGTTTCCTTCATAATTAAATGATAAACATGTTGTGGTATTTATGAAATTAAACAGAGAAGATTCATTTTAAGTTTATAAGTTGATACCTTCACTAATGTAGTTCATGGAAGCGAATAATAGGAAGTGATATTTTGAGAAATCATATATTATATAAACCATTATTTGGGTAGTGATCCTTGGGGAGGAATGACCAAACCTAAGTCTTGTATCCATATAAATAAGGAATTATATTGTATTTGGTACACCGACACAATGTTGAGTGTGTGCTCCTTGGATGTATCCTAGTTATAGTTTACCAAGTAAAATCAATGTTCTATTGAATTTTTTATATTATAAACATACACTTGATATCTTATTTGTATGAATTTGGTAAATTGGAGAGTAATTTAAGGTTAAATAGGTTTACATATAACTAGATAACAATATCTGAAGGAAATATCATTAGAGAAAATGTTTAAATTTATTAGCACCATCATTCACTTCTGTGTATCTTGGGTTCATAAAATTAAAAAATTTCCTAGATGGGAACGACCAATTATTCAGAAAACATGTGGTTTTTATATTTGTAGGTTAGTCATCATGATATCATATATTTGATATCACCATGTGAAAACATCATTAGAATAAGTTCTGATGCTTTATGATCCCCCATCACTCGATAGTCTTACATCATTTTTGGACCACAAAATTAATTTATCTATGCCATATGACTTGTGTTTGAAATTAATTTCTTTCTATAATAAGGTCATAATTATATATATAACTTTTATAACCATTATATATAACATGTAATATAAGGAAATTACCATAAATGGTATACATAGAAGTAATATTACTATCATGGTAATCAAAATATATATATATATATATATATATATATATATCAATATACATGGTATCATAATGGAAATGTAATTGATTGAGTTGGGTCTGGGGAACCTTCTCTTACAACACTACGACATTACCTAGAGACAACTACTAACAACTCTTAATCTGTTTCTTCTCACATGAGAATCAAAATTCTTCTGATATATGGTTTTAATTAGTTGGTTTTACTTGTTATCTTCTATAATAACTTGTATAATTTTGACTACACCTCTTTGAGTAAAATCCTTTAAAAGGTGAAACACTTTATGTATATTATTATTTTTACATTATTTTGAAATGGTCTCCTTAGAATGTTCCACCATAATAGTATTATCCTAGTGTACTATAACATGTTCTAAATTACTAGGTTCAATGTGAATATTTGATAAAAATCATTATATTCATTTACTTACTAAACTATAATAGAATCCATTATATACTTGTACACTTCTATATAATTGGTCCCCATGAGTCTCTTTGAGCATCCCCATATCACTACACCACCATTAAGGAAAAAATCATATATGACTAAAATTTAAGATCATCATGATCTATTTGGAAGTAGGCATTAGTGTATCCACTAACCACTAGCATGTCATCTCCATCATATACCAAGAATATATCCTTTATACATATTAAGTACTCCATGATATACATAATGTCTACATAGTATGTTCTCCTATATTTTTGTGGTATCTAACCATCATGACTAAAGCATAAGAAATATCAAACGCAGTACATTGAATCACATAAATGATAGATCCCACTACTGAAGCATAAATTATTATGCTCATTTTATTTATATCCTTCTATTTTGGTGGACACATATTCCGTGAGAGATTAATTCCTTGTGATTTTTAGAAAAAAACAACTCTTTGATTGCTTCATATTATAGATTTTGAGTTCCTTTTTAAAGGTTGTTATTTGACTTATTCTACAAAGACATTAACATTACTCTCAAATGATCTTGATACCTTGAAAATAGGCTACATACCCTAATATTTTCATGGAGAATCCTTCATTCAAAATATTCTTCACTAACTATAAGATGTAATTTTTTTCAATTAATAATATGTCATCAAAATATATTAATTATAAAATGATATCACTCCCCATAAACGTATCATATAAACATGGATAAATTTAAATCTTAATGAAACTAAATTCTATTATGAATTCATCCAAGGGAACATTCCTTGATAGTGATACCCAAATTAATAAATAAATTAATCAATGAATCTTGCATACTTTTTTATATTATTAAATATCACAAACCACTTTGGATTATTCATATTGACCTCTTCAACCAACTTGTAGTTCTTAAAATCAGGTGTGACATCCATTTCCACTCTCATAATCATGAATGGCGGTTATTAAAAGTAAAAATATGATGGATTTAAGTATTATACCAAGTGAAATGGTTTTATCATAATAATATCCTTAATATGTTTTATTCCCTTTTCAACCAATCAATCTTTTATATTTATTTATTTTACCATATTCATTTATCTTTTTCTTATATACCCATTTTCTCCCAATAGATTTCACTCCATCTAGTGATCCTATAAAAGTCCAAAATTGATTTTTGTTTGAGGAATCTATTTCAAAATTCATTGATTATTTCCATTTAGAAGTTTATTTTCCATTTTTTTCATTATAGGTAAACAGTTTATTATAGTCCAGTAATAATGTTTCAACTGGACCAATGAAACAAAAACCATACCTTTATAGTTCTTAGACATCACTTTTCAATCTACACAGTAATTTTTTTCATGAGAAAATATTTTGATTCAAATATTTATTATGGAGTTTGTTTATGTACTAACAGTTGTTTATCTAGAGCTTCAATATAATCAAATTTATTCTTTTTTCAATTTATTCCATTAGAAATATGTTCCAGTTTTGAGAAATAAAATGAGAAATATAGTGGTTACTTATCTACATAGAGTTATATAAGTAGTATCCTATTAGATTATTTAGGATATCCTATAAAGATATATTTTGTTCCATGTGATGAATTTTTTTCATTTGATATTGTCTATAAAAACACTATGCATCCCCAAACACATGTATATAATAATACAAGTTTCTTTCCATACTATAACTCATACAAAATAATATATGTTGATTTAATTGGTACTCTTATAAATGTATTTTTCATTTTTTGTAGTGTATATACACAAAATGATAATATAAGAGTTATATGAACCATCATTGATATCATCATATTATGATAGGTGTGATTCCATACTTCACTAACACCATTCCACTTCGGTGTATAAGGAGTATTTAGTCATAAGGCTATCCAAAAATCCTTCAAATGATTGATTAAATATATGGTAATATATTCTACACCACAATCTAAGAAGATTGTCTTAATATTCCTTACAAGATAATTATTTACTTTATTCAAACATTCTTTAAACATAATAAAGGACACTAAATTATACATCATTAAGTAGATATAACCATATATAATAAATTCACTAGTATGATTAATGAAGTAATAATACCCTTTGATTTTATATACTATTAATAAACAACATACAATGTTATGAATCAATTCCAGAAGCTATCTAGTTATTTCTCCTTGACTATTAATAGTTTAAATGGTCATTTACCTTGTAAACAGGTTTAATATACATTTAATGGTTTTAACTCCAATGTATTTAATACCCACTTTATGATTTTTAGTCAAATGATTTTAATTCATATGACTAATATTGAAGTTATTATGCCTGGTGGGATATGATTCTTGTTCACTATATTTTTCATTGATTGTTAATAAATGATTTTCATGTTCAAGTTTATATAACGCATTATTTAGATTCACATAACTGTAATATATGTCTTTATTATAAAATAAAATACTTTTATTCCTTACCATGAAATAAAAACCCTTATTGTTCCATCATTAAATAGATATAATGTCTTTGATTATAAAAAGAAAGATAAAAATAGTTATTTGTTGCAATAACTAATTTAATAGGTAAAGTGTGATGATATTCTCTTATCTCTAATACTTTTAGTGTTTCCCCATTAGCTACTCAAAGATCTGATTCACTATTTACTATCATTCTAAATCTACTTATTTCCAATAATTGAATAAAAATATGTGTGCCATATGTTGTATCAATTACCAAACATATTGAAACATATATATTTCATTAAATGAAAAATGTAATAAAATTAGAAGAATTATTTTCCCTATTTTTTAGAAATAAAATCCATATTTTAGATTCTATTTTTTCCACATGAAAAGAATTAATATTTCTACTCTATAATCACCTTTTGTATCTTAGTATTATTAAAGGATACTTTCCTAGGTTTCATTGACTTCGACATAGTCAATGGCATTTTTCTTGGACCTTAAAATTCTTGTTATTCATAAGGATAGACGAATTAGATTCATTCATATACTTGCAATTATATAAAACCATTTATAAAATAATATTGTTCTTAATTTTTATATAAATAATGTTATAATTAACAATTAATGTTGAGGAGATAGGTAACAAATATTAGAGTATGAGTTCTATTGAAAATTATTAGTTGAATTTTAACCCCAAGTACTTGAATTAGTTAATGTACCATATCATATATGGTATGTGAGGACAAGATTTGTTTCCTTCTCATATCTATTACTTAAAAGGTTCACTCAGTATCTTCATACCTCTATTTCCATGCTCTCGCCTAATATAAATCCTAGAGATAATATAACTTTTCTACGTGTACTTATTTTTATACATTCATTTCATATAATTTAACATGGATGATATCATTATGTATTGGAAATACAATGGACCATAAATGTGTCTCATGTGGTCATATTTATCCTCCTTTATCACACCCTATGGTGGCTCACTATAAAGTGGGGACCTCAACATATACAACTTCCACTCATAGAATATAACTATATTCAATCACATATACCAGTTTAGGAAGATGTTACAATTTATGGAAATTTCTATTACAAATTTGCATCACAATGAAAGTGAATTAGTGATATTGATTTCCATTTTATATACAATAAATAAATTCAGTATTTTATTACATTATCTTGATTTATGATGAAGTATACATTATTGATTTATGAATATTAAATATCCCCCAATATTTTATTAAAATCCCAACAACTCTAAACTATTTGATTTAATATTATATTTCACTAATATTCTAGTGAGAAATGATCTATAAAACCTCTCAGAATTCAAGATATGGTTATACCAGTTCTTAAAAATATTAAGGTAAGATTTTTGTTGGCTAGATTTATTAACTCATAGCTCGTCATCCTATTAAGTATATTCCCATATCCTTTAAATCTTGAACATATATTTACTCATTTCTTTACAAATAAAAATTAAACAAAGTTATATATCAATATTTTTTTGGCAAAACTTACTTAAGTAAAAATGTTATTTTTTTATAATTCCCAATAGATGAACTCCACTCTCAGTGATGGTTTTTATACATCTCATACATAAATTTTTTCTTAATTTTAGTGATCAAATAAATTTAATGAATTTATATTACTTTGAAAGATTAAAATTTATTTTAGTTGGATATAGAAGTTTATTAAATTCTATTTAGCATTATTCTCACTATGTAATAACTTTAATAATATTAACATTGTATAAATTGAAATAATTCATCAGTCAATCACTTATTTTATCAATTTATTATTTTTAATTATCCTAGGTGATCATGTTACATTCACAAATTCGGAAAGTAATTTTCAATCTATGATAAAATAAATAAAAAATACATGATCATGATTGATACATCCTCACATGAGTGCCACCCAAAGGTACCCTGAACCAGTGGTCCACATGGCCTAATGCATACCTCCTCATACACCACAGGCTTCCGACTGGCTGTGAGAGCCAAGGATGTGTATTTGGGGAGACTGTGCCCTCAGTTCAAAGTAATATAGTGGTATAATATATATATATATATGTGTGTGTGTGTGTGTGTGTGTGTGTAAATAGAAAAAGAATTCCAATAAAGGAGAAGCCATTGGAAGCATGTATAAACATCAAAGTTCTAAATAATAATCAAAATATTTCATCTGAATAATATAGAAAGGATTATGGTGTCAGGTCTCTACAAAATATTGAAATCATGTATGAATAGTAGTAGGATACCAATATAGTATATGATATTCAAATGGAACAAAAATTCCAAAATCTATCCAATCATGCCAATACATGTCCCACTCATCTCCTGCCATGATCTCATCCTATGTCATGTAAGAAGTCAGACATCTATAATTGTAAATTTTACCATCTCTACAGTTGTAGGCATATAGTCTTCCATGGTACCATCAGTGTCTCAGATAGGGTTTGAGATAAGCTAAGTATCCCACCACCAATAGAGTCTATAAATATCAAGTTTGTTCTTAGAGTATGGTACTGTGTAGTTGATAATGGTAAGTAGTAAATAAATTCTATGAAGAGTCGTATATGGTTCCAGAGGGATAAAAGGAATATTCTACATTCTTCAGCCTATTTCCTATATCCTTTGAAAAAGTAACCATATGTATACAAATATATATATTGTATATGTAGTGACTTATACAACCATATATGTGGCTACTACCACTACCCTAGACCCGAGGCATAACTGAGACATCCATAAGTTGTGTCAAGAGTATCACAAGTATCATGAGATGTCATTACCAATATCACAGTATCAAGGGTTTTCATGCCCTATATCATAATCCTAGGGTTTCCAAGCCTATATCACAAGAATAAGGTACTTCATCCCTATTATCATATTAATTCGTTCACTAATCCCATTATCATATAGAGATGGTTCTCTATGCCTGTATATCATGATCATAAGGTTCATCATTCCCATATCACATTTATAAAGGGTCTTCGGGACCATATCACATTTATAATGTATTTTCATACCCATATCACATTTCCAAATGGTCTACATGCACATATCACATTTATAAAGGGTCTCTATACCCGTATCTGACTTATAAATATTAATCCTATTATTGGATTTAATATGAGTCAATAGATAATTCAAAACTCACTAGAATTTCATAATAACAAGGGTGTAACCACTATTTAAATCAATTAGGTTATGTGGTCATACCACTCATCTCCATTAAATTGATCTTAAATTTATTATTATGTTATTTTTGCTATACCAAAACAATCATTCATTTCATTAATGTTGTCACAAATTTTAATTCCTCCCCAAACCATTTAAATTATAGTTTTTACTATTTCATTTATAACCTCATTACCAATATGATCATCACACCGTAAGGGGTGGCCACCATTTAAGGGGACATACGTAGTCTATAATATTATAAATTAGGGTAACCATTTAAAGGAATTCTAAATTTGGGGGCAACACATGGTGAAATCTACATGTGACATAATGACACATTTTATAAGACATGTCAACATTGAGGGATAAGAACTAGAATTTTATCATCAATCTCATAGTACTCTCCTCATCCAGTATTGAACAATATTTTTTCCAGTATTGAGTGAAAACTAAAGAATATAATGACAAACTAAAAACAAGGAACAATATACATCAACTAAATATCTTCATTGAGAGAAATATAAATAAATAAATCCACAAGATGAATGAAGATCCTACCAATGGATATCCAATGAGACTGACGGTGAAAGAATCGGATTCCAGATGAAGGATCTATTATTGAACATAGTATTAGGAGATTGAGAGATTCCAATGTGAGAAAAAGCCACTCACTGGCACTGGAAATGAGAAAAGAGATGTTGGGGAATATTAAAATATATTTAAGGTAAAATCATAAAATCACACAAAATGTCTAGGTCAAGTGATTTAGCAACATGGTTGCCCAAACAGTGAGACAATCATGTACTACCTACTATATAATTAGGGACCCCACATGGTTAGGCCACCCAGTATGGGAAACCATGTTCCAACCATTATATATGGCTCTACTAAAAGTTTTAGACCAACCACATGATTGTGCAGCCCATGGTACATAGTTAGGGAAAATAGTGTGCCCTTATATCCCTTCTGAAATTCCCCACATGGTTAGGAGAAACCATGTGGACTGGGTCTCTTGGTTTATACTATTAGTACATCCCATTTTTTTTCTCCATCGACCAGGGTGCCGAGTTTTGAACAAGACCCATACACCCCAAAATACATCTATTAACTCATTAGGCATCCAAAATAAGTCACAATTATTTAGACCAAAAATAATATGGTCCATAACTCATTGAAAAACAAGGCTCTTGCTATCCAAACCTTTTAAAGGAAATTATCCCCAATTTATATTTCAAGGGTTTTGAAATGTTGTCTATGAACAAATTTGGCCATTGAGAATGTATGTCAGCCTCCCTCTCTTAAGTCGCTTCCAGTACCCAACTAAATTTTCCTAGCACATGTACTAAAGGGAGAGATCATCCTTGGAGATCCATTGTGGTCTAGTCAATGATGCGTATAGGATACTCATCAAAATAAGAATCAACAACAAACTAAACTTCCTAAGGATAAAAATTATGATATGGGTCGGCATGATAATTGATAGGATATGAAATGTGAAAGACTTCATTCATAGAACAATACCTCTGTTGAAATGAAAATTGATAGTCTACCAGCTCAACTCTCTCGATTATCTCAAACATCTCGACATAATGAGGCAACAAATTCCCTTGCCTTTTTATCTTTATATTCCCATGTCTAGGTGATACTAGTAAGAAAAATCAATCATTTACCTCTAACTCCATTGTAAATTGTAGACAATAGAAATAATATTCCTATATAGATTAAGAGGTAGAAATATGCTTCTTGATAAGATGAGCCTTCACTAAAGTCTCTTGAACGAGACAAGGACCTAGTAGCACTACCTACCATGCCTCTAAACATCACAAGGGTGAACGACATGGCCAACCGAATAGGGCCTCATAAGGATATATCTGAATCATATTCTAATAATTATTATTATATGAGAATTCATCAAGAGGGATATTTTTCTCTCAAGAACTATTTAAATCAATGACACATTCTCATATAATGTCCTACAACACCAGTAAATTACGTTTTGACTATATTTTGGTCTGAGGGTGAAAATTTGTGCTCAGAAGCACATGTGTGTCCACAAATCTTTATAAACCTCACCAAAACATCGATGTGAAATGCACATACATATCTAAAATGATTTTATAAGGGAACACATGTATCCATATAATCCCACGGAAGTACAAAATTCCTAGATCGTCAACTGAGAAAGTCTCCCAGATTGTAAGGAAGTGGGAAATTTTATTCATTCAATCCATGACCACCCAAACCACATCAGTGCCTCAAGGGGACCTCCATAAGATGGTGAAAAAAATCCATTGTGACATCCTCCCATTTCCATTTCTGGACCAGTAATGCTTGTAGCATGCCAACATGTTGTTGGTTCTCTATATTCACCTGTTGACTAGTGGAACACCTAGTGATAAAAAACACTATTTGAATTATCATCCCAGATCATCAATACTATCAATCCATATCACGATACATCTTATAGATACCATGATGAACAATACATTATGAAGAATGAAACTCACACATTAGCTACTCTCTTGTATTAGTTGGAACCTAGATATTTTCATGTATATGTTTGATATTTTCTTCATCAATATACATATTTGAAGGTGTATCCTCACCAGAAATACCTTCTAATAGGAACAATCCTTCTAGATGTGAAAATTGCCTCATCTTCACTTCCTTGATAATTGAAGATGTGCCCAATTGTTATGCAAGTACAAAATATATATTATGGTCTATCACGTTTATTTGAATCTTAGAAAATTGGTTCATAAGATACCATTATTTATTGGCCTCCTAAAACATTTATTTCTTAGTCCTACTCAGATCATTGGAAACAATATTACCTTTCCAGTGTGTATAGGAAATATCAATGTAAAAGTACTATAGATCATCAACCCATATTCACTACCGAATATTCAAGTCTTGATGCGTGAAAATATACTTGAGTATTTTTTTGTTCGTAAATAGAACAAAATTCTCTCCCAGTATTTAATGCCTCCAATAATGCAATGTGTGAACAAAACATGATAACTTTATATCATGCATTGGGTAGTTCTATGCATGATCCCTCAATTTTCATAACCCTTACGCAATGACTCTATATTCCAAGATAATAAATACACATAGATAGATACCCGATGTATCATAATATACTATATATCTTCTTCATGAATGTAGAAGAATTAGGATTGGTTCTAAATTCAATCCCCCTTTCAGCCCCTGATAGGCTATCTCATCAGAATCATGCTATATAAACATCACACACGTCATGTTCAATCCCATAATAGGTACAACTAAGCAAGATATGTCCTTTATAAAACACTTTTAGTATTCATATATACCCAAGAAACTCAGTATATCAAATATATCATTTAGATGATCTTATGTAACCCTATCGCCTACCTTCTCTGGTTGAACTAAAACTCCATCCTTTGAGATAATATGTCCCAAAAGTGTACCATGTTGATCCATAAGTGACATTTTCAATGAATATCATATATATCATACTCTCTCGGTGTATTTATAACAATATATAGTTGATTGGCATGGAAACTTCAGGTATGATAATATGATAAGATTAAATCTAGTAAGAATATGAAAAAGGAATCTAGATAGAGACTTGACCTGTGAAAACCTTTCAGAAACTTGGGATGAGCATAAAAGGCTCAGTAAAGGATATAAAAATATGGAAAGGAAACATGAGTACATGTATACATAATATTCAATAAAATCATACTCTACTCATAAAACATAAGCACTTTAACATACCTCATCAAATCATGAATAAATCATAGAAATCATAAGACATAAAGGTAACTTGAGGCACTCATAACATTCTTTACGTAGGGAGTAACCCTCTTGGTTACGTTTGGAATACCCATCACAGTATATTCACTAAATCTCTTTGGAGAAACCTTAACGTTTAACTCCTTCGCATTACCCAATGCATTGGAGAGCTATATCGGTCTCACCCACCCTTAGTTTATCACGGAACCACCCGCCTTCATAATAATTCCCAAGAAGCATAACATAATCGTATCACATAAAACATGCATAAAGGAAACATAACATTCCCACTTTTCAATCACAACATATCAATACAACACATTGATATAAAAACATTATGAATACCATTTTCAATACCAAAATAAAAGAAAAGTAAAACAGGGTATTTATTTTTCTTTTAAAAAAATGTATGGCTTGTAGAGTAAGCCGAAACTCAAATAATGGTCACGACAGCGGAGAAGTCATTGTCGTTGCATACGTACGACAAAAACATTCCATTTTGTCGTTTAGTAAAACGCTTCGTATAAAAAAGATTACTTTTGGATAAACATAAAAGTCAAAGGGGTTTATACACCGTAAAAAGAAGGTTCTGTATAAAACAAAATATGCCTCAATTAAAGGAGATTGAGACGAAGTCCCATACCTCAGGTCCGACTTGACTTGATCATTATTTAACCTCTTGAATAATAAACTTGAGTTAATTTATACTAGATTAAGAACCTTTTTCAAGTTCATTATTTCTTTTATATCACTTATTACCATGTCATGAACACTATGCAATTATTTAAGTTAATAATGGTCGTTTTAACGATCATTGGTACTTGAGTCAAAAATATGATCTTTATAATTACAATTTTTTCATGTATCCATTATATCCAGATTTATACTCATGATGTATATATCATATATATCATATATATCCAGTATATACATGCATTTATAATATTACATAATTTTTAGAGGTAAGAAATGAAATGCACAATTCATGGAGACGGTAAGCCGTACGTACGCATGAACGCTACTTTCATTTCTAGTTCATATTTTATGGAATGGAATCATAATGATATAAAGGTATATTATAATTAAAGTATAATATCATATATAATATCATTAATTACATCATTTATACGTCCCACATATGTCATTAACGAATCAAATCACTTTGAGGGGGTGGTAGTCCGCACTTCCTAAAATGAAGATATCGTGTTTACCCATAATGGAAACGATAAAGTTATTCCATAAATGAAAAATACAGAAGCATAAGTAAAACATAAACATATTATATATCATATATAAATATAGTTTCATCTTAATGTCCACCTTTTAAGGTGTTAAAAGAATATTGAACAATCATCGTTTCGTGAGGCAGAAATTCGCCATCCACAGAAACAGTATGTTATTTAACAATTAGATGTAGGTGTGTGTAAGTGTATCTCGAATCCTTCTTATAAGAACATTCTAGTATATGTAAGATACTGGTTTTTTTACAAAATAAATGAATAAAAAGGGTTTAGGGGGTTGGAGAAGCAAAATAAAACATAAGAACACAATAGAAGACACTACCTTTAAATCGGGTAACTCTTTTTTATTTGAGCTCAAAGGCTTCCTTGAAAAGAATTATGCCCAAAGTGAGGCTTCTAGGAGTAAGATAGTGATGTGTAGAGAAAAAATGGGCAGGTTTTGGCCGAACCCAAGGCTTTGGAAGTGTGGATAAGGTGGTAGAGGTGGGGGCCTTTTATAAGAGGAGAGGAGGGGCACTCTTGGAAAGTTACAAAAGGATACTTTATTATAAAATGTTTTCGGATTTAAAAGGTCCCAAAATTATATATTTAGAGGATAAGGTGATAGTAGTTCGAAATCCACCCATCCAATAGTGTTTTGACATGTATAGGTCCTATATTATACATTATCTTTTTATTTTATTTAAATCGTTAAATAATGAGGTCATCGCTGCATCATCATGGTGTCATAAATAATTTAATTTATTTAATGTCTAAATATTATAAAAAAATACTATGATGTAGGAAATATTTTTATATTTCTAATTAATATTTATAGTCAAAAATATGACTTGTATAACCCCATTTAATTTTTTTTAGTAAAACAACTCATGTTTGTGTCATTTTTACTTTTACATTAAATAAAAAGAATTAATGTCTTTATCTTACCCAAGTGGCTCCATGGGGTCCCCAAAATCGACCCATGGGTTTTCTTGGTCGGGCATGACACATCCAATAAAGGTAGTACATGTTTCTAGGCCATTTCATTTTATTAAAACATTATTTTTACATTAAATTACACTAATTACCTCTAATCACGATTAAAAACATAAAAGTTACTATTCACCAAAAAATTATTTTAATCCCATTGAACCACATTTTACTTTATAATGAAAACCATTTATGTCAGATTTTTTAAATTCAAAACACAGAGGTGGTAAAATTTCATTTAAACCAAAAATCAGTTTTTTAAGTACCACTTAGTGGTTTCACTATTCATCAAAAATTGTAGTTTTTCATAAAAATAACAAAACTTCACTCCAAGATATATTTGATATTCAAAATTCAAAAATGATTTCTATTTTAAAAAATTCGAAACATATAATTTACATTAATTAATTTAATAATGAATTCCCGCTGTCAGAGCAAATAACATGTTTTTATGAAACAATAAGTATCAAAAGATTGACACTAGTTTAAGTCCGATTTCAAAGAGAAATTAATTCCAACGACCACTATTGGATTAAATGGTATAAATATATTCTATTTAAACTTTAAAACCAATTAAAAAGATAATCTAACCATATAATTAAATTAGACGAAAAAGCAGTTTTGATGTAAAATGCAGTATTTTTCACTATTCATTAAAAAATGAACTTTATCGGAAAAATACCAAAAAATTATCCTATGTAAATTTCAATGTTCCAATCATAAATAATAAGTTTATTTTGACAAATAGAGCGTATAAAATTGTCAAAAGTTAGATTTAAAAATGTTTTTCCATCAAAAGGTAGTAAAACAATCTTTTAAAAACATTAGTGTATTCTATGCTTAAGATTGGATTTATTCTCATTTTAAGCCTCTAAAACACTATCTAATTCATAAATAGACATAGATAAAAATATCTATTATTCATTACTTACTTGGGATGTTACACTGAAGGGCATAATGAGATACTCATATAAGTTGTACCGACTTTGTAATTTCATATGTGGAATTTCCGAAGGCATGGCTCGAACATGATGACATCCCAATATGATATAAATCTTTGAAAACACTCTCAATCCTCTGATTTGGTGGAACATATCATCAATACAATGTAATTGATACTATTTTCTCACTATAAGTCGATTCAATTTATAGTAATCCATCCAAATACTAAGGTTTAAGTGTTAATTTTTTGTGAAATGGACTGGAGAACCCTTGGAAGATGTATTGGTCCATATAAAACCCTTTCCCTCTAAATGCTATAGCTTCTTCATGAGCTCCTAAAACATGGTAGTAGTCATCCATTATAAGGGATTAGATACTAGTGCAGATCCAGGAACTAGATCAATAGTAAACACGACTTCTCTCTATATCTCTCTTGGGAGGTAGTCCTAAATAATCATTGGGGAACTCATCCCTTAATCGATATACTACTTGAGGGAATAAAATTTGATTTAATCCATGATAATTCAAATAAATACCTAAAATATGGCTAGTAAATCATCATATCCCAAGATTCTCTTGTATATCTTTACTTGAATGGACATTTTTTCAATGTTTTGATATAATTAACACCCTTTGGTGATGTAAAAGACACCCTAAAATGATTAAAATTTACATAGGTGCATCCAAAGAGTGACATCAGATCCCATAATCCCATGGATGAAGAGGTCCTATAAGAAACTATGATGCCAGCCTCAAGAAGAAAATCCCAACATTGGAGTACACTTTCTAATTGTAAACCTAAAGTGGTTTCATGTTTTATATTTCCATAATATTACTCAACATGAATTCCATCATTCTAAAAAATATCAACAGAGAAAAAATAATTTGAATCCCCTACATTGAAAAAGGAAGAAACAATAGAATAAGTAACTAGAATAATTTTTTAAATAGTAGATGATATGGCCCCTTGATCCTTCAATATAGGTTTCACTAAATATATATGGCATGATCCCTAGTCCGGTGTTACACCCTGACTACCTAGAGCGTGTCTTCTCTACAGGTTTTATATATCAGAAACCTGGCTACCATAGCCCTGACCTCCTACTCTGCATGTCTATTTAGTATTACTCTAGCTACCTACCTAGAGATGTGATACTGATCCTTCTCTTGAAGGCGGAGCTGATAGGATCCTATCCCACTTTGAACTGATAGAAATGTCTTGTAGAAATGGTTATAATTTTACAATATTCCATAGCCTCAAAGTCTCTATGATAATGGGTATTTTAATGCCCATACTCCCTATACTTGTGATAAACCACATAACTATCAAAAGGCGTCACCTGGATTTTTTTCTCACACACACAGTCTCAATGAATCGCTTATGACTACTAGTTAAACAACTACCGTGTCTGGGTTCTGAACATCCCTTTCTCACACCGTAGACTTCCCTAAGGTTATACTCAGTGATAAGGGCCTAGTTCCCTTTATCATATATGGTATTCAACCATAAAACATTCACCTAAGAACCAATAGGATACATAAGACCATCCTCGAATCGTCTCTTTTTTCTGGCTCATCAGCAGTATAAATGTGCGTAATGTGATGAAGCTCTGTAAAATTATCTGAATAGTGTATAACTATCATAGAACCCAATTTTAGGTTCATGAAATCCCAATAAAAATTCCCCCTTAGGGTCTCAGGGATGAAATAGACATATAAGACAAACTAGAAATCCCTCCAAGTCACTTCCTAATACTGATCCTCCTAGATCAAAATATCCCCCCAAAATTTGGAGGATCCTCAAAGAATATAAGTGGATAACTTCAATATCCTATCAGTATGTGTCTCAATATGATATAATATAGATGAGACTATATTCATCATTTACTCTTCAACCTGTTCTCTTTGATCCCCTAAAAATATGAGAAGATGTTGCTACTAGAACACTCAATTCAACTCTCCCCAAGAGGAGGAAGAGCATAAAGCTCCATGTATAGTCTTCATAAGCCTCATAAAATATCATCAAAACCAAGAATCATCACCCATGTTAGGAATAGGAAGATGATCCACATGTGGCACTACTGGAGGTATAAGTTGCAGATCAAGGCCCACCACCTCCCAATAATTATCATCATCGCCCTCCTAGCATACAACTAGAGGACTTCAGAGTGTAATTTATCAAAGAATTCCAAGAAAAATACAAATATTAAATATGATAATGGAGTAAACTAGTGAAATAGAAATAGAATAGGTAATAATTCCTTCTATTATAAACAAACCCATATGAATGCACATAAATCCTGATCTCGGTGGTATAATCTATCAAGAAGAATAGAAGAGATTCTGCCTACTGGCCACTACTAACATCGAGTCTAGGTCAAGCTCTATGTTTTTGTTCGAGTATATAGAGGGTTAATTTCAATATATAGAGGAATAAAACATTTAAATTTTAATTTGTGTCACTATTTTTTTGAGTGACCATTCATTTTATATTTCAATTTCATTTAATTTTATTCACATTTGTAACATTGTTATTTAAAGTTTAAACTCTATGGATCACCACTTTTAATTTACTAGGGATCATACACATCATAAACTATATTTAAGTCTATTTTGAAGCACAAACACTCATTTATCAGATCCATTCCTGAAATTTTGTCCAATTCATCATTTATATCCTAGAATTCACATACAATAATGTTGTGCATTCATGCAACGCAACCTACATTGCATAGCTTAATCCATGTCATGATAATTCTAATAATTACCTAAAATGATGCATGATACGGAATTCCCTCATCTCATTTGGAAATTCTAAAATAAAATCCTAAATCATGTTAATAATAACATTATAATTCAATTTTTTTACCCAAAGGTGTTATCAAATCAAATGTAATAATAAAAATATATGACAACATATCCCATCCTTGGTAATTTAGAACTTATTTGTACATGATTTATCTACTCTCAGGCACAACATATTACCAAATCCTAATACATTCCTAGTCTCCAATATAATATTTCCAACAAAATAAAAAAAAGGAATATCCTCTGATAACACTTTGTGACATCCTAACCCGGTTTCCACTCAATGGTTCCACAAATTGATGGGTCATATGGCCTCATGCATGCCCCCCATGATCTAGAGGCTATTAACTTGCAGTGAGAGCCTAGGGAGTGTCTATGTGGAGATTATTTCCTCATTTGAAAGTAGTAAAGTGGTGTGATAAATTGATAAGAAAATAGTGGGAGCATGTCAATAATGGATAATATAGTGATAGCACGTATAAACATGAATGCCCTAAATAATAATCCAAAGAATTAATTGGGATCATATATGATGATGATGGTGTCATGTCTATAAAATATGGGAAACATGTATACATAGAATAAGGTAGTTAGTACAATAAATTATATTCCAAAGGAAAAAGGCCAAAATCTATCCTAGTATCCAAAGCATAAATATGATCATCTTCTACCAAGATCCCATCCTAATTCATAAAAGAATTCATTCATCTATAAGTAGAAGTTTCCCCTTAACTACACCAACAATCATATACTCTTCCCAGGTACCACTATCATATTGGATAGGGGGTGAGATAAACTCAGTAGGCCGACACTAACAACATCAATAAATATCTAGTTAGTACATATAATATGGCAGCGTACATGTAATAATGGTAAGTGGTAAATAAATTTTTTAATGTGTCGAACCCAGTTAAAGAGGGACACTAGGCTGATTGTACCTACATCATCCTAAATCGGATAGCCTCTGAACAAGTAACCCTACGTATAAACATAAGTGGACTATATACATAGTGACATATAAAACAATTTATATTGTTACTACCACTATCATAGACCTAAGGTGTGACTCAAACACCCATAATTTCTAGCATGAGTGTAACATGTATCAAGGTATTCAATGTCAAGTATCACAGTAGTAGGCATATCCATTCCCAATATTTTAATAATATGGATTTGATACCTGTATCCCAATAATAGGGTATTCCATGCCTAGTATCATAGTAATAGGATATTTGTTCCCAATATCACATCAAGAAGGATCATCATGCCCATAAATAATGATCATAAGGGTCTTCATTCCTGTATCACATTTATAACGGGTCTCTAATCCAGTCTCACATTTATAACAGTTATCAATTCATATATCACATTCATAAATGTCCTACATGACTATATCAAAATTATAAAGGGTCTACATGGGCATATCACATTTATAACAATTAATAAGTATAATTTTCTTTATTATGTTTCAATTGATAATTCATAACTCATTAACATTTAATAACAAGGATGTGACCATTATTCAAATCAATTAGGAGATGTGATCGTACCACTCACCTTCATTCAATTGATTTCGAATAGAAAAGATTTGTATCCTTTCTATACCACAAAAATCATCTATTTCATTAATGTGATCAAAACATAGATGTTATGCCAAAACCATTTAAATGGTTTTTTTTTACCATTTAGTCATTTATATCCAAATTTGAAGTATGATAGGAACACCACAAGGGGTATCCAGAATTGAAGGTGAATTAATAAGGTCCAAAAAGTATGAATTAGGGAAACCGTTTAAAGGGGGATTAAAATTAGGGGTAATGAAAAGTGAAATCATAATGCGAAAAAATGGAATATTTTATAAGACATCTCAACTATGAGGGATAAGAACTAAACCCCTTACCGCAAGCTCATAGTAATATTTTTACCTAATATTATCCCTTTAGATTACTTAGATCGAGAGAGAACAAAATAATAGAGGAATAACCTAAAAATAGAGCATAAGATCCAACACAAAAATAACATTTTTGATAGATAGAAAATTGATGAAAGGTAGAACATGAATGAATATCTTACTATTGGATATCTAATGATACAAATGGAAAAATAATATGAGTCTTAATGAAGGATTTATCAGTGAACCTAGGATGAGGATATTGAGATATTCTAAAAGGATAAAAAGGATATCCCTTCCAATGGAAATGAGAAAGGATGTGTGTGGGTAATATAAAATATATTTAAGGTTAAAATTGTAAAATCACTCAAAATATATGGGTCACAGGGTTGTTTAAACCGTGCACCGACTATGCACCTCCGACTGTCTAAGAAGGTACCCCATATGGTTATGCCATGAAATTTGAGAAACTATGTACTGATCATGATCTGTGGATCTGCTAAATGTAACAGGAAAACAAAATTTCTGTATTAACATGGGTACATGGTTAGGGAAAATATTCCACCCTTCATTCCCTTTTAAATTCCCTGCATTGTTAAGAGAATCCTTACAAACTGGTTCTTCTAGTTTCTACTAATTGGGTTGTCGAGTTCATTTTTCCCGCGGCTGGGGTTCCAAGCTCCAAACAGGACATAGACACTTCTAAAACATTTGTGAACTCATAAGGAATCCATAATAAGTACAAAAAAGAGATATACTAAAATTTAAAGGATTTATACCTAATAGAAAACATGGGTTCTTATAATGACATGTGTACTAATAGTTGATTCATTGAGTAGATGAAGGATCAATTGATCCTATAGGGGAATTTATTGAGCTATATAATGACTCAATTTTTTTGTTCACATCAAATTGTTGTGTATAATACCCTGTTTTTATATACACCAGTTTTCAACTAGAATTTCATAATCATCCATATACTATTTTTAATACATGTATATTCACTCACAAATGAGGTGGAAACTAGAGTAAAGGTTTCATTCAACAATATAGAATAGGGACATATAGGTCTTTATATATAAAAGATGAAGTATTGACTCGTATGTTGCTAAAATAAATAATAATTGATTTATTATAATAAAAAACAAACATTGATATTAAAAATTAATTGATTAATTTTTTAAAAATTAATATGTTTGGTCATAACTCATGATTATTCCTCATGTAAAAAAACTAAGATAAAAATAAGATAAATATTTAATCAATGGTATTTAAATAATATTAAAATAATTTTAATTTTCTAATAAAACATCCTAAGGCCCTCATGTTTTTTTAAATAAATTAAAATTTTCTATAATTTATTTTAGTATTTTTTATGTATTATTTTTGTCTTTCAAGAATAAATAGGTTCGGTTGAATGTGTAACCAGGCTTAATAGGGTTGGGAAATGATAATACTAGATTATGTTAGGTTCATTATCCCATATTTTTGGGGGTAAAATTCTTGACCAAACAATAATAATATTAAAAAAATTATTTTAATGTGTGACATGTGATCATAAATGGAACATGTTAGATCCTTCCCCTTTTAATAGATGTCATCCAACTCGGTGAGTGGGTGATAGTAGTCAATCAGACAACTTTTTTAAAATTACAAATATATGACTTTCATTTCCTATACCCCATGTTGCATAGAGCCTCCTCTACTACCCCATTTTTTAGATTTTTGATACTAAAAATGTTTTAATCTTTATGTGGACATGTCCTGACTATTTATCCTTTTATCTAATAATTTTATATAATTTTGAGACCATATCAAAACCCTATACTAAAACCTCAGAAATTTTAATTAATATCTGGAATTAAAAATTTTCACAACTACTTTGATATCAATTGAAGGAATCCAGTATGTAGAGGACTATTATAATACATAATTTTAAAAACATTTGAGAGGGATCTATAATGAAACAACAGATCCATCATAATAGTTTGAACTTCTCAGCAAGCATCGTGGGTAAATAATTATTATTCATGAAAATCTATCATTAAATGATATTTAATTCGTTTCAATGACCACATTGTGTTTCACTCATTATTAGTGTATCATAGATCATAAGATCCAACTGAGGGGATTTAATCCACACATGATCCATAATATCCTAGTTCACTATTCTCTAAAATTTCATTTCCTATCATAAGAAATTAAAGTTCCTTAATATTATCATTTGATCATAGGAAGAATACTTGATTGATTCATGAGACAAAATCAAATGCATCTTGTTTTTAATTTAATTTCTCACTCTAGAACATCATAGAGAATGTGGTAGGATTGATAAAATCAAAATTTTGGAAGCCTAAAGGTTATTTTATACTAGAGTGTGTTTTGATAGCTGTGTAAAAAATTTCAAGATTATATTTTTTTCCTAGTGTAGTTTATCATTCTAAACCAAACAAATTTGTCATAAATGACTTAATTAGATTATAATTTTTAACATATAAATCCCATAACTCAAATTTGACATTATAAAATGTTATTTAATTAATTACAATCCTTTTCCTCAGCAAGTTCCTTACATATTTTTTAACATGCCTTCTATATTAAATATACACTCAAAAAAAGAATATTACTCAAATTCACTTATTTTAACATAAATAGCATATGAAAGAATGTGTAATAAATTTAATTCCTCATATACTAAACTTTAGTAACATACAATTTAACTTTATTCATTTAGTCACTTATTATAAATCACTATTAGATGTTCACTAGACCAATTACATGGGTCCCACATTAACCTAATCTATAACTCATCGGAATTGGTGGAACTTATGGATACACGTTGTGTATATCACTTTAGTAACTTTACATGGTAGGAGTGTGACCTACTTGTAGAACAATAGTGGTGTATATCAGTACATATTGACCCTAATAGATATAAGGTTATTTCATAGCTAGTAAATCTTGTAATAAAATTTCTTCGTCTCTATAAATCTATTAAAAAATGAAATATAATTTGTGTAGAAATCCTTATATACTTTATTTATTTATTTTTTAACACTTTTGATGAAATTTCATTATTATTCCAAGGGAATGGATTTAATCAAGGAATTATCATCTTTTTCATATATATATTTATATACTATTTATATATTTTGAAGTGATAATCATATATTTATCATTTAATCTATATCATACAATTAACAACATAGTTGTTGAGAGCTACCTGATACAAACATAAATTGATATCGTTTTTATCATGCATAAAATAACATGATCAATGATATATATTAGAAATGTTCTCAAATCAAAAGAGAAAAAGACATTTTAATATATAATAACAACCAATGACACCAAAAAAAGTGTTTTTTATATTAGAATTCTATCCCTTGTTATATAATATACTGGAGATCATTATTTGATAATTTTAAGGTTTTAAGTCTCAATTATTATGATCCCCCTACACCTGATAGTCAGATATCATACGTGTCTCGTTACTTTGATTTATCAAAATCATAAGACTTATGTTTAAGAGTGTTATCTTAGTATCATGTAGTTATCATTATAGATAGGGAGTGATACAACCTTTTAATATGAAATATCATCCAAGTACATTACCATATATAGTATATGAAAAAATAATATTGTTACCATGCTTTTGGAAATAATCAAATATATAAAGTTTTATTCATGAAGTTGTAATTGAACATTATCTCTTATATTTGGGTCTAAGAAACCAAATCTCACAATAATGATTACTTTGAGATTTTTTAAATGGATATTTAATGGAGGAAATCATTGTGGATTAATTATTAGTCATTAACAGATTAACTACTAGTTGTCAAAAGTTTTCATTGTTTTCAGTGAGGATTATTGGTTTTAAATGGGTTGTAATTATTTTTAAGTCCATTCATTATTAAGATCATATTATTGAGTTTGAAATGAAGACATGAAATTGATATGTTAAGAGGAACGGTTTGTAAGACCAATAAGTGATACATTAGTAATACGTGACTCATATTGGAATATTTTTTTTAAAAAGGATCTAAGATGATGTAACCTTGAAATGATAAAATTGAAATTAAATATCTTGGAATAGTTACAAGATGAATTAATGCAATAATGATAAAGGTATAATTTTTCTTCTTGTAATGATTTGGACGAAGTGTGTACATTTACGTGACATAAGATATATTTTACCAACGCAACATGATAATGGGAAGAGGTTATTCTAATCCAATATGATTTATTGTATGAAATTTATTTTATATTTCATTTATAATTGAATAATGTGGTTACCTTGAGATGTTACAGGTTATATTTTTATATTTTAGATGTTCCACAAAAGGAGGTTACACTAACAACCTAGTTTTGTGGAAACTCTACCATATGTTAATGAAACAATTATGTATGACCCCTAAAACTTTTCTAAAATAGTCTATCTTCCATATACAAGAATTGATGGTATAATATTACTGATATGGAAGGTATTACCATTCAGAAAAAATCTACAATGCTAAGAAAATAATTCAAAAATTATAAATAAATAGAATCATTAACTATAAGTAATCAATATGAAACACTATTGTCTAAAATAACATACAACATCAAGGTCTAAAATAAATATGGAATAATAATTTTCAATCAATAACTTGATGTAACTCACTGAAAATTGAAATGAATATATAAGACCTCTACACAAAATAGAATCCAACATTATCAAGCGTGTGTTTCCATACATAAATTGTTCCCATTCTTTTATATCTTGAGAAAAATATGTAAATAATTTAGGTGTGATAATATGAATATATTCAGTAGATACATCCCATTTCCATCATTTTTTCTTATGACTAAAAAAAGATAATGTATTTGTAAAAGAAATGGATAAAACAGAAAAATAAAACAATCCTAAAACATCACATATGACTATAACAAACTTCAATAATATCACCCCTATAAATTTCGAGAATACAATAGTTTATCTGACCATTTTACCAACCTAACCACATCATACATATCTCTTAACTATGCACATTGACCAACCACCACCACAAACATCAAAAATTTGATCACCCGCATCTTAGACAATATAGCTACAACCATGTAACACATGTAGATAAAGATACTACATTAGTAATTATGTATTGAGGAATATACATATATAACCATAACTTTTGTAAAATTATATTACTACAAAAATAATATCCTTTTATACATAATTTTTATATTCAATGATTACATTTAATGTCATAAATTAGAATTAATTTTCATAATTCAGTTTGAATTTCTCATCTGACTAAAATGAACATCTCATATAGAATATATTTCTTAATATTAAATATATAAAAATATTAGTAAATAAACTCACATTAAATCCTTAGATCATGGGAAGCCTCTCATATTCAAATAAAAAATCATCAAAACATTATATAACATCTTATTTTATAAAAAATCCCAATTCGATAATAAAATAAGAATAATAAGAAAAAAACATGTTAGAAAATTGAATATTTATTAATATATGCCCTTAACTGTCATATATTAATTGAAAATCATCTACCTTAATTTTAATAGAATTAATTCCCTATTCTCTGAAAAAAAAATTAAAATTTTACTATATTATTTTTTATTTTAATATATATGTATATATATATATCAATGGAAACTTTTAGTAATTAAAAAAACAAATAAATTTCCTTTAAGGTCAATATATTTATATTATTAAAAATTTATCTTAAGGAGTAAACATATTCATTAAAATACATAATCATAGTTCTCTGCATAATTTATCATATCACCTCAACATTAGTATTTTCATTTATTTTTATATGTTTTTTTGTAACCATGGTTTGAAACACCCTAAGAGAGGCGTAAATTAGGTTGATCAATTTCAATTTAAAAACACATTATATTGGATGAAATTCTCATTTTAGGAGGGATAAAAAATTTAATGTTAATAAAATTACCATAACACTAAAAAAATACTAACTCATTTTTATCATTAGGTCTTTCATTTGGATCACTATCAAGACCAAGGATTAGTTACTTTTCTTCTATCTTCAATACTAACTTCAAGAAAAATATTTAAAATGATGACTGAAACACATTCCATACATTAAAAGACAATATATAAAAACTAATAATTTTTCTCAAAATATTTAAATCACACATACCCATTAAATAAATATTATAAAACCTTTAAAATCATTAATTTAATTTCATTGAGATAATAGTTTAGCCTTGTGTATTTTTCTCAACTAATATATTAATATCATGTAAACTCTAATGATAATTTTTCAGCACCATATAATATTTGAATAAACTTCACTCAAATTAAATATTGGAATTTAAATGTTATGTAGCTTTGAAAAATGTTATCCCAACTACATGATTCCATGTTATTCTAATTCTAACTACACAAAAAACAAATTTTTTATATGTTCCAATCTTATGTAACTAGAAAAATATTAGATCCAATATTCTGAAATTCATCTTTTGAACACTCTAGTTATATATACCATGTCAAAATCACAATATAAACTCATGATAAACCTTTTATCAACATTAAAGCTCTCATAAATGGTTCATTTTTTAAATTAATCTTCCATAGTCTTTCGAAAATATAGTCCAATATCACCCAAAACAATTTTTGATAATCTTCCTCTTGTCTCTTCTAAATACATTCAGAAAAATTTTATACCTCTTCTAGAGTACTTCAAATCAACTAAATTATTCATATTTACAAATAATTAAGAAAAAATCATTTAAAATATATACCTATAACATTCATGTTAAATTTAATGAACTAGTGTAAAACACAATCCAACATTAACAACTTTTTATAAATATTCTAGAGCATATAATTTTTTGACTATAAACTTGTTATACAAAAGACAAGTGAGCTTGTATCAAATGAATAATTCAATTCATCTTATTCATACTCCCCCTGATAATTTTTTATCCTTATAATGAATTTCCTCATTTCTCTCACATTTTTTCCATTTTTTATTAAACCCATGGTTTATCAAAAATATATATATGAATAACAAATTATTGAAATTTAAAATATGTGGGGAGACTTGTTACATTCATATATACTAAATATGAAGGAGGTGGTTGAACTCAAATATTTAACTGATGCTTCTCAAATTTTAGTTAAACTTTTAGTTTTTTAAAATATTCATCACTTTATAATTTTTTATAATATATTCTTCCATGATAACCTATATATTCCATTTCTGTAAAATTAAATAATTTTGAGTCACAAGATGCTTTTTTGAATATTGTATTGGATTCTTCATGAGATAAAATTCACTTTTTTGGTCACTTACTATCATTAAGAGAATATTTACATCTTATAAAAGATTGATTATTGGTTTCTTCATAAAAATAACCATGCTTCCATACTTATTAAATTTCATGTATTCTACTTCAATGATACTAAAACATAACACTACTAATTCATTCATTTCCACCAAATATAATTTTTATTTGATGTAGTGGACTATTCCACTTAAATATTTTTTCTATCCATGACATCTATGCCCCAATATGCATCATTTTATGCTATAAATTAATTCACTTTAATGATTTATATACCAATCTAAAATTAAGAGTCACTTTAACATACCTTAATATTATTCTAAAAAATATATGGTTTTTTCTTTTAAATAACATTAAAATTGAGTACACAAATGGGTTTCATATACTATTTTTCATTGAGTATCCATAATGTTAAATAAGATTGGATCCCCTAAATTTCATGACTCATTTTTCTTGATTTTGTGCTAATCATTAAAAAATATGAAATTGTTTTTTATCTTGAATGATAAAATTATTTATCACATTATTAACATTTTGAAATTGAAAGACAAATTTTTATTCACCTATTGGATTAAATCTTACTAAATGAAATTATGTTAGTTCACTTATCAAAGAAAACTCACATTCATATATCATCATCTTTATAAATTTATTATATGATTTTTTATTTTTTCTTGCACAAAATGTTTTCATAAATATAGATAGTAATCCTAAATTTCTCTTCAATTACACACCTCAAATATTCTTTTTTTACAAAACCTCTATTTAATTACGAATTCTTTTAGATTATATATTACTAAGAATAATAGGATCAAGGTTACATATTCAATCTAAAAAGAATCTTATTTCAGTGACACATCTACCTTCTATAACATCTATGTTTAAAACCATGTATTTCCTTAATATAAACATCCTCCTTAAGTATTCCTTTCAAGAATGTCATCCTCACATTCATTTGATGCACTTAAAATATCCTTTGGATTTATAGTTATAAAATTATAAAATCACCACATGTTATACCATAAGTCAAATGTTTATTTTATGCTTATACCATCAATTTGGGGATATAATTTTCAAACTATCCAAGAATTATTTCCCTACACATTTAAATGTTCTTACAATTGGTTCTTGAACACCAATTTTTTCAAAGGATATTTTGTTTATGTGATCTTTATATAAGCTCCCATGACATTTTTTAAATTTATTTAAACTTATATTTCTTGGCCTTGACCCATGAACAACCCTTAGTGGCCTATTAAAATGTTCTAAGATTTTTTTGAGAGAGAAAGTATAAGGACCCAACCTTATTATATTACACAATCTTGAATTTTATTCCTGAACACACTTCCATTAATATTGAGGATATTTTAAAATTTATAGTTTTATATAATTGGGATATAATACATAAATAATATTCCACATTAATATATAGTAGATACCACTAAAATGGTATCCATTTATTCCAAAATATAAAACTTTTCAAATAAAACATGATTTCTTTGGAAAATCATCATAACATTAAAAATGGTTTACTTATTTTTATTACACATCCTTATAACCTGTGAAAATCATTTAAAATCCTAGGATAATCACAAAAACCATAGTAAGGGATATAAAAAGAAGGAAATAAACACTATTCAATGAATACTTATAATGTATGAAAACATTTTCAAAAAGACATACTTGTCACCCATATAAACTTACTTTGTGAAACATGAGATTTCAACAAGATTCCCACAAAACATAATGAAAATAAATAGAACCATAAATTTATCTTGGTGAATTACTTATATAATCTTGTAACCCTCTTGGATACCATATAATTTGTAACCCTCATGACTACCTTAAAATGTAACCCTCACATCTACCTTATTGTGTAACTATAATAGTTACCATTGGTGTAACCATACGTCCGCCCTCCAACATACACATACCCAATGAATTCTAGGGAGATATAGGTCCCAAAATTTATAATAAAAAATTCCCAAGAACCAAAACAAAATCATAAAACAATAATAATTTCATTAAAACATTGATTTCAAATTTAGTAAAAACAGATGTTTAAAAGATGATTTTATAAACAAATCCCCTTACAAATAACATATAATTGATATTAGAATCAATAGAATGAAAATAATATGTGTATACACTACAAATAAACATAATAAAACATAATATAAACTAAAATTAATCACATAAATTATTTTAAAACCACACAATTATTGAAGTATAAGGTTAACCCAAGGAATTGAAATTGGGTTAAGAATGCCCTTACCTTGGGTTTTCTTTAATTAAAACGTGTTTATACCACTTTTTTTAATCATTTTAAAAGTGTTTATAGTATTTTAATGAAACATTTTTATGTTTATAACACCTTATATGATCATTATAAAACATTATTTCACCCTTTTTTTATTAGTATTTTGTTCCTTCCATTGTTTTGGGTGCATTCTTTACATGATTTCCTTGGCTGGTTTGTATTTTATATTCATTTCAGGTAAAAATGTAATTATATAAGTGTAATTAAATGGTATTAATGTGTTTACATAATATATAATGATACCATAAATCATGTTTTATTATATATGATGATGAATCATTAGATAAATCATTAATTATATTTGTTTATATCATTTTTGGTGGTTCCTAGATAATCATGAACTTGTTTCTGTATATAATTTACTATCATGCATAGAAGTTAATTATAGAACATAAAAAAGGTTAAATAATGAGATTTACACTATTTTTCAACCATTAAAAATTTTTATGATCAGCTTTGAAGGTAGTTATGGAAATTTAAACCATATTGTTCACAATTTTGGTAAAAGACACATCACAAACGATGTTTTTTTATTATTTTTATAATAAGTGGAAGATAAGAGGTAGAAATATGATGATTGTTTTACATGAACATGATAACATACCAAATATTTAAAATTCTAGAGATTTGATACATCCTTAATAAGGTTAGGGGAATAGAGTATAAGAAAATAAAATAATTGAAATGAAAACACATGACCATTAAAGAGGATTCTTACCACTTGATATCCTCTCCTTGAGATCCTTTTTAATGCCTTTGGTTTTGTCCTTTTTGTAACACCAAAGGTCAGGGACAAGGAGAAGAGACTTTGGGAGGTGATTTGGTAGAACATAGACAATTATCATGGCTTGAGAGGTATTATAGGAAGAGGGGAATGAAGGTGGTATTTATAGTGGAGTAGAAGAGGGATTTTAAATTATTTAAATGAATATTTTAATTTATTTTCTCATGATTATGAATCGTCTTGATTCATGTGAAAAAAATAGTAATAATTTCACGTTAGTTCGAACCAAGTGTGTTTGAATTATCCTTGAATCACATATTATGGGGTAAAACAAGTATTTAGCATTTATCTCGAAAACCAGGGAGTGTTGCAGCTAGTTTATTTTAAAAATGTTTATTACTCTTTAATTTTGAGTATGAATTATTTTATGCAGATTTTTTTATTATATTCATTTATTCCATATCTTATACATTTTCTTCCAATTTGAGATGGTGGGAAATTTACATCAAATCTATAAGTATACTATAATTCTATTTCAAAAGATTCCCCAATATATACCCAATGAGGGACTTCATATTTAGATTCAAAAACAAATTTTTCATGTTGAAAATTTTCTATCAGTGATACTCTTGGGAATATTTTAATTTTTTATTCAAATAATTTTACATAATTCTTTTGGAAAAATTTTATCCCCTGTGTAATAACTTTTATTCCTACTCATGGTTGAATGACCTAAGAATATACCTTACTTAGTTGTATCACTATATTTACATTTATTGTATTCCTTTTTTATAAAACTATTTTTTCAAATAATTTAAAATATTTTTGGACTGGTTCTATTTCATTCCACATATCATATGTTGTCACCTTCTCTCATAAAAAAATTAAGAATTTATTTTAAACATACAATTCCTATTAAACCACTTTCATATATTATTTTATAGAAAGAATTATTTTAATAAGAAATGTATTTCCCATGTTTTTAAATTTTCATTTTATCCTCCAAATAACTATATTTTAAATTAATGTATTAAATAAATGTACTTAATATTTTATTATATTATTTTTAAACTAGTTATTTTGTTTAATGGGGGTATATTTTCTTCAATTTTTAAATCATAATATTCTTATCATTATGTCCCACTCATTTTAACATGCCTCTTATATGTATTGATACATTTTATCACTTATTTAATTTATTACATGAACTAGATTAATGTCATTATTATATAATTACCAATTCCCAAAATATAACATCATGAACTAAAAATCTTTTTGGTTCATAGGAGCATAATCATATGAATGAATCAAATAAATAATATTTCATCCTTCCTTATTTTTTTGACTTATTAGGATTACAAACTATCCATCCCTTCCAGAAATAATTATAATACACCTATAAATGTATGATAAAATTTAGAATTCCATGTCTTAACTTAAGATAGTATCTATTATTTGATGAAGAATATGGCCATGTTATGGATTTTACAAGGTGTCCACTTCCTTAACAATAATAAAACAATTATTACAGTTTCTATATACATGGTAAAGATTCCCATAAGTCATTCTACAAAATATTAAAATACCTCAACTCTTTATTTTTATCATTCAACCCATTTTTAAATGATAGTTTAGTGATTGAGTAAAAAAATTTCCTCATGATAAAAATATTACGAAGAAGTTCATCCAAAAATGAAATATTCATGTTTTTTGAATCTTATAAAAAATTCATTTTTATTGGTTATTTGAATATTAAATTAAACGATATATATCCTATATTATTTTTTATGTTACACAATAGTCCATGTGATATTATAAAATTAAGGTATATCAAAATTCATTGAATGATATTTCATGAAACTACCATATTCTATCTTATTGTATGATTGATGGATATTGTAATGCATATTTATTACAGTACCTTACCCAATCATATTATATTATGGTGTGATATAATATAGAGTGTTTTGATTACAATTATAGGGCATGGAATATACATATATTCTACAATAGATATGTAATCTTGATGATGATTTCAAAATTTTGAGTGATCTTCCATGTTGGAAACAATTAATTGATTCATTTTATAACATGAAATGCATGGGTGATGTATTCATGTTATGAGTGAATAATCATGGTAAAGAATTTACTAATGTATTATAATGCATGGGTAAATATATGAAAACCTAAGGATCATTCTCATGTGAGTTATAAAGATCCTAATACCACTATATTATTTGTATGTTACCCTTCTATGAGCATGGTTGAAACTCATGTACCCAAAACACTCTTCTCCATCCTCCTTTACACAATAAGGAACTAGAATATCATTGAGGGAGATGATATTTCTTATATAATGATAAACTTAGATTCAATCAAAGGATATTATATAAGATGGATGAAATTAAACTACATATTCTTTATATTTATCAGTCAAATATGAATAATGGTTGAAGATGACTCAGTGTCTATTTCAATATAAGGTGAAAAGTTTCTTTATTTATGATATGAATGGAGTTATATATCTATCTTGGTTTATATTATATTTTGGGATTATTTACTAATTTCATTATGTTTAAAAATTGATTATAGATCCATTGAAACACATCAGTCATATTAGAGCTTGAAAATTCCTTTTGATTCACGAAATCATGTAAATAAATGATGTTTTTGATGTTGTATTTCATGACATAATTCCATTTCAAAATAAAATTCATGGTTTTATTCTATATGATTGAGTCATGAATTATGATATGGGGTATAATAATTAGTGTCTCAATACAAAACCATTGATTTTTCATTTTTCATAGGGTGAGACTTGTGGATATCATGTTTTATAACACCTTACACAACATTCTCAAAACATAGTATTGTATCTTCTTTACAGTATTGATATACATCATAAGATATAGTATCATAGGGTATGATAGTATAACAACCCTTCTCTTTATTACACACATAAACATGATTTATTACATAATCTGGCACTTAAGACAACTTTTTGGATCGATAGATCCAGTGTCTTGGGAAATTAGGAACATTACATAACAAATTAGAACATAAAACACAAAAAATTTATTGAAAACTACTTTTTGATGACCACAAAATTCCTTTGTACATAATATTGGACGGGATAACTTGAAAACATGAATAAGAAAAGGGTGATATATAAATCCTAGTGAGGGAGTAAGAAAGGAATATCTTGAAGAATTTAGTACATGCTAGGTAATAGGAATATTAATGGAGCACATGAGAAACATGAACATAAAGGCATGATGTAGAAATATTATCATAACTTGGAAATGTGGAAACAAAATGTAACATGATATTAGAATTTTAAAAATCTCATTGAAAATGTATCATTATTAAACCCTCATTTCACTTGATGTATCATGATACTAATCTTTACACAATGCATTGGAGCACTTTCAGGGTGCAACCTATGTAATCATTTCACTTCATGCATAAGTGTGCCACATGGATCATACAACATGGAATCATTAAACATCATCATTTATTCCATGATAAAGGAATGTGGAAGACATAAATGAAACTATATTATCAATAAGTAAATGTGTGTAAAGTTTAAAACACTTGATTGAGAAATGGGAATGGTATTCACTACACAATGACTTTGGCTTGGAAAATCACAGTGCAATTTCGGCAGCATAACAGTGTGACATAAGATTTCATAAAAATGGTTGATGAGAGATAAAGGGGTATATAATAATATTTACATTAAATTTAATGTAATGCGGTCATATAGATATATTTCACAATATATGTAATGGATTTCAGATGCATAATATAAAAGAATTGTTTGAATGTAAATGAGGAGGGGGAAATCCCTTATGAAATTTCAGCATGGTAACAGCTGTACGTGGGAGGAAATAATGATAGATAAAGGTTTATATAATAATAAACACATATGTATGGAAGTATAGGGGTGTATCTAAGTGATACCCCAAAATTTTTAATTAAAAATAAAAGGGAATAACATCATAATGAAATTTGGACAAAAATGATAAAGGAATAAATCCCTTAAATGGAAGTTTGATCCAAAGGCTTAAGAGCGTCTTGAGAGAGGATTCATGGGATCTTGGGGAGAATCGAGAGCATTTTATATAGAGGAGGTCATTTGTTGGTCTAGATCTATAGGTTTTTTGTAAATAGTATTGGGAGATTGAGTGAGTTTATATTGGAAAGTAGAGGGAATTCTTTATTATTTAGGTTTTGGACACTACACATTAAGCTAATCAAAACCACAATAAAACCCATGGTTTTCCCATTTTTTTCCAAATAGGAGCGTAAAACATTGTTGTATAATCCCAATTTCCTAGAATCTTGAAATATTAGGCTTTCTTATGTGGAGGTGAGTCACACTCTCATGGAAATCATATTAAAATGTTAAAATATTTTATAAGTCTTTGAGGGTCAACATTGGATTTGTAAAATAAATAAAACTCACCTAAAATAAAAATATTTTAAAGGTAAAACATATATATTCTGAAAATCCCATTTATAGTATTTTATTACATCACTATTGGGACATTATGACGTCATAAAACACAATAATATTTAAACGGTATTTAATTTTTACCTAAAAATTGTACTATCTTAGAAAATTATGAAAAATTATTCATTGGATAATTTTGATGTTCTGATTCCAAAAATAGTATTAATTTTATGTATATAATTTTTTTTAAATATGGAAATTTTTATTTTAAAATAAAAACCAACATTTATTGATAATTCAGGGGTTTTGACAAAAACATCTTTCAAACCTTAATAAAAATTAAAATTATATTCAAAAAAATTATAAGATCATTTATATTTAATAAAAGGCAATTTATTAGTTAATATTTTATCAAAATATTATTTAATTTAAAAGTCTATCAATTCATAATAATATATTTCATAATTTAATATTAACTAAAAATAATATTTGTGATTTAAATACTATTTAAAAAGTAACACTAATAAAATGAATGTATATTCTTTTTTCTATAAAAAAATAATGCACAAAATAATTGTGATAGGTTCTTGTTACATAACCCATTATAACACCTGCATAAGACCTAAGGGTATGGTTTGTGATGGTTAAAGACTCTTGGGTTGTCTCAGATAACATCGCTCAGGTGGTAATCTCTATTAAATTCTACTTCTCCCATAGGCGGTTCTATTCAAGCTTAATGTGTTGAAACTAGGATTTTTCTTGGTCAAGAGAGAATCCCATGGATTCTACCTCCTTTCTATGCTCCAACAAATGGGGTTCATATGGAGAAATTCTTCTGGATGAGTACATCACATCCTTTTTCTGAGTAAATTGGATTTGTTAAAGCCCGATATTTATTCTAATCATGAAATCACTATTCAATGGCTATATCAGAAAAGGTAAAAATTCATAATGGTATTAGGAAATCCAAAAACACAAAACCAAGTAATTCTAAATTTTTTATATTACCATTTTACATAATAATATATTTAATCAGATCAAAAATAATTTTCATTAATAAAAGTTTGGTTCGTTACAAACTTCCCCCCTTAATAAATTTCTCTATTTAAATATCGCTTTTCCCAAACTAATGAAGATGAGGGTAACTCTGCTTCATCAATTCCTCTGATTCCCACGTTTCTTCTTAAAACTTTTGGTTTCACCACAACACTTTGTTGAGGGGCACTGTCTTATTTCGTAAAACTGTTTCCCTGCGATCTAAGATCTTCACCAACTTCTCTTAACTACAGAGGTAATTCTCCAATGGTACCACCTCTTGATTGAGTACATGCAATGGATCAGGTATATACTTCCTCAAGAGTTATACATGGAGTACATAATTTACATGAGACAGGTTTGGTGGGATTTATAATCGATAGGTCACTACACCAATGTGATCTAGGATCTCAAAAGGGTCGATGTACCTTGGAAAGATATTTACCTTCTTCCCAAATATCATAACTCTCTTCTATGGTGATATGTGGAGGAATACCATGTCTCCAACATCAAACTCTAGGTCTCGTCAATAATTATCAACATATATCTTTTTTTCAATCTGAGAATATTTAATGTGATGTTGGGTGGTCTTAACCTTATCCACCATTTCTTCTGCCATTTCTCAACATAGGGGGTTTCTCTCCCCAACATCATCACAATGTGTCGGTGTTAGGAACCTCTTCTCGTAAAGAGATTCATAAGGAGCCATTTCGATGCTTGAGTGGAAATTGTTATTGTAAGAGAACTCAACCAGAGGAAGATTTTAATCCCATCCCCATTTGTAGTCCATTGATAATTCTCTCAACATTTCCTCAAGTTCTTGGATATTCCTTTCATATTGGCCCTCAGTTTGAGGATGATTATCCATACTAATGTTTAGTTCAGTATTCATAGAATATTGAAGAATCTTCTAGAACTAAGTTGTTAATCTTTGATCTCGATCAGATACAATATATAGTGGTACTCTATGAATCCTTACCACTTCTCTGATATATATTCGTGCTAGTGGATCTAATGAGAAATCCTCTCAAATTGAAATGAAGTGTGCAGTCTTTGTAAGATGATCAACAACAACACATATAGCATTGTTTTCTTTGGATGTCTTTGGAAGTCTGGTAACAAATTCCATGGTGATGTTCTCCCATTTCCATGATTGTATGGGTAATGGTTTCATCACCCCCTTAGACTTTTTCCTCTCATCCCTCACATTCTGACATACCAGTCACTTTGATGTATATTCAGCAATCTTCTTTTTCATGTTTTCCCACCAAAAATTCACTGGTAGATCTCGATACATCTTTTTGTTTCCTGGGTGAATGGATAAATTAGAACGGTTTTCATTATCCAAAAGTTCATTATTTAACTCTAGATTTGATGGAACTCATAGTATTGTCCAAAATCTCATAATTCCTTCTTCATTAACATTTATCTCTGAGGATTTCCAATTTCTAATAGTTTCTTCTTTCTTCTGAATTCCCACATCATCCTTTTTTATCATCCTTTAACCTTTCCAAAAGAGATGGTTGATCAATATTTTGTGAAAGGATTGATGATGTTCCCTTAATTATGATTCTCATGTCCATATTCATCAAATATAAGTAGATTGGATCCTTTTCAATTCTCATCAATCATAGAATCACTGGGTCCATTCTATTTAGAGCAGCATCCACCTTGTTCACTTTCCCAGGGTGGTAATGGATTGAGAAGTCAGAGAAATTGATCATCTCTATCCATATTAATTGGAACATATTAATCTCTTTATGTGTGACTATATACTTGATGGTTTTGTGATCTGTATATATTTCACACTTCTCCCCAAGGAGATAATGTCGCTAAATTTTGAAAGCAAAGACTACTTCATCCAACTCCAGATCATGTGTTGTATAGTTTTTCTCATTATCATTCAATTTCCTTGAAGCATAGGTACTGACTTTGTCACTTTGCATCAACACACATCCCATTACCTTCTTCGAGGCATCACAAAATACCAAAAAAAGTTCTCCATTTGTGGGTAGGGTGAGAACGAGTGCAGTGATAAGTCTCTTTTTTAACTCCTTAAATCTATCTTCACATTCATCACTCCATGAAAACTTTACACCCTTATGTGTTAGCTTTGTAATAGGGTTTTACAATCGTGAGAAATTTCTCACAAATCGGCGATAATATCCAACTAACCCCATGAATCTATAGATATCTATTTTCAATGTTGGCCTCGACCATCCCTCTATTGTAGCTGTCTTGGGGGGATCCATATATATCCTCTTTCTTGTGTTAATATGACCTAATAATGAAACTTCCATCAACTAGAACTCACATTTGATGTACTTTTCATAGAGATTCTCATTTCTCAAGGTCTCTAGTACCGTTCTTAGATGCTCTTCATGCTCCACCTTGGTTTTTAAGTATATTATAATATCCTTTATAAACACTACCAAAACATTGTTGAGGTAATCTATAAAGACACTATTCATCATGTCCATGAAGATTTCTGGAGAAGTAGTGAGTCCTAAAGGAATTACTATGAATTCATAGTTCTTGTACCTTGTATGAAAAGAAGTCTTGGGGATATCCTCCTTGTTCACCTTTACTTGTTAATATCCTGACCAAAAATCCACTTTGGAGAAGTATTGTACTCCACATAGCTAATAGAACAAGTCATCAATTTGGGGAAAAGTATATTTGTTCTTTATGATAATTTTTTTGATCTCGTGAAAATAAATGCAAGGTCTCATTGACCCATCCTTTTTCTTAATGAATCGGACTAGTGCACCCCAAGGTGAAGCACATGGGAATATAAACTCTTTATCTAGGTTCTCCTATATTTGTTTATTCAGCTCCTCAAGATCCAAAAAAGAAATTCGATATGGTGTTATTGATATTAGAAACTCCCCAGGTATAAGATCAATTCAGAATTCAACATCCACTACTGGAAAAAAGGCTTATACCCACGGTTTTGGGAACCGTGGGCTGGAACGCCGTCGGTATAGGTCCCCAGCCTATACCCACGGTTTTCCAAAACCGTGGGTATAGGTGTTCTGCCACCCTGTCAAAAAAACATTCCCAATTGCCACGGTGTCAATGGCTTTTACCCACGGTTTCAAAACCGTGGGTAAAGATCCTAAAATAAAGCTGCAGGCGGGTTTCGATCCCACGACCTCTTCGCTGCAAAGTACCGCGTCTAACCACTACCCTACTATCAATTATGTGTATATATATTTATATTTAGTTAAATATAGTTATATAAACCGTGGGTATAGAGGGATGAACAGTAGGTATAGGACTCCTGCCAAAAAAAAATCTTTCCCGCGGAAAAAAAAATTTCCCCGCACACACATGGGAAACCTATACCCACGGTTTTTCAAAACCGTGGGTATATGTTTTTTATCCTATCCCTATCCCCACGGTTTTCCTCAAAACCGTGGGGATAGGTACCCCTATACCCACGGTTCTTGAAAACCGTGGGGATAGGTCAATTTTCAAGACCTATCCCCACGGTTTTGGAAAACCGTGGGGATAGACCCCCCTATGCCCACGGTTTTCGAAAACCGTGGGCATAGGTCTTGAAAATTGACCTATACCCACGGTTTTCCAAAACCGTGGGTATATGGGGTACCTATCCCCATGGTTTTGAGTAAAACCGTGGGGATAGGTCCATTTTCCAGTAGTGATCTCTTCCAAGAGGAAGATAAGGAAATTTCTCAGGAAACACTTTAGTGAATTCCCTCACAAAAGGCAAGTCTTCAAGGATGGTTACTTCCATAGACTCAATCATCTGAGCAAGATATATGTTCCCATAGGGAAGTAATATCCATGGTTGAGATGATGGTTATAAAGAATATTCTTCCTCCCCCTTTCACTTGTATAGAATCAGGGTTCGATTATCTAAATGGAGAGTGATTTCACTCTCATGACAATATATTTGGGCTCTATATAGGTAAATCCAATATGTTCGAATAATTGCATAAAATTCGACCATAGGGAGTATTACGAGGTTCTCTGGGAAGTTTAATCCACAAATTGTGATAGGAGAGGAGTAACATTTATGGGATGTAATGATTGCCTCATTTTCCGTTCTCACTGACATCTTTACTTACATGATTTTTGGTGGTCTCTAGATTATTCTACTAAACATTCAGGATATAAAAGAATTCATAGAACCAAAATTAAAAAGTAAGTTCACTATTCTTGAATGAATAACTTGTGTACCTATCAAATCTCTATTTTTGGGGTTCACTATGGTGGTAGTTATGGAAAATGATCTCCCTTGCTACATTGGAGGTTCTTGGTTTCTTTCGAAAACCCTTGGCTCAGGGCACTGTTTGAAAATGTTCCCTTGTTCTTTGCATTTGACGAAATGAACAGTGTGTTGAGGGTTGAACGGAGAATTCCTATCCTCTATCACAGTAGTGGGTTTTTCTTTCCCATGGTTAATTTATAGTTTCCCTTCTCTTCCACACCTAATGCATTTCCTTGTCCCCTTTAGGAAATTTCATGGGGTCTTCTTTCCACAACTTTGGGAAGTGGGGTATTGTAATTTCATAGCACCATTATATTTAACCATCGGACCACCATAATTAAAGTTCACCTTAAACTTATTATCCTCGTGATACCCCTGAGATTCTCTAAACTCCATTTCAACTTTGATGGCACATCATACAATTTCCATATATCTATCTAAGTCATAGATTTCCAGGGCTTTCCGTAGGCTAGGTTTTAGTCCACCAAGAAGCGGTCATCCTTGAATTTGAGGGTGATGAAAAAGCTAGAGTCATTTCATGCAAGAATTGTGAATATTTCTTCCTATGCTCTGATAGATTGATCATCTTTTTTCTTGAGATAAATGAAGTCCCTTTCCATATTACGTTTGAGGGTGCGAGGAAAATATTTATCAAAAGACATTTTCTTTATATCCTTCCATTCCAACGCCTCGATATCCTCTTGAGGATTCATATATTTCATCAATTTTTCCCACTAATCAGCATCACCCTCTATATAACAAGCAGCCAGAAGTACCTTCTCTAGTTCAGAACATTGAAAGACAGAGAAGATCTTCTCAATGGAGTTGATCCATTGTTCAACGATTGAGGGATTGAATGGTCCATTAAATATAGGAGGTCTTTATATCCTAAAGCTCTCGATTGGGAATTATTCTTTCATGGGGGGGTGAAATTTCTTCTTGGCCCATGTTTCTATTCAAAATTTGAGTTAGAGAGAGTACCATGATAATGTTTTTGATTCCCCCATCGGATTGACCATCTCATTAGAACCATTGTCACATTGATCTTCACATCATTTGTTATCCTGAGTCCTCATATTACTGGACATTGGATGGAATAAAAGGAAATTTTGGGGTAAAAAATAATGAGTAATCAAAATACAATCACGGATAACTTAAAAATTACTTTTATTTCCTTAACATGTGAATTAATAGACTTCCATCTATGTTATACATGATCTACTTCCCAACATATATTCTTTGGGGGTTTTTTCATTCCCTTAAATATGGTTCATACTAAGTTCATTAATTTTCCAAAGAATATCCCCTAGGAGTGTCATAACCAAGTTTTCATCAAGGCCTGTTATTGTGCAACAGTTCCCCTTTGAGTCTAGCTCAATGCTGTGTTTTCAGTTTTACACCTAGACACATCGGTTCCAGAGCCGCCTCTACCTGCTTGTATCTAGACAGGAATTTATTTTCATGATAAACCACTTACTCAATACTCACCTAAATTTAGGGATGTTTTTTGTACTTAGTCTTATCCCTAAGGCATTCACTAGGGTTTTCTAATCCTAATTCCAAAAATAACTAAACATATCCCTTGAAACCAACTATAACAACACTACTAGTTATTACACACATAACCATGAAGTGTTACATAATCTTTCACATAAGAAAACTATGAGGATAAAGAAGTCCAGTGTCATTTTAAATTAGGAACATTACATAAAATATTAGAAAATAAAACACAACAACTTTATTGGAAACATGTTTCGCATGACCACAACGTTCCTTCGTACTTAGCATTTCATGGGAAAACCAGAGGACATGCATAAGAAAAGGGTGAGCTATAAAGCCCAATAAGAGAGTAAGAAATTCATAACATAACGAATATAGTACATTTTATTCAATATTTATATCAACGGATTTCAAGAGAAACATAAACATAAAAGCATGATATACCATGATTATCATAACTTGGAAATGTGGAAACAACATTTAACATGATATTAGCATTATCCAGGGATCATTGAACATGGAGCCTGAGTAAACCCTCATTTAACATGAATTGTATGGAGTAAACCCTCATTGTACTTTGTGAATAATGATACCAATCTTTACCCAATGCATTGGAGTGCTACAATGGTGCACCCTTCTTAATAATTTCATTTCATGAATAAGTGTGCCACATCAGACAACTTGGAATCATTCAACAAAAAAATTTATTCCAGGATAAAGGAATGTGTAATACATGCATGAAACTATATAATCAATAAGTAAATGTTCATAAATTTTAATACCCTTGGTAGAGAAGTGGGCATGGTATTCACTACACAATATAATTGTTAGGAAAATCGCAGTGTAATTTCAGGAACATAATGGTGTGACATAAGAATTAATAAAAATGGTTGATGAGAGACAAATTGGTATCTCATCATATTTACATTAAATGGACAGTAATGTTTTCATATATATACATGTCCCAAATTATGTAATAGAATTTATAGGCCTAATATAAAAGATTTTCTGGACTGTAAATGATGAGGGAGAAATCTCTTAAGGAATTTCTCCAAGGTAACGGGTGTACATGGGAGGCATTGATGAGATACAAAGGGTTATATCATCATTAAAACATAATGAGGAAATTATAGGTTAGGTGATAAATCATATCCCAACATTTTTAATTCAAAATAAAAGGGAATAACAACAAAATGAAATTTGGAGAAAATTGAGAAAGGAAGAAATCCCATACTTGGAAGTGTGATCCAAAGGCTCGAGATGGGCTTCAGAGAGGATTATTGGGATCATGGGGAAACATGGGAGGATTTTAGAGAGATGAGTTTATAGTTTTGTTGAGGTCAAAAGGTTTTTCGTGAAGAGTAATGGGAGATTGAATGGGTTTATATAGGAAAGGTGAGGGAATTATTTATTAATTATATTTTTGGACACCACACATTAAACTAATCCAAAACACAAACCAATCCATGGTTTTTTCCAATGGTATTTGACAAAGGGGATTAGAAAACATTATTTTATAAGTAAAATGTCTGAAATTATCAAAATATTAGGCTTTCTTATGTGTAGGTGAGTCACACTCTCCTGGAAATCATTTTTGAATGTTAAAATGTTTTATAAGTCTTTGAGGGTCCACTAAGGCTTTGTAAAATAAATCAAGCAAACATAAAATCAAATTATTTTAAAGTTAAAACATATATTTTAATAAAAACCCATTTATAGTATTTTATTACATCACTATTGGGTCATTTGGATTTCATAAAACACATTATATATTTAAATGGTATTTAATTTTTACCCAAAAATTTGACCGTCAGAGAAAATTATGAAAAAATAGCCATTGGATAATTTTAATGTCCTAATTCCAAAAATAATATTCATTTTATCTTAATAATTTTCAATATATATTTATTTTTACTTTTAAAATAAAAACTGACATTTATAAAAAAAATCACGGGTTTTGATAGAAATAGCCTTCAAACATTAATAAAAATTACAATTATATTAATAAAATTTATACGATCATTTATATTTAATAAAATGTAATTTAGTAATATTATTTTATTAAAATATTTTTTTAATTCAAAAATCCTTTAACTCATCAAAATAGATTTCATAATTGAACATAAACTAAAAATACTATTTTTTCTTTAAAAACAATTTATAATGTAAAACTAATAAAATGAATCTATATTCATTATTCTATACAAAAAATAATGAAAATAATCATAGTTCTAGGGTCTTGTTACATAAACCCTTATAAAACCTATATAAGACCTAAAGGTAATATGTTCGATGGTGACAGACTCTTTGGGTGGCTCGGATAACATCGCTTTGGTGGTAATCTCTATTAACTTCCACTTCTTCCATAGGCATTTCCGTTCAAGATTAATGTGTCGAAGCTCAGCTTATGCTTGGTCAAGACCTAATCCCATTAACACTACCTCCTTTATGAGATTCAAAAAATGGGCTTCGTATGGAGAAATTCTACTGGATGACGCCATTGCATCCACTCTTTGTGTAAATTGGATTTGTTAAAGCCCTATATTTGTACTAATCATGTGTTCATTGTTCAATGACTATACTAGAAATGGAAACAATTATTAATGGTATTTTTAAATCCAAAAACATAAAACCAATGAAGTGAATATGTTATATATAATCATTTTACATAATAAGACATTTAATTATAATAAGAGGAATTTTCCGTAATAAAAGTTTGGGTCGTTACAGATTGTTCTATAAGTCATCAAATTTTATTGATAGTGCTTAGAAAATATAATAATTATTGGCATATCAATCATAGATTTCAATTTCCACTAGTTTGATAAATATGTTTTTTCCATATTCTATCAGTTCGCATTAATTGTTAAATATGGCTCGTATAGAAAAAAATCCATAAATTTAATAATAAAATGAATTATATTATTTATTAAATATTTTTAAATAATAATAATATCTATTTTGGGATATTTATTAATTTATAAATTTTTTCATAAATTAATTAACTAAAAGGTATTTATAATTTATTAATTAAATTTTTATGAAACATTTACTAATAAATATTTTATATTATTCAGTTTTAATATAAAAATACCTTATAAATTATATAGAGTGATTGATAATTTATAAATTTAATGTTTATTCTAAATTATAAGGATAATTTATAATTTTTTTATAAATAAAAAAAAATCAATATAAAGTTTTTATATTTTAATATTATGAATATTTAATAATTCTTAATTTGAATTTTTTAAATTTAGAGCCTCATTAGGATATTATTTAAAGCAGTTCAAATTAAATTTTGATGATTTATGTGATCAATTATTAAAAAATGTTAAGTATGCTGTATTTAGATTATGAAAATAGTTTACATAAAATAAATTAAAATATAAAATGTTTATATTTCATTAAATAACTATTATTTAAAGTGAAATGAAATATAATGAATACAATTATTCAGGTCATATAATGAAATGAATATAATGCTTTTATATTCAATATTATGGAACATCTATAATTAATGGTTAAAATTATATAGTGTTTTGGACTATCTTTGATTTATGAATTGTTTATAAGTGTTTATCCCATGTTTAATTATGTGAATTGTTCATTTATCTAATGGTTATTCCCTTATTCATTATTCGGAAATATAGTAATTATATTATAAATTCTGTATGATTTAATATAAAATTGATAAAATGCATCATGAGATTATAATACATGGATCTACTATGTTACATGCTAGGTATGATAAAGGATCTAGTTTACATCTAGCTTGATTTTAGTTTGTAATTTTTATTATTATACTTAATATAAATTTAATTATATTTTTTACATATTAGTTGTTAGAGTTCTATTTAAATGGATTCTCATTTGACTAAAGTAACCATAGATAAAAGGACAATGGGTAAGACATCCCACAATCCTGGAGGCTAATGTGTTATTATAGAAATCTAAGGGTTGTAAATATATTATTCTAGGATTACATGAAATATAATTGATAATTTAATATAATTATAAATCCTTATGGGAAAATTTCATCTACCATATGAATAATATCTTTAATATATGTGTAAATATATATTGAATCTATTTTTGTGTGACTAACACTAACATTGGGATGTGTAAATAGTTATAAATCAATATTGACTGAAGGATTTTATTTTAAAGAAGGAATAATATTACAATAAATTTCAAAATCGTGCATACATAAATGGAAAAACATGATATAATATTATGATATTAAATCCCCCAAAAAATATTAAGTCTATAATTCATTCCAATGTGGAATTTATGAAGAACCCAATCTTCCAACTATGTAGTTTCCTTGAATTGATGTGTTCCCATTAATTATCTTTTTTAAGGAATGTAATTAATGGGGATACTGTAATTTTTAGGTTCTTTGTTCTTGGTATTTTCTTTAGGTTACACTTTTTTGGGAAACACTAATAGGTATAATACCAGAAATATAGAGTTGAACATATCCATATGATAGAATGTGAAAAGGGATTCTCAATCAACAATACAAGTGTCAAATATGATATGATGGACATGTTTTAATAACTAAATAGTTATGTAGTGATTTTAATAGTAAATAAGACACATTACTTAGTAAAATATGGACCTTCTCCCACTACTGGATATGCTGATTTTAAAAGCAGTCCATCATTTTAGTGGGAGTCCACTTATTTAAATTCATTATTAAATGTTAATATATCATCATATACATTTGATAAAAATTTTCAAGACAAATAGAATCATAACCATCAAATGTAACACTTAGATTAATCCTTAATAAGGAGAAACTTATTATAAGAAACTCTTAAAACTGGTAAGTTAAACAAAAATTATTTAAAATAAAATTATATGTTTTATAGAAACCTATTATTAAGTAACTAAATGTTTAATTTGTTCAATAGGTGAATCTAGGAGCTTATGAGAAGCATATAATCATTCACTTAGGGTTTTAAAGGCATTATATGAAATATAACCAAAGTAATTTTATTCTACACAAATATATTAAATTTAATTGGATATGTAAATTACATGGTGATACTAAAGGTTTCCCTATGTCATATTACGGTTAAGGAATAATTTTTTTTTATTTTTGAAATATTTTGACAATATGAATATATTAAATAAATTTTTTTATTGTTTTCTCAATGTGTTGATAAAAGATGAAATATGGTATATGATGTCCATGTTATGGTAATGTGTAAATTGTATAATTGGGTAAAAGATAAAACTAGGAGAATAAATTTTTATTAGAGAGGAAAAAAATATTTCTTCATGTAGCTAGGAATGGTCATCGAAACCTAACGGATTTATTCCAACTAATGACTGATGATTCCATAGGATAAAATTTTTCAAGTGACCTTAAGGGGTTTTTGAAAATCCATGTAATTTCCATGTCTAGAATGAGTGCTTTACTAATAAATTATAAAATTTTAAAGGATATGTGATACAAATTTTATTTTTTACAAGTTATTTAAATGTACATGAATTTAAAATATATTCATTAATAGATCGTGCTTGTTATTTTAATTCAAGTAATGAATAAAATAGTTTTCATTTAAAAAAATGGAATGCAAAGGAGTTTATTGAGCTCATTTGTATATAAATAAAAGATATGTGTAATTGTCTCATTTATTTTATATGATAGGAGGATAAGTTTACTAAAAAAGATTTGTTACGAAGAATATGAAATAATTAATTCAATACACATGGTTTATAATTCATTTTATTTTATAATATTATTTAAAAATAAGGTAAGAAAAAAAAATTTATTATCCAGGACAAAATTGTTCTATCTTGATCTCTTCAAAAATATGAGGGAATATATTTCCACCACCCATCAGAGTAATATTTTGATAAATTGGATTCATTTCATATAATAATTATCTAAAAACAAATAATATCACATATTTTATGTAAAAATAGTTTTTTATTAAATATTAAACTAAAAAAGATTTATTTCCTAAACAGAGTGGAGTTTATGCTTCTTATCATGATAGTCTAAAGAGAATATAATTCATAAGATTCAAGTGGTATTATGTTTAAATATTTTGAATTTAAAAGATAACATACAAAGTATTATAACAATTCAAATTCTTGGTGAGTTACATTTGATATCCTAAAGAGTTTAGTATTTGTGATGGTAAATTGAAATGTGAAATGCTAAATTTTGAAACCCTGAGAAAGTGAATATCAGTATTTCCTAAATTATTGTGGAAATAAAAATCCAAATCTATTTTTGATAATATCCTAAAAGAGTTTTAATCTATAATGGTATAGAGGATTATAAAGAGTTTTAATTCGAAACTCTAAAGAAATCAATATCAATTTATCTCAAAGGATTTTAGGATGCGTGGGTAAGATATAATGTAAATAATTATATTATTGACTAATTTATTTCAAGGAAAAAGTTTCATGGAATGAGTTCCATGAATTATGATGATATGCAGAGTATATAACTGAAGATTAAATCATAAAATTATATTTTTTGTAGTTATGGAGGTTAAATATAGTCTACGTGTCAAACATTAGAAATTTGATTCCCAAATATCACCATTATTGAAACTTTATTCCTTTATAGATGTTAATCACTAAAGATTTTAGAGAGAGTTTTCTATCAGTTGTTCTCATACAAATTCTTTAAGGTTCTAGATCTATCTAGACCATTCATTTGCAACTTTTTTATGTTCATGGATATTGAGGAGGCCTATAGTACGTTCGATGGTGTTTGGGATCTAGAATTTGGTTTTTTTAATAATTCATAATGTGAAACATAGTTCATGTTGAGAGTGCGATGTTCACAGACTGATGTTTTGTTTAAGGATTGTGTAAGAGGAATCAATAGTTGAAGTGGAAGTTTTCCATCTATGTGGGTGTGGTTCATAGTATGATATTCAAAATCTCTATAGTATATTCATGATGTGAACATATTAGGGTTTAGAACCAATTAATATGTCCCCAAAAGACAAGACATAAACCTGATGTTCATGAAATGACTTAACACTACATTTACCAGATCTAGGTGATGAAATTTTTAGTAGATATTAAACAAATTAAATTCATGAATTGAATAACACATTAATTCCATGAATGGTCTTCTATAATCTAGTGACCCATTATTTTCATACATAGATATGACATATTAATAGATGAATATTCCTTACATAACATTTTGATCCCAATCATAATCATATAGGTTTAGTGTCTTTGGAAACATGGATACATAAACAAGCACTTCATATGGGATCTAAATCATCTCCCACTAAGTTATTCATAAAAATAACCCTTCATAGACATATCATACTTAAAAAAAATTATTCATAACATGGAGAAAAGAATCATAGGAAAGGATAAGTTTAGATTCTCTACAAGGGTAAACAACAGTGATATCATTTATCATATAAACACAACTAGAGTGTAAGGATATGATAATAAGATATTAATAATTGAAAACCTTACACTATATATCATAGTTAATAATATTTAATCATGGAATAAATCACATAAATAATGTGACAAAAATCATAAATAAATAAAATAACATGGGCCATCAGAGCATATCATTGGAATAAGACATAAGTTTGTGAAATAACATAATCAAAAAAATTCCCTTAGTCGAGGATCACTTCCAAGACTCTCATAGTGGATTGTGTTCACTCATAATTCAATCATATCATTTTTCAAGGTTCTCTCCCATGACTATCATAGTGGATAGATTCCCTTAGTAAACTAGTTTCACTCTAAATTCCAATCCTTATTATCTAATGAGATATCCATATTTTCCCAATGTACTATAGGGGTATATAATTCCAACCCACCCATCATATAATCATAATCCATTTAAATTTTTTCCACAAGACCATAAATTATTCATCATATATCATAACCAATGGATAGGAAATGGGTTTTATAAAAATTTTAGCATTTAACCATATCATAACATATTAAAAATAAATGGGATTCCTTAATATATCATCATCATAATCAAAAAAATATAGAGAATGAATAAATATACTATTATTTGATTATATCTCTAGTAAATAATAAATAGAATCAATAGATGTTATCTTAGATAAAAATTACTTCAAAAGATCACTTAGAATATTTATTGGGAAAAACCATTTCATTTTGAAATCACATCCTTAAAATCTAAAAAAAATAAACAAATATTATGAAAACTATTTTATTTGAAAACATCATTGTATATTTAAAATTTAATTTTAATATTATTATTTGGTAATTTCGGTGGGAATTTTATTTCATTTTTTTATATTAAATGAATGATTCCCTTCACATTTTTTGTTTAAAATCAAAAGTACCTCATTTGGAAAATGATAAGAAGATTAATTTTAAATAGTTTTTAAAAAATTAAAACAAATGTCAAAATTAATTTAAAAAATTATTATATATTTTTAAAGAAATTATTGAAAATATTTTAGAAAACATGGATATGGATGAAATATTATTTTTAGTAAAAGAGAGAAATAAATTCATTTTTCGTTAAAAAGTTCTTTAGTCTATCAAGTACTTAGGGGACAATTATAGGAAAACATGTAATCTATCGAAATAACCATAATATAAGAAAAAAAATGAGATTATAGATAGTTATATTATGAAATTTCATAATTATAAACTTAATCATAACAAATCCTGATAAAAATGAGATTGTAACATAAATCTTGTACCTCAAGTTTGACCTTCTTTTCAAGCTCTCTAACCTCATGTATAATAAATATAAGTTAATTATAATTTTATAAAAGATTCATTAAAATACTTATAATATAATATATGATCCACTTATTATTGGATGTTTCGTTATTTGACCAACTTCTGTAATTAAATTACATATATATTCAAAGTACTGAATATTAATAAAACATATTATTACATATTGTTCTTTATTCTTCATGAGTCGAATGTAATAATGTCTTATAGTATATGTCACATTGATAAGCTCATGTAAGTTTTCTAATATGATTATAACTTGAAACTATGAAAAAAATATTATTAAATAAATTTTTGTGGTTGGATAACGTACTATGATGATACACCTTGTATATAGACTGTCAGGTGTGGGTACTGATAATATGAATAGGATTCATCTCATGAATTTGTTTCTTGGTAATCTCTTTGATCGAAGATAATAAAAATAGACCCTCTAGTATGAATTTTGTGATTTTTTCTTTCAATGGATATTCCTATCTGTGAGAATGTTTAATGGTCCTTAGAGTTAGATATTATTATTATTGCATTTCAGGACTCATGAAATTATATTTTATGATTAGAAAACTCTGACACCATATGTTCATTTAGATATATAGAATTTGGGGTGCAACATGATTGACATGTAATTAATGGATAAGTTGAGGAATGATTTTTAACTTCCATATTTATGAAATTTGATATCATATCCCTTTGATTGGAATATAATCGTATTATTAAATTCCCTAGGCATGGTGAAATGACGCTTTTATAACTTATAGTATAATAAAAATGTATCGAGCATATATGTTGGGGATACAAATGTGGAACCTTATTGATGAGATATTGATGTAAAGGGAACTATTACATAGTGGTCATTTGTATGTGCTTGTGATCATTGCAACATTAAGTTATTTCCCTTGGGTGTCTTGACCCACTGTTAGACATTGATATTGGATGTTAGGAAATCCCACCAAATTAAAAAAACAAAGAACCTAAAGGTTTATAAACTTTGTGTTTTATACGATCTCCATTAAATTATATATGAATTATTTAATTTAATAAATAATATTATCTTTACTGAGGGATAATTTTGTTCCTATTTTTTCAATCATGAATTTTTATTGATGAATAAAATATTTAAATTAAATATTTTTTTGAGAGTTCAATAAATTATAGAGGAGTTAAAATAGACCGAGACTAAGTTTGGTGAAAATATTAACAATTAATATGATTAAATAATATTTTTTATTCCAAAATTAGGAATGAAACAAATAATAATAATAATAATAATAATAATCTTAATGTTATTTTGTGTCATGGGTTTTATTAAGGATTATTAAATTATTTATTGGTCGACATATAGTTAAATAACTATTTTAACATATTCCCTAGCTCTATAAATAGACCATTATGTCTATTGTGGGTTTCATACAAAATCAAAACATGATAATCATTTATAACAATTAAACTCCCTCTCAGATTAAATTTTCTCTCTTCCTCTCAAGAACAAGAAACACAAGAGAGATTCCTTCAAGATCAAAAGATAATAAATAAAAATGAAAAATGAAAGATAATTGAATCACCATGATAGCACCCAGAGATCAATTAGAGTTTCTCAAAGATTAAAGGAAAATGTGTGGATAATCTATAGTGGTATTATATCTTTTAGGATCGAAATATGAATATAGATGCTCAATTACAAGAGGGGGTTGAATTGTATGATTAAAAACATTCATTTTTAACCTTAAGGAAAACTATGTTTTACAAAGTTAAAAAATGTAAATTCACAAGACCTATTAGTTCTAAAAACTTTATGGGTTCTAAAAATATGGTTTTAGAAAAGAAACTTGATAAAAGTTTACAAGGAATAAATTCTACCTTAAAGCGTATAGAATCTTACTTATTAGAGTACATAAGAATATAAAAGTATAAGATGATTATAATTTCTTCCTTTATCAAAAAATAGCTTAAAATATACTTGAAAAAAAACAAGTAACAAGTATGAAATCTTTTAACCCAAAGAGTAGGGTAACCAACAACCTTGGATAAAGGTCCCTTGATATTTACTTTCAAGAAAGTCTTTCTTACCCACACCAGGGTAAGCCCTCAATCGGAATTTCAGAATATGTATTGTTATCCTCGCAATCCCTCAATATTTAAGGTAGTTAGAACCTCTATATTTCTATCCATGGAAGTCCTAGAACTTTAAGGCAGTCAGCACCTTTGTCTTCTTATCCTTGGAAGTCCTCAATTGTACACAGCCACAATCAGAGTCGCATGAAGCAAGCTGAAAAAGATGTTCATTAGGCACAAGGCATGAGAGTCTCTCTCTCCCTCTAGCAATTACATCAGCAGCATTTAATCTCTAGATTGATGGATCAGTTGTAATGAGCTCATTCAAATGAGCTCTTATTTATATGCATTTCTCCAACGGTCATCTCCCTCATCTAAGGGTCATAATATTCCTTGAATCTAGGAGGGACCTATACATGTGCCACTCGAACATCGATTAGTATGAAATAGATTGTATGACATCATTTCATAAATATAACAATGTTAAGAAAAATATAATTTCTTAATCAAATTTACTTTTCTGGAGTCTAAGGAAAATATAAAGTTTGGATTATATGAAAATAAACACTTGGAGACTATAAATCATAAATATTCAGATTCTATTTTTAAATGAATTCAGAACCTGAATTCGATAGATTTTAGAGTCTGAATTGCAATGAATTCAGAGTTTGAATTCTACGGAATTCGGATTCTGAATTATATGGAATTTGGAGTTTAGATTCTATGTAATTGGGACTCTGAATTCTAATGAAATATGAGTCTGAATTGTGATAAATTCGGAGTCTGAATTCTAAGGAATTTGGAGTCTAAATTTCAGAGAATTTGGAATCTGAATTTCAGGGAATTCAGAATATAAATTTCAGAGAATTTGGAATCTAAATTTCAAAGAATTGGGAATATAAATTTCAGAGAATTTAGAATCTGAATTTCAGAGAATTCGGAATATAAAAACAAAATATTTTACATCTAAGGATTTATAGTATTCTGATGTTTTTTATATGAAACCGATTTATGTACATTATAAATAAAAGGACTTATAATAATAGAAACTATAAAATGAACAATGAAAACATAGGTAAGGATAAAATTTCCTTGGGGAAGGAAAATTTTCCTTATTAAGATAATTTTTAAGGAAATTGAAATTTTCCTTAAGATAGGGTGTTTGTGATTTTCGAAAGATGAAGGAACGAAAAAGCCATAAGGGTCCATTATTTACTCCACTATCTCCCCCTTTATGGAAATCACAATAATCCTTACAAAAAATAATATAAGGACTTTGAATTTTTGTGGACTTGGAAATAAAGAAATATATCCATTTTACTTGTGTGTCATAGTGAATACGACTAACTCCCCCTTAGGTTTTGAAATCCCTAAGGATCATATTTTGGATTTCCTTAATGATGTTTTACATATTCATTGCATATAAGAATCTTCTTTGATAAAAACTTCCCCTTAGATGAAATCCCCCTTACATAAGGAAATATCTTCTTTATTAGTATTCTTCTTATCATTCCATTCCCCCCCTTTGTGATTTTCAAAAAGGAATAGAGGGAATGGAAACAAATGGTACCAGACATATGACAAGAACATCCACTATCCATGTACCATGTATTGTTCTTGGAATCTTCATTATTTTCTTGAAAATAAAGTTAGACTTTCATAACCCAAACTTCCTTGGATCCAAAAACATCAGATAGAAAAATTTTAGGTATCCACGTCTTTTTAGAAAAATATGTTTTAAGAAAACCAAAAGACTGAGTTTTGTTTAAAGAAAATTTTTTTGTCCATTGACCACCACATTGACATTTAGTGTAGAATAAAGCACATTGAGAAAAAAAATAGTTATTACTAAAAACTGGTTTAGAATGAGTTTAAAAAAATCAAGAATTATTCCTTAGAAAACAAATTTGGGAATACATCTTATCATAGTTTTTCTTACCTAAGTTAAAGTTTGAAAAACATTTCCTTATAGAAAATATTTCTAAAATTAGTTTAATAACTATGTTTTTATCCTTAAAAACATTATTTTTTGCACTACAGTTAGTCTCTAAAATATTTTTCTTATAAATGACTTATTTCAAGATCCTTAGAAAGTTTATCCTTCTCAGAATTAACTTCATTAAGGTTTTTTGAAATACTTTCGACATCATAAATTTCTGTATCATGATTTTTAGAATGATATGATACTTCTTTAGTTAAAATAGATATTCTATAATTTCACTTATCTGGTTTTTCATGAGTTTGGAATTTTCATTCTCAAGAAGCTTTGAAAAACTAGAAACTTCTTCACAAGATGGTAATGTATTATCTTTAACAGAAGAAGATTCTTCATCTGAAGATTCATAATATTTATTATCACTATAGTCAGCATATAATGAAACACCTGTTATAGATTCAGCATTGTGTACCTTATCCATTAGAAATATATTTTCAATGGGTAATGTGGCTATTAAACAAAGATTCTTCTGACAAGAAGATTCATACATTGAGGTTTCATCATAAGAGTCTCCACCACTGGAACTCCATGAGTCATTAGCTTTCAGAACATTCCTAGCTTCAGCTTTGTAGTAATTCTTTCTATTCTCCTTAAAATGATTTTCATTTCTTTCATTTTTCATAAGCATTAGAAAATCGAGCCTTATATGCCCTTCTCATTTGCATTCATAACAAGTGACTTGAGAATAATTCTTGTCTTTTCTTTCATTCTTCTTGAATCTATACTGAAATTATTTCTTTCCAACTATCTTATTCATCATTTGAGCAAGATTATCTAGCTCATTCTCAAAATGGTCACTTTCTCTAGATTTAGATAAAATAGTGACTTTATTTGACTTGTATATTGTAACCATTTCAAGAGTCTTGGATTTAGTAGTAGTAAAGGCTACACTTCCATTTCCATTATTTTTCTTATTCAAATTAGCATCTCTTTTCATTCATGTCTCATGTTGATGGAGAGTTCCAAAAATCTCATTAAGAGTAATTTGAGATACTTTCCTATTCTCCTAAATAGTTGTTCTCTTATATTCCCACTCATTAGGAATGATATCTATAATATTGTCCAAAAGTGCCTCATCATATAAAGATTTATCACCCATGGATTATAAACTATTAACAATAGTCATTAACCTTTATTGTACCTTTCACACAGGTTCTCCATAACGAAATAGGACTCCATGATATTGTTCTCTAAGTACAGCTCTTTTAGTTTATATAACCTTGGATGTACCAAAATGAGTAACCTCCAATTTATTCCAAATACAATTTTTATCTTCACAAGAAGAAATATGGCTATATATATTCCTAGTCATGGAACACAACAAAATATTGTGTACCTTGTAGTTTTGTTTATATTCTGACTTTTCGTGATTAGTAAAAGTTCTGACTTCCTTATTAGAAATCTTGTAATCTCAAGTAAGCATAATAGAGTTTTCCACTCCATTATTGATAACAAAAATCTTCATATAATCTCAAATATTCATAATCATTCCGATCAAATATAGGTGTTCTAGTAGGATTTATATTTTCAATCGAACCAACATCCATTCCTATTATCTAAATGAAAATATCTTTCTTCAAAAACTTGTTAATAGTAAAAGTTTGTAAACAAGGATAAAAATCCTACGTAGGAAAATAATATTTAGAAGAATAAATACTTGAGAAAGAAAACATATATGTAAATATAAGTAATTCAGAGACCTTCTCTGATACTAATTGTAGGATTGAAATTTGAATGTAGATGCTCAATTACAAGAGCGGGTTGAATTGTCAGTTTAAAAACATTCGTTTTTAACCTTAAGGAAATCTATGTTTAACAATGTTAAACAGTGTAAATTCACAATACCTCTTAGTTATAAAAAAATACTAGGTTCTGGAAATATGGTTTCAGAAATTAAAACTTAATAAAAGTTTATAAGGAGTAGATTATAACTTAAAGCGTATAGAATCTTACTTATCAGAATACATAAGAATAAGAAATTATAATATGGTTATACTTTCTTCCTTTATAAAAAAACAGTGGAAACTAGAATTGAAACAAACCAAGTAACGAGTATGAAATATTTTAACCCAAAGAGTAGGGTATCCAACAATGTTGAATATAGGTCCCTTGATTTATACATTCAAGAAAGTTTTTTTTACCCACACTAGAGTAAGCCCTTGATAGGAATATCAGAATATATCTTGTTATCCTCGCAATCCCTCCAAATTTAAGGTAGTCAGAAGCTCTGCCTTTATACCCATAGAAGTCCTCTAACTTTAAGGTAGTTGGAACCCCATTCTTCCTATCCTCAGAAGTCATCGATTGTAAACAGTAACAATTATAGTCACATGAATCAAGCTGAACAAAATGTTCAGTACGCACAAGGCATGAGAGTCTCTCTCCCTAGAAATTACTTCAGTAACATGTAATCTCTATATTAATGGATTAGTTGTAATGAGATCATTCAAATGAGCTTCTATTTATAGGCATTTCTTCAACGGTTACCTCCCCCCTCCAACGATCATATTTTTCCATGAATCTCGAAGAGACATGTACATGTGTCACTCAAACAATGTTTATTAAGAAACAGATTGTACAACATCATTTCATAACTATACAAGGGTAAGAAAAATATGGTTGTTTAACCAAATTCAATTTTTCAGAGTCTAATGAAAATATAAAGTTCGGAGTTTAAGAAAATAAACACTTAGAGACTATAAATCATAAATATTCATATTCTATTTTTCAAGAAATTTAGAACCTTAATTCTATAGATTTCAGATTCATAATTCTAATGAATCCAAAGTCTAAATTATAAGGAATTCAAATTCTAAATTATAAGGAATTTGAAGTTTAAATTATAATGAATTCAGAGTCTGAATTCTAAATAATTCGGGGTCGGAATTTTGTGAAATTCATAGTATGAATTCTGAGGAATTTGGATTCTGAATTTCATAGAATTCGGAATCTATATTTTATGGATTTCGGAATATGAATTTCAAGGAATTCATGATCTGAATTTCTAGGAATTAGGAATTGTAATTTCATAGAATTTGGAATCTAAATGTCAGAGAATTCAAAATCTGAATTTAAGAGAATTCGGAATCTAAAAATAGAATACTCTATATCTAAGGACTTATATGATTTTGAGTTTTTAGATATGAAACCGATTTTTAGACTTTATAAATAAAAGGATTTAGAATAATAGAAACTATAAAATGAACAATGAAAAAATAGTCAAGGATAAAATTGCCTTGGGGAAGGAAAAGTTTCCTTATTAAGATATTTTTTTGGGAAAATAATATTTTCCTTAAGATAGGTTGTTTTTTATTTTCAAAAAATTAAGGAATGGAAAAGTCATAAGGAAACCTTATTGACTCAACAATCTCCACCTTTTTGGAAAGAACAAAAATCCTTACGAAAAATAATATAAGGAAATTGAATTTTTATGTGCTTGAAAACAAAAACTTATCTCTCTTTTACTTATGAATCATAGTGAATACAACTAACTCCTCCTTTTGTTTTGAAATCCCAAAGGATCATATTCATGATTTCCTAAATGAGATTTTACATTTTCTTTTCATATAAAAATCTTCATTGATATGAACTTCTCCTTAGATGAACTCCCACTTACTTAGGGAAATATCTTCTTTCTTAGTATTTTATTATCATTCCATTAACACCCTTTATGATTTTCAAAAACGAATAGAGGTATTGGAAAAAATGGTATTATTCATATGCTGGGAACATCCACTATCCATGTACCATGTATTTCTCTTGGAAACTTATTTATTTTCATGAAAATAAGAGTTATACTTTTAGAAACCCAAACATTCTTAGATCCAGAAACTTCAGAATGAAAAATTTTAGGTATCCACATCTTTTTAGAAAAATAGGATTTATGAAAAACAAAAGTCATAGTTTTGTTTAAAGAACAATTTTTTGTCCAATGTCCACCACACTATCATTTAGTGAAGAATGGATAACATTGAGAAACAAAATATTTATTACTAAAAACTAGATTAAAATGAGTATAACCAAATCCATAATTATTTCTTAGAGAATGAATTTTTGAATACATCTTATCAATGTTTTTCTTACCTAAGGTAAAGTCTTGAAAACACTTCCTCAAGGAAAATATTTCTAACATTAGTTCTATAACTATGTTTTTATCCTCAAAAACATTAGTTTTATCACTAGAGTTTGTCTCTAGAATATGTTTTTTAGAAATTACATTTTCGAGATCCTTATAAAGTTTGTCTTTCTCAGAATTAACTTCCTAAATTTATTTTGAAACACTTTCAAAATCATTAATTTTCTTATCAGGATCTTTAAAAAGATATTGTAAGAACTTGGGTCTCTTTTCAGGTATGTTTTCCCTTTTTCTGGAGTTTTTAAAGAAAATAAATTTTCTGGAAATTTCAGAAGTACATGCCGTGTACTTTCTAAGTACACACCGTGTACTCTTCCCGGCTCGAAGCCGTATGTTGGCCATGTCCAGGCCACACACACGGTGTGTAAGGCTGAGGTGGAGGTTGGTTAATTCGGAGTACGGAAAAATTGAAGTGCACACTGTGTACTCAAGTAGTATACGCCGTGTACTTTCTTTTTTTTCATTAAACGGACCAGGGTCACAGCTAACCCCCAAAATCATGTTCTTCTCCAGATTTCGTCCGCCTGGAAGCGACCATACAGCCGAATATTCTCCGAGCTCCCGCCCCGCCGTCCGCCCTCCGATTTGAGCACGGTCAATTGCGTTGGAATCGCAGCGGTGAGTTATTCCTTCTACTTTAGCCTTGTTTCTTGATTCCTCCTCGTTTCCAAGTTATCGTGGGATGAACGTTTTATGTGTTTTATTAGATCTACATTGTTCTAAGAGGAATCTGTCGTCGTGGTTCATGTATATCGAACTCCTTGGATCGAGGTAGGTGGTTTCTACCTTTCTGTAGAAAGTTTATGAATATTATGTGAAAATTCCACCAATAGCCGTGAATGGGGTATTGCGTGTTTCATGTTTTGTCCCTACAGTTTTCCTACTTTTCTTGTTTTCTTTAGTAGAGTTTATTGCTTGTGAGTAGAGTAATTTATTTTGTGCTCAGATTGCTTTTCCATGATTGTTTTTCATGTTGTGCGTTTTTCCAGTTTCCATGCCTAGTTATAGGATAGTGGAACTGTTGTTTTGTTATTTTTGTTGAGCCGTAGAATGATAGCCAAGTAATTCATGAGGTTTACTTAGACGATATACACACGCTGATCATGTTTAGTTATACTCAGGACTATGAGAACCTAGAGTAGTAGACCGAAGGGAGAATTGATGGAAGGGCTTCTCCAGAGTGCCTTTTAATTACGATGCGAGACCACATGGGGAATTGACGTTGAGTGCTTCCTAAGAGAGTCTATAGATCCACGACACGGGCCAAAGGGGGAATTGACATTGAGTGCTTCCCCAGAGATCCTTTAGCACGATACGAGACTATAGGGGGAATTGACGATGAGTGCTTCCCCAGAGAGTCTGCTTAATTACGTAGCTGAACCAGAGGGGTGAGACTGTGTGTGCTTCCCAGAGGGTTGCTAGTACTGATAGGTTGAACCATAGGGGTTAGACTGTGAGAGTTACCCAGAGGGTTACCTGTTTCTTCTTTTGTTGCTGGCTGTTTACTTGTGTACCTTGTTTGCTTGAACTGTGTATTGTAGCTGCTTGTGCTTTTCTGTTTACTGCTTCTTGTTTTATTACTGCCATGTATTCATTGACTATTTGGCACAAATCTTTGGGTGATTGCCTATTGGGATTGTATCTCACACCCTGTTTGGGCCATACTTTTGGGCCCAAGCAGACAATATTACTACAGGTATAGACAAGGGCAAGCGCCCTTCTACTTCAGGATCTTGATTGCACCAGGAGCTGGGGAGCATGGGACTGAGCCATGGCTCGCGATGCTGAGGAGCTTACTTTGTTTTATTTTGCACTTGGTTTTAGTTTTATTTCATCATGTTGTTGTGTTTTCTGTTTTCCTTAGATACCTGTACCTGCTGCATCATCGTCATCATAGTTATATATCTACATTGCTTCTGCTGTTTGGTTTCTGCTATTATGCATGTTGTTTACTACTTCCGCTTTTTATTGTTGTTTCCTTACATTGTATACCTTACCGAATGAGGGAATAGTTTCCCTACCGACTCACCAAGGCCCTCGCTGCTAGTCAGTAGCCTCTGGCATTCGGGGAAACACGCTTGAGGTCATGTGGAGAACCGGGTACGGGGCACCAGTGGAGGGGCTCCGGACTCGGGATGGTACAAGAGGGGTTCTTTTCTCTTGATTTACTATTTGGAGACTCTATCCAGGGATAGGATGGTTTTTCTACTTGGTATTAATTTGTGATCAGGAGTATCTAACTCATGTACAGGGAAAGGCCATACTACCTCGTTAATTGTAGTTTGCTGGTTTTGGGTTTTATGGTTGATATGTTTTCACCTAGAGTGATTTGCATGACTTGTGTGGTGATTGTTTTAATTTTTCGGTTCTACTGATGTTACAACCCGATGAGATGAGGGTATTTCATCTCATGCATCATATAGGAACGTGTAGAATCACATGACATGCATTCATGCCATTCCATCTAGGGTGCATTAGTGATTGCATGTTGTTGTGATAGACTTCATGTGGATTATGCATGCTGTTGTGTTAGATTCTTGATAGAATCTTTGTTTTTATGTTAGAGATCTCTTGTTTTACCTTTTATGTGACTACAAGAGATGTCGATCTTTGATTCACGTGGAGTATGGGCCCTCACGAATCGAAATTTGGCACCACTTTCCCTTGTTTTAGTGTTTCTGGGAGTCTGAGAAGTTTCTGAGTTACTGCCCAAAAAAACCCAGAATACACGGCGTGTACTTTTTGGATACACGCTGTGTAGTTTTTTGGCTGTGTCACTGACCGTGTGATCAGAACACGGTGTCATGGGAGTAACTTCGGGAACACTCCATGTTCTATTGGTACACACCATGTAAGTTCGGAGCCGTGTACCCGGCCGTGTCACTAACAACACGGGTCGGGGAAGCTCGGGTAGAACACACCGTGTCCTTAGGGAACACGCCGTGTAGTCCTATCCAGGTACCTGGCCATGTCACGAACAACACGGGTCGGCGTTAATTTCTTTTCCACACACCGTGTTTGTTCGGAATAGGCCGTGTAGTCCTGTCCACGTACCCATCCGTGTCACGAACAACACGGGTCGGCGTCACCTTCTTTTCCACACGCCGTGTTTGTTCGGAACACGCTGTGTAGTATTGTCCGGGTACCCGGTCATGTCATGAACAACACGGGACTGGGTCACCTTGCCTATGCACACCGTGTTTGTTCGGAGCACTCCGTGTAAGGTTCAGGAGTGTAGACGGTCGTGTGTTTCACAAACACGGGCCGCCGAAGCCTTGTCTAGTACATGCCGTGTGTGTTGATAACAAGTTGTGTAGTGTCGGGTTATGTCGGACCGTGTGGGTTAGCCGGGTAAGGAGACTCAAGAAGGGGAACCATTTTCAAGTACACACCATGTGTGGGTGCAACACACCGTGTAGTTTGAAGTGTACACGACTTGTAGGGCAGGAGTACAGGCCCATGTCAGTGGGTTAAGAAGACACGTCGTGTAGTTTTATACACGCCGTGTAGTCATGTTTTGCAAACTTGTGTGTTTTCCCCCTGTTCCTGTTTTGTTCTCTTGTGTTCTCTGTCCTTGTTTTCCTAATCTATGATGTGCTTTTGATCTTTCATAGCTATGCCTCCGAGACATCCTCCGGTCATATGTCTGTCGTCGGGCAGTGATCAGACGCCAGATAGGGCTGATCAGGGACTTCCTGCCGATCCACCAGTCGGGCCAGCCTTGGCACCGGATGTTATACCGGTTGCAGGTGCTGATGCACAGTTCAGGGAAGGTTTCATGAGGATTATACAGGCCTTCCAGGGACCTCCGCTTCCAGCCACATCTATGGCAGAATTGACATGGGTCTTTCAGCAGCAGCATCCTCCCACGTTCACAGGGGAGGGAGGACCTCATGCTGTAGAGTCATGGCTAGAAGCCATGATGACTATCTTCGAGCATCTGGAAACACCTCCAAAGACGCAGGTTAAGCTCTCCACATTCATGCTACGAGACTCCGCCAAGAGGTGGAGGGACGTGATCTCATAGGAAGGTCAACATCAGTCTATGGTTTGGGAGGAGTTCCAGCGCGTATTCTACGACTACTTCTACCTGGAGACCCTGAGGGCCGATCGAGCCCAGGGGTTCATGAGCTTAGAGCAGGGTACTCTATCTGTCATGGAGTATTCCCCTCATTTCACTGAGCTGCAGCGTTTTACACCCCTTCGGGATGGGAGTGGGGTGTTCTTGGCGAGGAAGTTTGAGGATGGAATCAGGCGGGAGATCCGCTCGCAGGTGAACATCTTCTAGCTTACTTCCAATACTTCCATCGTCAATCAGGAATTGATTGCAGAGCGCAATCTGAGAGACTCTAGAGATGCAATCCAGGGAGGTTCTGCTTACAGAGTTAGCCATCCTCCAGATGACAGCAAGAAGCGCCATAGGGAGCCTACATGCGGTGATTTGAGGAAGCGAGACGCATCATCAGGTAGCTAGGTGACATGCTATCAGTGTGGTCAGATAGGTCACATGAGGCCGCAGTACCAGAGGGACCCCGTGGAGTGCCGATCATGCGGAAAGATGGGTCACCTTCAGCGTTTCTGCCAGGTTTTCTCACCAGAAGCTCGTGACTGGGGTTCTTCCGTGATACCTCATTCAAGAGCAACACCGCCAGTTTTGCACCAGTCGGGGAACTAGAGTTCTTCCGGCCGTTCGGGCCGAGGTGAAGGTCGAGGCCGTGGTGGTCAGCCACCAGTTCCTCAGCACCAACAGGTCGGTTCATCTCAAAGTGGTAAGCCAGGGGTGCAGGGCCGCAGTACAGGCCAGTCTTTCGCCATGGAGCAGACTTATCAGGAGCAGGATCTCGGCACTTCTACTGTTCGAGGTACGATTTTAGTAGCCTCAGTTTTACCTTCATACCTTTTCGATACTGGTGCTACTCATAACTTTATCTCTGTTGTTGTTGTGGACAGCCTTGGACTCTGTGTCTTTTCTTCTACTGACTCATTGACACTAGACACACCTTTGGGAATGAGGACATCTAGTGTACGCCAGTGTAGAGAGTGCCCTCTCGAGGTTGCAGGGTATCGCTTCTTATGGGATATCTATGTCCTAGAGATGACAGGATATGATTTCATCCTTGGCATGGATTGGTTGATCCCCTTTCAGGCAGTTGTCGACTGTTATCACCGCAGAGTGTGTTTCGTTTCACTAGACGGTGAGTCTTTCCTTCATAGAGGTGAATGGGACGTTCAGGCAAGTCGGGCAGGAGTCGAGCATCTTGGGCTAGGAGGGGTGACAGCCTAGATTTCTAGTCTTATCTGGATGATCAGGGGACTCCACAGTTGAAATTCCCTCTATTGGTGGATCGCTTCAAGGACGTCTTTCCAGAAGACTTTTCAGGTTTTCCTCCGGAGCGTGAGGTAGACTTCTCTATTGAGCTCATGCCAGGAGAAGCATCAGTGTCCATTCCTCCCTATAGGATGGCCACACCTGAGTTATAGGAGCTCAAGAAGTAGTTGGAGGAGCTATAGGCTAAGGGTTTCATTCAACCCAGTACTTCTCCTGCGGGTTCGCCTGTTCTGTTTGCGAAGAAGGTAGACAGAACCCTGCGGCTTTGTGTGGATTATTAGAAGCTGAACCAGTTGACGGCCAAGAACCGATATCCCTTTACATGGATTGATGACATTTTAGATCAGCTTCAAGGATCTCGGGTGTTCTCGAAGATCGACTTGAGGTCTGGTTATCATCAGTTGCACGTTAAACCATCAGATATACCTCTGACATCCTACAGGAGTAGGTATGGTCTATACGAGTATACAGTCATGTTGTTCGGTCTCATGAACGCGCCTGCAATTTTCATGGCACTGATGAACTGAGTGTTCCGTCCTTACTTGGACTCCTTTGTCATGGTCTTCGTGGATGATATCTTGGTGTACTCTCACACTCGACATGACCATGCCACACATCTTGAGATTGTTCTGAGTACACTGAGAGAGCATCGTCTTTATGATAAACTCTCTAAGTTCAACTTCTGGATGGATCAGATTCACTTTGTGGGTCACATCATCTTAGAGGCAGGAGTATTAGTGGACCTAGAGAAAGTCAGAGATGTAGTTTCCTGGGAGCAACCAAAGAACGTCTTTGAGGTACGGAGTTTCGTAGGGTTGTCTGGATACTACAGATGCTTCATTTAGGACATTTCACGCCTAGAACAACCTTTGATAGGGCTGACCAAGAAGGGGGTGACGTTCTCAAGATCAGATTCTTGTGAGTCAGCCATTCAAGAGGTAAAAGGGAGGTTGACGTCAGCACCGATACTAGTCTTGTCGGAGCCAGGCAAGAGCTACACTGTTTACTATGGTGCTTTAGGTATTGGGCTGGGAGCTGTGCTTATGCAGGGAGATGGAGTCGTTGCATACGAGTCTCAGCAGTTGAGGCCACATGAGAGGAACTACCCTACGCACGATTTGGAGTTATCTGTTGTTGTTCGTGCCTTTTACGGTTGGATACACTATCTTCTGGGAGAGAACTTTGTGGTATTCACTCACCACAAGAGTCTCAAGTATATCTTCACTTAGCATGATCTGAATCTGAGGCAGCGCAGGTGGGTTGAGTATCTTCAGTCTTTTGATTTTGAGCTTGCCTATACGCCGAGAAATGGAAACACCGTGGCTGATGCGTTGAACAGGAGAACTCAAATTCAGGCAGTTCAGGAGGCTAGTAGTGAGTGGAAACTGATGGCTCTGTTCTATGAGATACATCTGGAGTTGTACGATAGACGGGGACAAAATTTTCTATCTTATGTAGCTGTTACCTCCACGCTACTTGATCGGGTACAGATGAGGCAGCTATCAGACTCAGAAGGCTTAGTCCTGCGGAAGACTGTATCAGGAGAGGTCTCTCTTCTTGGATGGATAGTGGGCAAGGATGAGATATTGTGTTTCCAAGGATGCATATGGGTGCCAGCAGACATACGTGAGGAGATGATGCAGGATTTCCATTTCTCTTTTTGGGAAGTTCATCCAGGCGTCACCAAGATGTATCGGGACCTTCATCGCCAATACTGGTGGCTAGGTATGAAGAAGGATGTCACTGGTTTTTTCATGAGATGCTATACTTGTCAGCAGTTGAAAACAGAGCATCAGGGACCAGTGGGGCTTTTACAGCAGTTACCCATTCTGGAGAGGAAGTGGAACGATGTTGCGATGGACTTCGTGACCGGGTTGCCGAGGTCACCTCAGAGAAATGATGTTGTTTGGGTTGTTGTTGATAAGATTACGAAGTTTTCTCACTTCTTGCTGATCAAGAAGACCATCAGTGTCGATGATCTGGGACGACTTTACAACAGAAAGATCATTTGTCTGCATGGAGTTTCACGCTCTATTGTTTCAGAAAGAGATGCGCGCTTTACCTCTCAGTTCTGGCAGGGACTTCAGAAGGCCTTGCATACACAGGTACTTTTGAGTACGACATACCATCCCCAGACTGATGGCCAGTCCGAGCGCACGATCCAGGTGCTTGAGGATACGCTCTGGGCTTGAATTTTAGACTTTGGCGGTTCTTGGGAGAAGCATATCCCTTTGGTGGAGTTCGCCTACAACAACAGTTTCCAGGCGACCATTCAGATGGCCCCACACGAGGCCTTGTACTGTAGGCCATGCCAATCACCCTTATGCTGGCTGGAGGCAGGAGAGGCAGCTTTTCTTGGATATCGTCTTGTTCAGAAGACCTCAGAATAGATAGAGCTGATTCGGAAGAGGATGACTACGACATAGTCTCGACAGAAGTCTTATGCTGATCAGTGGAGAAGACCTCTGGAGTTTGAGGTCAGTGATCAGGTTTTCTTGCGTGTCACACCGAGGGTGGGACACAAGAGGATTCAGAGATAGGTTAGGCTTTCACCACGGTATGTCAGTCCATTTGATGTCTTGGAGAGAGTTGGGTTGGTCGCATATCGGTTGCAGCTTCCTCAGAGGTATCGTGCCATGCACGACGTCTTCCACGTATCTCAACTTCGGGGTTACTTTTCAGAATCATCTCACGTCTTTCAGCCCGAGGAAGTCAAGCTTGAAGTGGATGCATTTTTCGAGGAGCATCCTATCCGGATTGTCGACCATAGTACGAAGGTTCTCCACGAGCGGTCTGTTCCTCTAGTACGAGTGCTATGGCAGCACAGGAGTGTACAGGAAGAGACCCGGGAGAGGGAGACCGATGTACGATCACAGTGGCTGGAGCTGTTCGGTGTTTCTCCTTCTCTACCTCATTAGGGAAATTCTGGGACGAATTTCTTTAAGGGGGAATGTTTGTATGAACCTGGGTCTCTTTTCAGGTATGTTTTCCCTTTTTTTGGAGTTTTTAAGGAAAATAAATTTTTTGGAACTTTCAGAAGTACATGTTGTGTACTTTCTGAGTGCACGCTGTGTACTCTTCCCTGCTCGAAGCCGTGTGCTGGCCATGTCTGGGCCACACACACGGTGTGTAAGGCTGAGGTGGAGGCTGGTTAATTCGGAGTACGGAAAAATTGAAGTACACGCCATGTACTCAAGAAGTACACATCGTGTACTTTATTTTTTTACATTAAATGGATGGGGTCGCGGCTAACCCCCAAAATCATCTTCTTATTCAGATTTCATCTTCCCGGAAGCGGCCGTACGGCTGAATCTTCTCCGAGCTCCCTCCCCACCGTCCGTTCTCCGATTTGAGCATGGTCAATTGCATTGGAATCATAGTGGTAAGTTCTTCCATCTACTTTATCCTTGTTTCTTGATTCCTCCTCATTTCCAAGTTATCGTGGGATGAACTTTTTGTGCGTTTTCTCAGATCTACGTTGTTCTAAGAGGAATCTGTTGTCATGGTTCACATATATCGAACACCTCGGATCGATGTAAGTGGTTTGTTCCTTTCTATAGAAAGTTGATGAATATTATGTGAAAATTCCCCCAATACCCGTGAATGGGGTATTGCGTGTTTCCTATTATTTCCCTGCTGTTTTCATGATTTTCTTGTTTGCTTTAGTAGAGGTTATTACTTGTGAGTAGAGTAATTTATTTTGTGCTCTGATTGCTTTTCCATGCTTGTTTTTCCTATTTGGTGTTTTTCTAGTTTCCATGCTTAGTTGTAGGATAGCGGAACTGTTTTTTTGTTATTGTTGTTGAGCCTATCCAAGTAGTTCTTGAGGTTTACATAGACTATATACACGAATGTAGCATGTTTAGTTATACTCAAGACTGTGAGAACCTAGAGTAGTAGACCAAAGGGAGAATTGACAGAAGGGATTCTCTAGAGTGTCTTTTAATTACGATGCGAGACCATAGGGGGAATTGACGTTGAGTGCTTCCTCAGATATTCTGTAGATCCACAACGCGGGCCACAGGGGGAATTGACGTTGAGTGCTTCCTCAAAGAGCCTTTAGCATGATACGAGACTATAGGGGGAATTGACGGTGAGTGCTTCCCCAGAGAGTCTGTTTAATTACGTAGCTGAACCAGAGGGGTGAGACTGTGTGTGATTTCCAGAGGGTTTCTAGTACTGATAGGTTGAACCATAGGGGTTAGACTGTGAGATCTACCCAGAGGGTTACCTGTTTCTTCTTTTGTTACTGGCTTTTTACTTGTGTACCTTGTTTGCTAGAATTGTGGATTGTAGCTGCTTGTGCTTTTCTGTTTACTGCTTCTTGTTTTTTTACTGCCATGTATTCATTGAATATTAGGCACAAATATTTGGATGATTTCCTACTGGTATTGTATCTCACACCCTGTGTGGGACATGATTTTGGGCCCAAGCAGACTATGTTGTTGCAGGTATAGAAAAGGGCAAGCGCCCTTCTACTTCAAGATCTTGATTGCACCAGGAGCTGGGGAGCATGGGACCGAGCCGTGGCTCACGATGCTGAGGAGCTTAATTTGTTTTCTTTTTCACTTGGTTTCAGTTGTATTTCAACATGTTGTTGTGTTTTCTGTTTTCATTATATACTTGTACCTGCTACATCATCGTCATCATAGTTATATATCTACATTGCTTCTGCTGTTTAGTTTCTGTTGTTATGCATGTTGTTTATTGCTTCCACTATTTATTGTTGTTTCCTTACCTTGTATACCTTACCGAATGAGGGCATAGATTCCCCACTAACTCACCAAGTCCCTCGCTGCTAGTTGGCAGCCTCTTTCGTTCGGGGAAATGTGCTTGAGGTCATGTGGAAAACCGGGTACATGGCACTAGTGGAGGGTCTCTAGACTTGGGACGTTATAGATATGATACTTCTATAGTTAAAATAGAAATTCTAGAATTTTCCTTATCAGGTTTTTTCTTGAGTTTGGAATTTCTATTCTCTGGAAGCGTAGCAAACCAAGAATCTTCTTCATAAGAAGGTAATGTATTATTTTCATCTGAAGAAGATTCTTTATCTAAAGATTCATAATATTTATTATCACTATAGTTATCATATAAGGAATCATTGGTTATAGATTCATCATTGTGTACCTTAGCCATTAGACAAATATTTTCAATGGTTAATCTGGATAGTAAACCATGATTATTTGGACCAGAAGATTCATACTCTGAGGTTTCATCAGAAGAGTCTCCACCACTTTCACTCCAGGTGTCACTAGCATTAAAAAATTTCTTAGGTTTAGCTTTTTATAACTTATTTCTTTTCTTCTCATAATTCTTTTCCTTTCTATCCTTTTTCATTAGCATAGGACAATCTGGCCTTATATGCCCTGCTCTTTTGCATTCATAACAAGTAACATGAGAGTCTTTCTTGTATTTTTTTCTTTCTTCTTTAATCTATACTGAAAGTGTTTCTTTACAACTATCTTTTTCATCATTCGAGCAAGATTAGCTAGCACCTTCTCAGAATGTTAACTTTCTCTATATTCAGATAAAATAATGACTTACTTTGACTTGAATGTTGTAACCCTTTCAGGATTCTTGACTTTAGTAGTAGTAAAGTCTATACTTCCATTTCCATTCTTATTCTTATTCAAATAAACATCTCTTTTCATTCTTATGTCATGTTGAATGAGAGTTCCAAACCGCTCATTAAGAGTAATTTGAGATACTTTCATATTCTCCTCAATAGTTGTTTTCTTAGATTCCCACTCATTATGCCTGATATCTATAATCTTGTCCAAAAGAGCCTCATCATCGAAACCTTTCTCACCCATTAATTTTAAACTGTTAACAATAGTCATAAACCCTTTTTGTACCTTACACACTGGTTCTCTATAAGGAAATAGGAATTAATGACATTTTTCTCTAATAATAGCTCTTCTAGATTCTATAATCTTGGAAATACCAAAATGAGTAACCTCCTCTTTCTTACAATTTCAATTTGAAGATTCACATGAAGAAATATGGATATATATATATTCGTAGTCATGGAACACAAAAAAAAGTATTGTGTACCTTGTAGTTTAGTTGATATTCTGACTTTTCATGATTAGTAAAAGTTGTGACTTTGTTATCAGGAATCCTGTAATCTCCAGTAATCATAACAAACTTTCCACTCCAGTATTGATAACAAAAGTCTTCATACAATCCCTCCAATATTCTTAATCATTTCGATCAAATATAGGTGGTCTAGTAGGATTTATATTTTTAATCAAATCAACATTCATTCCTACCATCTAAAAGAAAATATCTTTCTATAGAAACTTGTTAATAGTAAATGTTTGTAAAGAAGGATAAAAATCCTAAGCAAGAAAATAATATTTACAGCAATGAACACTTGAGCAAGGAAATATATATATAAATATAATAATTTTATAGACATTCTCTACTGCCAATTGTAGGATCAAAATATGAACATAGATGCTCAATTACAAGAGGGTGGTGAATTTTAAGTTTAAAAACATTCGTTTTAAACCTTAAGGAAAACTTTGTTTAACAAAGTTAAACAATGTAAATTCACAAGACCTATTAGTCCTACAAACATGATGGGTACTGGAAATATGGTTCCGAAAATGAAACATAATAAAGGTTTACTAGGAATAGATTCTACCTTAAATCATATACAATATTACTTGTTAGAGTACATGAGAATATGAAAGTATAATATGGTTATACATTCTTCCTGTATCAAAAAATGATGGAAAATATACTAGAAAGAAAACTAGTAACATGTATGAAATCTTTAAACCCAAAGATTAGGGTATCCAACAACCTTGTATAAAGGTCCCTTGATTTATACTTTCAAGAAATTATATCTTAACCACAACAGGGTAAGCCCTCGATATGAATATCGGAATCTATCTTGCAATCCTCGCAAGCCCTCCAACATTAAGGTAGTTGGAACCTTTGTATTTCTATCCACAGAAGTCCTCTAACATTAAGGATGTCGCCACCTCGGTCTTCCATTCCCCGGAAGTCCTCGATTGTAAACAGTAACAATCAAAGTTGCACGAAGAAACCTGGACAAGATGTTCAGTAGGCACAAGGCATGAGATTCTCTCTCTCTAGAAATTACTTCAGCAGTACGTAATCTCAAGATTGATGGATCGGTTATAATGATATCATTCAAATGAGCTCCTATTTATAGGAATTTCTCGAATTATTGGCTCCCTCCTCCAACAGTCATATTTTTCCTTGAATTATAGAGGGACCTGTACAGGTGTCACTCAAACAATGGTTAGTAAGAAACAGATTATATGAAAACGTTTCATAACTATAAAAAGGGTAAGAAAAATATGGTTGTTTAACCAAATTCAATTTTTTGGAGTCTAATGAAAATATATAGTTCAGAGTCTATGAAAATAAACACTTTGATTATGTAAATCATAAATATTCGGATTCTGTTTTTCATGTAATTCAGAACCTAGATTCTATAGATTTTGGAGTCTAAATTCTAAGGAATTTGGAGTCTAAATTCTAAGGAATTTGAAGTCTGAATTCTATGGAATTAAGATTATGAATTCTAAATAATTTGGGTTCTAAATTCTAAATAATTTAGGGTCTAAATTTAGAGAAATTCGTAGTCTGAATTATGAGGAATTCAGATTTTGAATTTCATAGAATTAGGAATCTGAATTTCAGGGAATTTGGAATCCAAATTTTAGAGAATTTGGAATCTGAATTTTAGGGAATTCGGAATCAGAATTTCAGAAAATTTGGAATCTGAATTTCAGAGAATTCGGAATCTGAATTTCAGTGAATTCAGAATCTGAAAAATAGAATACTATATATATAAGGACTTATAAGATTATCAGTTTTTAGATATGAAACTTATTATTAGACTTTAGAAATAAAAAGATTTAGAATGAGAGAAACTATAAAAATAATAATAATAACATAGATAAGGATAAAATTTCCTTGGGGAAGGAAAATTTTCCTCATTAAGATAATTTTTAGGGAAAATAAAATTTCCCTTAAGACAGGGTGTTTGTGATTTTCAAAAGATGAAGGAATGGATAAGTCCTACGAAAACATTTTGGACACAACATATACTTGGATCATCATAGAACAATGAAGGAAATATGAAAGGGTGTTTTTAGATGATTGAAATAAACATTAATGAAATAATTCTTAGATCTGGTATTAATTTATTAAGATATCAAATGAATAAATTATTTGTTTAATGAGAAATATTCTCACCCAACGTGTCATGAAACTCAATATCAAAATAAATTTTAATATACATCCATCCACTTCATGTTTTAACAATTCTATGAACCAATGTGTTGTATCATAAGTATCACATTTAAAATTTTAATTATATATTTGATTGTTAATCCATATGATATCATTGTTGAATTTACATTTCATATTATTCATTCTTTAATATGTTTTAAATTAATATATTTTTATGTATTTATCATTTATTTTTAGTATTTAATTTTCTTAAATGTATAATAATAGATAATGAATGACCAGAGATGACATTGTGAACTAACAAATTTTTTCCAGTAAGGAAGGGTTCTATGGTGTGTGGCCATAGTAAATAACATGTACCCTAGTACAATATACTCTTCCATTCCGCAGGACACACATTATTCCACATTGTTATTACACATGGGGTGTGCCACATATTGACTATATAACCTAAAACAAGGTATGTCGGGTTACACAATGTTTATACAGCATAAATTCCATGTAGTGTACATGGGTTAGCGATGAAATTCACACAATTCGTCTGGTCAATGTAAATGGTCAAACCATGTGGGAATGAAAGTATGATAATTAATTAAATACACACCACATAGCTTGTGTACGCAGAATTTACTTCATCGATTCTAGCATGTGTGATACACAAAGAGTCCTCAGTCTTGTTATCTGGACACAAGACATTAGAGATGCCTTCCATGTAACTGGAGTGCACACGTCATGTAGTCTCTCGCTTAAGAATGTACTGAGTCTTTTAAAAGGTTTTACGAGAATGTATCATTCTAAAAACACGGTTTGTAGCTAGACTATACACATAGTGTAATCCACTAAGATACATGGTGAAGACCCATGACTATATCTCGATCACATGGCAAGTGGAAAACAAAGCATGTAGCTAATTAGTACTTGTCGTGTAGTATGATCATGGTACACACTAAATCCCTACGCATGTAATCTGGTTACAAAAAAACCATGGTACATGATGTGTGGCTACATATTACACGATACACATTCTTCCAATAATTTCATATAATTAAATTAAATTAAACTAAACTAAATGGATATTTCTATCATTAAAACCTTATTTTAATGATTGGCACCATTTTTGTTTTCTAATTTAATAATGTATTTAAACAATTTTTTAAAAATAAATTAATTTATTTTAATAAAATCTATAACTATTAGTTCTAAAATTTATTTTCCATAAATTTCATTATTTATGGGTATCCCCAAAATGAATTTTTGATGGTCATTAAGATGAATGGGAATTAACTAATCAATGCAATCATGTTTATCTTAATAATAAAGACTTGATAAATAAATGAATTTTATCCATTTACTTTTATGTATATGTTGCATTTAAGGTCAATCATGACCTAGACTAAGAAAAATTTATGTGTTTTCATTTATTTACTTTAAGTTATTTCATTATTTTTCATTTATTTATTGTTAAATTATATTTTATGTCAAGTGATTCATCACTCCCTCCGTTATTATGTAGGACATTTTGCCCAAGGATATTTATATAATCCCTTATTAATCAATCATTTAGTTCCCCTCACCTATGTGTGAGTTATTAATACTTGTAATTAATGGAGTTACATGTGTTCCAATGGGGTAGTTCAAGATGGAACTATAATGATGCCATTCCAGGTGCTACACAAGTGGATAGGTGGAATGCAGTAACTTGTGCCAAGACTGCAAATAGGATTTATTTCCCCTAGGTCATAGGTTTATTTAAAATAAACTCATTAAATCAACCATTATGTAAATTTCATGAATGTTCCATTTAATTAATTAATTAATTATGTCTAAACATTATATAATTATATATATAAAACATGGTCACATAAATTAATGAATTAATGCGCACAAATGAGATTAAAATAAACTAATTGTGTGTAAATGTTTTATCCAGATTTGTAAATTAATTAATTAATATCAACTTAATATTAATAAAACATGTAAAGGTAAAAATAAGATATAATTTATTATAAATAAATTAAAATCCCTAAAATATATATTTTAAGACCGACTTGGCCCTCCATCAATGGTTAGGAATAAAATACATAGAACTAATTGTTTGACCAACCCTCATTGGGACGCTTACATTTAACATGGAGTTCTTATAATGTTTATGGGTTTAAATAACCATATTACATCAATAGAAGTGTCCCTCTCTATACTTGATTCAACCAAGTGTTGATGAAATCTAGCTCAGGATTTCAGGATATGGGTTTCTAGTCATTGGATCAAGGAAATACAATCCCATAGTTGGTAGAGACATTCCTACCTAAATACCTTTAAGCATCTTGACCAACTTGCTATTGGGTTTTGAAAATGATACTACGGATCTTTTCTATTTGAATGTAATATCATCTAGATATTTTGAGTTCAATGGTGAGGTATATTGGGACATGATAAAATAAAAGGAGATTTAATATAAATCAATTAATTTACTAATTCGCACATATTTTTTAATTAAGAAATGTAATAATAATATTCTGTTTTAATTTTATTACAAAATGAAAAGTTATTCATCCACACTATCAATTTAGTCTATATTTGAGAATGAAAATCTCCTCACTGACAGTAACTTCCAATAGTGATTCAGATTCCTTCAGGTTTTTTTCTCCATGAATAGAATTATTATGTGCTAGAATTATAACATCCTAATCTTCATGCACAAGATGTGAGTGATAAATAGTTATTAATCTATGAAAATCATTTGAGTGATGTTGTTTAAGTTCAATTTTTAATTCATTAATCTATGTCTAGTGAACTCATGAAGTCTCACAAAAACATGGATGCATAGAGCATACTTGAGAACCTCCACAGTCTTTACTAGGAGTGATCTATCCATGAATGGTTAGATATTTCAAAGGCACTACTTCATTTCAAACATGGAGAGGGTTCCCCAAGTGGGCCCCACATAGTAAATCTTGTTGGTTACATTGAGTACCTAGAGGTTCTTGGGTTTACACACCCCAATGAAATAGGAACAAATCTAATCTAGGATTCACTCCCTCATAGCTTCTCCAACATTTTTTCCCTTTTAATTTGAAAAAAAATTCAGAAGTATCTTCCAGATATTCTCGCTATTCTTTTCCATGTAGAAAATTAGACAAAGTGAGAGAAGACATCAGTCCTTATGGTGAACAAATAAAAAGGTAATGAAAATATCGCCAATACCAAATCATCATCCCACCCTTCCTAGAAGAGGAATATCAAGGGGAAATAAAGGTAATATGGTGTTTTTTTTTGAATGTTAAAAGAATGACTATTTGAAGAAAAATAGAACCCAGCCAAAAAAGAAAGGTGGAGAATCTATTTCATTTTTTATCAAGTGAAATTAATATTTTCCTATAAATATATTATTAGATACATCATATGGTTCTCATATATGAATTAAAATATAGGAACCAAGTAGATTCAAAAAGATTTTATAGGGGAGGTTGATCTATGAGAATCCAATGCAGCTAAACATTCTATTATAGCTATCTACGACTACCACCTCATGTGTTCTGCCCAGATTGATCTTAGTTTTAATGGTTTTTTATTATGTTCCTTTAGTTACCCAAATCATAATTTCTCTATACATACATGATATAGATGGTTTTACTTTCATGTTTGGAATTAAATGTTTCTTCTTTTTTTAATCTATCATTTTTTATGGTAAAAAAATTATATACTTATCTTTTTATGATGTATTAAATGAACCAAGTAATGGAAAGAAATAACAAAACTACCTCACATATCTCATACTACACCCAACCATGACATCACCAGCTAGGTAATGTTACTAAGAAGCCTATGACTAAATTATTCCAAGATGGATATTAAGATTATTTTGACCTAAAACCAATTGGAATGTGTCATGAATGTTTACAAAGTAAAACGGCCAAATCCAAATTTAGAAGAAAAATTTAAAGGTCAAAATAGATTCATTTATTAGTTCATATAGTTGTGGGTGGACCATTTCCAATAGTGTAAAAGAGTGGGTAATCGTATATTGTAACATTCACTGATGATTTTAGTAGATATGGATATATCAACATAATTATTCATAAGTAAGATTATTTAGATATATTTGTGGAATACAAGAACGAAGTTGAGAACCAGTTGGGTAAGAAAATTAAGCAAATCAACTTAGAACATGGTGCAGAATATCATAATCAAGACTTAAATGATTAAATATAGGAGTTTGGGATCCAATATAAACTTACTCCTTCTCATAATACTTAGTGGAATATGGTCGGTGAAAGGAGGAATTGTACCTTATTAAAAATGGTGCGATCAATGATGAATTTTACAAGTCATTCATTATCTTTTTGGGGATATAAATTATAAATAGTAGAAAAAATACTAAACCAAGTTAAAACTAATTTAGCATATGGTATACCATACCATTTATAAATTGGAAAGAAGCCAATGCTTTCATATATATGTGTGTCAGTTGTGAATAATTTGGTAAGGCCTCTTCATTTGAAAAACTTTCACCATGAGGAACAAACAGTACATTTATAGGATACCCCAAAGAAACAAGATGATATTTCCTATACTCCCCATCAGAAAAAAAAATTACTAGTTAAAATACATAAAATATTCCTTCAGAAGTATCACATATCTTAAAGAGAGAGTAGGATCAAGATATACATCGATGAATTTGAGGCTCAACATATACGAGAGTTGTAAAAGGAACAAATTCCACAAATCCCCATGGAAGAAGAAATGGTTGGTCGAATGAGTAACTCAAGAGGGAATAAACTAAGTTCCTAATAAATTTTTTTTGTTAAAAACACTTCAAAACTAAATCACCCTAATTAATTAAAAATTACCATTTAATCAAAATATTATAATTATATAATTTTCATCTTCCAAATAATTTATAAAAGAGGGATTTGGGATCAGTTAAAACAATTTTTTATATCCGTTTAACTTTTGATACTAAATTATATAATGAAACACTTTATATAAGCATAGGTTATGAGTAACTATCAATTTATGGTTTTTTATAGATGTAAATAACAAATACAGTTTTAGATTTTAAATGAAAAAAAACTACTAGATCACATAGTAGAATAAAATAAGGGGTCTAATATCATGTTAAGACTTAATCCCTTCCACCAGGAAATCACATATTTCCATGAAGATTAATATCACAATAATTATATCCCAAAAATTGATCATATTTTACAAACTATATCACAATAGTTTTCTTAGATCAAATACTCTTATAAAGTTATAAATGGAATGAAAAACCATACAGGCCACACATGACCTCTTCCATAGTTTTTCTGGGTACAAAAATAAAGAGTGTTGAGAGTGTGTTTCTATCACACTACAATTTATGTTCATGAGACAATGTGTAAAAATAAATCGAGTAATACAACACGCTACTAAATTTTAAAGCATAAACAAAGAGAGATAAATAGTTGCGATAAAAAATATGATGTTTCTCAATCTATGATGATATATTTATTCATAGGTCCCTAAATATTTCTCTGAAATTAGAATGGATTATTTCTTAAATTTTTTTATGAAAATGTAGTATTGTATGAGTCTAGATAAATCTTCTATTTTCAATATGTTGAAGTTTAGAAGAACATACACATAGGTATCTTGACTCATCATATAAAAGTTTCATGTCTTTATTTGTGTTCATCACTACTACTTACTATCTTATCATGCATTCACCACACCACAAGAACAAGAAATAACTTCTAAATAAATATCTATATAGGTCCAAGTATACATTGATGAATAATAATAAAATATATCTTGGAACCTTGTACTGAGCACTAAAATTGAAAACCTCTGACTTTGTCTTCAATAAATTCATTTAGTGGTATATGTATAATTATTAATAAATACATGTGAGACTGTCTGTATTTAACTCAATAAACTATCCATTAGAGGAATTAAATTTGAATGAGAGAAAAAACGTCAATGGTATCATACTGCTAGTAGATAATCTCTACTGCCAGCACAGACCAATGGTATATCTATCAAAATTAGTTCATCTAAACTAGTGGTAGATCTAGTTTTATAGCGTCCTATACATAGAATACATGGATACTGCCTCATTTTAGATGAATATTCAGTACATAACAAAAATTCATGCCCATGGACCGTAATAGTTTAATGCCTTTAGAACAAAATATTTTCTCTCCTGGTGAAAGATCTTCAACAACTACATTAATATCTCACCCTTTAATACTTCTATAGAAAATCTTTCATCATAATCTTGGGAAAGGGAACATAGGAAAGGGGTGAGCTCATATACTCAGTAAGAGTAAATAAATTAAATGTGTAATAATTACATGAAAAAAGAGAATGGGACTTGAACATAACATTTTAATATCATACCCTTTATATTAGATATCATAATAAATATTGGAAGTTAATAAGATACGGATTAGAATAGAATTAAGAGAATAATTCCAGAAATAATAATATATGAATAGGACATGGAATTTTTGGAATGAACATTTTTTTATATAATTTTGAATGTGTATAAGCAGATATACATTCACTCATTAAGTTAAAGACATGAAATCAGGCCCCAAATCCACTTGTGGACATGAAACTAGGTCTTTGAATAACACTGTGAATGTGTAATCAGTTTTTTGAAAAACCTTATTGACATGAAACTAGATCCATTCATAACATTGTTATCATAAAATTAGGTTAATGAATAATATTTTTAACATGTAATCATGTTCACACATAATCTTATGGACATGAAACCAAGTCCATGAATAATATTATGAATACGTAATAAGGTTCACTCATAACATTGTGAACATGTAACTAGGTTCATGCATTTACTAATGGACATGCAACCAGGTCCATTCATAACATTGTGAACATGTAATAAAGTTCATGAATAACATTGTGAACATGAAATCAGGTTCACACATAACATATTTACTCATGATTCCTCTATCATTACCAAACACATTGGAGTGAGATATAGGTCCCACCCATCTCATAATAACATCATTCAAATTTGTGACAAAAAATAAAAATTTCATCATATAATTACCCATAAAAATACCTAGGTTATATAAGAATTAAATCATAAACCAGGAAATGAAATGGTTATCATTAAAATTTCATTTAATCATCATCTATTAAAAGAGGTAGATTTTTGTAATCACTTCATGAAAGAAAAATACGTTAAAAGAAGCATGTTTCAAAATCATATAACTCATGGAATAGAAATATGTTTCATAAAAATCATGAAATCGAAGCATAAGCCATTCATATAAAGAATTTTAATGAAACCTTTATATCATTTCCTTTAATTTCATGAGTAACAACAATGGATTTCATCTTATATGGAAAATAATTTTGAAATATCTTTTCTAAACATTTCTTGAGGAAATATCCTTTCTTCTATGAAAAAATAATTCACTTTAAAAAAACCATTTGAAAACCATTTCCTTGAAAATTAAATAGAAAAGTTATAAATAAATCCTTGAAATCATTTTGAAACCTTATTCATTAAAATCATATAAATAATTCATGAAAATGTTTAAAACATTTATTAAACACAAAACATTATTGAAATCATTTTTCATTGAAGATAGATTTGAAGTATTTTAAAGAAATATTTGAAAATTTTAATACATTTTTAAAATAATTTTTCCTTGAAAATGATATTGAATGTTCATTTGAAAAAAAAATTAAAACATTTTTGTATGTATTTTTGTAAACATGGTTTTTAAAATAAAATAGATTTATGACCGAAGAGAGAGAAAATGTCATATTCTCATAAAACAATTCTAAATTATCCTAAGTAACCAAGAGTTTGAAATGGTACTATTAATTGGATATATACTTAATAAATACAGGATAAGTAAGATTAGGAGATTTCTTGAGATATGGATAATAATTTTTCATCAAAGAACCCTCATCATTAACAATCTCAAAAAGCGATGAGTTTGCTTCAATAATATCTTATCACTTGGAAAACTGGGATCAAACTATCCATGTAAAAAAAGGAATTGAAAAAAGGCATAAAATATCGTTAAAATAATTATATTAATAATATAACTTTTAAAATTAAATTATAAAAACCTCAACAAATAATTTTGGTGCATAAACAAATATGAGTCTCAAGGAAGGAAAATTGTGACAAAACTATTTTACTAATTTGGTAACCTTCGAAACATGAACCCCATGAATTGAATAGAATAAAATAGATATTTAAATAATGATAAATTTAATTATAATAATAAAATAATAAATCCATTTTCATTATACACACCACACAAAAGGAATGGGTGGTGAAAAAAGTAGTTATCTCATGAAAATAGAATGTGAGATGAAATCCCCTTACATTCTGTCTTGAATCAATTTGTACTCAAACAAGATTCATATATAATAAATGTAATTTTGTTATAAATATCTTATAAAATAATATTCTTATATATAATTCTATATATGGTTTTAATAATATGTTATTTTTCCCTCTTTTTAATAATACTATGTTAAGGTTTCACTTTGGTTAATATTTGATTTGTTCTTCGCGTGTGTTTTAATTCATTATATCATTTTCATTATACTTATATCATGATTTTCATAATATAAATAATCATATTAATATAATTTATATAAATTATATGTGTATTATAATAATCTATATATTATATAAGTATGAAATGGACTACACCATTCCTGGAGACGGTAATCCGTACGTACAAATGAACGTTGTTTCTGTACTTATTGTTGTATTGAAAGAAAGAAAGAAAATGTCATATAAGTATCTATATATGTATATAAATCATTAGTACATTAGAATTATTATATCATATATATAATTCATTAAAACCATCCTTAATACATTCTATGTAGTGTGTGAATGAATAATGTCGCTTTGAGGTGGCAGTAGTCCACACTTCCCCAAACGAAATTATTGTATTTACACCAAATGGAAATTAAAATGGTTTGTATTGTAAAATGAATAAAGAATCATAAATAAAAAATATAATATATTACATATATAAATTTATTTTCTATCATAATTTCCACTATGATAGGTGGTAAAGGAAAATTGAACAATAATTGTTTAGTAAGGCAGTAGTTCTCCGTACACATAAAAATTATGTTCATTATCCATGAGATGGATGTGTGTATAAGTGTAGATTTTAAAATTAATAGAATAACTTACTATTTTATTTAAGGTAATGTTTTTCATTAAAATTATGGAAAAAATAGAGTGGGGGTTAGATAAAGGAAGCATAACGGTAACCCAATGTAATATATAATTATATTTATACATATATGAACAAATTTTCAAAGTGTAAACATGTACATGGAAGAGAAATCTATCAATAATGTTTTAATGGAGAGTGATAGAGAACATGGTTAGGATAATGTTAACAATCACAAATCCATAAATCTGCAACGACCTATAGGGCTATTAGAATCATAAAAAATGAATGTACTAAGATAAAATTATGAGTTTCATGATTCTTTCCTTATACTTGAATAATATCCATGGGAATTTATACTTACATAATTTTATTCCCTTTCATATGCACAATAACACCCTTGGGTTGTTCCTAGATAGATTTCTACTTCATATCTTACTATAAGAAACGAGTGAGAACATTTTTTCATTCCTTAAGTACTAACAGAACATGAGATCTAGGATAAGTCATTCCACATATATTCAGTTACCATCAACAAAAATATGTTATTCAATATGAAAGATTATGCATGTGGCGATATAAAAATTAATATCCTAAAATCATGTTTGACTAAAAAATTCCCTAAATTATTAACCACACAACCCTTCCAAAATATATTTCACCATTTCTTCAACAAATATGATCTTATCTTGTAACACCCCAAGCTTCTACGGTACGCTTCTCTTTGAATAATGTGATAGCGTGTGTTGTACGCAACACCGAGTTCTAACACACCATAACTAATCAAACTAGCTGTTATGAATAGTAACACCTACTTTTTGAAATTATATATATTTTATATTTGAAAATGGACTTCATTTTTGGATTCGGAATATCGAATTTAGCCTAAGGTGAAATTTTGGTACATTTCGGATAACTTTCATATTTTGATGAATAGTGAAAATTAATAAATTTTAATTAAAAACATCTTTTTTAACCAAAATAATTAATAGTGATAAATTATGAATTTGAGTGGTTTTAAAGTATATTTAGAATATATTTTTACCATTTAATATAATGTTGTTCATTGAACATAATTTTACAATTAAACCGAACATAAACAAGTGTCAATCTTTTGATAGTTATTATCTCTTAAAAACACGCTTTTTGTTTTGACAGCGGGAATTAATTTTAAATTAATTTCTGCCACTTCTGTGTTTTGAATTTAGAAAAATGGATTCCATATTTGGAATCAGGATGTCCAAATTATGTAAATAGTTAACTTTTATTTTTACACATTTTGAATAATTACTGCGGTAAATATTTTATTTACCATGGTTAAAGGGTAAATCCGGTAAATAAGGGTTAAAAAATAATATTATAATAATACTAAATTACCCTAAAACGTGTCCTAACCTTATTGGTGGACACATACCCGACCATGAGCATCCTTGGATCAATTTGGGGACCCCTTGGAGCCACTTGTATGTGGTAGGGACACTTTATATTAATAAAGCTAAAATAAAAATAAAAATGGCATAAGCTTACATCTTTTAGAATAAAAATTTTTACATAGGGTTATACATGTTGGATTTTCGATTATAAATATTCATTAGAAAGCTAAAGAGATTTCCTACATAATGATATTTTATTTATAATTTTTAGACATCAAATAATTTAAATTATTAATGACACAATAATGATGCAATGTTTACCTCATTAATAAATCATTTAAATAAATATGATTATAATGATTAAAATATTATCTAAAACCTGTCCAATTCTTATTGGTTGATGTTATTTAGAATATTAGTCATCTTATCTTAGACCTCAATGATTTTTGGACCATTATAAACCGAATATAATTATATTATAAAGTAATACTTTCACTCTTTCCTAAAGAGCCCCTCTTCTCCCTTATAAAAGGAGACCACTTCTACTCATTCCTCACACCTCTCAAGCCACTTGGCTCGTCCAAACTCTGCCCAACTAAGCTCCCCACATCCCTCTACTCCTCCTCGAAGCTTCCCCTTAGGCAGAAATCATTTCAAGAAGTACTTTGGTTCCAACCAAAGTGAGTTACCTAAATTAAAGGTAACGATTTCTCTTAAATTATTTTCCTTTATTTTGCTTCTCCAACCCCCAAAATCTTTTTATTTCCTTTATTTTGTAACAACACCAGTATCCTCAATATACTAGGATGTTGTTATAAGAAGGATTCAAACTACATATACACACAACTCCATCTAATGGATGATGAACATAATGTTTCTGTGGATGGCAAACTAACGCCTCACGAAACGATGATTGTTCAAATACATCTTACCGCCTCTCATGGTGGCCATTATGATGGCAATATAATTAAATATGATATTAATTATATATATTTTATATATAAGCTTCTGTAATTCCATTTTATTTCATACCATTATTCGTTTCATGTTGTATATACATACGATAATTTCATTTGAGGAAGTGCGGACTACCGCCCCCTTAAAATGATATGACTCGTTCATACCACACATGGAACGTATAAAGGATGGTGTTAACGAAATTAAGTAACATATATAAAATATTATATTATACTGGAATAGTAATATACCTATGTATCATTTGGATTCAATTCTTTTAAAATAAAAATTAAATGGAAGTAGCGTTCGTGCGTACATACGGACTACCGTCTCCACGAACGCGGTGAGATCCATCCTCCATCGTATCCATTCAAGTCTTATTCTCATTTTAGGGTTAAAAATAATGTTAATATCATTCTGATTATGAATAAGATTTAATCTATCCATTACAAACATGTCTTGCGTAACCAAACATTTAAGAAGAACGAATCGATTATCACCTGAAACGACGATAATACTAAGAAATTATTAATAAAGCAATGTTAAAAGATCATATATGATATCATATTAATGTATATGATTCTTGTATAATTTAATAACAATTATTTCACCATTATACAGGAGTTTAACCGACCCCAACAAAGGAAAAGTACAAGGTAAGGGTTATTTCACAATCTCTTCATTATCCGAGGTTGTTTATACGTAATAATCTACTGGGATATCTTTATCATACACATCCATGTTTCTTAAAAATGTATTTCAAAACATTTTTAATATTTACAAGAATATGGGTTAAAGTCATTTATACCCTTGTTTGACTTTTTATAAGAGGTTTATAAAGTAATCTTTCCGTCGTTTTCAAAACAAGGTCCTTTTTAACCTTTTCGACAGAATTGAGGTAAGAATGTTTTTTTTAACTTATACGGCGGGTGCGGTTATTTTACGCCGTTATAAGATCTTCAGAGCTTTCCTTATAAGATTATAAGAATATTTTCAAAGAAAATGTTTTATATTATATGGATCTTAAATGATTTCAAAATAAAAGGAGATATTTCTTTAAAAAGAATTTTGATTTCATCTATGTCAACATCCTTTGATGGATTTTAAGATTATTTGAAGTTGATTTATTATGATACAAAACTTCTATATTGTATTGAAGGTTTTGTGATATGTTTGACTATGGATGTGCTATTTTTATACCATTCATAGTTTATGGTGAAATTATTGACATTTCGTATGCTAGTTATGTTTAAACCTTTTCATATGGGAATGTATTGGACTTAATAAGTGACGGGTGGAGCCCGCTATAGCTCCTCGATGCATCGGTAGGTCTCATGAGACAAACTAGTGTCTTGGCACAAGGCCTTGGAAAAAATCTTATTTGTAGTCTTGGCACGAGGCCTTGGCTATGTGGTTATGATAGTCTGGCATTATGCATTCCAACATTATGAAAGTGGTTATTGATTTTTCATGTGATTATTCGATTAGTAGAATATCCATGTGAACAAGTAAATGGCATTATTTCATTTTACTTTTTCCATACTATGTTGAAGTTCAAGTTTAAAAGGCTTTTATTTTAGTAATTCATTGCCTTAAATATTTATGCTTATTTTTGAATGTTCCGCTATATTGTTATCCTTACTGGGCATTTGAGCTCACCCCTTTTCTATGTTTTATTTTTCCCAGGATGTGAAGATGTAAGTTATGAATGACCTGCAGGGATATTATGAGGGGATTATAGTGTGGACTGTGGAAACATTATGTTGTTGTAGTAGTTTTTCATTTTATGATGTAATGTAAAACTTATGAATATATCTAGTGTTTCCAAGGCTACTAAACTACTCGGTCTTTCGAGATTTGATCTTTATTGTGATCATGCCAATGTTATGTAATAATGCACCGACTCTAGGAAACTAGGGTCGGGGCGTTACAGTTGTTATCAGAGGAAGTTTAGTACAAACCTTGGAAACTAGATTTAGATAAACTCTGATTAGAGCACGTAGACCTAAGATGAACTTTGAGGATTAGTATAGAAGAACTTCCTAGAATTTTGGTATTGTAGAGATTTTGTGAGTTTTCCGAGCAATACATCCCTGTCTGGATACGAGCAGGTAGAGGCGGCTCTGGCACAGATGTACCTAGGGGTAAAACCCGAAAACACCGCTTTGAGCTAGACTCGAACGGGAACTGGTGCACGACAACGGGCCTTGCTGCACTCTTGGTTACGACACTCCCGGGGGATATGCTTAGGATAACTCTCACTATCTTTACAAATCATTATGAAGGGTTTATGAGTATATACTTCCTCAAAGAAATTTTTTTTATGATTATGGATTATATCCATAAATAGTTCAATTTATGTTAAGTGTTTTATAAGTATGGGATTATGTATTTTGATTCATAAACTGATCTAGTTTATGCCATTGTTTAGAAATGGCGCCTAGTGGAAGAAATGGAAACCGTATCAATGCACGCACTCCATGTAGGGATTGCACTCCTGCTCAAAATAATTATAGTGGGGCTGGTGATGAAACTGGTGCTGATCAGCTAATCACCATACTGGGACAACTTACTCAGGTTATGAATAATAACCTTACCCGTATGGAGCACCCTGATCCGCAGCGTGGAGGATCAATGTTAGATCGATTCATGAGGCAACAACCACCAACGTTCAATGGGAATACAAATCCCTTAGTAGCTGAGCAATGGATATTTTCCCTAGAGAAAATATTTCAGGCTTTGGGGAGCAGTGAAAGGGAAAAAGTTATCATGGCAGTTTACTGCCTCACTGGAGATGCTGATCAATGGTGGTCATTGATTCAGAACATGAAGGAAGATGATGAAGTATCAAATATGGAATGGAGGGAGTTCAAAGATCTATTTTTAGAAAAATACTTCCCTCGCGACCATCGAGCAGATATGGAAAGGCAATTTCTGAGTCTGAGACAAAAGGAGGATGAGAATGTCACAAAGTATGAGGCTAACTTTACAAGGTTAGCGAGGTACGCTGGTGATTATATTCGTAACCCAAGAAGTAAGATTGATCGTTTCTTTGATGGGTTAAAACCATTTCTCCGTCGAGCATTAGTCTCACAATCCTTTTCATCGTACGAAGACATTGTCACATGTGCTATCAAGACCGAAAAGGAATTCTCTAAGTCTTATGACTTTAAAGCAAAGCAAGAGAAGAAGAGACCTGTTGATCAATCTGGGAATGGAAATAAGGGGAAGAAGGGAAAGGTTGAATATCCATCTTGTGGTAAATGCGGGAAGAAACATCTTGGTACTTGCTTGAAGGGAATGGGAGTCTGTTACAAGTGTGGTGAAAAAGGCCACCAAGCTCATGATTGCAAGGGGAATAAGGAAGCTACCAACGTTCAGTGCTACAATTTCAGGGAGATGGGGCATTATGCAAATGCATGCCCTAAGCGTCAGGAGAACTTACCTCAGAAAAGGCCAAGGGATCAAGGCCAGGCTTATGCTATCACTACTGCAGAGGTAGAAGCTCCGAAAGATGTGGTGGCAGGTAATTTAATGGTTTCCTCAAGTTTAGCAAATGCATTATTTGATTCTGGATCATCGCATTGTTTCATATCTTCCCAGTTTGCTAATAAAATTAGATATTTCCAATTTGATTTAATAAGGGAGTTGTCAGTTAAAACTCCTAAGGGAAGTATCATTGCAACAAAGTTTTGTGAATCAGTCCCCATTAGAGCACATAAATTTTCTTTATCTGCTGATCCCATCGTCATACCTATGATTGAGTTTGATATAATCCTCGGTATGGACTGGCTTTCGGACTATGATGCGAAGATTTATTGTAAGAAGAAAGAGGTTACGATTCTTGATGATAATGATAAGGAACACCTTATTTTTAGAGCAGAATCGTCACCACCTAATTCTTATTTATATCCACCCCTAGTAGCTCAACTAAATTCAATTATTGGGGAGGAAGAGAATGAAGTAACTATCGGTGAGGAAAGGAATGTTCAAATAGAGGATTTACCTATTGTGAAAGAATTTGTAGATGTATTTCCGGAAGATTTACCTGGACATCCTCCAGAACAAGAAGTTGAGTTTTCCATTGATTTGATTCCTGGATCAAGGCCTATATCGAAGACCCCTTATAGAATGGCCACTGTAGAGTTAGTCGAACTAAAGAAACAACTAGAGGAATTGAGTAATAAGGGATTTATTCGCCCTAGTGTTTCTCCATGGGGAGCCCCTGTTCTTTTTGTTAAAAAGAAAGATGGATCTATGAGGTTATGTATCGACTACAGGGAGATCAATGCTATAACGATAAAGAACAAGTATCCCCTACCTCGTATTGATGATTTATTTGACCAACTGCATGGAGCTCAATACTTTTCAAAGATTGACCTTCGATCTGGATACCATCAGTTGTGTGTGAAGAAGGAAGACATTCCGAAGACAGCATTTCGAACCAGGTACGGGCATTACGAGTTTACTGTAATGCCGTTTGGATTGACTAATGCACCCTCTGTATTCATGGATCTGATGAATAGAGTTTTCAAGGAGTATCTCGATGAATTTTTGGTGGTATTTATTGATGATATCTTGGTATACTCCAAAACCTATGAAGATCATGAAAATCACTTGCGCATTATCTTGAAGACTCTGAGGAGGCATAAATTATATGGGAAGTTTAGCAAGTGTGAATTCTGGCTTCAGGAGATTTCTTTTCTTGGCCATATTGTCTCTAAAGATGGAATCTCTGTTGATCCTTCTAAGACCAAAGCAATCCAAGAATGGCCAGAACCTACGAGTATAACTGAGGTACGCAGTTTTATTGGTTTGGCAGGTTATTATCGACGTTTCGTCCAGAATTTTGCCCGATTGGATAACCCATTAACGAAGCTCACACGTAAAGGGGTTAAATTTGTTTGGACAAAAGAGTGTGAAGAATGTTTCGAAGAACTGAAGAGAAGATTAGTCAATGCTCCTATATTGACTTTACCATCGGGGAATGATGGGTTCGTTATTTATAGTGATGCATCGAGGAAAGGACTTGGCTGTGTCCTTTTGCAGAATGATAGAGTTATTGCCTATGCATCATGACAGTTGAAAATTCATGAACAAAACTATCCTACTCATGATCTCGAGTTAGCAGCAGTGATCTTTGCTTTGAAGATATGGAGGCACTACCTCTATGGTGAAAAATGTGAGATTTATACTGATCACAAGAGTTTGAAGTATATTTTCTCACAAAAAGAACTCAACATGAGGCAAAGGAGATGGCTTGAATTACTCAAGGATTATGATTGTACGATACACTACCACCCGGGGAAAGCAAACAAAGTAGCAGATGCTTTGAGCAGAAAAGACCATGGAGTTCTGAACATGATGAGAATTGAAAGGGATCCAATTTTCATGGATCTAGTGAAGATGGACATGGGAATAACCAGGGAAGGTGAAACATCAATGCTTTTTCAAATGGTTGCCAAACCATCTTTACTAGAAAGGATTAAGAGTTCTCAGACCGATGATGAAGAATTCCAAAAGAAGATTAAAGCTGTGAATGATGGGAGATTGAGAGACTTTGTGTATGAAGATGGAATTTTGAAATTCGGGAAGAGACTTTGTGTTCCCAATATACCTGATCTAAAAAGGGAATTGCTGGATGATGCTCATAGTTCCAATTTCTCTATACACCGTGGGAGAACCAAAATGTATAGAGATTTGAAAGATCATTTTTGGTGGGACAATATGAAGAGGGAGATTGCTGATTTTGTGTCAAGATGTATGGTTTGTCAACAAGTGAAAGCTGGAAGGCAACAGCCTGGAGGAGTCATGCAACCTCTTCCTATACCGGAGTGGAAATGGGACAATATTACGATGGACTTTGTCATGGGGCTACCGAAGACTCCTAGAAGGAACGATGCAATATGGGTTATTATTGATCGTCTTACCAAGTCAGCACATTTTCTTGCTATAAGAGAAGATCTACCCCTGGAACGTCTAGCAAGACTATACATTAATGAAGTTGTGAGACTTCATGGAGTACCCCTATCGATTGTTTCTGATCGTGATCCCCGTTTTACTTCAAGATTTTGGAAAAGCCTTCAGAAATCCCTGGATACTAAACTTCATTTGAGCACTGCTTACCACCCTCAGACAGATGGACAATCAGAACGGACTATTCAAACCTTAGAAGACATTTTGAGATCTTGCTCACTTTACTTTCAGGGTATGTGGGATCAATATTTACCACTGGTATAAGTTTCCTATAACAATAGCTTCCATTCAAGTATTCAGATGGCACCATATGAAGCGTTATACGGAAAGAGATGTCGTACACCAACCTGTTGGGATGACGTTGGTGAAAGAAAACTTGTAGGCCCAGAACTGGTGGAGGAAACGGTGGAAAAGGTGAAGGTAATCCAAAATCACATCAAAGCAGCTCAAAGTAGGCAGAAGAGCTATGCCGATAATCGAAGGAAGGATTTGGAATTTCAAGTCGGTGATCATGTTTTTCTGAAGGTATCTCTGTGGAAGGGAGTCATACGTGTTGGTAAGAAAGGTAAATTGAGTCCCAGGTACATCGGACCTTTCGAAATTCTAGAACGAATTGGGGCTGTAGCTTACCGATTGGCAATGCCGCCAAGTCTCTCCAAAGTTCACGATGTGTTCCACGTATCTCTATTGAGGAAATACATGCCTGACCCAACGCATGTACTCACCTATGAGGAATTAGAACTGGAACCCGATCTGTCTTATTGTGAAGAGCCCGTCAAGATTCTTGATACAAGAGAACAAGTACTGAGAAACCGGACGACACGTCTGGTAAAAGTTTTGTGGAGAAACCATAAGATGGAAGAGGCAACGTGGGAACCCGAGGAACTTATGATGAAGAACCACCCGAGTCTTTTTATGCAGTAATACCCTAGAAATTGCGAGGACGCAATTATTTGAAGGAGGGGAGAATGTAACACCCCAAGCTTCTACGGTACGCTACTCTTTGAATAATGTTATAGCGTGTGTTGTACGCAACACCGAGTTCTAACACACCATAACTAATCAAACTAGCCGTTATGAATAGTAACACCTAATTTTTGAAATTATATATATTTTATATTTGAAAATGGACTTCATTTTTGGATTCAGAATATCGAATTTATCCTAAGGTGAAATTTTGGTACATTTCGGATAACTTTCATATTTTGATGAATAGTGAAAATTACTAAATTTTAATTAAAAACAACTTTTTTAACCAAAATAATTAATAGTGATAAATTATGAATTTGAGTGGTTTTAAAGTATATTTAGAATATATTTTTACCATTTAATATAATGTTGGTCATTGGACATAATTTTACAATTAAACCGAACATAAACAAGTGTCAATCTTTTGATAGTTATTATCTCTTAAAAACACGCTTTTTGTTTTGACAGCGGGAATTAATTTTAAATTAATTTCTGCCACTTCTGTGTTTTGAATTTAGAAAAATGGATTCCATATTTGGAATCAGGATGTCCAAATTATGTAAATAGGTAACTTTTATTTTTACACATTTTGAATAATTACTGCGGTAAATATTTTATTTACCATGGTTAAAGGGTAAATCCGGTAAATAAGGGTTAAAAAATAATATTATAATAATACAAAATTACCCTAAAACGTGTCCTAACCTTATTGGTGGACACATACCCGACCATGAGCATCCTTGGGTCAATTTGGGGACCCCTTGGAGCCACTTGTATGTGGTAGGGACACTTTATATTAATAAAGCTAAAATAAAAATAAAAATGGCATAAGCTTACATCTTTTAGAAGAACAATTTTTACATAGGGTTATACATGTTGGATTTTCGATTATAAATATTCATTAGAAATATAAAACGATTTCCTACATAATGATATTTTATTTATAATTTTTAGACATCAAATAATTTAAATTATTAATGACACAATAATGATGCAATGTTTACATCATTAATAAATCATTTAAATAAATAAGATTATAATGATTAAAATATTATCTAAAACCTGTCCAATTCTTATTGGTTGATGTTATTTAGAATATTAGTCATCTTATCTTAGACCTCAATGATTTTTGGACTATTATAAACCGAATATAATTATATTATAAAGTAATACTTTCACTCTTTCCTAAAGAGCCCCTCTTCTCCCTTATAAAAGGAGACCACTTCTACTCATTCCTCACACCTCTCAAGCCACTTGGCTCGTCCAAACTCTGCCCAAATAAGCTCCCCACATCCCTCTACTCCTCCTCGAAGCTTCCCCTTAGGAAGAAATCATTTCAAGAAGTCCTTTGGTTCCAACCAAAGTGAGTTACCTAAATTAAAGGTAACGATTTCTCTTAAATTATTTTCCTTTATTTTGCTTCTCCAACCCCCAAACTCTTTTTATTTCCTTTCTTTTGTAACAACACCAGTATCCTCAATATACTAGGATGTTGTTATAAGAAGGATTCAAACTACACATACACACAACTCCATCTAATGGATGATGAACATAATGTTTCTGTGGATGGCAAACTAACGCCTCACGAAACGATGATTGTTCAAATACATCTTACCGCATCTCATGGTGGCCATTATGATGGCACTATAATTAAATATGATATTAATGATATATATTTTATATATAAGATTCTGTAATTCCATTTTATTTCATACCATTATTCGTTTCATGTTGTATATACATACGATAATTTCATTTGAGGAAGTGCGGACTACCGCCCCCTTAAAATGATATGACTTGTTCATACCACACATGGAACGTATAAAGGATGGTGTTAACGAAATTAAGTAACATATATAAAATATTATATTATACTGGAATAGTAATATACCTATGTATCATTTGGATTCAATTCTTTTAAAATAAAAATTAAATGGAAGTAGCGTTCGTGCGTACGTACGGACTACCGTCTCCACGAACGCGGTGAGATCCATCCTCCATCGTATCCATTCAAGTCTTATTCTCATTTTAGGGTTAAAAATAATGTTAATATCATTCTGATTATGAATAAGATTTAATCTATCCATTACAAACATGTCTTACGTAACCAAACATTTAAGAAGAACGAATCGATTATCACCTGAAACGACGATAATACTAAGAAATTATTAATAAAGCAATGTTAAAAGATCATATATGATATCATATTAATGTATATGATTCTTGTATAATTTAATAAAAATTATTTCACCATAATATAGGAGGTTAACCGACCCCAACAAAGGAAAAGTACAAGGTAAGGGTTATTTCACAATCTCTTCATTATCCGAGGTTGTTTATACGTAATAATCTACTGGGATATCTTTATCATCCACATCCATGTTTCTTAAAAATTTATTTCAAAACATTTTTACTATTTACAAGAATATGGGTTAAAGTCATTTATACCCTTGTTTGACTTTTTATAAGAGGTTTATAAAGGAATCTTTCCGTCATTTTCAAAACAAGGTCCTTTTTAACCTTTTCGACAGAATTGAGGTAAGAATGTTTTTTTTAACTTATACGGCGGGTGCGGTTATTTTACGCCGTTATAAGATCTTCAGAGCTTTCCTTACAAGATTATAAGAATATTTTCAAAGAAAATGTTTTATATTATATGGATCTTAAATGATTTCAAAATAAAAGGAGATATTTCTTTAAAAAGAATTTTGATTTCATCTATGTCAACATCCTTTGATGGATTTTAAGATTATTTGAAGTTGATTTATTATGATACAAAACTTCTATATTGTATTGAAGGTTTTGTGATATGTTTGACTATGGATGTGCTATTTTTATACCATTCATAGTTTATGGTGAAGTTATTGACATTTCGTATGCTAGTTATGTTTAAACCTTTTCATATGGGAATGCATTGGACTTAATAAGTGACGGGTGGAGCCCGCTATAGCTCCTCGATGCATCGGTAGGTCTCATGAGACAAACTAGTGTCTTGGCACAAGACCTTGGCAAAAATCTTATTTGTAGTCTTGGCACGAGGCCTTGGCTATGTGGTTTTGATAGTCTGGCATTATGCATTCCAACATTATGAAAGTGGTTATTGATTTTTCATGTGATTATTCGATTAGTAGAATATCCATGTGAACAAGTAAATGGCATTATTTCACTTTACTTTTGCCATACTATGTTGAAGTTCAAGTTTAAAAGGCTTTTGTTTTAGTAATTCATTGCCTAAAATGTTTATGTTTATTTTTGAATGTTCCGCTATATTGTTATCCTTACTGGGCATTTGAGCTCACCCCTTTTCTATGTTTTATTTTTCCCAGGATGTGAAGATGTAAGTTATGAATGACCTGCAGGGATATTATGAGGGGATTATAGTGTGGACTGTGGAAACATTATGTTGTTGTAGTAGTTTTTCATTTTATGATGTAATGTAAAACTTATGAATATATCTAGTGTTTCCAAGGCTACTAAACCAATCGGTCTTTCGAGATTTGATCTTTCTTGTGATCATGCCAATGTTATGTAATAATGCACCGACTCTAGGCAACTAGGGTCGGGGCGTTACATATCTTATACCAAAAACATTTTTATTGGATACTTGGGATCATAATTGATCCAATAGAACATTAAATATGATTTTATTATTCAAAAATTCATGTAGAGGGATATAATCACATGTAATCTCACTAAAGGATGAATAACCAGATTCTCATAGGGATTATTCAAAAAATAAAACACTAACTTCCCAACTAAGGGGGAATGGATATGTTTTACCTAATTTTTATTATTCACATCATCCATTCTGATTTCATAAGATTTACCAATATCCATCATCATAAGAGATTATTGATTTCATTCATAATCCTTATCCTTTGATTTTAATCACTGGTTGCGCCCAAATTTACCCCACAGGTATGCGGTTGTTGTAGTACAGGTAGGGGTCGAATCCACAGGGACCGAAGAAGAAACCGATAGACACTCTGGTTTTGGAAGTATGTGGCTATGGAGTGGCCAAATATTTGGATTGATTTGATTTTAATAACTACTGATTTAAACTAAAGAAAATAAATTAACACATACAATTACTTAGTCTAAAACAACTAATGGAGATGATTTGATCCTAAGATGTTACTAGGGTTAGATTAGATGTATTTATTTTCTTATAACGTTCATTCCACTAATTCAAGACGTATCCAAAAAATGATATAATTCCTTAACATAATTCACCAATTTAATCCCTACACAATTCCAAGGCTAATCTCCAATGCACTTAGAGGATCAATTTAGTGATCACTCCAAGGAATTGGATCGTACTAGAACTTGAAATGTGTCATTGTTCAAGTTGGCGAAGATGAAGAATAAATTAATCATCAAATGGAAATCTTAAATTAATGAAATGATTACAGAATTTTAGATCATAAAATAACATTCAATCTTCCCCATGCAACTCCCTAGGACCAACCCATAAGGGGTTAGCCCTCTATTTATGCTATTAAATAAATGGTAGTGGGAAGTCGACTTAAAGAAGCGGAATTGGAGAAGAAAAATAAAACAATGAAACGATCACTCCACCATTTTGTGAATAAATTCACAAGTGATGGTGTGAATAAATTCACACCTTAAAGCAACGGTATCAAAGTGATAAGAAGAAGAAAAGAAAAGGAGGAAATGAATAACTTTTATTAAGAACTAATTTGATTCAAATAACTTACATGAGAATGAAGAACGATTACAATATCAAATGGACTGCAAAACATTACAATGAAACAAAGCATCCAAGATCACTAAATCATCCACCACTACTGCCTTAAATAGGAAAAAATGAAGTCTTGGACGAGCCCCCAACATCCCATGTGCCTTTAATTAATTGTGTTGGGGAAAGGTGGGTGGAACATTAATGTTGAGAGACTTTTCCACTTCTTGCCCTGAAGTTGCAGCCAGCTTGCATCCACCAGAAAGATGCACCTAAAGGACCTTCTAGAGGGCCGAATTTGAGTAGTCCCTAGAAGACTTAAATGAAGCCCTTGATGTCTCCTAACAGCCCAGAATTGAATCATGAACCTGGGACGCCTTAATCACCAACATTTTGGACGAATTAGCACTATCTCCAGAAGAATTATGTGTTCCTCTATATGTCTTCTAGTCTCCCATGAATTTTGGGCATCATTGGGCCTGTATTATGGGCCCCACAGTCTGATCAGTGGGATGATATCCAATCTTCCTTCTCCAGAATTGTTTCCTTTCTTCGCCAAAAATCCTCATCATCAATTATGAATCCTCTATTGATCCCTGAATGAAAAATGTTCATATTTAAGTTTATATCCATTTCCAAAAATACCAAATTAAGATATTGATAATTACATTCTTTGAAATCAGATCAAACATTGGGCCTAAATTGGTGCATATTTGGCATGGAGTGCACAAATAAAGAGAATGGATGTTCAAAATTAAAATCCACTAACTCAGGCCCATAAGATCAAAAATAAACATTTAATACCATTAAAATGTAATCAAGATATGTGTTTTTATTGGCTAATCACACCCCCCCCCAACTTGAGTTTTACTAGTCCCGAGCAAAATTTTTCTCACAAAAATGAAATTCGAATGACCTTTTCCAAAAACATTTTAATACACATTTCTCACCCAAAGATCACATACCAAACAATTATGAAACCCATAAAAATCATTTAAAACAAGATATGTCCACAGGCATATCTCAAGCCCAAGCTCATTCCTTTGTTCAAATTCATTGCCATATTTCATCCAAATTCAATTAAGCATGATGAAGTGTTGTGCATCACAACAGACATGGGGGTTCATTTCCATTCGAGGGAGAAAATATGGAAGTTCTAAGAGCAATCAAATTTTAATAATAATATGAGTAATCATTTTTTTATTTTTTATTTTTTTTTGAAATTTTCCATGGCAATTGAAATTGAACTCAATCGAGTCAACGCATGTAGCAAGACTTTGCCGATGACTCCCAAGATCAAAGACATTAGGGCACCAAGTGAAACTCACATACTCGGGCATCATCTCGAGTTAACTCAATAAAAAACAAATTCAAATTACCACAAATAGAGATAAAATGCCCAACTCTGGGCCAGACAACTATGGAGTCATGATCCCAAGTGTCGAAAGCCACAAATTAGGTCAATTCTTTGCTCTACGTGCAATTGATTTTTTTGAATACTCATATTAAAATTAAATTGATCACCAATCCAATGCTATTTATTATGGGTCCCCAAGAACTCAAACTAAAACCCCACAATCTAGAGGATGTGCATTGTGTTTTTTTATTAAATGGGTGAAAATATAACAGTGAAAAATCACATCGGACAACCGAACTTTCCAATATCTATGCACATGAACATAAACATGCATTAAAATCTGAATCAAGGCATGAAAAATTATTTGATATCCAATTTCAGAGTTTGGAATGTGTGTTATCATGTTCGAGGTTAATGAAATTTATTCTTCCACACATTTTCATCTCCCCCCCCAACTTAGAATAACACTGTCCCCAGTGTTTAAATAATTGAAACATATAAGGGGAAGGATAGAAGTTCAACAAAGACATTGAAAATGAAAATTATGGAATGAAGTCACCTGGTGGTTGATGTTGAAAATGCATTCCCATGTCTCCCTTCAGTTCTGGTTTGTCTCCCAATTGCTTGGACTGTTGTGTCCGGCTTTTCCCAATGACCTATGACATGCCTTTAATTTTTTTTAATATATATATATATATATGTATTTTGTATTTTGTTTTACCAAAAAAACGTACAAATAACATAAACTGATGATACATTGTCGTCTTTATATTTTCTGGGCAAGGTATTACTCAGGTATCACACCGCGTGACATGGATGAATACGGTGCTCCCCTTTCGTACCCATACTTACTCATAAAATAAGAACATGTCAACAATATTTTTTTTTAAATAACTACAAAAACATAAAATAAGAATAAATTGTTGATACATTGTCTTCTTAATATTTTCTGGGTAAGGTATTACTTAGGGATCACACCGTGTGACACAGATGAATACGGTGCTCCACTTTCATACCCATCCTTACTCATAAAAGAAGAATAGGTCAACAATCTATATTTTAAAAAAAATCAAAATCAAAATGAAAAAAAATTAATCACCATGATTTGAAACATGAAAACCACGGGTTCCCTCCTTTGCAGCGCTTAATTTAAAGTCTTTAGCTCAACTTGAACCCCCCAACTTAGCCAATTCCAACATTATAAATTTTAATGACCTCATATTTCTCTACATAAACATAATTGAGAATGTGTATCCCTTGTGGTTGGTAAGAAGATTTGGAATTTAATTCATGAACAATCCTATTTTCTAAAATTAATGGGAAAATCCAAGAAATATCAGAAATGGTTGATCTTTTTTCTTCTGTAGTCTTTCTTAATAAATCAAAGATCAACCCCCCTTTTTGGGCTTTAATGATATGAATGATTGATACCCCAAGCTCTTTCTTAACACAAATGATAGGGTACTCGAGTGGGGATGGAAGGACAATGATTTTGTTCTTGGTTTGGATAGGACATTTAGACACAGGTTGAGAATTTGAATCCAAATCAGTTTCATTTTTCAAAAAAATTGTTTCATTTTGAATAGAAGATTCAACAAAAAAATAGGAAAGAATAGTGTTAGGAATGGGCATGGACTCAATGTTTTTTATTTTTCTCATTGGTTCAGTGATTGGTGTTTTTGAAAAATCATCAATAGAGTTACACTTAGGAGACTCAATCCACGATGTCAAATTCCCCTCTTGTGAATACATGAAATCAATATCCTCCTGATTTAAAGACCCTTCAACAATTTCATGATTCACTTCCCCTACCACAAATCCAAAGTTTGGTTCTTCAACTAATTCGTGAGAGTTTTGTGGGAAACTAGACACTCCACATAAGATTTTGGAAGGTACAATTGGTTTAGGGATGCGTTCCTCAGAAGTATTAATGCATTGTAGTTCTAATCTCAAATATGATACCTCAGAACTCATTATATCCATTTGATTACACAATTTTTCAAGAAATGATTGAGGAATAGATAGGATGGGATGTTGAAAATTATGGACTTCGCTAATATTAGACTCGTTAATCATCCATGAGAGGGAAGGAAACTGATCATTTAAACATTCATTATCCCATTGATTGTACGTCTCATCAGGTGCAGGGTAATCATTCAGGGTTGATCAAATAAATTTTCTAATTTAGGGGCTTCCCAATATTGGATTTTTATTTGATTCCATCATGAGTTTGTGACATGATGATTTTGAAGATACTCCATTGGAGAAGACAGAAAGTTGGATTCTAGATTCTTAGGATACACACAAACAGAAATGGGGAAAAGATAAGAGAGATGGGGGTGAGAAGAGAGAAATTGGGGTGTGAAAATGATGATAGTGTCTAAGGTAACTTACTTAGGTCCCTGGAAACAGCGCCAAAATTTGGTTACGCCCAAATTTACCCTACAGGTATGCGGTCGTTGTAGTACAGGTAGGGGTTGAATCCACAGGGATTGAAGAATAAACCGAGAGACACTTTGGTTTTGGAAGGATTTGGCTATGGAGTGGCCAACTATTTGGATTTATTTGATTTTAATAACTACTGATTTAAACTAAAGAAAATAAATTAACACATAAAATTACATAGTCTAAAAAAATTAATGGAGATGAGTTGATCCTAAGTTGTTACTAGGGTTAGATTGGATGTATTTATTTTCTTATAACGTTCGTTTCACTAATTCAAGACGTATCCATAAAATGATATAATTCCTCAACATAATTCACCAATTTACTCCCTACACAATTACAAGGCTAATCAGTAATGCACTTAGAGGATCAATTTAATGATCACTCCAAGGAATTGGATCGTACTAGCACTCGAAATGTGTCATTGTTGAAGTTGGAGAAGATGAAGAAGAAATTAATCATCAAATGGAAATCTAAAATTAATGAAATGATTATAGAATTTTAGATCATAAAATAACCTTCAATATTCCCCATGCAACTCCCTAGGACCAACCCATAAGGGGTTAGCCCTCTATTTATGCTATTAAATAAATGGAAGTGGTAAGTTGACTTAAAAAGCAGAATTGGAGAAGAAAAATAAAACAATGAAACGATCACTCCACCATTGTGTGAATAAATTCACAAGTGATGGTGTGAATAAATTCACACCTTAAAGCAACGGTATCAAAGTCATAAGAAGAAGAAAAGAAAAAGAGGAAATGAAGAACTTTTATTAAGAACTAATGTGATTCATATAACTTATATAAGAATGAAGAACGATTACAACATCAAATGGACAGAAAAACATTACAATGAAAAAAAGAATCCAATATCCCTAAATCCTCCACCACTACTGCCTTAAATAGGAAAAAATGAATTCTTGGATGAGCCCCCAACATCCCATGTGCCATTAATTAATTTTTTTGGGAAAAGGTGGGTGGAACATTAATGTTGATAGACTTTTCCACTTATTTCACCGAAGTTGCAGCCAGCTTGCTTCCACCGGAAAGACGCGCCTAAAGGACCTTCTAGAAGGCCGAATTTTAGTGGTCCCTATAAGACATAAATGAAGCCCCTGATGTCTCATAACAACCCAAAATTGAATCTTCATCTTCGGCCTCCTGAATCACCACCATTTAGGAAGAATTAGCACTATCTCCAGAAGAATTATTTGTTCCTCTATATGTTTTCTAGTCTCCCATGAATTTTGGGCTTCATTGGGCCTGTATTGTGGGCCCCACAGTCCGATCAGTGGGATGATATCCAATCTGCCTTCTCTAGAATTGTTTCTTTTCTTCGCCAAAAATCCTCATCATCCTTTATGAATCCTCCATTGATCCCTAAATGAAAAATGTTCATATTTAAGTTTATACCCATTTCCAAAAATATCAAATTAAAATATGGATAATTACATTCTTTGAAATCAGATGAAACATTGGGCCTAAATTAGTGCATATTAGGCATGGAGTACACAAATGAAGAGAATGGATGTTCAAAATTAAAATCCACTAAATCAGGCCCATAAGATCAAAAATAAACATTTAATACCATTAAAATGTAATGAAAATATGTTTTTTTATTGGCTAATCAATCACATTCTAGAATAATGAACATACTCTTTACATTTGAAACACTTAATTGGAGGATGTAAATTCATTGCATCATTATCATTATTCTCATTACCTTAACATTCAGATGCTTGATGACCTTTCTACCCACACTTAAAACAATTAGGTGTTCCCTTTAGACAATTTTTTCCGTGATTCCTTCCAATATTTGTGCATAAATTAATCCTAATATTATTCCCTCCATGGTCTTTAGAAGTTATTTTGAATTATATCCTTATATTATTATCATAACCAATAGATTTATGGAAATATTCAATCTTTATTTTTTGTAAGAAGAATATGAGGAAGGTAATTACCTAAAAATAGGTTCTTGAATTCATTCCAATCCATGGATTAAATTTTATCTTGTTTCCTCTTATTCTTGATGAAGTTCCACCAATGTTTTTCTTCACCTTCCAAATGATAAGTCCTCAAAAAAACATTTTTTATTCTGAACAATAGAGAATGAAAAATTTATTTTTAGTGGTATTGATCAATTTCTCAGTAACTAGTGGATCCATCATTCCACTAAAATAAGGTGTGTGTTTCCTTAAAAAGGATTCAAGAAAAATTTGTTCCCTCCTTTGTTCATTTGGAAATTTAACATGACTTGTTGATTTATAAGGTTGTATCACAATGATTTTTTTCACTACTTCTTCCATAACATTCATTTTATCAGGGGTGTTCATCATTGAATTGTTCATTTCATTCCACATTAACATATTTTCCTTGGGATATAGCTATTTACTAAAACCATAAATCATAGTGTCAGAAACACTTATCATAGTGGAAAACCACATAATCATGAAAATGAATTTCTTATAAGATGTTTAAATCCCGACACCTTCATAAATATATGACACCATAGGTTTATCCTAGGTTATTCAGAGCCATCATCAATGTAAATCCTTCATGAGGGTTCATGAAGATTTTTTGAGTTTCTAAAGCATATCCTCTGGGAGTCTCACACCAGGTGTGCAACAATGCTCATTGTCGTGTACCAGATTACCCTGATTCCGGCCTGAAACAACATGTTGTATTTTCTACACCTAGTTACATCTATTCTGAAGCCACATCCACTTTAAGATTTCATATAGGGAAATACTTCAAGGAAACCAATCACCCTATCCATTACCAAAATTCTAGGAAATTTTCTTAATTATAGACTAATCTTTATTCTTATCCTTTGAGACATTACCAGACAAATCCTTATAAATATTCCTAAGGATATCCCTAATTTTTTTTCATTCTAGTTACCAATGGTTGACTAAACCTTTCCTTTGATGTCAACTATATTGACCTAGTCATATCATACATGGATATTAAAAACATTTAGATGAATAGTTTACATTACAAAAATCCAAGCCTGATCACAGTAATATTTTAGTGTGTCTAGAAACATTGAAATAAAATATTTTATCCTATTGAATGTTCTTTAACAACTCCTGTAAAGATCTCCGCCTTTTGTACTTCTACCTAAAAACTGTATTCATAACCTAGGGAAAGGAAAAATAAAAAATGGGCGAGCTCAGATGCTCACTTAGGGTAAATAAAGGTAATGAATAAGCATATAATGAAAAAATGGATATGAAACATGAGCATAACATTTTAATATCATAACTATAATATTATAGATCATAATAAAAATTGTAATTTCACAAGACATGGATCATAATATAATTAAGATCATAAGTTATCAAATCATAATATAAGAATAAGACATGGAATTTGGGGTATGTATATTTGTTTATAATGTTTTGAATTTCTATAAGTGAAAATAGGTTCACTCATTAAGTTCAGGACATGAAATCATTCCCCTTAATTAACCAATGAACAAGTAACTAGGTCCATGCATAACATTTTGAATGTGTAATTCGGATCACGCATAACCGAATGGACATGAAACCAAAACCATGCATAAAATTTTGAACATGTAATCTGGTTCATGCATAACATTATGAAGATGTAATAAGGTTCACACGTAAAATAATGTACATGCAACCAGGTTCATGTATAATATTGTGAAACACAAAATAAGGTTCTCTCATTATAGTGTGACAATGTAACCAAGTTCACACATAAACATGTGGACGTGCATCTTGGTCCATGCATAATAATGTGAACATGTAATAAAGTTTACAAATAACTTTATGAACATGAACATAGGTTCACATATAACATTTATAATCCTGAGTCCTCTATCATAACCCAATTCATTGGAGGGAGATTTATGTCCCACCCATATCATAATAACATAATTCATACATCTGCCAAAAAATAAAACATTCATCACATTAGGACCAATTGAAATATGTAGGTTTTATAAACATCAAATCATAACCCATAAAATTAAATATCTATCATTAACATATCATTAAATCATAAACTATAAAAATAGATATGTTTCTTAATCACCTCATGAAAGCATAACTTGTGAAAAGAAGCGAGTTTAAAAATCATATAACTCGTAGAAGATAAAAAAGTTTCACAAACATCATGACATCAAAAATAATCCACTAATAAATATAATATGAATGGAACATTTAGATCATTTCTTATAAATTCCTAACTAACATCAATGGATTCTATCTTATATGGAAAATAATTTTGAAATGTATTTTGAAAACATTTATTGAAGAAAATATACATTGTTTTTTGAAGAAACATTCCATTATAAAACAAAAAATATTTTGAAAACCATTTCCTTGAAAATATAATTGGAATGTTATAAAGAAATTTGTTAAATCATCTTGGAAACGATTTTCTTTTAAAACTTATAATGAATTCTTGAAAATTTTTAAAACATTTCATAAAGTTAAAACATTATTGAAACCCTTTTTATTAGAAAATAGATTTGAATTATTTTAAAGGAATATTTAAAAATAATAAAACATATTTAAAATACTTTTTGTTGTAAATTTTTTTCAAGTATCATTTAAAAACATTTTTTAAAACATTTTTGGAAACAATATTTTAAAAATAAGACATACTTCTAACCGAAGAGAGAAATACGGTCAGATTTTCTTTAAATTTTTTTTAATTATATTTAGTACCAAAGATTGTAAAATGGTACTAATAAATGGATATAACTTGAATAAATAGATTTTAATGAAAATAATTTTTTTAGAGGTGTATTATAATATCTTATAAAAAAAAGGATAATCATTAACAATCTCAAAAAAGTGATGAGATTGTTTCAATAAAATATTATCACTTGGTAATAGGGGATAATACTCACCATGTAAGAAAGAGAAATTACATTAATATTAAAATATCACTAAATTAATTATATTCAAGATATAACATGTAAAAGTTACGAGAATACACCTCAAAAAATCATTTAGGCGCATAACCAAATATGAGTCTCAAATAAGGAAAATTAAGACAAAACGATTTTACCGATTTGGTATCTTTTGAAAAATAAACCCCATGAAATAAAAAGGAATAAAATGGATATATAGAAACTAATAAATTAAATTATATAAATCATAGAATAAATCAATGGGAATTATACACACCACCCAAAATTAATGGATGTTGAATAAAGAAAGTATCTCCTGGAAATAAAAATTGAGATGAAATTGCATTTCCTTGTGTCTTGACTCTCTTCGTACTCAAACAAGATTCCTATATAATAAATTTAAGTTAATTATTAAAATTTTATAGAATAATAATATTATATATAATTCCAAATATGTTTTATTTAATACCTTATATTATCTACTTATTAACAATCCTATGTTAAGGTTTCAATTCAAGTAATATTCACTTTGTTCTTTACATGTGTCTTAATTTGTTATATGTTTTCTCCTTATAAATATATCACAATTTACTAAAATTAAAACATGATGTAAATATAATTTACATATATTATATATATATTATAATAATATGTATAATATAATCGTATAAAATGTAATACATCATTCATGGATATGGTAAACCGTACGTACGCACGAACATTGTTTCCAATTTTATTGTCACATTGAAATAAATAAATTAAATGAAATATAATTATATATATATATGTCTATGAATATACATCCTTATTAAATTATATTTATTATATCTTCTATATTATATAATTTCACTAAATCCATACATAATACATTCCATGTTTTGTGCGAACGAATCAAATCACTTTGAGGGGGCAGCAGTCCACACATCCTCAAATGAAATTATCTTAATTACACCAAATGGAAAGTAAAGAATCTGGGTTTTAAAATTAATAAGTTATATTAAATACATAATAAATATAATATATGGCATATATAAATATATTTTCCATAATAATTTCTACCATGGGATTTGGTAAAAGAAAAATAAACAATCATCCTTTAGTGAGGCGGTAGTTCTTCGTACACTTAAACAGTATGTTCATTATCCATTAGATGGATGTGTGTGTATGTTTAGGTCTAAACCTTAGAATAAAAAATCCTATTATATTTAAGATACTATTGTTTTTATTAAATCATTCAATAAAGATACTGGAGGTGGTGGAGAAATTAAATAAAAGAAATGAGATTGGGAGAAGGTGTTACCTCTGAATCGGGTAACTCCTTTTGGTCTGTACCAAAAGGACTCCTTGAATTAATTTCTAATTAAATTTAGTCCTAAAGGATGAAGGTATGTTTGTTTTGAAGTGTATTGGGATGATATTTTCCAATACTAAGTGGTTTTAGAGCTGTAAAGAATAGGGATAGGTGGTGGCCTTTATAAGGAAGGGAAATGACACACTTCAAATGTTTGAAAATAAGTTAGGTGTACCCATGTTTTTACACAAAAAAAGTATTAAAAACCCAAAATAACGCAATAATGGAAGGTTTTTGGATGCAATGTGACCATAAAATGGGTGTTATAGAAGTGGATAAGTCATTTGGGCGCTTAAATTTATGGTCGATTCCCTTATTAAGCTTAATCATTGTAATTAATGTTTACTACATTCACTAATCATTTTAAAAAAAACTAAGGTAAAATTATTAAAAATTATAAATTATCCTGATTACGAATATGGAATCAATTTTTCCCAATTCCAATTATATATGTGGTAGAAATTAATTTAAATTTAATCTCGTGGATTGGACGACACTGCGGGTTTTTAAAGTAAAAATATCCAAAAATTAGCTAGGTTTTTATACCCAATTTCAAAGTGAAATTTATTATAATGACCTAAATTGGATTTATTGATAAAAATATTATCTAATTAAAATTTTAAACAAATTTAAAATAAAATATAATGATATAAAAAAAATTATGAAAAAGTATTTTTCAATTAAAATTTAGTAGTTTTAACTATTCATTAAAAAATTAAACCTAATAGAAAAAATACGAAAATTTTATCCTAACCAAAATTTTAAGATATTATTTTTAAAATTAATTTTATTTTGACATATTAAAAATATAAATGTTCCAAAAATTGGATTTAAAATAGGTTTTCCATTAAAAGGCTGCAAAACAACTTTTATTAAAAAATAGGTTTTTTTGCATAAAATTGGGTTTGTTTATATCTTATGTCTATCAAATAAATTGGATGAATATAAAAAATATTATATTCAATATTTAACATATATATAACATTAATCTAACTCACTAATTGTAATTAATTTATGTTAATATGGTAAAATAGTTCTATGGCCATAAAAATTATAATATTTTCTTTTATATTCAATTGGTTTTCATATTCATTTCTAATTAATTGGAAACTAATGAATTGTTATTATATTTCTTAAAAAAAGATACTTTCATAAATTTGTTGATATTTTTCATAAAATCTAATTTAATGGTTTGGTAATATCTTTTTATATTAAATATTAATATTTTTAAAATATATTATTTTTCAGTAAAACTCGGCCTTGTATATTACGTAAGCTAACAAAAAAATCATTCATGTTTGTAATGTAAGCTAACATCGTTTTTCCATGTAGAGAAATCTAAAATTTATGTTGTGTGTAGTGAAAAATTTACTTGGTGTTGAGTATAACGCAATCCAAACATGGTGCTTTAACATAAAATGAACTATTTTCTGTGTTGCATGAAATGAAAAATATCAAAATGTTAAATTAATTAGAAAAATAATTATAAAAAAATTTAGGGTGTTATAAGTATGGAAGTAGATATGGTTTGGTGGTAGATCTATCCAGGTGGTAGATCTATTTTTAAGTAAAGGTGGATATATTGAAATAATGATGGATGTTCGCAACAGTAGATCCTTCATTGGTAGATTCTGGAGGTAGATGTAAACCACTTGTAGATCTGATTAAAATACATGTATATCATTATAGCCAATGGTATATCTCATTACACTAATTTTAGATCTTCATAACGAATGATATATCTTAATAACTAAGGGTATATTTCTACATTTCTAGATTTATTTACAAAATGATGTACTGTCATAAAATACAAGTCTTATTAGAAACATATCAAACATGATATGGGATCCTTAAAAAATATGTCCAAAAAAATCTCTCACTTTCTGATGATCATAAATCATGTAATTTTATAACCTTGTATAAAAAATACAGACATAATAAGAGATGAATTTTAAAGTTAATGGTCTACTTAACATCTCAAAGTGCTTATGTGAGATGCTCAGTTTGAATTTTGAAATAGAATTAGAATTAGAAACATAAATGGAATCCAAAATTTTCTCCCCCTTTTTGGATTATAAAATAATTAGGATGGGAAGGAAAATAGATACATAAATAACATAATAATAATAAAAGATAATAATTATCAAAATACATAATTCAAGGATTACATCTCCAAAGAAACACAAGGTAAAAGAAATTTCCAATCAAAGACTAATCCTAGTCAGAATCAGTCTTAGCTCAATGGGATTTTGGATAAACTAGATATTTTACTATTCTAGAGACCTAAGGCACAAATGTAGAAGTTGAGGGAGCATAAGTAGATGTATGAAGCTCCCTGACCACAATAAGCCTTAGGTGTTAAATAGCTTCAGCTTGTGACATGATAAAATGTAGAAACTAGGGAGACAGGGGCGAGTAAGATGGTGTAGAGATGAATGTCGACATAATAATAACCTATAGTTATAATACTACATACCTAGAAACATTATATAAATTTATTTATCAAATTAAAAAAACTCAATAAAATTTTCTATCTCTCTCCATTATTAGGAAGAATCTATTATTCTCTTCCATAAAAAGTTTGAGCAGAGGGGATAAGACTTTATTCTAGTTCACTTGTTCTTTGAAGTCCCTACTCCCAAGAGGCATCCTTCAGTTTTCAATGAAAATTTTTAAATTAAAATTAACCTCATTCTTGGTATAAATTCTGGAAATATATCCCTTTATTTCTTCCATGATAGCCTCTATATCACATAGAGATTTAGTCAAACACTCCCAATAAAAATTATATATATGATCTCTATGTTTTTTAATTCTAGGAAGGTCCTATTGATGAGATGAAATGAGGGCTCCAAAGATGGAAAGTAACTCCTATATTTCTGTAGTTATTATTATCTCAACATAAAAAGATGATTTAGGAGGTGGAGTAGTTCATGTAGAGTAAATATCTAGATTTAAGGTTTCCAACCTCTCCATAAGGGATGGAAAATCCGCAAAAAAAAACAGGCTCTGTTATCCTCCATGATAGACATCATTACATTCATATCATTTTACAATATTATATTCTCAATATCAACTTCTGGAATCTTCAGAACCATCCTAGGATGAATTTGGAAGATAACTAACTCATTGATATTCTTTTTATCTTCCTCAATATGTAGGGTGACTCTAAAATATTGGGATCTAAAAACATCACTGCAATCAGAAATAATCCTTTATCTAAAATCATCCAAATAATCTCTTGTAACATATCCTGGATGGATATAAAGGGGTATGTATAGGTGAGGAGACCCTCTAAGAACTAGTCTATGCATCCTCTGCATGATCAAAAATATTAGTAGGATCATTAGAAGGAAAACATTCCAACTGACTAGCTGCATCAATCCTCTAAATCTGGGATCCCATAGGATCTTTTCTAATAACTAATATGTTAGTTCTAGCATGATTTGGAAGATTTACATAATCTTCGTCACTATAAACATCCTCACTACCCGAATCAGGATAAGAGACACATAATAGTTTGGAACCGGTAGATTAATTCCCCATAGATGTTGCATCATCCTTAGAAGAGGTAGCCGGATCATCTCTATGAACTAGCTTCTGGATGACAAGAACTAGTGGTTCCTCCCCATAAAAATATTATTTTTTCTTACATCAAATATAAGAAAAATACCTATAAGGTTTAAGACAACCATTTATTTCTATAGACCTACATGAAACAAATACAATTGGGGATGGATGTGACTATTCTCTCCCAACATTATCATCATCATCCTCATCAAATTCTAAGGCAAGACTCCAATCATAAATACCATCTTTAGAACCATCATAAACATCAACTATTTCTATTTAGGACTCAGAAAGTCTCCTCTTATTCTTCTTCAACAATAGGCTCTCTATTTTAGGGAGGTAAATAGAAGGTCTAGCAGCTCCATTAGAAATATATGGAATCTTGGCCACATCAGGGCCACTCTATTCCTCAATATAAACAACTATATATTCTTCCACCTCATCTAATTATTTTTTTTAAACATGCACTGATGTTGGTGGTGTTAAAGAAAGGTGATATAAGGCATAAAAATATATTTTAGTCTCTAATCAGGCACTAGATGGATGGTTTCATATAGATGATGAATGTCTCATATGGGAGTGTAGAAAATGGGAGTTCTTGGGTTGTCCTCTCTATTCACCTTCAGATGTTAAATATAAATATTAAGGCCTAGAATAGGGATAATACAAAAGATGATCTCAGTATAGAAGGTATCTAGGGGGAAATTTGAAAGTTAGAGGAGGGTCTCTATGAATGATGAGATGACATTGGTTTTTTCTCCTTAATGATAAAACAATCATGTTTGTTGAGAAACTTTTGGAGAATATGTGGATTTATAGGATGAAATCGAGAGCATTGTGCCTCAAATTGGGGGCAATAATGCCACATTCTTCCAAGAATGATTAAAGGATAATATGAAAAATATGATAATTGATTTAGAACATGAAAATTTTTCATTCACTTAGGATGTGTATCTAGCTGGGAGATTGGTTCTGGAACACTTTGAAGACCTACTAGAAGGAAAACATATCCTTAGTGGTGATGGACTTGGCATATCTAATGAGGAGGAGGATTTCATTGATTGTATATAGGGGCATTTGGGGATCACTGAAAATTAGTTTTTGGTTGACGTATTGAAGGAGGAATATATCAAGTAGTCCATTTTCAAACTGAAGTATGAAATTGCATCAAACACTAATGGATTTCCATGTGCAATCTAGTTTTTTATTGCGGGAATTCCTAAAGGTCCAAGATATGGGAGCGGTGCATGATTTTTTTAAGGTAGTTATCTTACCTGATGGGTGTGTTCATTAAGTTTTGTTTTAATAACAAAGGTAAAAGACCCTATGAAAATTATACTGTACAAGTTAGAATTCTTGTATAATTTCTCTTATAAAATTATTTCCAGTCTAATATCTAAGAGGATGAGAGGAATTATTCCAAGTATTGTCTCAAATGTGATTCATGGTTTTGTGAAATGAAAAATGAATCCAATGGGAAACTGGTATTGCCAAATAAATAGTGGGGGGAATTAACAAGTGGAAAATCAGATCCAATGTTATCATCCAAGTAGACATGGAAAAATCCAATGACAGACTTGAATGAGGATTTATTATTTGTGTTATTAGAATATTTGGCTTTCATGAATGGGGTTTCAACCTATGATATAGATTTTATTCTTCTCCATTTCTCCCTATCTCAATTTAGTGAAAGGTTTTTGGCTTCTTCAAAAATGTGTTTGGAATTAGGAAGGTGGATCTATTGTATCTCTACCTCTTCCTTCTAGACTAGGAGTTACTTTTTGGGATTATTCATAAATTCCTTTTGGAAGATAGAATGTCTCCTTTTATCAATGGATATAAGAGAAATATTATTTCTCATATTTTATTTTCTGATTATTTTTTTCCTTTATGAATGGATGTTTTAGATCCATAAAAAATTCCATGAGAATCATGCCGATTTAAAGAAAAGTGAGCAGCCAAAACATCAATATGTGGAATATTAACATTTTAATATCACAAAAAATTTATAGAAGACATGGGGGTGGAATTTAGGTGATCATTGGTATTCAAAGGAGACAACTCCCAATGACCTTTCTTAGGGCCCCTATCTCTAATAGTCGAATGAAAATAAGCTCTTTGATTATATCATCAAAAAGATCATGGAAAAAATTTGAAACATGAAGAACTACTATTAAACATTTAGAGGGATGGTAATGTTGACAAATAATGTGTTAACATCAATTACTATGCATGTTTTATCTATTATCATCCCACTAAAGATGAAAATCACCAAGATGGAAAATATCATGACTAATTTTTTATGGGATGACAATTAGGTGGGATGAGGTCACTGGGCCTTATTGAAATGCTTGGACAAACGGATCAAGGAGAGTGGAAGGGGAAAATTCAATGTCACTGAAACCATGAACTCTATTCAGGCACAACATTCATGGAACATGATTGAAGGAAAATATTTATGTGTGTGATTTATTATTTAGATGAATGGTGAAATATTGGAGGACTTGACATGTCAAAACATGAAGTTATCGAACCTCACTATGTGAATGTTGAATCATATGGAATATCTTCATGAGTATACATTTTAGATTATGGGAAGAGTTGATATAAACCTATAGAAGGATAATTAGGATGGAGAGAGACTATATTTCTCGGGGTGTCTAGATTTTTATATTTCATTAAAATATGTGATCAAGACCCAAATTTTATAGGGAACATTATTAATAAAGAAGAGATGGTGACCATAGAAAGTATCAGTATGGTTGACGGTCCTTATCAATGCTTCTTTACAGGTTTGATCTCAAGAATATTTAACAGTCAAGTCTATAGATCTATATTTCATGAGTGGAGATAGTAGGATGAGTGGGAAATGAAGCTTTGGAGTAAATAAATCCCTAATAAAATGAATTTCCCCATCTAGATGATTTGGAAAAAGGAAATTTGGATGAAATTAAACATTCAATATGAATGGGTTAATATAGAATTTTGGTGCTATTTTGTGATAGACCACAATTAGAATCTATGATGTACCTATTTTTTCATGGTGATTGGGTTATAAGAATATGAGATTTTAGGGTGAAAATATTGGAAATCTACAGTGATGGGAATTACATGAATGATCTTCTCACTGACTGCTTCCATGGAATGGGGACCCAAGATATATAAATAAAGATAATCTATTTAATATTTGTAGAAATCTGTTGGAATATTTGGGAAACAAGATAATGGAGAGAGATGGGGTATAAGATGCTCCTTAATTTTTTCCCAAATGCTAAAAAAGGTACTTATTATTGAGCTTTGATAAATTATTCGAGGTGGGTTGAAATGTTCTATGTTGTGTAGGCTTCCCAGAAGACCTTGAGTGAGTTTTGGATCATGCCATGATAACTAGGGTAGATGAATTATATCGATCCCTCCAACTACGTTCCTAAAGCTAAAGATGGATGGTTCTAATATGGGTAGAGAAATGAGGAGAGGTAATATGGTGATAAGTAGTATAGTTTTGATAAACATTGGTTTTATTTGTTTATATGGTTCTAGTAGCTCCATTGGTTGTGGAGATCAGAGCCACGCATGTAGGCATTTCACTATATAGAAAGTTCAATATTTTGGTCGATGAAATTGAGTCTGATTTAGATGTGTTGGTTCTGATTATTCAATGGAAAGCGGACCCTCCATTAAAATTGGTTTATTATGTTAGGAACTGCAGATAAAAAATCATCCAAGTTTGTATTTTTTGTAATGTCTAGAGTGAATGGAAATTTGCAGCAAATGGGTAAGATCATGAAGGTAAGAGATTTAAGTAACTCTTTGTCTAAAATAGCTTGGGTGCCTTTCCAAATGACTACAAACACATTACCCATGGAGCTTCTCTCATACTTCTTCGTTTCATTACACTATGAATATTTTTAATTTATCTCTCTATTTTCAGTTTTTTTATTCCTCATCCTTTTCTTAAAAAAAATAATTTTTAGTCAATCATCAACAAAGACCTTAGCTTCTAACATGGTAGAGATCATCTTACTATAGATTAAATAATTTGATTTGGATGATACTTACTCATCTAAATAATATCTACCATAATATATCTACAAAGATTTGTTTTACCCCCTCTTTTAATTAGAAATAAAATAAATATTTACTAATTCATCATCATTCTAAAATATCCTTTCTTGGGACATAACATATACTGAATAAATTTGAACACAATCCTATACTCATCATCGTGCTCTATAGCAACAGGTCTTCTCATTATATGATTTTTAGTTAACATCATTAGTGGATCCTCATAGATTAATAACTCACTATCACATGGTATAAATGATTTATAGTCATCAGAGACACCTTAGTGAGGTAAATTGATAAATATTTTCCACTCATTTCAAGAAAGTCTTACTTTTAACAAATAACCATACTTAGAATGAGATATTTCTTCTCACCAAAGTAGTAATCATTAAACTAATAAAAATGGTGAACCATACTTGGAAATAATATTCTATAATTCCATGAAACCCATTCCATCCATCTCTTATCGTCAATCACATTTACCTCCAATGTCTCTCTGTAAATTATCCATTATGTTTCTACCTCTATCTCTGCAAAAACAACTTCATTTGTAAGCTGAGGATTCTTTAGTTCAACTACATGACATATTGATTCTCTACAGAACATATTCACTAGATAAAATCCATAAATATATGGAACTAAGGGGTCCTCACTCCCACTATTACACTAAATATAAATATGAATTAGGAGATATAAGATGGTTGATGGTCAGAAGAGAAGTAAAGTTAAAAGGGTTCGAAAGGTATGAGCGAGAAAGAGTGTTCCAAAATAAGACAAATGTTCAAATTTATTATTTAAGTATTTCATATATTAAAATTTAATATAATTTAAATAAATAAAATAAATTAAAATTTAAACATAAAAAATTTGGATCTATAGAACATAAAAATAGAGACTCTACTGGTGGATCCCAATGGTGGATCCCCAACGGTGGATCCCCAATGGGAGATCACCAGTGGTAGATCCACAATAGTGGATCCCTAATGGTGGATTCCCAATGGTGTATCCCCAATGGTGGATCTTCCAATGGTGGATCTTCCAATAATGGATCTTTAAATGTTGGGTCTTCTAATGGTGGAAATTTGAAGATAAAGGATTAAACAAAATTTATCATTCCTATTTCATGCCCGATATAGTTTAATCTCTCATAATTAATGGGTTTCATAAAAATATCATCAATCTAATGTTCAGTCCCTAAGAATTCATGTGTTATACCACCTTTTTGGAAATAATCTCTCAAAATGTGGTGTATTGAATCAATATTTTTTTACTATAATGAGATACATGGTTCTTGGAAATATTTATCACAATTTTGTTATCAAAACATATAGGGACATGTCTAAATTAATATCCATAATGTTGAAAAGTGCGTTTTGTCCAAAAAATATTTACATATAAACTTTCCTTAGCTATGTATTTAGCTTCAACAGTGGTCAATTCAAATAAATTTTTATTTTTACTACACCATGATACTTGTGACTTTCTTAAATTTTGACCTATTCTAGAGGTGATTTTTCTATATAACATATAGCCACAAAATTCTACATCTAAATAATTCACTAAATTAAGGGCTTTTCCTCTAGGAAAAAATGGTCCTAAATTAGTTGTATACTTGAGGTATTTTGAAAATTATTTTTTCAAAATTTAAATGAGATTATTTACTATTTTCTTGAAAATGAGTGAAAATACACACACTAAACATAATATTTGGTAAACTAGTAGTTAATTATAATAATATTAAAATCATACCACTATAACTAGATTGATCCACTGACTTTCAAGTTTCATCATTATCCATATTACAAGTTGTACTTATTGGAGTGTCACTGCATTTAGTTTTATCCATACCAAAAAGTTTTAGAAGATATTTCGTGTACTTACATTGATTTAAAATAATCCCATATTTATTTTGAAAATTTTAAAGACCAATAAAGAATTTATGTTCTCCCATAAAACTCATTTAAAATTAACGTTGCATCATCTTTGAAAAATATGTTTACAAATAATTTTTATAAGATAAAAATAATAATACAATGAACATAAATGTTAACTACTAAAAAATATTTTAAAATGAATTTTTTAAAAATAATAAGATTAGTTATTCCATTTAAAAACCAATTATTAATTATAAAAATTTGATCTTGTCAACTAATCTCTAAGAGAATGATTTAGACTATGTAAAACATGATTTAATTTGAAAACGTAATTTGTAAAATAGTAATTTTGAAATCTCATGGGTTGTTCAACAAAAACATCCTCAACTATATAACCATTTAAGAATAAAATCTTGATAAACATTTTATATAGTTTGAAATCAAAATTCAATACATAAGAAGGTATCATTATAATGGTCTAATGTCTAGCTACTAGAGACAATTTTTCCCCATATTAAATACCCTCTTCCTGACTATATTCATATAAAACCAATCAAGATTTATTTCTAACTATAGTGTCTGAATAATATACTTTGTTTCTAAAAACCCATTTAATTATAATGATCAGAGTGTCTTTTGGTCGATATACTAGTTCCCAAAATTTATTTTTTCAAATTGATTTAGTTCATCTTATAATTATATCTCCCAGAATTCATCATTAATTTCAACATAGATAATCTTAGGTTTAAGCTAAGATAGGAAGATTAATGTTTGACCATATTTCTGAGGAAAGTTCTAGTTTTTTCTCATCTATATATGTCTCCAAATACAACATCTAGAGGATGGAATCTATTAGTCCTTAGTTATATTAAAATAAAGACTTGTTATCTCATTTTCTTCAAAAGTTGTTGGTTTAGGTCCAAGTTGTTTCTCTAAAATGGATGAGGTTTCTTCTTATTTTAATGAACTGTAAAAAGGTTGGGAATTGTTATTCCAATTTTAATGATCATATCGAAGGTTGTATAAAGGGGAATTATGCTTCTGTGGATCTATTTCATCAAATTTTACATGAACACATTCCTCCACAATATTTATTTTTTTATTTATATCCATATATTATTTACAATATAATGAACATCCAAGTAATATTCCTTCATCACTCTTGGGAGAATGTTTTTCAATATTATCCTTTTTATTAATAATAACAAATTTTTAACAAAAAATGATAAAGTAATTAACCATTGGTTTTCAACCAATCCATAATTTATATGGGTTTTTCTTTAAGATATGACATATTAAAACTCTATTAATTATATAAAAAGCTATATTCAAAGCCTCCCCCAAAATATAAATAGGAATGTCATACACATTTAGCATGGTCCATCAAATTTATTTAAGAGTTCAATTTCACTTTTATACTAGACCAGTCTTCTGTTCTGTCCTTGGAGATGAAAAGTTATAACTATAGAAAATTTGTCATAAAAATCATTCAAAATATTGATTTTGAAACTCAAATCCATGATCACTTATTAATTTCTCAATTCTAAGTCCACTAGTATTTCCAATAAATTTATCATACATGATAAAATAGAAACATTATTCACTCTTTTGATATAGAAATAACACTCATGTATATTTTGAAAACTCATCTACAAAACATAAAAATAGTTCTTACCGATTAATATATAAACTCTAAAAGGTCCAAATAAATCTTTGTGAACCAAATCTAGAGGTTGAGAAGTTGAAACATAACTATCTGATTTGAAAGTGATTTGGTGCCATTACCCTTTTTGACATAGGTAATAGAATTAATCATTTTAGAATTATAGTTTATATAGATTATTGACTAACCCTTTCCCAGTAAGATTTCTAATTGAGTGATTATTGTAATTGCCTAGTATATTATTCCAAGGGAAATATTATTTTTGAAAGGAATTTAGATATAAAATATTATGAGAAATTAATGAATCTAAACTAAAATAATATACAATATCATTTCTTAAAGTTGTAAAAACTAAATCATTTTTGAATCAAAAACATTCCAAGAATTAGTTTTAAATTAAACATAAAACTCATCATAAAATACTTATGATATATGAAAAATATTATACTTTAATCCATATACAAATAAAACAATAGGAATTAAAATAGTTTTAAAGTTAATTATTCGACCTAATAAAATATTTTTCCTTTGGCATCATCCCCATAAGTGAAATGTCCATCGTCAACCATGATGAGGTTTTGGAAACATGAATAATCAATAGTCATGTGTCTATAATATCCAATGTCTAGATACCATAAGTTCCTAGAAGATATTTTTAATTAGTATTCCAAAAATAATACTTTTACAACAAAAACTGACTTTGGTTACCAATTATTCTATGGTCTATAAATGTTAGTAATCAAATAATTAGGAATCTATAATTTCTTATCATTTTTCCTATAATAATATTTTATAATTTTTAGAAATAAAAAAATTGTTAGGTCCCGAATAATATAATCTAATAATAGATATTTCAGAACTAGAATGAGGAATAAAATTAATTTTAATTATCATTTTTTTCCAGGTTGAAACCCTATCCATGTAGTATTTGGTAGAAGACTTATTTCCAAGAATCTGAGTAAGAGTATTTCTTCAATTTGAATATCTTTCTATATCCTTCTTCAGTTTCTCATTAGATTGTTTTAAATCATTTTTCTCATTTAGAAACTAATCATTTTTATCTTTCTCAATAGTATTATCAGTTTTAAAACTAGAATTCAAATCATGTTTCTTATTTAAAATATTAAATTTATCTTTAAATTCATTAAAATAAACCTCAATAATATTATAGTATTTAAAAATTTTGTTATTAGTCGTGTTTTCATCACTGTTTTCATCACTAGAATTATTTGAAATTTGAATAGGATATAAAATAAAACATTACATACATCTGATGTGTTTTTCATAAAGAAGATGTTGGCTCTAGTATGGTTGTATCCTCTACCTTAATTACATTCACTTGAGCTCTCCTATGAGTCACTCAAAGTTTATTTCATAGCTTTCTTTTACCTCTTATCCTTATCTATGTATTTATTCTTTAATATTATATTAGAAAAATCATCTTTTTCATGATTTTTTATCATATATTCATAGAATACTATTTTATTCATAGTATCAATATTTGTCAAGTATTTTATACAATTGACTCTATTATCATACTTTCCATTATTAATTGGTTTCTAGAAGAACATTTTCCTTTTGTAGAACATTTTTAATCTTCTAACCAAGTGAGTCATTTATTCATCATTATTAGAAGGTGACTCTTACTCACTATGAACCCTCAGATTTGATCTTATCTTTTTATTTTAAGTTGGTGGATTTTAAGGATACAGATATCTCCTTATGGTTATCCTCTTCCACTTAGTTTACATTCAGTTCCTCATTATACATTATGAGAATTCCAATCAACTCTTTAATAGGAAAATTTCTTACATAATAGGACTCCTGGATTGAAACTGAAGTTCCTCTCCATCTCTCTAGAAACACCTCAACATGTGCATCACTTGATTTTTATTAATAATTTTTTTCCATGTGAATTCACTATATTCATGATATCATTGAACCTAAGATACATATCATAAAAATTTCATCCATTTTCATTAAATGTTTCATATTTAATAGTATAAGTATTTAATAGAATTTCTTTTACATTAGGTGTCCCTTCATGAGAAGCAACTAAATTACCAAAAATTTCAAAAGCATTAGAAGAGGAAGAAATTATATTAAATTATTCATTTCCTAAATCATTTTATTAATCATTCATGGATTTACAATTATTATTATGAACTTCTTTATCAAGATCACCCAATGTTAATCAAGCAGTTTTCATAAATTCATATTATTCTACAATGAATGTATAGATTTTGATACCCATGATTTCAAGATGAATTTTCATTTTAATCTTCCATTGAGAATATATTGTTCCATTAAAATAATGAGTCCAGTTTTTAGTAGATCAATCTTGTCTATTATTATACATAAATAATTAAATTTAGAAATAATAAAAATTTATTAACATTAAAAGACATCTAAATCAAAATTTAAAAGATATTTGAAAAATACTTTGATGAAAAATATTGTTCATAGTGAGTAACTCAAGAGGTGGGTGAATTCAGTAACTAATAAAAATTTATGTTAAAAAAATATAAAAAAAATTCCATCAAATTAATCAAAAAATTCCATTTAATAAAAATAGTATGATTATATAATTTTGATATTCTCAAAAAGGTATTAGGTATTAGTTAAAACAATTTTTGAAATTACATTAACTTTTGATACTAAAATACTTAATTAAACACTTTATATAATAATTTGTTAATAATAACTATCAATGTGAGGTTTTGTTTACAAATTTAAATAAAAAATATGGTTTTATCTTTGAAATGAAAAAACAAAAAAAATATATCACACAATGGAATCAAATAATGGGTTCAATATCTAGAAAATACTTAATCCCCTTTACTTTTAAATCAATTATTTCTAAGAGTTTTATTGTAAAAATAATCATATCCACAACCTGGATCAGGTATTACAAACAACATCACATAGGCTCTCTAGTGTGAATTCCACATTGATAGTTATACATGTGATGAAAAATAAATAAAGGCAAAGAAGTCCCTCTTCCACAGTTTGCATGGGTATACAAATAAGGAACATTTAGATATTGTGTCTAGAAAACTATATTTTAAGCATAAGAGACAGTGTGTAAAAATAAACAGATTAATAAAATACACTACTGAAATGATAGGCATATATAGATAATGAAAATAGTATAGATAATAAAAGAGTGTAATGATATATCTATATTGCTTCGATTATTTTGAGGTCTATGGAAATGTCTTGTAATGGTGATCCAACAATTTCATCAAACATTGTAAGAAAAAATTTATTGGAGGAGTTTGATGAAATATTTCGTTTTCAATATTTTGAAGTTCAGAACAAATTCCACGCATTTATCTTAATTAATCATAAGAATGATTCTTGTTTATTCAGTGTATCTCACACCATTAGTCGTTATCTTTTCATTCATTCGCTACACCACACATATGAGATAGAAATTTCAAATAAATAGCTCTTCATGTAAAAATATCCTATGAAGAATAATAAAAAAGATATATTGGATCCTCATACAGAGTAATAAATCAATAAAACGTTGACTTGTTATTCAATTCATCCATTGAGTTGTTTAGTAACAATGATTAATAAATCCATGTTATAATTTCTACATTTAATATCTTAAACTATCCATTTGAGGAATTAAATTTGATGAGTGACTAAATAGAAATGGTAGCATACTATTTGTAGAGCATCATTCACAGTATCACTGACCAATGGTATATCAACTGAACTAGCGGTAGATCTACTCTGGTATTATATTAGGTCTGGGAGTAGATCTGGTCTGGTTGTAGATCTAATATGGCGATAGATATAGTCTACTATTAGATATGGTTAGGTAGTAGATCTAGTCTAGCGGTAGATTTGGTCTGGCAGTAGATCTCATCCGGTGGTAGATCTGGTCAGGTAGTAGATCGATTCTAAACTAACGATGGAGTTTTTGACCTAATGGTTGATATATGAAATTGTATATCTATCATTGGTAGTTTCTAATAGTATATATAATCCATCAGTAGATCTTATTAAACTAATGGTAGATCATCACATTCAATAGTAGATCTATTTATACTAATGCTAGATCTTCATAACTAATGATTGATCTTCATAACTAATGGTAAATATGTACTAATCCAAATTTCTTCACAAAATGATTTACTACCATAAAACATTAACCTTATTATAAATATAATAAACATGATTTTGTATCACTAAAATAAGGAGGTTCCAATTGAAATTATTCCAAGTACATAATTAATTTGTAGAAGTACAAGATCAGTTAGAGAACAAGAACGGTATGGTTTTCCAGTAATTGATTATTAGTGACTAATTATTAGTTGATAGTAATGATCCTTTAACCTACAAGGAAGAATTATGTGGAATATATGTTTCCAAGTGGAAATATGCAAAGATTTCTAAAATGAATTCCATTTACCAAAACCAAGTCTGGATTGTGGTTGATCCTTCAGTGGATATAAATCCCATTGGTTAAAAAAGGGTATTGAAGAAGAACCTATACATAGATGGAAAAGTTAGTACCTAATGTTTTGATTGGTTTCAAAAGGGTTTAAACAACATCATGTCCTTGAGTACGACAAAAACTTCTCTCCATTTTTAATACTAAAATCTATATGAATTCTATATTCCATTATGGCTTACCATGAATATGGAATATGTAAAATGGATTTCAAGATAACTTTCCTTAATGGAAACTATATTTCATATTTCTATATAACTCAACCCAAAGGGTTTGTTACTCTAAAGGATTCCAACAACTTATTAAAATTTAGAAAATTCATTTATGGATTAAATAAATTATAAAGGTCATGGAATATTCATTTTGATGATTCCATAATGGAATATGATTTTATAACCAACGAATTTGATCCTTTTGTCTACAAACATTTTACTGAGAGTGAAACTATTTTCTTAATAGTATATGTCGATGAGATATTACTTAGTACAAATAAAATACTTTTTTTACAGTCATTTAATGAATAGTTGAATAAAGGATTCTCCATGAATGACTTTAGTGATGCATCATATATTCTTACGATTAAAGTACATCATGATAGATTTAAGAGAGAGCTCGACCTATGTCAATCTAGATTAATTAAAAAAATACTAAATAGATTCAGCATAGAACAATACAATGGGGATTTTTTCCAATTTCATATGTTATTTATCTTTCAATAAAGATGTTTCCGTAGACACATGAGAAAATAAATAGAATGGTATGGATTCCATATGCATCATCGATTGGGTCAATCATGTATGATATGATATAAAGTTTCCCAGATTTCCCATATGCATTAAGTGTGGTAGGAAGATATCAAGATGACCCAGGTGACCTCCATTGGATGTTAGTAATGAATTCCCATAAGTATTTAAGCCATAATAATAATATTTTCTTGGTTTATTGATGATATGAGGAACTAGTCATCATAGGATATTAATATTCTAGTTTTCAAATATATCATGATGACATGATTTCATAAATAGGATGCATATTAACTTTGAATAGTGGTTTTTTGAGCTGAAAGAACTCAAAGAAGGCTATGATTACATATTCTACAGCAGAGTCTAAGTTTATTGAAGCTTTTTAGGTAGCTAATGAATCAATATAGATGTAAAAATTCTTCCAATATATTGACTTAGTACCTTTTGTTAATGATCCTATCAAAATCTATTATGATAATTCTATAGTGGTGGTTCATGCAAAAGATCCAAGGTCACAACAGTGTAAAAATATCATTCTTTAGAAGTATCATCTCTTGAGATATTTTTCTTAGAGATTTGAGGTTTCAGTAAGTAGTTTCTCCATGAAAAGTAATATAACAGACCCCTTTACTAAATCCTTGACTCTGTAAAAACATTATTATCATGTGAGGTCTAGTAGACTATATACCAAAGGTATTTGGATCATGTCCATGTAGGATTTTATTTGAGTTTCTGTCCAAGGAAGAACAATATTTACTTTGATTACACATATATTTTATGTATTAAATATTAATAAAACTTATTAATTCAAATTGATCATTATTATTTTTAACTATAATGTAATATTTTCCTAAAGTTTATGTCATGTTGACATGTTCATAGTAGTTCCCCCCTGTGATGATAACCTTGAAGTGATATAATGATATTATTAAATATTGTTTTCTGGTTAGATAATGTACTGTGATGCGAAATATATTATATATATTATCAGGTGTGATTACTCGTAAGTGTATGAGCCTTCTTATCATGATGTTAGAACTTAGTAATCTCTAATATGGATGATTTTGAGAACAAACCCACCAGTAGTAATTCTCCATTTTTTGGTGTCATTAGATGTTCTTATCTATGATCATGTGTAATGGTCCTTATAATTTAATATTATTATTAATTCATGTCATGACTCAGGAACATATATTTTCTAATAATAACTTTGATTCCATATGTTCATGGAGAGGTAGTGTACATTGGTTTCATCGCAATTGACATGTCATTAATATATAAGTCTAGGAAGGATTTTTCCCTTATATCTTTATGAAGGCTGATATCACAACCCTTTGATTAGAATTGAACTAACTCCATAAATTCCATATAAATTATTAAATGAAGTATTTATTTTATATATTCAAAGAATGATGTATCAAACATATATTGTTAAATAGTGAGTGTTTATATGTGGTTTTCATCATTACAACATTAAGTTATTTATATTGAGTTCCTTGACCCATTGAATGATACTAATCTTGGACCTTAGGCAAGATCATCTAATGCCATTGAGAATCAATCCTAGATGGCCACAATCTAAGTGTTTCTGATGATCTTGATAAAATTATATTTGAATTTAATTAATTTGATAAATTTTGTTCTCAAGAATGTGGGATAAACTTTTTCACTTATTATCATATATAATTCTTAAATGGTTAAGGAAATATTTAAATTAAATATTTATTTTTAAATCCAATAAATACTATAGAAGGTCGAATAGAAAAAGAAGGATTCTTGTGGAAAATAATAGTTAACAAGCTGGTTAAATGATATTTGTTGTTACACAAGTCGGTTCACACCAAAAAAAATATTATTATTATTATTATGTTTCATGTGGTTTATTAAGTATTATTATAATATTTAAGTGTATATATGTAATAAAATAATTATATTAACATGAACCCTATCATTATAAACAGACCATTATGTCTATTGTGAATTGAATCTAAAATCGAAACTTGAGAATCATGGCACACTATGAAACACTCTATGCACTCCTATTTTCACTCTTCCTCTCATGAATGAGAAATAAGAAAGATATCCCTTCAATATATAAGTAATAATGATCAGCACGAATAACACAAGACAGTCGGCATGCCACGGTATGAGCTAGAGATCAATTGGTGTTTCTTGGAGATCAAAGGAGCACATGTGGATCACCAATAGGTAGATTCAATATTTGGATCCTCAGAGTGAAAATAAAGAAATAAAAAAAGGTATTTTAGGATGATCGACATCAAAATCAATGAAATTATTCTCAGATCATGTATTTGTTTCCCCAAATATTAAATAAATTAAATAAAATTTTGAGAGAAAATATACTCACTCTAGGTTACAGTAAACTCAATATTAAATAATATTTTTATATAACCCCCACTGGATGATTTATATACACCCAAAAGATACACTTATAACATTTCAACGTCCATATTTAATAATTTCTTATTAAAATCATCATTTCCATGTGTTAACTATTTCGTTTTTTCATTGTAATTTTGGTTCAGTAGTTCTGATCCATGTAATTTGATCATAGTTTTATCATCTCAATAATCTTAATTATGATATAAATATCATATTTATTAATCATATATATATATATAGTTATCCATAAAAGGAAGATATATAAAAATTATTTACACCATTCATGGAGACAGTAGTTCGTATGTACGCATGAATATTGATTTCATTTTTCTATAGATGGAATGAAATAAAAGTAAACAATAATTCACCTTTATAGAATCAATATTATATCATATATATCATATATATTCCTTAAATTTATCCTTTTTATCATTCATGTAAATCATAAATTAATAAGGATTCACTTCACTTCATGGAGGTGGTAGTCCAAACATACGCACCAGTAAAATTATTTTTTTCCAACAGATTGGAAGGAGGTCGATAATGATCGTTCTATCATCATCATAAAAATTATGTATATTAAGGATAATTAATTAATTATTTTATTTTGGATGCCATAAATTTAGACAAGGAATAAGTTCAAATAAAATTGAAAACACTCAGTTAATGGTTATACCTCTTTGTTGACAAACTTTTTTAGCTTAATCATTAATCCTGGAAAGGATGATATTTTGGAAACAAAAGAATCTCTAGGATGTGATGAATGAATAATGGAAGGTATTATAGAAGTTACTGGACTATCTATAAGGCTAATAAATTGTGAATAATGAAGGATATGAGGTTACCTTTTATAAGAGAGTGGAGGGGCTCTCTTGGAATTTCATAAAATAATAAATTAATATAAATTAATGATCACAGAAAAAATGTACCCAAATTGACAAAATTAAAAGAAAATATAAACATGACTTTAAATCCTCTCATAAAATAAGTTTTGAAAAAAGTTAGTTTTTTCAGCCTTAGCTCTTAGTTTTAACTCTCTTTAACATTTTTTTAAAGATTACCATGATAAAAACATTTTCAGCACATTAAGGGTTAAGAATGTTACCCTAAAAAGAAAATTGACACATAAATGGAAAATAGTTGAAATTTTAAATCATATCCCATTAATTTTTACTAAGATATAATTTTTATTAATTTTAAATCATTTAATAAAATATTATTTATTATAAAATATCATTAATGTCATTTTTTAAATTATTCATTTACTTTGAATTTTAAAACAACATTACAGTGAATGAATTCAAATATAAAACAGAAAAACATCTCTAATATGTTATATTTATCAATGAAATTCTTATAACACAATAATTCAGCAAAATTGTGTTAATTTTAATATTTTTTAAAATTAATTTATTTTATATTTATTAATTTAATGAAAATTATATCGATGTTGCCTAAGTATTTATGGTAATTATTCAAACCCTAAAAATTAAAAATTAATTAATATGATAACAAAAATTAATTTATATTTAAAAATAACACTTATAATCAAACACAACTATAATAACTCTATATATTAAAAAAATGTTTATAGTATACAGGATACAAAATGGTGAGCATAAACAAACAACAAAATATTATTATTTAAATATAGCCATTATATCAAAATCATTAAATTGTAGGGAATGATTAGTAATAATTTATTTTTGAAGTATATAATTTTTCTACTCATTTATAATGTTTTAATTAATGCTTTATAAATAAGCACTCATTTTTTAGTAAAGTTATTTTACTATTTAAAGATAAATTTTCATTAAAATGATTTTTTGAGATAAAATAATATAAATACTTCATATAAATTTTCCAAAAATTATTTTATAAAATGAAATTAAATTTTTAAATCATTATCTCAAAATTATATTAAGATGAATTTTTGAAAATTTTCTAAAAAGTTCGTTTTTTCAATGAACATTTAAAAATATTGAATCTTGTTGAAAACTGTAAATTATTTTAAATTATTTAAAATGTAAAATTATGTAATTTATTGGTTTTAAAATTTAATAACTTCATTTTGATATATATTTTGGTTTTAAAAAATATTTTTAAACTTCAATTTATCATAAATACATTTTATATTTAAAAAGATCATTTTCCTAAAAAACTATTTTTCATTGCATTTTTTAAAATAATTTAAAATTATTTTTTAAAACTTATATGTCTTAAATTATTAAAAATGGATTCTATATTTTTAATCTGGAGTTACAAATTTATTAAATAGTTCCATTTTATTTTTTATTCAACATTAATAGTAACATTAGTAATTTTTGTTCACATGGTAAAGGGTAAATCGAGTAATTAAGGGTTAAAAATAAAGTGATAGGAAATATAAAATTACCCCAACACTTACCTAAATTTTATTTCATGTATTAATTTCGTCCATAACCATATAAAAGTTTTTTACATGGAATTTCATGACCATTTGGATGAGATTATTACATTTGTAGTATTTTATTTCAAGAAAAGTGAAACATGTAACATCTTTATTTTTAATAACAATAATATTTTTAATATGATCTTATATAGAGGATATGTTAAAATATAAATATATTTTTAAAATATAAAATAATAATCTTTCTCATGGAAATTTATTTTTAAATTTTTAGTGAGGAAATAATTACCTTAAATGATTTTATAACACAGATGTAGTAATTATTTAATTAATTTAAAAATAAAATAACTGATATTAAAAATATTATGAGTAATAAAATTTTAGATAAATAATGTGATCAATGAATTTTTTAGATTACCATGAAAATTTATGGACATAATATTATTTATTATATGTGTTATCATGATATTATTAAAGTCTATGTAATGGATAGTTCTACAAATTTACATTTTTGATATTTTATAATAAAAAAATAATATTAAGTGATATAAAATTAAACAAAATCATATATTAATCCAATGTATTATTATATTGTTGTTTATATAAACCATCTTCCACTAGTCGGCCATTTTTTCATATATATTAGCTATATTGGCCCTCAAAAGGTAAAAAACCTTATTTTCATAGTAAGTTTAATAAGGGTTAATAAGGGGTTAAGACTAAATTATATGGTAAAAATGTGACCTAAAAGAAACCAAAATTTATTTAATAAGAATTTTTAAACCCATACTCATATTATTTTATAAATAAATGAGTTCAGAATAAATATTAATTAAACATTAATTTATATTAATTTGATATTTTGGGAAATTATAAGAGTGTCTCTCCCCACTCTTATAAAAGGGAATCACGTATTATCAATACTTCACACATAAAAACATATTTTATTAGGAAAATAAATACCTTAATCCCATAAAAAATACACCACTCATTATAGAGGCTTTATTTTAGGCATAACACCAACTTTAAAAGGATTAAGGTGTAAATCAAAGGATACTTTCCAAATAAGAGGTTTAGTTTTTACCGGCTTATTTTAGATTTGTTAATATTTTCACCTCCTTAAAATCTATTTCAACCATGATAAAATAATAACACTAGTATGATCCATATAATTATATTTTATTATGTTAAAATCATAACATACATCAATCTCAAATTTCCATCAAATGAGAGAATAATTCATCATTTGAGTGTATGGGGCCTATCACCTCACGAACTACTGTAATTAATTTTCCATCACTATATCTCAATGATAGATTATAATGATGGAATTTATGGTTATATATTATATTAGTGACATATTTATCATTATTAATGTATAATATATCATTTAACTTATTAAATTACCATTCACTGAAAAATGATAATGTAGTTCGTGCGTACATGTGGGCTTCAACCATTACGAAGTGATGTGATTCATTTTTCATCACCACATTCGATGTATGATATATATATATAATTATATTTAATGATTAAATTTTATAATTATGATTTTATTATAATTCTATAAATATAAAATGATTCTTACCTTATTTATATAATTAAAATTGAAAAATGGAAATGTTACTCATGTGTATGAATGGCCTACTATCCCCATGATTGTAATGTAGTTATTTTTTCATTACCATATTAAATGTGTGGATTTAAAATTATAATTGATGTAGAAAATGATAATTATTTCATGATTATTATTATGGTTATGGTGGAGTAATGATTAGTATAATGACCCATACATTCTAAATGATTTTTGTTTCCGGAATAAATATTACTACATATTATATAATATTATACATGTAAAAAATAAATAAAATAAATTATATTATCATTAATATATATCATTACATTACTTATCTATGAAACAAATTAAAATTACTATAATTACAATTGTACAAAAATATATAAAATTGAGTAGGTAAAATAAGAATTTAAGGATCACCCCAATCAACAAGAATCATCACTCACATAGTAAATTATATAGTAATAAAACCAAATATTAGTAAACCAATAAACATATAATGAAAATGAAAATATATCCTTAAGAGAAATTCTATTTAATTTTGAGTGAAATAATGAAGTGATATTTATAAGGTATAAAGGGAAATGGGATTGTTGAGATTCAACCATTATGTGAATGTTAGACAATGTGATCATTGGTAAATATGACTATTGGTCAATATGACCATTTGAAACTATACCCTTGTTTGAAAACATTTCCATTATAATTATCTTTTATAAGTAGTAATGGTGTAGGATAATATATAGAGAAAAGAGAATCAATGGCCGCACTCAAAAAAAGTCGTTCTATTTTAAGCCCATTTGTCAGAACATGGGATGGTAGTTCTGTCACTTGGGTTCTCCATTAACAAATCCCAATTCAAGATTCAACAACAGAAGCTTTAAAGAAATCAACTACAATAAAATTTCAATTTATTGAATATTAGCACTCAGTCAATGTTAGTCATGACACCCCACAAAACTACCATCATCGCAAACCTAACCCTTAGGGTGTATGCTAGTGTAATAATAGGATATATGTTCAGAAAATAGTCAATTAAAGTATAAATTTAAATGAATAAATAAAATTTTTATCACATGATTTCTTCTGAATAATAATTTTTATTAATAAAATATATGTTTAATTGAGATAAATTTGATAATTTGATTTTTGGACGCAAATAAAACATAATTTTTTTTAATAGAAAATATATAAAATTTTTATATATAACTAATGTATTCTGAATAGTATTTATTTTTATGAAACAGTATTTTAAAACACTATTATTTAAATATAAAATATAAAATAATTTTATAATTTCCTAGGAATTTTTTTATAAGTGTTAGAAATTTAATTGACCATAAAAACTGTTGTTTTCCAAAAATATTAATTTCTATATTTAAAACGTAAAATAATCATATTGAGAGAATTATTCTAGAAAAATGGATAACATTTTTTTGAAATAAGATCATAAAATTTAGGTTCGGGTGAATTTTGGATATTTTTCTAAAATAATTTTTTTAATAGTTAAAATAAAATATTAGGGTTTCAAAGTATTTTATGAAATCATATTTTTGTAATAATGATGTAATAATTAATTAAATATGATCCATGACCAAAAATATATATTTTTTAAATATTATGTATTTTAATATATTTCATTCATTTTTTTAAAAACTATATGTTACTTTCCAATGTCTAAAAAGGAAAACTTGATTTAAAAAAATATTTATTTGTGGAATATTTACTTATCCATTCCAAAATATGTTTTAAATAATGGTGTTTGATTCATTAGGATTAAATTATCATAAAATTTGAGATAGATTTCCAAAAACATGAGAAAACCCCATAGATAATATAATGGATTTTTATTTTCCACAACTAAGATTTCTAAGACCTGTATTTGGAAATTATTAAATATTTCCTCCACTTATACGCTAAATGCCCACCCTTTTATCCATTTACTTTCACTCATAATCCATCCTGCATAAATTTCAGGTGATTTTTTCTTCTAGGTTGTACCCCAAGGTATCATTAGGGCCCTAAGGTCTAATTCCTCGTGATCAAGGAGTAACTCTTCATGGTATAGGAAATCTTCACTTCTCTTTTCCATTCAAGAGTCTTTTTTGATATGTCTTAAAATTTCTAATAAAATTAAATTATTTATAAATTATAATATACCATTACTATAAGGATTTTATTTTATTAATGTGATACCCTCCCCCCCCCATTTTTCTATTTTCTAAAACCATGTTTTATACCCTTCATGCTGCAGAATTTACTTCTGAAATTTTCTCTTTTGTCCTTAATAAACCCACTTTTATTTTCTTTTTTGAAAACCCAAACCTTTTTCATTTCCAATTCTATTCACCTAGACATAAAAATGATTTATTTGTTTTGATATCTACATCAAAAAACCAATATTTTTTTTGTGGGTTTAAAATGATGTAATGATCATATCTTCAAGCTCTTTGTATGCCATGATTTTTATAAGAAACTCATTATTTATTGTCCTTTGATTATTAATTAAATTATTTACTATTATCTATGTTTATCACATGTAATTAATATATATTAATGGTTAAATATGATAACACTCAAATGCATTGGTTAAATAATTTAATCTCTAGATGTGACATGTTTAATGATACCTTGGTGAATAACCTTGGTAATTTTAATTTATGATGCCTTGGTGATAAACCTTGGTGATATTATTATTAATGTATCATTTAACTATTATATACAAATCTCCATGTCATGATTAAAATTATTTTTATTATTATATTCATCTTTATTAATCATTATCATCATTCCTTGTGTTCTTATTGATATGTATGAAGATCACTTGTTATTTTTCTCTCTTGTTTAATCCCTTACTACGATTCATGCTCATCCATTTCCTTTTATGTATGTCCCCAGGTTATGATATGCAGCTAATATAAAAAATCTCCAACCAATGAATATGTCATTAATGTGGATTTATAATAATGTTTTATGTTTTTCAATTACTATGTATCTTTTTTCCAAGAAACTGAACCCAAAAATATCCCCTCTTATGTACTGTGTCCTGAACATTTATGTAATAAGAAGGCATCATACCATAGTTGGTATCAAAGTAAGGTTTAGTTATTTATAGAAATTTGGAATTGAAAACATTATGAAAACCCATAAAGACAATTATAAATTAAGGGAAAATCATTTTTAAAGTATTAACTAAGTGGTTTATAATCAAAGAAATCCATATTTGAATATGAACAAGTGGATGTGGCTCTACCACAAATATATCTAGGGTTAACACCTATAAAAAAACAAATTTAGATTGACTTGAACAGAAACTGTTTCATGATAATGGTCTTTTCAGAACTCCTAGATTTACACACTCACGGGATATGTTTGGTTAATCTCAAACTTTTTATAAACAATTATGAAGGATTTGTGGAAAATTTAGTTCCCACTAGAGGAGATTAAAAACATATTTAAGAATGATGTTCTAATACAAAAAAATCCATTAATTTCTATAAGATTCGTATAAGATACACATTTATTGCTTAGTTTTAATTATTTTATAAAAATGGGGGGAAGTAATAGGAACCGTGTAAATAATGAGTGCATTGGATGATGCATTGTCGACATTCTGATGAAATCAGGAATGAAAAACATCATGATGATGATGAATAAACTAACTCGAGTTATGAAAAATAACCTGAATTATGTTGAGATACTAGATTCACCTCGATGAGAATAACATTCCATTAAGACATTTATACATCAATGACCACCTTCCATCTGTGGATCTACAAACCCATTGATTGCTGAACAATGGATAATCTTTATATAAATGATCTTTTCTATACTCCATTATTTGTAGAAAGAGAAAGTCACCCTGGATGTATGTCTCTTAGAATTACAAGCTAATCAATTGTGTACATTGACTAAAAACATTAAGACAAGAAGGGATATTTATTCCATTGAGTGTGAATAGTTCAGGGGAATATTATTCAATAAATATTTTCCCCATTCAATAAGAAAAAAAATGAAAAAGAAATTCCTTGAACTAAAGAACAAGGAAAATAAATCATAAGGAATCTATGTGATTAACAATAAATGAATTTCATGAAATACCTCTGTCATTGTTATGGATCCTAAGGGAATGATTGATACATTATTTTATCGATCAGAACCCCATATATGAAGGAATCTATAAAATAGAGACAGTAAAATCTATGAAGAGATATTATGGAATACTATAAAGGTTTAACTGGAGATTAGAGAGACATAGGGGAAATATATATTGAATGAAAAGAATATTTTAATGGATATAAACTCATGGAATAACATTTATTATTGAATAGGAGGAAATAAAGTTTAACTTCCGATGTGAAAAAAATATAGTAAGACGAATTCGTAGAACTTCTTACTTGAGAGTGGAAATTGTTACAAGTGTAGAAGATATGGCTATATATCTTGAAACTATCATGGTGAGGTGAAGCCTCGACTTCTAAAAACTAACACCAAAGGGAAGATAGTGAATTCCCAGTCATAATTTCAATGCTTCATGTTTGGAAAACCTAGGAACTTTTCCAATCATTTTCCAAATAAGAAAATAATGGAGGGGAACCACCATTAATATAATCATAGGAAAAGGGATAAAGTTAGGGAATTTTCTATCATGATGGTGGAATTGGAGGATCAAAATGATTTGGTGGTAGGTACACTCATTGTTCTCTCAATGATAGAAAGTACTTTATCTGATTCTAGTTATATGCATTCATTTATCTCACCCATGTTTTCAATGAATATAAAATCAATCCATAAACTACTAGAAGTATATTTATAATTCAAGACTCATAGAGGGAATATACTATCATCAAAAGTATATAAAAACTCTAGTAATAATTTTAGATAGTACAATCTCATCATAAATATTTAATTCATTCCCATAGTAGAATTTGACAGTATACTTGTGAAGGATTGGCTCTCAAAGTATTATGTTAAGATCAACTGTAGAGGCAAGTAAATTTAATTAGTCTTGAATTCAAAACCTACATTCATTTTAAAATAATAGTTATCATTTCCTAAGATTTGTTTATAAAAAACTCTCATTGCCTTCATAATAGAGATTATTGGTGAATAGGGAGAAGGAAATGATTGTATAAAGATAGATAAGGTACCCATCATTCTAGAATATATTAACGTATTTTCTAAACCCTTACCTATACCTCCCCTTTAAAAACAGGCAGAGTTCTACATAGAAGTCATATATGTATGTAATAAAATATCAAATACCATGTATAGAATGAAAAATAAGGAGTTAGAAGAATTAAAGAAACTACTTCAAGATCTCCTGGAGAAGTGTTTCATCTGAGAAAGTGTGTCTCACTAGGGAGTACCTATTCACTCTGTGAATAAGAAGGATGGATCAATGTGGATATGCATTTATTATAGAGAACTTAGTAGGATCATAGTGAAGAAAAAATACCCTCTCCCAAGGATTTAAAATTTATTTGATCAACTTTGTGGGGCTCCATTCTTCCCCACGATTGACCTCTGATTTGGGTATCATCAATTGAGTGTGAATAAATAATATTTTCTAAATATTGTCTTCTAAACAAGATATTGGCATCATGAGATTGTTTATATTACCTTAAGATAGAATAATTCTCCTAATATATTTATGGATTTGATGAATTGAGTCTTTAAGTAATATATTAATAAATTCTTGGTAGTTTTTATTGATTATATTATGAGATTTTCGAAAATTTTAAGGATTGTGAGGATCATCTAATGGTTATTTTGAGAACTCTAAGAAAGGAGAATATTATTTTCGAAAATTCAGAAAATGTGAATTATAGTTACAAAAAATTTCATTCTTGGGGTATATTTTAACAATTAAAGGAATATCAATTAACCGTGAAAAGAGAAATGTTGTAGAGGAGTGGCCTCATTCCACAAAAATAAATGATATTCATAGTGTTCTTGATTCAGTAGAATATTATATGAGGTTTTTTAAAAAACATTTCATGGAATTATAATCCACTAACAAAGATAACTCAAAGAGGGGATAATTTTATCTTGATAAAGGATTTTTAATAAATTCTCCAAGAACAGGAGAAGAGATTGGTTATTGCACCTATATTAACTCTATGATTTTTCGAAGAAGAATTAGTTATTTATAGTGATGTATTTTTGAAATGCCTTGGGTGAATATTTAGGAAAAATGAGGAGGTTATTACTTATGATTATTGATAGATAAACCCTCAGGATCAGAATTATCATACACAATACATGGTGTTAGCTGTGGTTATTTTTTCTCTAAAAATTTAGACGCATTATACTTTTAGGGAGAAATTTGATATATACACAAACTACCAAATTTTGAAGTATATTTTCAAGAAAATAATTGAACATGAGAAAAATGTGATGGATGGAACTTATTAAAGACTGTCACTTTTCAATTCATTATTACCCCAGAAGAGAAAACAAATTCATTAAATAATTTTGTAGGAAAGACCCTACTGTGATAGATATAAGGAGGATTCAAGGAGATATTTTTACTAAGGACCTAGTAAAACTAGACATCGTAATTGTAAGGAAAGGTATATCTTCAACCGCATTCCAAATGATTTATTAATTATCATTACTAGATAAAATAAAGAACAGTCAAAGGGAATAACCTTTATTACAATGTAATATTGAGGCTATGAAGAATGGTATGTTTCCTGAGTAAAATATTGATTAATATGGTGTACTAAAATTTCCTACAAGGATTTGTTTCTATTCTATCCTAGATATTAGGAAAGAGCTTATATATCAAGCTCATATTTCTATATTCTCTATAAATACTTGAAAAAATATAATTTATAGGGTTCTTTGTGATCAATGTTGGTGGTATAACATGAAAAGGTTTATTTTAAACTACACTACAAGGTTCATGGTGTGTCATCAAGTGAAGGCAGAGGGATGAATTTGTAATAGTGTATTGCAACCAATACCCTTACTAACATGGAAGTGGAAAAATATCACTATAGACTTTGGTGTGGGTATCCAAATAACATCCAAAGGAAACCATATGATATGGGTTATTGTGTATTAGCTCACCAATACTTCCCATTTCATTGCAATTTGGGAAGATTTATCTATTGACCAACCTGGCAAGATGTATGTAAAATAAGTGTTTAGGATTCAGGGTATTCCACTTTCTATCATTTCTAATCATGATCCATGGTTCACATCTAAATTCTGGAGAAGTCTCTAATAATCCCTTAATACTAAATTGAATTTATTATGTCCTATCACCCACAAAATGATGACATGTCAGAAAGGATTAATCAGACCCTCGAGGAGATGCTAAGAGCATGATCAATTGAATTTAAAGTTGCATGGGACCAATACATTCTATTAGTTGAGTTCTCATACAAAAATAACTTCAACTCAAGTATTCAAATGGAACTATATGAAGATCTATATGGAAAGTAAATTATAACTTCTACTGGTTGGGATGAATATGGTGAGAGGAAATTTATTCGGCCCAATCTTGTGGAAGAGATGAACGAAAAGGTTCATTCCATAAAACGGCATAAAAAGGATACTCAGAGTCAACAGAATAGTTATGCTGAAAATAGTCTAAGGGACATGGATTTTAACATTGGATAAAAAAGAAAGGGAGGATTATCCCAAAGTACATTAGACCCTAGAAGATCCCTGATTGTATAAGATTAATTTTCTATCAGCTAGCACTTTCACTAAAAAAATCTCAATTTCATGTTTTATTCCATGTATCTCTCTTGAGGAAGTACACACTTGATCCCTCACATGTATGGAATCTGAAGGTGGTACAAATGGAACATGACATCTCTTGTGAGGGGAAGTCGATGGAGATCTTGGACCGTAGAGACATGGTTCTATGCAATAGTACTACCCGCCTATTTAAAATGTTCTATGTGGAGAATAAATAAGAATAAGTGATATGGGAACCATAAGATACAATGATATTGAAGTGAACTCCTGTTATCTCTACCGATATAATGGTTTTTGATTTCGAGGGTGACATTTATTTAGGGTGGAGAATGTAATGACCTCAAATTTATAAATGATTTTTGTTTCCAAAATAAATTATTTTACATATTATATAACATTATACACATAAAAAATAAAGAGAAACAAAAAAACATGTCATTAATAAAGATCATTACATTACTCAGTTGTGAAACCAATTTAAATGACAAACATTACAACTGGAAAAATATATAAAATAGTGAAACTTAAATGGGAAAGTATGGATCACCCCAATATACTAGATTCATTTCACCCACATCAAATTATATAGAAATAAAAAATATTATTAAACCAGTTAGCATCATATGAAAATAAAAAAATAATCTTAAAAGAAAATGCAGTTAATTTTGAGTGAAATACTAATTTGGTATGTATAAGGTATAAATGGAAATGTGATCATTGGGATTTGACCCTGATATGACCATTAGTCAATATGAACATTGAAAACTATACCCTTGGTTGATAATTTTACCATTATAATTAGTGTTTACAAGTATTAATGACATAGGATAATTGATACATAAAGATTAATCTGTGGCCTCAACTAGTAGAGTCGTTCTACTTAAATCCCATTTTCAAAACAAGGGAAGGTGGTTTCATCACTGGGGTTCTAACTTAACCAATCCCAATCCTAGATTCAATAAGTAAATATTGAATGAAATAACCTTTAAGATAACTTCAAGTTAATTGGGATTACCACTAGGTCAACATTTGTTGAGCCACTCCCTTAAACTACCATAATCACACACCTTACCCTTAGGCCGTATATAGGTCTAATAAGGGGATACATGTCTAGACCATAGTTTCCTAAAGTGAAAATAAATTTTATAATTAAAAATTTTATTCCATCAATTCCTCTTAAGAATATTTTTTTAATAAAATATATGTTTAATTGAGATGAATTTCAAATTTTAATTTTTTTATGAAAATAAAACATAATTTTATTTTTCTAGAAAATATATACGACATTTACATATAACCAAGGTATTATGAATTGTATTTTTTTAAAATTAAATAGTCTTTTAAAATAATTTTATTTAAATATAAATGATAAAATTATTCTATAATGTCCTAGGAAATTTTTTATAAGTGTCATAAATTTAACTATACCTTAAAACTATTATTCCAAAATAAATAAAGATTTTTATATTTAATAACTATAATTATAATATTTGGATATTTCTTCTATAAAAATAAAAAGAAATTAAATATTTATATCAAATTTATGTTCGGATGAATTTATGATAATTTTCTAAAATAATTTATTTTTTCATAAATAGTAAAAACATTGTTTTAGGGTTTCTGTATATTTTATGAAATTGTATTTATGTCATAATGACGTAATAATTAATTAAACATAGACCGTTATCTAGAATATGTTTTTTTCGGATATTAATAATTTTAATATATTTTATTAAATTTTTAAAAAATTATAAGTCACTTTCTAAAGTCCAAAAAGGAAATTTTGATTTTTAAAGACATTACTTTGTGGAATCTTTTCTTTTCCCTGACAAAAGATGGGTTAAATAATTGTGATCGGTTCTAGAGGATTAATGTATCATAAATGTGACCCAAATTTCCAAAACCATGACAAAAAACCCGGATTAAGTGAAGGGTTTTCATTTTCCACAACCTAGTTTTCCAAGACCTATGTTTGGACATTATTAAACAATACCTCAACTTATCATATAAATACCCACCCATTTCCCCATTTCCATCAACTCATAATCCATATTCAATGATGTTATGAGGATTTTTCTTCCCAATTAGTCCCCTCATGGTGTCCTCAAGCCCCCATGTTCCCATTATTCAATATCAAGGTGTAACTCTTCAGGGTAGGGGAAAATCTTTACTTCTCTTTTCGGTTCAAGAGTCCTTTTTGGGGAATGTCATCCAACTACAAAGAAAAGTCCTTTTTTCCCAATTTCAATTATACCATTACTTTTTAAATTTTCTTTTATAAATTTTAGACCCTATCCCTTATCAGTTTTTCCTTTTCTAAAACCATGTTTTATAAATGTCATGCTGTCGAATTTACATCTCCAAATTTTTATCTTCTCCTTAAGAAATTAACTTTTATTTTATTTTATGATTACCCAAACCTCTTTATTTTCATGGATTATTCACTTAGATTGAAAATTTATTTATTTTATTTAAGGATTCAAATATATGAAACATAAATTCCTTTTTCATGGGTTAGAAATCATGTAATGATAATGTCTTTAGGGTCTTTTTATCATATAATTTTTTATAAGAAATTCATTATTTATTCTCCCTAGGTTATTAATGAAATTATTTATTATGATCTATGTGGATCACATGAAATTAATAAATATGAAGGGTTTTCCCTCATTGTTCTCAAATGAATAAGGTACAGAATTTAATCTCTAGATATTATATATTTTATGATACCTTTGGGAATAACCTTGGTAATTTTATTTTTTGAATCATTGGTGATAAAACTTGGTGAGGTGCTTATGAATTTTACATTTAAAATTTTTATCCAAATTTCCATGTCATGATTCATGTTATTTTTTTATGGTATGACCCTTTCTCATTCTATATTTTTATTCCTTACATTATTATTGATATGTCTCAACATCACATGTTATATGTATCTCTTGTTTATTCCATTAATGGGCTTCACGTTCACCCATTTCCTTTGATGTATGTCCCCATGTTATGATATGAAGTAAATATAACATATATTGAACCGTTGAATATTTTTTTCAAGTTGATTTATAAGAATTTTTTATGTCCTCATATATTATGTACCTTTTACCCATGAAACTAAACATGAAAATATCCTCTATTTTGTATGGTGTAATAAAAAAAATAAGTAATAAAAAAGGTGGGATGTTATAGCCTCTATGAAATTATTTTACATACCCATGTCATTTGGACTTGTGTAACAAATATATATATAACATATGATATGAACATAAATGATTACGTAATTGTTATAACATGGTAAAAAGTGATATAAAAGGAATAATAACTTTAGAAAAGTTTCTTAATAATGTATAAATTATCCTAGGTTTTTTATTCATAAGATTAAGAACATAGGTGGAGAGTTAGACTCAAGGTAATAGATTTTTGGCTCACTTTTATATATATGGGATGCATTCCTTATACAGTACATATTTATTTTTGTTGTGTATATACTTCCCATGAATTTATTATATGATTCTTCACTTGAAAATGAGTGGAAATACCTATCCATAAAATATTCATTCATCCATTGGTCTTATGTGTCAAAGTTTACCAAATTGATAATGGTTTATTCCACAATATAATCATTATTCAATATTGATTATGTTTAAGCCTCCAATGGTAAATATTTCTCTTTCATGTCCTATTTTAATAAAAAATAAAAATATATATTTTTTCTATTCCCCTATAATTTTATAAAATAATTTTTACCCATGTTTTTATTGTTAAAAAACATATTTAAAGGAATATGTTTTTAATTTTATAAATGAGGAACTTTGTGACTTTTATGAAGAAGAAAATATGGATGGAATGTTTTTTTAATATACACTACATGAGTTGGTTTTCCCTCCATAATAGTTCCTTAATTATTAGAATCATCCTTTACATGTTTAAAAGATTACATTCAATGAAATTTTTTTCTTTTATAAGTTTAATTATTTCCAAAAATATAATTTATTTTAAATTTGAAAAGTTATTTTCCTCAATAATTTTTCCAATTGTTCTTTAAAAATCATTTTCCATTAAAGATGACATCCTTCCATGATGCATAAGCCTTACTAAGGATATGATCCAAGGATACCATCCTTATTATTTTCCTTAATGGTTAATTTTTATTATGAAAATATAAAACTTTTACGAATTCGTTTCTTTTCCATGGTTTATCCTATAATTAAATATTTAGGAAACCCATTTCTTTTATGTGCTCTAATATGATGAATGATTTATGATCTTGTGGAATGAGTCTATATGATTTTCAGTATGTGATGGGTGGGACCTATATCTCTATCCAAATTTATTGGGTAAAGTATTATATATCATGATATAGTTATTGGAAATAATTCAATGTTTTTGATCTACTAAGGGAAATAAGTTGGACTATTTTATCTGTTATGGGAAACAAGTCGATGAACTTAATCAGTTATGGGAAACAAATTGATTCCATTGATATGAAATGGAAAACAAGTTTATGTGATTTATCCACTATGGGAAATAGGTGTTGAAACTTTTTTTGACAGTCTTGGTAGTTATTATTTACTTATGAAATGGTTTATATTCTTATGAGGGTGGAACATACATTTATGACTTTAACTTATTGTTCATGATTGAGTTATGATGATATCTCATTATTATGATTCATTTTCTTTTTAATGATAAGGTTTTATTATATTAATCATGATTGAGATCTCATTCATATTGTGTATGAAATTTATAAATTTTGGTCATGGTCATATACCCTTGTGATTATCTTATTCTTTCATATGATTATCGATTGATATCTCCTATGATTTCCCTTAATGGTCATCTGATTTCACCCTTTATATTCATCCTTTTCCCATGTTATAAATAATTATTCTCGTTGAATTTTTAATAATTATTTAATATGTGGGTAATTTTAAGGGATATATTAAATACTTAACCTAGAACATGAAAATATGGGTATTGTGGGAGATGATGTTGATCTTTATGAAAAAGTTTTAATGTGAACCCTTGTTCTTATGAGTTTTCCTAATTATATAAATAATTAAACCTAAAACTTCCTTGGCTTTTTAAGTGATACAATATTCCATGTTATTGTTTTATGTTTTGGATGGGAAGAAGTGGGTCACATATATTAGTATCAAAACCAAAAATGTAATATTGGTGTTTTTTCACTAAAGCACAGAGTGTGGGTTTTGTGCTATTAAAGTTGGTATAAGATAAGAGTTTAGAAAACTTTTGTTATTTTTATGTTTCATGAAAAGTTATATTAATATTTATGGATACCATCATGATTATATAATTCTATTGTTTACCATATATTCACAGTCTTAGACACCACTTTTGATGTTTGAAGCGATGGAATTATATGGACTCCAATGAGATTTTGGGATAGGTATATATAAACCTATTGTTTAACATGATGTATTATTTGAGTAAGAATGAATTTCCATTTTTTAGACATAATTATTAAAGTTATTTATAAAATTTAGGGTTTATATTATCATTTATTTTTAGTAATATATGGGTTATTAAATTTTTTACGCAAAATAAAAGGTATGAGATAACTTATGAGGCTAAAACTTTTATGTAATGTTGAATATATTAAGGTTATTTTATATAATTTTTATAAAATTTATAATTATTTTATAATTATTATGTTAATATTTTTTTAGAAAAGGGACAAAACATAGGTTGGGAAACAACATGTCGCATCCGAAATAGCCATGAGGCTTCAACCTACAAGTGAAGGCGAACAAGAGTACATCACCAACCACATTCCTACATGATTCCCAAGTTATTATGAAATTATTTTTCATTATTTAAACAATATAAAAGATAAATGTTAAGTTCATTTTGGAACATATGTTTTATGTAATTAGAGGGATTAGAAATTGATTTGTTGGTTAAGTGATTTATGTTACTTCGTATGAATATCTATTATGAGAATCAGATTTGATATTATGGGATGTTATTTGAGAAATAAATTCCAAATTATCTTTTGGAAGAAAATATAATTTTATTTTTTATTTATTGTTATTCATTTTATTTATGGAAATTGTTAGCATATCATAGAGATTATAGGTTTAGGTCGTGAAATTTTTGGAATGATAATTCTTAAGTAAATGATTTTATTTAATGATAATTGGTAAAATTGATCTTTGAAAACTATTTGATGATATGATTTTGATTTTTTGTGTTTAAATAATAGTCTATAATATTTTTGAGTGATTTTATTCAAGGTTTTCTGTTGAATTATTTAATTTAAACTTTGGAAATTACTACTGAATTTTAGATATTATAATAATTTTTCTTTATTTAAAGGTTTTTTCGTTTTAGGAATACTCTTATAACCTGGTCACTATTTTGGTTGTAGTTAGTTTGTAAAAATAGCAGTAATATCTTATAATCCTTATATGGAGTTATTTGATCCATTATAAGTTGATTATACTACTTCATCCTGAAAAATTCATTTTGAATACTCATAATTTTCAAAAAAAGATGTGTTTGTGGTGGGAATATATTAAAATATGAAATTCTATGTTTCAAGTAAATATATTTCCTTATGTTCTCATTCAATATGATAAAGTAATGCCTCAACTCTCGTAAAAGTACCCTAAGGAAAAATTTGGGTCCAATAACCTTTATTTTGAATAAATTGATGGTCTTCTCCACATACATAGTTTATGGTTTTTTGATTGTTAACTTTCTCAAGATCACTAAAATTCTTGTGATCATTGATCTTTTGAAATTACTTTTCTTCCATGTCATTATCTTCACATACCACAATTATTCTCCAATTTGGAACCCTTGTATGTATTATCTGAAATGACATTCATATCTCCATTTCTCTCTTTTTATGTGGAAATTTTATTAACCATTTTTACAATGTGGATTTCCACTATAGATTGTTTAAATGTGGATCCTTTTATTTTTCTTCTTGAAATCAAATTGAAACAAGGAAATTTATTGAATGGGGAGTATTTATTATCCTGATATTTAAAAAAACTATTGTGCACATCATATGAAACACCGAGCATAAACAAACAAATAAATATTACTATTTAAATTTGATTGTTATATCTTAGCAATTAAATTGGAGGGTATGAATAGGAATGAATGATTTTTGAAATACATAATTTTTATACTCTTGTAATATATTAATTAATTATTTATAAATAACCACTCGATTTTCAATAAAGTCACATTATTCTTCAAAACTAAATTTTCTTTGAAAATGACTTATTTGTGATAAAATAATATAATTTTTTATGTAAAATTTATAAAATTTATTCGATATAATAAACATCATTTTTATAATCTCATGCCAAATTTATCTTCAGATGATTTTTTTAAAATTTCATAAAAAGGTCAATTTTTACATGAAAAGTGAAAATACTGTTTTTTATTCAAAAATTGGGTTTTATATTAAATTATTAAGCCACAAAAATTATGTTTTTTATTATTTTATAATTTATATTATTACCTTTTTAGTAAAATTATGGTTTTTAAAATTGGTTTTATTCTTGAATTTGGCATAAATACTTTTTATATTTGAAAGTGCATTTTTCTAAAAAAGTTTTTTTTTACGTTTTACTAGATTAATTTTAAATTAATTTCTATAACTTATATATTTTGATTTTTTAAAAATGGAATAAATATTTAAAATTATGACTTAAAAAATTTAATATATGGATCCCCTTTATTTTTGGTGAGTATTAATACTAACCTTAGTAATTTGTATTAACATGGTAAAGTGTAAATTGGGTAATTAAGGGTCATTAATGAAATGATAACCACTATAAAATGACCCAAAAACATTCCTAATTTTAATCGGATGAGTTAATTTCTTCTTCAACCGTCGAAAAATTATTGTATATTGAATTTAATTTCTAATTTGATGTTATTATGATATTTAAAGTATTTTATTTCATGAAAAGTCAAACATGACACACTCTATTTCTTATAAATTTAATATATTTAATATGAGGTTAGACATAGTATATGTTAGACCAAAAATATTAATTTGGAAGTTAAAATACTTATCATCTTCATGGTAATTTATTTTTAATTTTTAGTGAAGAAATAAGTGCCATAAATGATTTAAAATCATTGATGGGTAAATTAATTAATTAATTTAAAACAAAAATAAATGATATTAAAAATAATAAAAGTAACATAATTTCAGATAAATAATTTGATCCAAGAATTTTTAGATGAAAATGACATGTTAGGGATATAATAAAATATATTTTTAAATTCTATGTGATGTATTGATTTTATTAATGTCTATGTAACGAATATTTATAAAAATCATGATATTAATATTTTATAATTAATAAAATTAATAAACTTATATAAAATTTATAAAAATATCATATTTGGTAAATTTATGATGATATATTTTATAATATAATACTTGGTATATTTATAGGCCATTTGTTCAATTTATAGTAACTATATTGACCCTCAAAGGGTAAGGACCATTGTAGTCATGATAAGTTTAAAAATGGTTAAAACCAAATAATAAGCGTAAAAATGTGACCTAAACTAATACAAAAAAATTTGGATGAAGTTATTTAGTCCCATAAAAATAATTTATTTTAAAAAATTATTCTTTTATATTTTTAATTAAAAATTAATTTATATGAATTTAATATTTTGAGAAATTCCACGATGGCCAATCCCCAATCTTATAAAAGGGGGCATCTTCATCACAGTATTTCACACATCAAAAAACATTTGGCTCGGCAAAGACTTAAGAAAATCACATCCTATAATCCCTCCCGTAGTTATTGAGTAATGATTTTAGGCACAATACCAACCACATAAGGCTTAAATTTTCGGTCTAAGGTGGTTTTCCGAAGATGAGGTATAGTTTTTATCCACTTATTTTAGTTTTGTTTCGTCTTCCACCTCCTTAATATCGTCTTCAACAATTGTAAAAAAATAAGACCAGTATAATTCATATAATGATATTTTATTATGGTAAAATCATAACCAATATCCATCTCCAATATCAATTAAATGGGAGAATAATTCATCATTCGTTTGTATGGAGGACTACTGCATCGCGAACCAATATAATGTTTTTCATAACCATCTTTCAAGGATGGATTATAATGATGGGATTAATGTTTATATATTATTTTCATAAACTATACCAATGGGGCTCAATACAAAACAAACCCAAGCCCACCTCCATAATCCATGGACTGGAGATAAGCACTGAAAGGCATAACAAATATTGGTGGCCATTTCCTATTATACCAGAACGCACATATCCAACCATTTCCAAGTAGAAGTTAAAAGGAATAACAATACAATATGAAAAATATATCAAAAAATGTGAATATAAAACCTATATGGAATAAAACAATATGAAAGTGTAATCTAAAAGGGAAAGAGCCAAAATACAAGCCCAACCATAAATATGTCCTAACCTGACAAAACTGGCAGGGTAAATGCTGAGAGGGCCCATCTCCATATCTCATTAACCCAAACACCATATTTAGTCTAATGAAATAGTTATAAGTATGCTCCTCTTTAATCAACATCGACCTATTAATCATCTACATAAGCCAAGAAATGTGTGGGAAAATACCATGCAGTATACACATTCCTAGTATGACGCCCCAAAATCTGAAGGAGGAGCAGTAAGAGACCTGATAAGAATAGATAGCTCAAGCCACATCTAGAGAGTAAAAAAATACAACAATATGGATGTAGATATATATATAATCATAAAATTAATCCAAACAAGTGATAAGGGGGATCTCCATATCATATCCCATCCCAATAAATATTATGCCATCAGTTCCAGAGGTCTGTCAATGATATCTGACATCTCATGCATCTATCTAGTAGAAAAAACCATATAAAGTCACACCTAACCACTATTCCACAATGTTTAGGGCACATAATCTATATATATGGACCATTATATGGTACAACATGAGGTTTTCACTCTAATGTTCAAGGACCTGTGTCCTGTTACAATAGGAGGGCACCACTCTAGCAGTTGATGGAGGACCCATGCCCTGCCCCAGGAGGAGGGTTCCACTCTCATGGTAGAGGACCCATGCCATAATTCCTTAGGAGGTTTCCACTATAATACTCAATATAGGACCCATACCCTATCCATGTTGGAGGGTTCAACTCTATTAGTGGATAGAGTACCCATACACTGTCCCAACAGGAGGGATCCACTCTGATGGTGGAGGAATCACACCCTAATTCCATAGGATGGTGAAAGACTAATAGTATATAGATAACCAATTACCTATCCCAGTAGATGGGTGCCACTTTGATGGTTGAGGAACCATTCCCTAATTTCATAGAAGGGGACTTTAATAGTCAATATATGACCTATTTCCTATCCCCGCTGGAGGGTTCCACTCTAGTAGTTGATAGAGGACCCATGTCATGTCCCAGAATGAGGGTTCCACTATAGTAGTCCATATAGGACCCATGACATGTTGCAATTATAGGTTTCCACTCTAGTCTCCCAAATGATCCCACCCAATCACTATCAGCATCTAGTATATCCTAAAGAAAAATCACACCCAAAACATCTTGTATCATATCTCAAAATACACTACGAAGTTCACTATCACATTCTATGTGAAAAAAGACTTAGGATAGGTTACCTTTGGTCCAAAATTTGAGTCCAATTGAAGGATATATGAGAGGTAAAAGTTTCCTCAAAAGTAAGGTGCATGGAATATAGAAGGACCACACATATTGCGGTCATGTTCCACTGTATGGTTGTGTCCTCACCGGTACATAGATCTCTACCCATGTATCCCTACATGTATTTTAAGTGGACTACATGTCATGCCTTTCCCACTCGAGATATAGCTTGTGAACCTAGTCATGTTAGTGTATACTAGTTGGGTACTATGGTCATCCATGTGTACTCTAATACACGGTTTGTACTCCCGCATTGCGTCCTACCGATGTTCTTATTTCATATGACCTGACTACCTGGGTAGTGTCACATGGAATGTGGTCATCCACATGGTGTGTGATCCTTATCTTTTTCAAACCCCTAGTGTTGCATCCATAGGGGTACTACACAACTTGTGTTTATCATCCAGCATGTTGTGTAGTCTGGTTTTTTATAAAATTTCTAGATCTGTTGTTTGAATTCAAGATCTCCACCCACCTCCAAAAAAATCACTATTTGACTACCAGAAATTGATGGTAATCACCACATGTCGTTGTTTTTTTCCATCATTTGGCTAGATATTGTATTCTGATTTGTCACTTGAAGCCTGCACATATCTCCTTCACTTGTGGAACCTCCAATCACCTCCCCGGATCTATAAATCCATTATGGAATCACCAACAATCTTCAACACATACTGAACCTTTCCATGATCATCGATTTTTATGTCATTCATGAATACACCATGAATCCATGGGTATGATCATTCTCTATCTCTCCCATTAATAGTAGAATCAAGACCCCGTGGTCTAATGAGGAGTAAGATGAATAACTGTGGGGGGAAAATCACATAAACAAGGGTGAAGAAATTGTTTTCAAAGATTTTGTGGCCAATAAATAAAAATTTGGATATCTTTGGTGATAAAAATGGCATAATAGGGATTAATCAAATAAATGAATTAAATATGATGTGTTGGTGCATACAAAGGTTCAAATCTATAAAATAACAATGAAATAAGAATGATCATGCTCAATAATTTAACCATATGCGGGAAAACATAAATTATGAGTTCTACCTCTAAATTTGATCATTCTCTAGTGAAGAATGTTCTCTCCAATGATGGGGAAGATCTATTGAATTATTTTCACCTGGATTCACCTTGATCAGAAATCTCATCATCGATCGATCTTAATTTACCAATGATGTGTGGTAGAACTCTCCTCTAAATGATCCCAGGGTTATGTATATAACCCTATTTGTTTTATATAGTATCATATTTATATATATTTTATGATTGTTTCATTTAAATTAAATAATTAAATTAATTAATTAATGTAATTTATATGCACCCAACAATGGTCAATCTATTCAAATTTCCCATGATGACCAATTTAGATCATTATTAAGATGAAACTCACATTCCAAATTCAACAGCGGTCACAAAATTTTTAACTAAGACCCTGTATAATATATACCCAATTTTTCATGAAAACAATGTGAATTTAATAAAAAAATATATTTAATATTTTCATAAAATAAATTCTAGGCACAGTGGGCCTTAGAATAACACGTTTTCTCCATGACTAGTTCTAAAAATATTCCTTGATATATTTCAAATTCTTACGAGGAATAAATAGGGTCTCTACAATATTCCCTCCTTCAAGCAATTCATCTTCAAAAATAGAAACTAAAAAAATCAAGATAATGAGCATGTATCTATCCCTCGATCTCCTAGGATCTCTCCTTCATGATCTCATACATCCATAGCATATGAACCAACGGAATGATCCATCCATGTGGGTTCCTCTATTGTAGATCCTCGACCACCACTAGGTGTTCTGTGAAAGTGGCTTCATCCTCAATGTTCAACTCACCCCAGTTAATAACATGTGTAGTTTCATGCACATATCTCCTTGGCTACAACACATGGAATGTGTTATGAACTATCTCCAACTATGGTAGTAGGTTTTCGCAGTAGGTATCCTCTCCAACCTTTTGAAAAATTTCAAATGTCCTGATCAACCTCATGGATAACTTTTCTCCTTTTCTAAATATTTGCAATCCCCATTTTGGGGGGACTCTTACGAAATCATAATCTCCTTGCTTTTACTCCAAGGTACTAAAAAATTGATATGAATAAGATTTATGCCTACTCTATGATGTCCTTGTATGCTAACAGATGACATGAACCTTTTTCCATCTCTCTGCACCATCTCTGGCGCAACAATATATGCCTCATCGATCTCACTCCAACATAATGATGACCAATATAGACTCCTGTATGGGGCCTCAAAATTAGCTATTATGATAGTACAATTTTTTATATTATTATACACAAAATCTACCAATATAAATTTATCCTTTCAACTACATCTGAATTCAAACACACATTCCCTCTACATATCCTCCAACACCTAGATATTGGGCTCATTCTAGAAATATTTCTAGGGTTGAATGGTTGTACTCATCCCCATATGGGATTCAATTTCCTCCCACATGCTACTCCACAACTGTTACATGAACCAAACATAAAAATAGGATACAATAGGTGAGGTCTCCACATAAAGGGATATGATCTCTCGTAACTACAAATAACCCAAACTCCCCACCATAATTTTTTCCTTGAAAGAAAGTACCTTTTCTGACTTTATAATTTAGTCAAATATCAACTTTATGGTGTCATGAAATCTCATTTTCCAAGGATGTCCTATCATAATGTCCATAGATATTCCATCCCATTAAAACATTGAGATCTCAAGAGGATAAAACAATCCAACCGAAACTCGGTGCTCATCCTTCACATGTTGATAGGTGGGGCACTGAGGGATGCAATCATTCGTGCTACATCTTATTCCAACCCCCAAGACTTATTTTTAAGTTCTTTTCACCTCTTCCCTAAACTTGGATGTATAGACAATGGATACGTGTGAAACTCTCTCATCACCTCCTCCCACATTGTGGCTTAGACCAGCATCTGGGTGTGGAAAAGGTTGAAAAGATTTCCCACTTCAGAACGTTCATTGGTTGAATCTCTTGAGGATAGATAGCTATTTAGGACCTCATATATGATGTCTCATAATTATGACTCTCTCACCCATTGGATTAGTAATAGATTCAATACCATTGACTGAAGAAAATTTTCACCCTCCTCTTCAATTGGGGTTAGCTATAAGGAAGATAACTACTTATACACCCCCTACACCAATATATCATGGGACTTCCTACAATGGAAATATTCCACTTCTTTTCCCTTCCCAAGAGTATTGACTATCTCAAAGTCATAGTTCTTCTAGAACAACAACACCTCTATCTTAGTTTTAGGTCTCTCTAGTAAAGACATATCTAAGACATTGATGTTTTGTGTAAACAAAAAACCACTCTCCTGGAAGGTAGTACCTCCACATCCTCATATAGATGACTACCTCCACCATCTCCAGGTCATGGGTCGCATAGTTCTACTGATGGGGCCTTAACAAACTCAACCCATATTTTATTACTATCTATCTCTACATCGACACACAATTTATCCCAACTCTATAGGCATCACAATATAATACATAATCCACACACTCCTCTTGTTTTCTCAATACACGATCACTCATCAGCATTAACCTAAAATCCTCGAAGGATCTTTAGCACTACTCAGTCAAGTTAAAAATATTCTCATTCCATTTCATTCCATTCAAATGGGATGAAATACTATATAAGACTTCTAAAAAAACTCTAGTAAAACCCTTCTAATTTAGTAAAACTCTACACCTCTTACATTCTCTTGGGTGGCTCCCAAGAAATCACTATAGAGATCTTCATCAGGTCCACAACTATTCCATGCTCAGAAATGACATGCCCCAAAAAGTGAGACAAGTGGATCTAGAACTGGAACTTCAAGATCATAGCATAATATTAGTGCTCATAATGTAAGTCTAGGACTATCCTTGAGTGTTCTGAATTCTCCTATTATAATGTAGATTATATTATTATTTAATCAATGAAAAAAAATAAGCCCAAGAATGGTTGGATGGTCTAGTTCATCAAAAAATAAACACAGTGATGGAATTTTTTACATTGAAGGGAATCACTAGAAACACATTATGTCTATAGCGACATTGGAATACCAGCTTCGAAATATCATCCTTGAAAAATCTCAACTGGTGGTAGAAAAACATGATATCAATCTTCAAGAACTGTCTCACGCCTAACAACTGATCAAAGAAGTCATCAATCCTCTGTAAGTGGAACCTGTTCTTTATCGTTGTTGACACTCTCTAAATGAGTATCAATAATTATACAGGGAAATAAATTCCAAAATAATTAGGAATATTTTCTCTATAAATAAAAGGTAGAGAATGTAGATAAAACACATATATCACTTAATCCTACAAAGCACAAGTGATCACATAACCATCATAAGGTTTACTGAATGGGTCATGTGTACTGAATTAACTTATTGAAATCACACAAAGACTCTTGTAAAATAATTAATTTTCTTGAAAATGAGTCCAAGACACATGCTATCCATGGAGATACTTCCAGATGAGTACCTCCAAGTCACAGGCCTTTTCAATCGGCAAGCGCGTGAATATCATCCAAAACACCTGTAAAATAATGGGTAAAAGTATGTAGAAGGATACCTTATATGGTTTTTGATCTTATTGTGAGGTGATCATACAGTCCATAAGACCTTGTGGTTTCCTTTACATTATGTCGACCTTGCCACGTGAGAGCCTTATTTCATTTCACCTTAATCGTGAAAAGGGTCTTAGGCATGTACATTCAATTCTATGCTTCACCTTCATCTCCAAAGATAAAAAGAGGTGTTTCCCATGGAGATTATTGTAAATCACTTCAGGACCCAGTGTTGGTCATGTGATGGATCGTATACAAGGAGAGTGATTTGTTCGACAACAATCACACAAATTCAAAAGATCACTAACCCTTATAAAATAAAGAAAGAAATAAAAGGGGATTGATAGAAGCTTATCCCAAAGAGGAGATATGATAGTCATCATGAAAAAGGGGTACTTCACCTCAAAATATCACCATAGATCTTGTGGAGTCCCCCTCAACATGTCAATATGATCCCATGTAATCCCTCTTGACAAGTTGTCTTTGTCTCATGAATAACCAAAAAAAATGTAATATTTGATCATGAAAAATTGTTTTCATATGCATCCAGATCTCATGAAGACCCCAATACATGTTGTAATGACCTTTTCAAATCTCCTTGATATGTTGACATGGTTAGATGAAATCCATTTTATTATCCTAGGTTAAATAAAAATATTGAAGGCAGAACATTATCATGGTCACTATCAATAGGCAGTACCAACGATAAACCATTATAGGACCTTGTGAATCGTGTGACCCAAAAACCATGAACCAAATACATACCAAATCTTTGAGATATGTGACTCACAAGGTGGTGTATAACCAGGGTGGTGAGGCCTATAAATCACTCCATATTAGCACCAAAATGCATCAATGGTATATCACTCAAAGGACCATGGGAGAATTTTTCACAGAGTTTCTAGTCATGTGATCACAATGGAATTCCACCAGGTTAAATCATTTTAAAGACCAAAGGGAGAAACTGGATTTTATAGGAACATTGCATGATCACTTATAGATCACTTGATGGACTTATGGAATGTTATCTGGATTATGTGAAAGAGATATCACATGTCTGTTTGGTCACACAAAACCTAAAATAATCTAACACTAGACAAACATGAGGCTCATGTTAAATAAAGGATGTTATAAATGACAATAAAAAGATGATAACATTATTTGAAAAAGATTATTTCATCCTTATTCACTTTTCATGACCAAAATAGATCATAAAATAGCACTAGGATATATCATAGAAAAACATGTGACACTCACTTGAAATGATTTATAGATCATGTGATGCCCCTTAGACATGTCAATAAAGTCACAATATTCCCTCTGAGAAATCCACTCAAGTCTCATGAAGTCCCCTAGGATTTCTAACCAAACCTTGCGATGGCCTCCAGACATATCACACCAAATCATATGACAACACCAGGACATGTCATCTAGGTTTCACAATGACACCAGGACATGTCGACTGGTTCTCATGGTGTTTCCAATAAATTAATTCCTTGATCTCATGATGTCCTTTGGAAAAGTCACCCAGATCACACGGAACCCTCCAAACATGCCATCAAATTCAAGAGATACCCTCCATACGTGACAAAATTGATCTCATGGTGTCCTATAGACAAGTCATCTAGCTCATGTGACACCGTTTGGACATGTCAGCATTGATCATGTAATGGTCTCTAGATAGGTCATTTAGGTTATGTGATTCCCTCTAGACAAGTCAATTGGGTCATGTGATTTTCTTTATTCATTTCTTCTAATCAACCAAGACATGTCCTGATGTCCATAGACATGTCAGGCAGGTGATCAGGAAAAGTCAAGTAGAAAATTAGCCATGTCGATCAGATGTCCTTGGACATGATAACTATTTACATTGGATTAAAAGGTAAAACTCTGTGTTTAATCCTTGAGGAAACTAAACTATTTGAACATTGATTCCTACCAGGCCATGGATATGTAAGAATCCATCATATTATTCAAACTCTATATTAAATATCCAAAGGTAACCTTAGTGTGTATTCCCCAACCAAATAGAACTATAAGAAGTTCTATTATTGTAATAACCAGGTTATTTAGGATGCATTACTAGGGCTCGAGCTCAAATAGGAATCCACCTCAATGTGTGACTCCCCATATCTCTGACATTCCAACCATTATGGCCCAATTTTTCCCATGGGATGATCATTCTTCCTCATCCACCAATGTATTGAGAAGAAATTTAACTTTTATGACTCTGATTCATACTATAATTAGGATAAAATTGTCACATTACTATGTCGTGGGGTTCATAATAAACATCCAAAGGGATACCCTAGATCCAAAGTCCTACATCCATATGTGGTGAGACTAGTTACCTGTTATCCCCTATTTCTCACACTGATTATGGATCATGTGGCCTTAGATATTTTCAATGATCATATCATTCACATCATGAATCTCTACCTACCTAGTTAGCTTTAATGTTTAGGCCACAATCATTGGAATGATATAATTTTCCTTATACAAGGGAATATACATCATGGATAGTCCCAAGGGAATTATCAAACTATATTGACTCTAATTCCTACTATAACAAGGATACATAGGATCCCCCCTTCTAAGGCTCAGGACCAATATTATATCCCTAATTTCCCTGATATATGTCTTTTCTACATGACATTTAACTACAAAGGATTAAAAATCTATGTTGGTTTTGATTCATATTGTAAACAAGATATGTCAGATGCCTCATAACAGCTTAATCCCATCCTTGGAATATTAATTACCTCTGAAGATGAAAATAAATTACAGAGTTCCTGGTTATATGGATTCAAAATATAAGCTTCTATTTTATGAATGACCTTGGATACATAAATATGGAATCCTTAATAGGTCTCCCTTTTGACACCTGAAAGGGTTCAACACCAAATTATTTTGTTAGGATAACTGGTCTTGTATCAGAATTAGGAATAGATTCCTAAACATATATTAAATTTATAAGAGACTCACATTTTAGGAAAAAATTCCCACCAAAAGGGTGTGATGAGTCTAATATCCCATCCTCTTTTCAAATGTATGTTTCTATGCATCGTTGGGTTTTAAACCCTAAAAGACCACCTTCCATTGGATAGCAGGTTCGTTCTCAGTTATGGATGTGGGAACCATTGGGTATTTTTGTTAAATAAAAATATGGTAAGACTAATGTGAAGAATTGAGAAACACATTCAACCCCCCTGTTAACCATGCATTTCAAAAAATACTATTTTAAATTTATCAATTAAAAATGGTGATGCTGATGTGAAATAATTTAACTAAGGAACCCCCTTAAAAATATTAAAATTATAGACTACTCAGTTATAACAACCCTTACTTTACATACATTGTTAATACTTCAAAATTGAAGCATACTTATTACAACATATAACAAAACCACGAAAGGACCATATAGGTATAGTGTCTTTAGAAACTGGGAAACATAAACAACTGGTTCATAAAGCATCTACTTTGCCTACCATTTATTTCATCATATCTAGAGTCCCTTTTTGGCATAGTCTACTTAATAACCTTCTTCCTAACCTGGGGAAATAAAACATACAAAAGGGTGATCTCAAATGCTTAGTAATGGTAAACAAAATAAATATCAATCACATCGTATACATAAGCACATAACTTTTGGAAATCTTAACCTGCAAAAGAGATCATAATTTCATAACATGGGATAAATCATGGCAGTGAAATGTAATCACAATAATCATAACTTAAAACATGAAACATTGTGGCATACACACATAATCATGGAGAATCATTTCTTGTTAGTCAAGACTCATTTCAAAGACTATCTAAGTGGAAAAAGTCCCTCTCTGAACCGAGTTACCCTCATTTCAGTCCTGCTTCACTGAACCGGTATAACCTACCGTTCCAGCCATTTCTATCTCATGAGATATAAAATCTTTACAAAATGCATTGGAGGGAGATATAGGTCCCACCCATCTCATAATGATACCATTCTTATATGTGCCACAAAATCATAAATCATACATCATTCCATAACCCATGTAATAAAAATGGGATTCTTAAACAACATGACATCATAAAACAATTCATATAAGATAAAGGAATTCATAAAAATAATTCCATCACAACATAATCAAATCAATGCAATAATAGGGATAGAAACAGAACCCTATATTATCTTAGATGGAAAATAATTTTGATAAAACACTTGAACTCCATTCTTGAAGAAAATATCCTTTCTACCTTAAAAACATTTTTCCTTTCTTAACATGTCATACAATTTTAAAATAAAACAAGTTGATTAAAAATAAACTTGAAAACTTATAAAGGAATCTTCTTGTAAATAATGTTTTAAAAATCCATTCATGCCGTATAAGTTAAAAAAACATTCTTCTCGTACTTTTGTCGGAAAAGTCAAAAAAGTACCTCGTATGAAAAACGACAAAAGATTCCTTTCATATCCTTTACTAAAAACTCACCGAAGCGTAAAATTGGATTTAAAAAATTTTAGGTGGATGGAAATCATATTACATATTGAGGAAACATGGATGTGGATTATAAAATACACCCCAGCAAATGCCAAAGTATAAACAATCTCGGATAAAAATGAGATTGTGATATTTCCCTTACCATAGGTATGACTTGCTTTATAAGTGTCCGAACCTCCTATATAATGATTTAAATAATGTTATTGACCTATTCCAGAATCATAATTATTTTTATGATATCATATATGGTCATATTCTTAGCTTCTTAGTAGTAATATTTCATTGCTACTTGTTATTCGGGTGTTTATAACTTTTTGTTCTTATGCGTGTTTTGTCGAATAAATTATTATTCTTTTCTTTAGGTTATAGATACCTCATTTCCAGAATGGTATTAGTGTAATATATATCATATTAATTCATTAAATTCATTTATATAATCATTATGAAATGAAGATCATGTAGAACGAGTCGCATCACATCGTGGAGACGGTATTCTGTACGTACGCACGAGTGATGATATCATTCCTATGATCGTGGAATTGTATTGGAGTATATGTATACTATTTAAGAATCAATATCACTTTATAATAGTCATATATAGTCATTATTTACATCATTATACCCATCCAAGTAAGGTGGTGGTGGAAAATAGATTACACCACGGCGTGGAGACGGTATTCCGTACGTACGCACGCGCGGTGATTTCTTTTTCCGTAGGATGGATAGATGGTGAAATAGGGTTGTTTCATACTTATAATAACATATCAGTATATTAGTGATACTTATGTTATTACTTCATAATGAAACAACCTAAGAAGAAGTAGTGTAAGAATAAATAAAGATGAAAAAATCGGTAACGGACATTACCTCTTCTTTGAAGTGCTTCTTTGAGACCTTCTTTTAGGGCACTAAAATTGGTCTTTGAAGAATACCAGGACCTCTAGGATGTCTCTAGGGAAGTGTAGAAGAGAAATTGGCAGGGTTTGGCCGAGGTTGAAGGCTCAAAGTGGTGTGAGGAAGAGGGGAGGAGGTGTCCTTTTATAAGGGAGGAGAGGGGCACCTTTGGAATAACTAAAACTATTATTTTATTATAAAGTCAAGTTCAGTTTTAAATAGCTCCAAATTTATATATTTAGAAGATAAGGTGGGGATGGGTCTAAATTCTCTCATCCAATATAATTTAGACAAGTTTAGGTTCCTATTTTAACCTTATCATTTAGATTTAACATTAAGTTAAATAATTTTACTTTTATCATGTCTTCTTGTGTTCTTATACTATAAGGTCAATAAACCTACTATAAGCAGGAAAACGAACCCCAAGTTGTTTATTATTAATATATATAACCTTATATAATTCATTTTTCCGAACCTTAGATTTTTAGGAATAAAATAACAATTACCAATATAATATTTGTTTTAAAAACTATTTTATGTCAATTTTGACACTATTTAGTAATTGATTTTTGTGAAAATCATAACAGAATTATTAGTTCGAACCAAGTTAATTAAATCAATACTAACATGTCATATTAACCTAGAAAATTAGTGGGATTCATAAAAATTCTCAAATTACATTTATTTTGGTGTTTATAACATCAATTATGTCAATATTTCATTAATAAGATCATTACTGCATCATCATTGTGTCATAAATAAATTAAATTATTTAATGTCTAAAAATTACAAATAAAATACCATTATGTAGGAAATCTTTTTATATTTCTAATGAATATTTATAGTCGAGTTTATTTTATGTATAACCCCATATTAAAAATTATTTACTTATTAAACTTTGATTTTAACTATTTTAACCCTTCTTTAAATAAATTAATAATAAATGTCCTAATCTAATCCATGTGGGCCTAAGTGGTCATATTTTATTCCTAAGTTTGTTTTTGGTCGAATTACACTTATCCAATAGAATTAGGACATGTGTTAGGATAATAATAATATCATCTTTACCCTTAATTACCCTATTTACTTTTTACCGTGGTAAAAAAAAGTAAAAAGTTACTATTCACCAAACAATTATTTTCATCTCATTGAACCACATTTTACTTACTGACATCAACCGTGTCTCTCGGATTTTTGAAATTCCACTCACAGAAGCGGTAAAATTATGTTTTATGAAAAATTCAGTTTTTTAACTACCACTTAGTGGTTTCACTATTCATCAAATATTGAAGGTTTTCAGAAAAATACCAAAATTTCACCCTAGGCTAATTTAGATATTCTGAATCCAAAAATGAAGTCCATTTTGAAAAATAATATTTATAAAATTTCAAAAAGTGGTTATTACTATTCATAACGGCTAGTTTTAATAATATTTTAATAGCATATCGTTGTTTAGTGAAACTCGGTATTGCGTACGACGCGAGCTATCGAGGAAGGTCGCGATTTCGTGTAAAGCAAGCCAAGAAAGTGTTGTGTAGAAAAAGATTCATTTGATTATTTATATAACATAAAAGTCTCGGGTGTTACATTCTACCCCCCTTAAAATGAATTTTTCCCTCGAAATTCTTCACTTTATAACAAACAGATGAGGATACCTCTCCCTCATGATATCCTCAAGTTCCCATGTAGCTTCTTCTAATTGGTGGTTCCTCCATAAAACTTTCACCAATCGAGTGGTCTTGTTTCGTAGGGCTTTTTCGCTACGATCCCGAATCTCTATTGGTTGTTCTTCATAAGAAAGATCTTGCTCCAGCGGTACAACTTCTGAGCTGAGTACATGTGAAGGATCAGGTATGTACTTTCTCAGGAGAGATACATGGAACACATCGTGAAGTTTAGAGAGATTTTGTGGAAGCGCCAATCGGTAAGCTACCTTCCCAACACGATCCCGAATTTCGAAAGGACCGATATATCTAGGGCTCAACTTCCCCTTCTTTCCAAATCTCATAACCCTCTTCCAGGGAGATATTCGTAAGAACACTTTATCACCCACTTCAAACTCTAGGTCTTTTCTTCGGTTGTCGGCATAACTTTTCTGTCGACTCTGAGCTGCTCTTATGTGTTGTTGAATAGATCTGACCTTTTCTTCCATTTCATCAACAAGATCAGGTCCTAATAGCTTTCTTTCCCCAACTTCATCCCAGCAAGTTGGAGTCCTTCATTTCTTTCCATAGAGAGCTTCATAAGGAGCCATCTGAATACTGGAGTGACAACTATTATTATAAGAAAATTCCACCAAAGGTACGTGTTGATCCCAACCACCTTTGAAATCCATAGAGCAAGCTCTCAACATATCTTCTAGGGTTTGAATTGTTCTCTCAGAATGACCATCTGTTTGAGGATGATAAGCAGTGCTGAAACTCAACTCTGTATCCAGAGTATGCTGAAGACTTCTCCAGAATTTCGAGGTAAATCTCGGATCCCGGTCAGATATAATAGAAAGTGGTACTCCATGAAATCTTACCACATTCTTTACATATATCGAGGCAAGATGATCCAGAGAGAAATCCTCTCTAATAGCAATGAAGTGTGAAGACTTTGTAAGACGATCAACTATGACCCAGATAGCATTATTGCATTTGGATGTTTTAGGAAGTCCTTTGACAAAGTCCATAGTAATGTTTTCCCATTTCCATTCGAGTATTGGTAATGGTTGTAACATCCCCATAGACTTCTTTCTCTCAGCTTTAACTTGTTGACAAACCAAGCATCGAGAGACATATTCAGCAACATCTCTTTTCATGCCACCCCACCAGAAGTACTCTTTCAGGTCCCTATACATCTTCGTGCTTCCAGGATGAATAGAGAATGAAGAACTATAAGCCTCATCCAGCAGCTCCTTCTTTAATTCGGGGATGGGAGGAACACAAACCTGATTCCTAGACTTTATTATCCCATCACAATCAAGGTTGAACTCAGGAACATTTCTTACCTTCTTTTGTAACTCGACATCTTATTTCTGTGCCTCTTTAATCTTCACATGTATAGATGGTTGAACATTCATTTGAGAAAGATAAGATTTTTCCCCTTCCATTATAATTCCAAGATCCATCCTTTGTAAATCCATAAATATTGGATCTTTTGTGATCCTCATCATGGATAAACTAGCATGGTCTTGTCTACTTAATGCATCTTCCACCTTGTTTGCTTTCCCAGGGTGGTAATGGATTGAGCAGTCATAATCCTTAATCAGTTCCAACCATCTTCTTTGACGCATATTCAGCTCCTTTTGTGTGAAAATATACTTTAAACTTTTCTGATCAGTATAAATATCACACCTTTCACAAGAATGGTAATTCCTCCAAATATTTAATGCAAAGATTACCGCATATAACTCCAAATCATGTGTTGGGTAATTTTGCTCATAGATTTTCAACTGTCGTGAGGCATAAGATATCACCATATCATTTTGCATAAGAACACACTCCAATCCCTTTTGGATGCATCACTGTAGATCACAAACCTTTCTCCACTACAAGGCAGTGTGAGCACAGGTGCACTGGATAACCTTCTTTTCAACTCCTTGAAATTCTCTTCACATTCCTCCATCCATACAAACTTAACTCCTTTCCAAGTCAACTTGGTGAGTGGATTAGATAATCGTGAAAAATCTTTCAAAAAACGTCGATAATATCCAGCCAAACCAAGAAAACTTCGGATCTCAGTTACTGTTGTTGGTCTCGACCATCTTTCGATAACCTCTGTTTTTTCTGGATCCACAGATATCCCCTCTTTTGAGATTATGTGACCCAAAAATGCAACTTTTTGAAGCCAAAATTCACAATTGGTAAATTTGGCATAAATCTTCTCCTTTCTCAGGGTCTTCAATATAATTCTCAAGTGATCTTCATGTTCTTCCTTGATCTTTGAATAGACAATAATATCGTCTATAAAGACTACCACAAATTGATCAAGATAGTCTCTAAAGACTCTATTCATCAGATCCATGAAGATAGAAGGGGCATTAGTAAGACCAAATGGAATCACTATAAATTCATAGTGTCCATACCTTGTACGGAAATCCGTCTTTGGATTATCCTCCCTTTTGACCCTTAATTGATGATACCCTGAACAAAGATCAATCTTGGAAAAGTATTGAGCTCCGCGTAGTTGGTCAAATAGGTCATCAATGCGCGGGAGAGGATATTTGTTCTTGATAGTGATCTTGTTAAGTTCTCAATAATCAATGCAGAGTCTCATTGATCCATCATTATTCTTAACAAATAGAACAGGTGCTCCCCAAGGTGACGCACTAGGGCATATGAATCCCTTATAAAGATTCTCTTGGATTTGCTTCTTCAATTCCTGCAACTCAATTGGGGCCATTCTATAAGGTGTCTTTGAAATATGCAAAGCACCCGGTACGAGTTCTATTGAGAACTCAACTTCACGATTTGGTGGAAGTCCTGGTAATTCCTCCGGAAAGACATCATAAAACTCCCGTACAATGGGCATATTCTTAATCGTGAGTTTCTCACCAACCATTTTAGATAAATAACCTTCATTTAGTGGAATCAATGCCCATAAAATGGAATAAATTTCCACTAGAAGGTTATGTTCATCCTTCCATTGATAGACGATCATAGATTGATCTGGAATATGAAATGTGACTTCCCTTCTTTGGCAATTGATATGAGCTCCATATAAAGAAAGCCAATTCATGCCAAGAATCACATCAAATTCCACTATAGGAAGGATCACAAGATTTGCAGGAAGCACTTTCCCACAAACATCAATCGGAGAAGAATTATAAACTTTTGATGCGACTGTTGTGCCATTAGGTGTTGTCACAGCTAACTCAACATCTAATTGATGAGGTAATACGGTGATACCCTTAGAAAATTCTTCAGAAATAAAAGAGTGGGTGGATCCAGAATAAAATAAAACATTTGCTACTTTAGAGTGGATGGAAAGTGTACCTTTCACCACATCGTTATCGTACTCCACATCGCTGATAGAAATTGCATGTGACTTTCCTTTGTCTTTAGCCTTAAGAGTTTGTTGACGTCAACCATCATCATCAACCCTTGGATTAGGGCATTTATTAGCATAATGCCCCATCTCCTTGCACTTGAAACATTGATGTGTAGTAGGTTCATTATGTGTATCCCTTCCTTTGTTTGCATCATTAGACATCTTCTTCCCATCATCGCAGAATTCAAATGCCCGATGACCTTCCTTTCCACATTTGAAACATTTACTTGTCCCTTTAAGACAACTCCCTCCATGTTTCTTTCCACACTTTGAGAATAAGGGAAAGCTCATCTTCTTTTCAGTGTTCTCTTTAGATTTTCCTTTGAATTCTATTTTCCTCTTCTTATCAAACCCATATGACTGATGGGTTACCCCAATTTCCATCTCAACTTTGAGAGCACATCGAACAATTTCCTCATAGCTATTGAAGTCCCTTGTGGCTTACGCCCTTCGAAGACTTGGTTTTAAGCCACTAAAGAATCGATCGATCTTACTCTCAGGTTGGATAATAATACCAGAAGCGTACCTTGCAAGTCTTGTAAAATTTTCTTCATAGGTACCAACAGATTCATCATCCTTTTGATTTAGTTCAAGAAACTCTTTCTCCATCTTTGTTCGGAGAATACGAGGGAAGTACTTATTGAAAAATAAGTTCTTGAACTCGTCCCATTCCATGGACTCAATTTCATCCCTTTGCCTCGTATTCTAAATAAGATTCCACCATTGATCAGCATCACCTTCCAAACAATACACTGCTAACATGACTTTATCATGCTCAGAGAATTGAAGAACTGAAAATATCTTTTCAGCAGTACTAATCCATTGTTCAGCAACTAATGGATCAGTAGACCTGCGGAAAGAAGGTGGACGCTGTCTCATGAAGGATTCAACAGAATGTTTCTCCTTTGATCGTTTGGAAGTCCTGCTTGATTTATAGCTTGAGAAAGTTGTGTGAGCATGGCTACAAGATTTTTCATTCCAGCTCCCATAACGTTTGGTTGCTCAGGGGGACAATCATTGCATTGGCCATCGCATGACACATTAACACGATTCCTTCGGGTTCCAGCCATTGACTAAAACCAAGAAGAATAGTGTGAGCAACACTAATTGTAATAGGAAAACCACAAAATCAAGAATAAAATTTCACACTTAAGGTTTTATCCTAGGTTATTCATGGCCATTTCTAAAACACTAAGATTGTGTTCTATGCTTAGACTTATCCTTAGGGTTCTTACTAAGGCATTCACATCCTAGTTTCTAAAGGTTGACTACACCTTTCCTCTGATACCAACTAAAACGACCCTTACTTTACATACATTGTTAATACTTCAAAATTGAAGCATACTTATTAAAACATATAAAAAAACCACGAAAGGACCATATAGGTGTAGTGTCTTTAGAAACTCGGGAACATAAACAACTGGTTCATAAAGCATCTACTTTTCCTCCCATTTATTTCATCATATCTAGAGTCCCTTTTTGGCATAGTCTACTTAATAACCTTCTTCCTGACCTGGGGAAATAAAACATACAAAAGGGTGAGCTCAAATGCTCAGTAAGGGTAAACAAAATAAATATCAATCACATCGTATACATAAGCACATTACTTTTGGAAAACTTAACCTGCAAAAGAGATCATAATTTCATAACATGGGATAAACCATGGTAGTGAAATGTAATCACAATAATCATAACTTAAAACATGAAACATTGTGGCATACACACATAATCATAGAGAATCATTTCTTGTTATTCAAGACTCATTGCCAAGACTATCTTAGTGGACAAAGTCCCTTTCTGAACCGAGTTACCCTCGTTTCAGTGCTGCTTCACTGAACCGGTATAACCTATCGTTCCAGCCATGTCTATCTCATGAGATATAAAATATTTACCCAATGCATTGGAGGGAGATATAGGTCCCACCCATCTCATAATTATACCATTCTTATGTGTGCCACAAAATCATAAATCATACATCATTGCATAACCCATGTAATAAAAATGGGATTCTTAAACAACATAACATCATAAAACAATTAATATAAGATAATGGAATACATAAAAATAATTCCATAACAAAATAATCAAATCAATGCAATAACAGGGATAGAAATAGAACCCTATATTATCTTAGATGGAAAATAATTTTGATAAAACACTTGAACTCCATTCTTGAAGAAAATATCCTTTCTACCTTAAAAACATTTTTCCTTTCTTAACATGTCATACAATTTTAAACTAAAACAAGTTGATTAAAAATAAACTTGAAAAATTATAAAGGAAGCTTCTTGGAAATAATGTTTTAAAAATCCATTCATGCCGTATAAGTTAAAAAAACATTCTTCTCGTACTTTTGTCGGAAAAGTCAAAAAAGTACCTCGTACGAAAAACGACAAAATATTCCTTTCATATCCTTTACTAAAAACTCACCGAAGGGTAAAATTGGATTTAAAAAATTGTAGTTGGATGTAAATAATATTACATATTGAGGAAACATGGATGTGGATGATAAAATACACCCTAGTAAATGCCAAGGTATAAACAATCTCGGATAAAAATGAGATTTGTGATATTTCCCTTACCTTAGGTCCGACTTGCTTTGTAAGTGTCTGAACCTCATGTATAATTATTTAAATAATGTTATTGACTTATTCCAAAATCATACTTATTTTTATGATATCATATATGGTCATATTCTTATCTTCTTAGTAGTAATATTTCATTGCTACTTGTTATTCGGGTGTTTATAACTTTTTGTTCTTATGCGTGTTTTGTCGAATAAATTCTTATTCTTTTCTTTAGGTTATAGATACCTCTTTTCCATAATGGTATTAGTGTAATATATATCATATTCATTCATTCAATTCATTTATATAATCATTATAAAATGAAGATCAAGTAGAACGAGTCGCATCACATCGTGGAGACGGTATTCCGTACGTACGCACGAGTGATGATATCGTTCCTATGATCGTGGAATTGTATTGGAGTATATGTATACTATTTAAGAATCAATATCACTTTATAATAGTAATATATAGTCATTATTTACACAATTATACCCATCCAAGTTAGGTGGTGGTGGAAAATAGATTACACCACGGCGTGGAGACGGTATTCCGTACGTACGCACGCGCGGTGATTTCTTTTTCCGTAGGATGGATAGATGGTGAAATAGGTTTGTTTCATACTTATAATATCATATCATTATATTAGTGATACTGATTTTATTACTTCATAATAAAACAACCTAAGAAGAAGAATTGGAAGAAGAAATAAAGATGAAAGAATCGGTAACGGACATTACCTCTTCTTTGAAGTGCTTCTTTGAGACCATCTTTTAGGGCACTAAAATTGGTCTTTTAAGAAGACCAGGACCTCTAGGATGTCTCTAGGGAAGTGAAGAGGAGAAATTGTCAGGGGTTGGCCGATCATGAAGGCTCAAAGTGGTGTGAGGAAGAGGGGGAGGAGGTGTCCTTTTATAAGGGAGGAGAGGGGCACCTTTGGAATAACTAAAACTATTATTTTATTATAAAGTCATGTTCGGTTTTAAATAGCTCCAAATTGATATATTTCGAAGCTAAGGTGCGTATGGGTCGATATAATCTCATCCAATAGAATTTAGACAAGTTTAGGATCCTATTTTAACCTTATCATTTAGATTTAACATTAAGTTAAATAATTTTACTTTTATCATGTCTTCTTCTGTTCTTATACTATAAGGTTAATAAACTTACTATAAGCAGCCAAACGAACCCCAAGTTGTTTATTATTAATATATATAACCTTATCTAAGTCATTTGGCCGAACCTTAGATTTTTAGGAATAAAATAACAATTACCAATATAATATTTGTTTTAGAAACTATTTTATGTCAATTTTGACACTATTTAGTAATTGATTTTTGTGAAAATCATAAGAGAATTATTAGTTCGAACCAAGTTAATTAAATCAATACTAACATGTCATATTAACCTATAAAATTAGTGGGATTCATAAAAAGTCTCAAGTTACATTTATTTTGGTGTTTATAACATCAATTATGTCAATATTTCATTAATAAGATAATTACTGCATCATCATTATGTCATAAATAAATTAAATTATTTAATCTCTAAAAATTAAAAATAAAATACCATTATGTAGGAAATCTGTTTATCTTTCTAATGAATATTTATACTCGAATTTATCTTATGTATAACCCCATATTAAAAATTATTTACTTATTAAACTTTGATTTTAACTATTTTAACCCTTCTTTAAATAAATTAATAATAAATGTCCTAATCTAATCCAAGTGGGCCTAAATGGTCATATGTTATTCCTAAGTTTGTTTTTGGTCGAATTACACTTATCCAATAGAATTATGACATGTGTTAGGGTAATAATAAAATCATATTTACCCTTAATTACCCTATTTACTTTTTACCGTGGTAAAAAAAGTAAAAAGTTACTATTCACCAAAAAATTATTTTCATCTCATTGAACCACATTTTACTTACTGACATCAACCGTGTCTCTCGGATTTTTGAAATTTCACTCACAGAAGCGGTAAAATTAAGTTTTATGAAAAATTCAGTTTTTTAACTACAACTTAGTGGTTTCACTATTCATCAAAAATTGAAAGTTTTCAGAAAAATACCAAAATTTCACCCTAGGCTAATTTCGATATTCCGAATCCAAAAATGAAGTCCATTTTAAAAAATAAGATTTATAAAATTTCAAAAAGTTGTTATTACTATTCATAATGGCTAGTTTTAATAATATTTTAATATCATATCGTTGTTTAGTGAAACTCGGTATTGCGTACGACGCAAGCTATCGAGGAAGGTCGCGATTTCGTGTAAAGCAAGCCAAGAAAGTGTTGTGTAGAAAAGTATTCCTTTGATGATTTATATAACATAAAAGTCTCGGGTGTTACATTCTACCCCCCTTAAAATGAATTTCACCCTCAAAATTCGTCACTTTGTAACAAACAGATTAGGATACCTCGCCCTCATGATATCCTCAAGTTCCCATGTAGCTTCTTCTAATTGGTGGTTCCTCCATAAAACTTTCACCAATCGAGTGGTCTTGTTTCATAGGACTTTTTCGCTACGATCCAGAATCTCTATTGGTTTTTCTTCATAAGAAAGATCTTGCTCCAGCGGTACAACTTCTGAGCTGAGTACATGTGAAGGATCAGGTATGTACTTTCTCAGGAGAGATACATGGAACGCATCATGTACTTGAGAGAGATTCGGTGGAATCGCCAATAGGTAAGCTACCTTCCCAACATGATCCCGAATTTCGAAAGGACCGATATATCTAGGGCTCAACTTCCCCTTCTTTCCAAATCTCATAACCCTCTTCCAGGGAGATATTCGTAAGAACACTTTATCACCCACTTCAAACTCTAGGTCTTTTCTTCAGTTGTCGGCATAACGTTTCTGTCGACTCTGAGCTGCTCTTATGTGTTGTTGAATAGATCTGACCTTTTCTTCCATTTCATCAACGAGATCAGGTCCTAATAGCTTTCTTTCCCTAACTTCATCCCAGCAAGTTGGATTCCTTCATTTCTTTCCATAGAGAGCTTCATAAGGAGCCATCTGAATACTGGAGTGAAAGCTATTATTATAAGAAAATTCCACCAAAGGTAGGTGTTGATCCCAACCTCCTTTGAAATCCATAGAGCAAGCTCTCAACATATCTTCTAGGGTTTGAATTGTTCTCTCAGAATGACCATCTGTTTGAGGATGATAAGAAGTGCTGAAACTCAACTCTGTATCCAGAGTATGCTGAAGACTTCGCCAGAACATCGAGGTAAATCTCGGATCCCGATCAGATATAATAGAAATTGGTACTCCATGAAATCTTACCACTTCCTTTACATATATCCTGGAAAGCTGATCCAGAGAGAAATCCTCTCTAACAGCAATGAAGTGTGCAGACTTTGTAAGACGATCAACTATGACCCAGATAGAATTATTTCCTTTGGATGTTTTAGGAAGTCCTATGACAAAGTCCATAGTAATGTTTTCCCATTTCCATTCGGGTATGGGTAATGGTTGTAACATCCCCTTAGACTTCTGTCTCTCAACTTTAACTTGTTGACAAACCAAGCATCGAGAGACATATTCAGCAACATCTCTTTTCATGCCATCCCACCAGAAATACACTTTTAGGTCCCTATACATCTTCGTGCTTCCAGGATGAATAGACAATGAAGAACTATGAGCCTCAACCAGTAGCTCCTTCTTTAATTCGGGGAAGGGAGGAACACAAACCCGATTCCTGAAATTTATTATCCCATCACAATCAAGGTTGAACTGAGGAACATTTCTCACCTTCTTTTGTAACTCGACATCTTCTTTCTATGCCTCTTTAATCTTCACATGTATAGATGGTTGAACATTCATTTGAGAAAGATAAGATTTTTCCCCTTCCATTATAATTCCAAGATCCATCATTTGTAAATCCATAAATATTGGATCTTTTGTGATCCTCATCATGGATAAACTAGCATGGTCTTTTCGACTTAATGCATCTTCCTCCTTGTTTGCTTTCCCAGGGTGGTAATGGATTGAGCAGTCGTAATCCTTAATCAGCTCCAACCATCTTCTTTGACGCATATTTAGCTCCTTTTGAGTGAAAATATACTTTAAACTTTTATGATCAGTATAAATATCACACCTTTCACAATAAAGGTAATGCCTCCAAATCTTTAATGCAAAGATTACCGCAGATAACTCCAAATCATGTGTTGGGTAATTTTGCTCATGGATTTTCAACTGTCGTGAGGCATAAGATATCACCATATCATTTTGCATAAGAACACACCCCAATCCCTTTTGGATGCATCACTGTAGATCACAAACCTTTCTCCACTACAAGTCAGTGTGAGCACAGGTGCACTGGATAACCTTCTTTTCAAGTCCTTGAAATTTTCTTCACATTCCTCCATCTATACAAACTAAACTCTTTTCCAAGTCAACTTGGTGAGTGGATTAGATAATCGTGAAAAATCGTTCACAAAACGTCGATAATATCCAGCCAAACCAAGAAAACTTTGGATCTCAGTTACTGTTGTTGGTCTCGACCATCTTTCGATAACCTCTGTTTTTGCTGGATCCAAAGATATCCCTTCTTTTGAGATTATGTGACCCAAAAATGCAACTTTTTGAAGCCAAAATTCACACTTGGTAAATTTAGCATAAAGCTTCTCCTTTCTCAGGGTCTTCAATATAATTCTCAAGTGATCTTCATGTTCTTCCTTGATCTTTGAATAGACAAGAATATCGTCTATAAAGACTACCACAAATTGATCAAGATAGTCTCTAAAGACTCTATTCATCATATCCATGAAGATAGAAGGGGAATTAGTAAGACCAAATGGCATCACTATAAATTCATAGTTTCCATACCTTGTAAGGAAAGCTGTCTTTGGATTATCCTCCCTTTTGACCCTTAATTGATGATACCCTAAACGAAGATCAGTCTTGGAAAAGTATTGAGCTCCGCGTAGTTAGTCAAATAGGTCATCAATGCGCGGGAGAGGATATTTTTTCTTGATAGTGATCTTGTTAAGTTCTCAATAATCAATGCAGAGTCTCATTGATCCATCATTCTTCTTAACAAATAGAACAGGTGCTCCCCAAGGTGACACACTAGGGCGTATGAATCCCTTATAAAGATTCTCTTGGATTTTCTTCTTCAATTCCTGCAACTCAATTGGGGCCATTCTATAAGGTGTCTTTGAAATATACAAAGCACCCGGTACGAGTTCTATTGAGAACTCAACTTCACGATTTGGTGGAAGTACCGGTAATTCCTCTGGAAATACATCATCAAACTCTTGTACAATGGGCATATTCTTAATCGTGAGTTTCTCACCAATCATTTGAGATAAATAACCTTCATTTAGTGGAATCAATACCCATAAAATGGAAGAAATTTCCACTAGAAGGTTATGTTCATCCTTGCATTGATAGACGATCATAGATTGATCTGGAATATGAAATGTGACTTCCCTTCTTTGGAAATTGATATGAGCTCCATATAAAGAAAGCCAATCCATGCCAAGAATCACATCAAATTCCACTATAGGAAGGATCACAAGATTTGCAGGAAGCACTTTCCCACAAACATCAATCGGAGAAGAATTATAAACTTTTGACGCGACTGTTGTTCCATTAGGTGTTGTCACAGCTAACTCAACATCTAATTGTTGAGGTAATATGGTGATACCCTTAGAAAATTCTTCAGAAATAAAAGAGTGGGTGGATCCAGAATCAAATAAAACATTTGCTACTTTAGATTGGATGGTAGTTGTACCTTTCACCACATCGTTATTGTACTCCACATCGCTGATAGAAATTGCATGTGACTTTCCTTTGTCTTTAGCCTTAAGAGTTTTTTGACGTCGACCATCATCATCAACCCTTGGAATAGGGCATTTATTAGCATAATGCCCCATCTCCTTGCACTTAAAACATTGAAGTGTAGTAGGTTCATTCTATGTATCCCTCCTTTTATTTGCATCATTAGACATCTTCTTCCCATCATCGCGGCATTCAAATGCCCGATGACCTTCCTTTCCACATTTGAAACATTTACTTGTCCCTTTAAGACAACTCCCTCCATGTTTCTTTCCACACTTTGAGCATAAGGGAAAGCTCATCTTCTTTTCAGTGTGCTCTTTAGATTTTCCTTTGAATTCCATTTTCCTCTTCTTATCAAACCCATATGACTGATGGGTTACTCCAATTTCCATCTCGACTTTGAGAGCACATCGAACAATTTCCTCGTAGCTATTGAAGTCCCTTATGTCTTACACCCTTCGAAGACTTGGTTTTAAGCCACTAAAGAATCGATCGATCTTACTCTCAGGTTGGATAATAATACTAGAAGCGTACCTTGCAAGTCTTGTAAAATTTTCTTCATAGGTACCAACAGATTCATCATCCTTTTTCTTTAGTTCAAGAAACTCATTATCCATATTTGTTTGAAGAATATGAGGGAAGTACTTATTGAAAAATAAGTTCTTGAACTCATCCCATTCCATGGACTCAATTTCATCCCTTTGCCTCGTATTCTAAATAAGATTCCACCATTGATCAACATCACCTTCCAAACGATACACTGCTAACATGACTTTATCATCCTCAGAGCATTGAAGAACTGAAAATAGCTTTTCAGTAGTACTAATCCATTGTTTAGAAACTAATGGATCAGTAGACCCGCTGAAAGAAGGTGGACGTTGTCTCATGAAGGATTCAACAGAATGTTGCTCCTTTGCTCGTTTGGAAGTCCTGCATGATTCATAGCTTGAGAAAGTTGTGTGAGCATGGCTACAAGATTTTTCATTCCATCTACCATAACGTTTGGTTGCTCAGGGGGACAATCATTTCATTTCCCATCTCATTCCACATTAACACGATTCCTTCGGGTTCCATCCATTGACTAAAACCAAGAAGAATAGTGTGAGCAACACTAATTATAATAGGAAAACCACAAAATAAAGAATAAAATTTCACACTTAAGGTCTTATCCTAGGTTATTCATGGCCATTTCTAAAACACTAATATTGTGTTCTATGCTTAGACTTATACTTAGGGTTCTTAATAAGTCTTTCACATCCTAGTTTCCAAAGGTTGACTATACCTTTCCTCTGATACCAACTATAACGACCCTTACTTTACATACATTGTTAATACTTCAAAATTGAATAATACTTATTACAACATATAACAAAACCACGAAAGGACCGTATATGTATAGTGTCTTTAGAAACTCGGAAACATAAACAACTGGTTCATAAAGAATCTACTTTGCCTCCCATTTATTTCATCATATCTAGAGTCCCTTTTTGGCATAGTCTACTTAATAACCTTCTTCCTGACCTGGGGAAATAAAACATACAAAAGGGTGATCTCAAATGCTCAGTAAGGGTAAACAAAATAAATATCAATCACATCGTATACATAAGCACATAACTTTTGGAAATCTTAACCTGCAAAAGAGATCATAATTTCATAACATGGGATAAATCATGGCAGTGAAATATAATCACGATAATCATAACTTAAAACATGAAACATTGTGTCATACACACATAATCATAGAAAATCATTTCTTGTTAGTCAAGACTCATTTCCAAGACTATCTTAGTGGACAAAGTCCCTTTCTGAACCGAGTTACCCTCGTTTCAGTCCTGCTTCACTGAACCGGTATAACCTACCGTTCCAGCCATGTCTATCTCATGAGATATAAAATCTTTACCCAATGCATTGGAGGGAGATATAGGTCCCACCCATCTCATAATGATACCATTCTTATGTGTGCCACAAAATCATAAATCATACATCATTGCATAACTCATGTAATAAAAATGGGATTCTTAAACAACATGACATCATAAAACAATTCATATAAGATAAAGGAATTCATAAAAATAATTACATCACAACATAATAAAATCAATGCAATAATAGGGATAGAAACAGAACCCTATATTATCTTAGATGGAAAATAATTTTGATAAAACACTTGAACTCCATTCTTGAAGAAAATATCCTTTCTACCTTAAAAACATTTTTCCTTTCTTAAAATGTCATACAATTTTAAACTAAAACAAGTTGATTAAAAATAAACTTGAAAACTTATAAAGGAAGATTCTTGGAAATAATGTTTTAAAAATCCATTCATGCCGTATAAGTTAAAAAAACATTCTTCTCGTACTTTTGTCGGAAAAGTCAAAAAAGTACCTCGTACGAAAAACGACAAAAGATTCCTTTCATATCCTTTACTAAAAACTCACCGAAGGGTAAAATTGGATTTAAACAATTGTAGGTGGATGGAAATAATATTACATATTGAGGAAACATGTATGTTGATGATAAAATACACCCCAGTAAATGCCAAAGTATAAACAATCTCGGATAAAAATGAGATTTGTGATATTTCCCTTACCTTAGGTCCGACTTGCTTTGTAAGTGTCCAAACCTCCTGTATAATGATTTAAATAATGTTATTGACTTATTACAGAATCATAATTATTTTTATGATATCATATATGGTCATATTCTTAGCTTCTTAGTAGTAATATTTCATTGCTACTTGTTATTTGGGTGTTTATAACTTTTTGTTCTTATGCGTGTTTTGTCGAATAAATTCTTATTCTTTTCTTTAGGTTATAGATACCTCATTTCCAGAATTGTATTAGTGTAATATATATCATATTCATTCATTAAATTCATTTATATAATCATTATGAAATGAAGATCATGTAGAACGAGTCGCATCACATCGTGGAGACGGTATTCCGTACGTACGCACGAGTGATGATATTGTTCCTATGATCGTGGAATTGTATTGGAGTATATGTATACTATTTCAGAATCAATATAAATTTATAATAGTAATATATAGTCATTATTTACACCATTATACCCATCCAAGTAAGGTGGTGGTGGAAAATAGATTACACCACGGCGTGGAGATTGTATTCCGTACGTACGCACGCGCGGTGATTTTTTTTCCGTAGGATGGATAGATGGTGAAATAGGGTTATTTCATAATTATAATAACATTTCAGTATATGAGTGATAATGATTTTATTACTTCATAATTAAACAACCTAAGAAGAAGAAGTGGAAGAAGAAATAAAGATGAAAGAATCGGTAACGGACATTACCTCTTCTTTGAAGTGTTTCTTTGAGACCTTCTTTTAGGGCACTAAAATTGGTATTTTAAGAAGACCAGGACCTCTAGGATGTCTCTAGGGAAGTTAATAGGAGAAAGTGTCAGGGTTTGGATGATCTTGAAGGCTCAAAGTGGCGTGAGGAAGAGGGGGAGGAGGTGTCCTTTTATAAGGGAGGAGAGGGGCACCTTTGGAATAACTAAAACTATTATTTTATTATAAAGTCAAGTTCGGTTTTAAATAGCTCCAAATTGATATATTTCAAAGCTAAGGTGGGGATGGGTCGAAATACTCTCATCCAATATAATTTAGACAAGTTTAGGTTCCAATTTTAACCTTATCATTTAGATTTAACATTAAGTTAAATAATCTTACTTTTACCATGTCTTCTTGTGTTCTTATACTATAAGGTTAATAAACTTACTATAAGCATCCAAACGAACCCCAAGTTGTTTATTATTAATATATATAACCTTATCCAAGTCATGTGGCCTAACCTTATATTTTTAGGAATAAAATAACAATTATCAATATAATATTTGTTTTAAAAACTATTTTATGTCAATTTTGACACGATTTAGTAATTGATTTTTGTGAAAATCATAACAGAATTATTAGTTCGAACCAAGTTAATTAAATCAATACTAACATATCATATTAACCTAGAAAATTAGTGGGATTAATAAAAAGTCTCAAATTACTTTTATTTTGGTGTTTATAACATCAATTATGTCAATATTTCATTAATAAGATAATTACTGCATCATCATTGTGTCATCATAAATTAAATTATTTAATGTCTAAAAATTAAAAATAAAATACCATTATGTAGGAAATCTTTTTAGATTTATAATGAATATTTATAGTTGAATTTATCTTATGTATAACCCCATATTAAAAATTATTTACTTATTAAACTTTGATTTTAACTATTTTAACCCTTCTTTAAATAAATTAATAATAAATGTCCTAATGAAGTCCATTTTGAAAATTAAGATTTATAAAATTTCAAAAAGTGGTTATTAATATTCATAATGGCTTGTTTTAATAATATTTTAATAGCATATCGTTGTTTAGTGAAACTCGGTATTGCGTACGACGCAAGCTATCGAGGAAGGTCGCGATTTCGTGTAAAGCAAGCCAAGCAAGTGTTGTGTAGAAAAATATTCCTTTGATGATTTATATAACATAAAAGTCTCGGGTGTTACATCAGTCCTCCTAAGACCATTTTGATCCTGCCATATGGGAGATCTATATCTTCCAAAAAACAATCATTTCATGTTTCATGTGATGATAATCCCCACAAAGTCACAATCTCCTAACTGAATTATTCAAGAACAACACCATAGCTTCATAGGGGGCATAATGGGTTTGATAAAACCCTTCTCTTATTGGTCCTAAAACTACATCTGCAACTCCTGGTGCTCGATAGGGTCCATCTGATATGATTTAGTGGACATCAGAGTGGTCTGGGGGTGAAATTCGATACAAAACTCCATCTCTTACCTCAGAGGGAGTCAGGAAATGTCTTTTGGAAATATTTCCATATAATCCACCATGACAGAAGGGATATATATTCTTAAATAGATAGCATCTCCAAGGGATACACTATCCAACTGATGGGTTATGGGTTATATCATCCTTATCACAAAACTACTATCTCACCCATGAGATATCTCTTTCCCATAAAGGATAATCTCATCCCATCTATTCAAAGGATTCTTACTCAATTGTGGTGATAGTAAATCTTTTCTTGAACCATGAAAAACTAGTAAATGTCCAATAATAAATCATAATATCTCATCGTGATGACCATAATTCCCCATGATAAACTCTTTATTCCAATTAATAGCTTACATGGATGATAGATAAAATATATTGGAGAATTGTTACCCATAGGAACCTCATGGATAAGATTTCTAGATAACATCTCAAATGGGAGCTCCAACCCTCTCACCAGGATTAAATATATGAAGTAATTACTCACAATTATGTATTGTAGTACTAAATAAAGGTTAAAATAAACAAAATTATACCTCTAATCATCTCATGTGCTTCTGGTTCATACACATCTATAGCCTACAGTTGTCTATATACATGACCACCAGATCCCTAAGCATGATTTGGACTACCTGGTGGTGGTGGAGGAAGTAGATTATAGTGTCACCCACTGAAAAAATATCCTCCACATGGGGATTTACCTTCTCCTATACTAGATCCACCTTCTTTGGGTCCACCTTTCCCCCTCTTGAGAGATTTATGATCACAAAACTGCCTCTTCCATGGAGGTTTATCCACTATCTTCTTACCCTTCTAAGTGCGTCATGTAGGAAAATCTCATTCCATGTGACCTTACCCATCACATTCATAGAACTTATCCTCATCAGGCTTCCCTGGTCCTCTATGTGGTCCCTTTTTCACATGACCACATCACTGATATTGATCCTATGAAGATTTCCTACATCAGAATCCTATTGACTACCACCTATTAACTTCTACAGATGACTCAGCCATATAATGCCCACTAGAAGCTCCAACTTCCTTGTGTACCTTTGACCAAAATATCTCTATCACCAGTTCCCATTCCAACACTCCATATTAAGTGGGATTGCATAAGGTAACCACACAAGCATTGATGTCTTTATAGAGACCCTGCTCAAACATTCACTCCAAAAAATATCCCTTCTGAATCATCTTAAGGGATTATCATGTAAGGCCTTTAAACCTTACAACATACTCAAAAACTATCATCCCACCCAACTGCATCTCCAAAATCTCATGAATTTGAACTGAGGAGAATAATTTTTGGTAGTGCTCCTCATGAAACAGTTATTGGATATTAGACCATGAGAGTGTCAACTTTTCATGAAACTTCATAATTGACATAACAAGTGCATAGCTACTCCATAAAAAGCGTTGTATACTAGGGAAACCACCTAATCATTTGGTTTTGGGATAATCCTAAAAACTTGAATCACTGACTTTATCCAATCCTCCACTACCTGCCAATCTAGATCAATGTGAATCCACTGTGGTCTCTAGCACTGGAACTTTTGAAGTGGTCTAAGAATGCGTGCATCCTCATCTATCTATTATATTACTATCTACATCTCAATAGGTAGGGATACAGTTACCTATCCACCTAGATGATGAATCTCGCATGATAGCCCCTAAATTGTGACCTCATCATTCATCATATCTTTATCATGACCAATAATTGTTAACCTGGATTGCTGGATTCATGGGGGGATCCAAAATATTTCAACATGTACCATATTCATATGATCATATATATATGGGGAGATAACTCAAGAAATATAGTCAAAAGACTCAATATTATATTATGCATGTAACATTGATCCCTGAAACCAATTTCATAGTATTCTAAGTTGATAAGAAAGTATTCAAAGTCTTTTTAAATGGATATTTAGGTTATTGTATCAAAAATAGGTTCGCTAGCCTATGATCCAAACTTGAGACACTTTGAAACTATTTCCCTAAATCCCAACCAAACCCCTCAAGGGCACACAACTTCAAACATCATCCCCAGGTCGAACAATCTTTGTTACCAATCTGTCACAACATGACCCAATAAGGATCAATCCCTAACTATCCTAATCATTCCACCATATTCCAGGGGATGGTAGCAAGCACTGAAAGAAATAACTAATATAAGAGTCCTTTTTCTAGTGTACCTCTATGCATTCACCCAACCATCTCCATGAAAAAATATCATAGGAATAAAAATAAAATATTCAATATCTAAAGAATCAACTATGTAGGTAAAACCTTGAAGGAATATGAGAGTATGAAACTATAATATAAAAATGAAAAGGGAAAAAATACATGCCCAAAAATAAATATTTCCCAAACAAAAAAAATTGGGATATTAAAGTGGAAATAAGATATTGGGTCAATATCACCAATCCTTGATCGATGCGCGTGAGCTAATGCACCATGTATTCCTATGATCCTATATAATCATGGATAAACTATTCATATTTTTCATAATACATGACACATTCTAGAGAATCCCACATGGTGGTGAGTATATATATACCAAATAGGATTCCACGAATGATGAAGGGGGAGTAGTAAGATACATGATATGAATAGAGAGCACAACCCATATAAAGAGAGTATAAATTCAAAAAACATTGATACAGGTATGTATTTTCATAATAGAAACTCCAATGAGAGAAAAAGTGGATCTCCATCTCACATCCAAACCCTAAAAAGTTTCTTTCATTGATTCCAGAGGTCCGTCAACAATGTCTCATATCTTGTACATCTGTCTTGTAGAAACATCTATATTTACTAACACCTCACCACTATTTTTCATAGTCAAGGGGACATAATATAAAGGTGGAGGATCCTTTTACTATTATAGTAGACGGGTGAAAATCTAATGTCCGAGTTACCACTCCCTGATACAATAAAACGGTGGTACTCTAATAGTCAATAGATGAATCATTATGTGTCCTGGTAGGAGGGTGATACTGTGATAGTTGGGGACCCATGACCTAATTACAAAAAAGGGTTGTCACACTAAGTGTTTATATAGGACCCATTCATTTTATTGATAGGATGGATCCACTCTAGTAGTCGATTGAGGTCCCATTCTCTATCCTGCAAGAGGGTTCCACTCTGATGGTTGATGACCCATGCCCTGATTCCATAGGAGTGTTCCACTCTGATAGTCTATAGAGTGCTCTTTCCTTCTCCTAGAAAAATGGTTCCACTCAAATATTTGAGGACTCATTCAATTATTATATAGGTGAGTGCCACTCGAATAGTCAATAGAGGATTCATTACCCCTTCACAGTAGGAGGGTGATGCTCTAGTAATTGATAGAGGACCCATTCCATATCCTAGGTGGATGGTTCCACACTGGTACTTAATAGAGGAATCTAGTATCTCTGAAGATCCTACCCAATCACTATCATCATCAAGTGTCTCCTAAAAATGGACCACTCATGGAAAAAAGGTAACATTACTCATGCACACATACGGCCAACTACCTCCATGATTGTAATGTAGATAATTTTTCATAACCATATTTAGTGGATCTATATAAAGGTATAATTTTTGTTTAAAAATGATAATTATGTCATGATTATTATTTTGAATATGATTTAGTAATGAACACTTTGACTATAGTAGACTTACCTAAGTGATTTTGGTCTTATGTGCCAAATATCACTAAAATTTCTAAAATGAACATAAATGATTATGTAATTGTTATGAAATGGTAATAAGTGAGATAAAATTAATAATAAAATTTAAAAAATGTTCTTAATAAATTATAAAATAACATATTTTTATTTTTTAGGATGATAAATAATGTACATAATAAGTTGGACTGAAGGTAAGGGATTTCCATCTCACTTTTATTTTTGGGGTACACATACCTTATACACTACATGTTTGTTTTATGTGCTATATATACTTCCCATTAATCATTTTTAGGATTCTTATCTTGAAATTTATGGTAAATAAATATCCATATAATGTTCTTTATTTCATGGGGATTATGATTCAAAAGTTACCAAAGTGGTAAGGGTTTATCTCACAACTTCATCATTATTCGGTGTTGTTTATGATTATGTAACCATTAGGTAATATTTATCTTCCATGACCATGTTTTCTAAAAATGTATTTAATTTTTTTACTATTATCATAAAATTATTTAAAAAATTTCTCACCCATATTTGAATTCTAAAAAAATTATTTAAAGGAATTTTTTTCCAAAATGAGGTACATTGTGACTTTTCAAAAAAAAATATTTGGATATAATTTTTTATATATATTATATGAAATGAGAGTTTTTTTTTTGCAGTCGTGATTCCTAAATTATTTCAAGTTCAATTACAGGATTAAAATATTATTTTAAAATAAAAACAATTCATGTATATGTATACATCTTTCTAAAAATAGAATTGATTGTTAAATGTAAAAGTTATTTTCCTTAATAATTATTCCAAGTGATATTTCAAAAATAATTATCCATAAAATAAAAAATAATTAGATAACAATTGTTATTTTTAAGGGATATGACCCCAGGATATCATATTTATTATTTTCCTAGATGGTTTTGTTTATGTGGAAAAGATGAAAATTTTATGAAACCCATTTCATTTCAATGGGTTATGATATAATGAAATGTTTATAAATCCCATTGTTTCATGTGTTTAGATATGGTGACTGATTTACAATCATGTTGCACACATATTTTTGATTGTCATTATGTGATGGGTGGGACCTATTTTTCCCTATAATGAATATAGTAACATATTACATCTCATGAGATATTTATAGGAAAAAAATTGATGTTAGTGATCTATTATAGGTAACAAGTTGAATTTATTGATCCATTATGGGAAACCAGTTAGTGTTCCTAATACGTTGTGAGAAACAATTCAATTTGGTTGATCTATTTTGGGATTCAAGTCTATGTTATTAATCCACTATGGGAAATAGGTATTGATCCTTGGTATGATGGTATTGGTGTTAGCCTTTAGTAATGAAATTTTTTCTATACTTATGATGTCGATAAAAACTTTTATGACCTGAACTTATCATTCCCAGTTGAGTTGTGATTGTTTATTGTTATTATGATTCATTTATTTTGAAATGATAATGTTTTATTCCTTTACTCATGCTTATGATCTTTTTCGGATTGGGTATAAACGTTGTAAGTTATATTCAAGATCATATACCCTTATGATTAATTTATCCATTGATATAATTATCAATTGATATCTATCATCATTACCCTAACTGAGCATCTGAGATCACCATTTATTATGTTTCCTTTATATAGATTATAAATAATGATGCTGAATGTTTTTTTTATAAATGTTTCATATGTGAGGAATTTTATGGGAGATTTGGAAGATTGAAATTGGAATATGAAAAGATGATTATAGAGGGATATGATGGTGAAATTTATGAACCATTTTTTTATGAACCCATTTTGTTAAGAGATTTTCTTGATTCTCTATATCTCAAAACCAAAAACGTCTTTTGGGTTTTTTTGTGATCCAATATTTCCTTTTGATGTTGTAAGTTTTGGATTGGTGGAATTGGGTAACAATTATTGGAATTCAAAACAAAAATTTAATGTTTAAATTTTTAGCACCAGATCTGAAAGTGTGGGTTTTGGGTTGTTACCATAACCTCTTTTTATCCTTATGTAAAAAATTTAGAGATATTGAAGTAAAGATAGAGATGTTTTGTATTTATTCTTTATATTAAACTAATATAACGGTCAATATAAATGAAAAATGGAACCAAGGGGGCCTATTTTTGAAAATTGGAAGGGAATGGTTTAACTCCACACATCCCACAGGTAAAATACACGTTTTAGAGAAATTTTGAAGACTTAACCCAAAGTATTATCCCTTTTCCCATTTTCCCTAACCAAGGTGACAAACATTTATCAAAGTTACTATTCATAATGAATAAAGAGAAGATAAATATTTACAAAATTTTAACCACTTGATTCAAAATATAGGATCCATTTTCATGATTTAAATTCTATAAGGGGCATATAATAATTTTAAAATAAGTACAAAAAACATAACAAAAGGTCAATTTTTTAGAAAAGAGTATTTTTAATCATAAAACTAGATTAATTATTATACCTTACCCAAAAAAATTATTAGATTAATGTTAAAAAACATTATTGAGAATATAATACATATGAATCATTAAAATCATTAACCAATCATAATTAATTTAATTTGTTGTGATCCAAACACATTTCATGAATAAAAAACGTTATTTTAGACAAAATCACTATTCAACTATCATATGTTTTTTTCTTTTCATTTATAATTATTTTATAAAAAATTAATTCATTTATATCTGTGTAAACCATAAATATTTCTTAATTAATTTAGTCTTATTCAAACATTCTAATCCAACGGTTATGAAATAACTATCACATTAAATTATATTATTTTAATAGTATATTAATGTTTATGAAAACTCAATGTTTCATGTATAAGATTATATTAGTGAAAAAAAATTATTCATATAAAACTATATCAAAAACAAATCATAGTGTTACATTATACCCCCTTTAAAATGAATTTCACCCATGAAATTTCATTACTCTAATATAAACAAGTGAAGATATCTATTTCATCACATCCTTCGGTTCCCAAGTATATTATTTTAATTTGTAATTTCTACAATGAACATTAACGAGGTGAGTTGTCTTATCTTTTGGCACTTAATCTCAATGATCTAAGATTTGTACTATTTTTTCATTATAGGAATGATCATGTTCCAGTGGTATAACCTCAGGGTTCAATATATATGAAGGATCAGGTATGTACTTCCTCAAGAGACATATGATGAACTAATCATGAACTTGAGAGGTATTTTGTGGATGATTCAAGTTATAAATTGTTATCCCTACTTGATAAATAATCTAAAAGGGGATAATATAACTCGGGATTGGTTTTCCATTTTTCCCAAATATTGTAATATTTTTCTATGAATAAATTTATATTAATACATTCTCACAAACTTTTAATTATATATTTCACTAATGTTTGTCCACATAACATTTATATTGAATATGATTATCTTTGATATATCGATAAATGGCTCTGACTTTCTCTTCCCTTTCATCAACTATCTTAGGTCCCAATAGATTTCATTCTACAACATTATCCCAGTGCATTGTCTTTCTTCACTTACTTCTATATAGGGATGATCCATCAGAATTCTAGAGTGAAATCTATTATTGTTGGAAAACTATGTTAGGGGAAGGTGTTGATCCCAACTACCTTTGAAATCCATAAAAAAAATCTCACCATATCCTATATTTTTTTAATGGCTCTTTTAGACTGACCATTTCTCTAAGGTTAACAAGAAGTATATGAAAAAATTGAATCCAAAGCAGGATGAAGACTTCTCCCAAACTTCATAGTAAACCTCATATCATTTTCAAGTATAATATAAATGTTGTACAGCTAGAAAACTTCCACTTAACTAATTTATATCCTATAATTTTGATCAAGGAATGAAAATTCTCTAATGTTAATGAGGTGTGAGGACCACAAAAGGTAATCTAATATATCAAAAATAGAATTGTTCACTTTATAATTTTTAAGGAGTCTGGCTATAAAATTCATTTTAATATTTTCCCATTTTTTATTTATAGGCAATGGTCATAACATCCAATATACTTTTATCTCCTAGACATAACTTTCTAACATACTAGGAATCGACATACATACTCTATAATATCTATTTTTATGTTTTCCCACGAGAAATACACTTTCATATCTATACACATATTCATGCATCCAAGAATAATAAATAATGGTGAACTATGTGATTTTTATAATAGTTCATTATTCAATTTTGGTATTGATGGGACATATATTCGTTTCCAAATCCTTATTAATCCATTATAATCATTATTTAATTAAGAAATATTTGTTACCTTTTTTTCATTTTCACATATTTTTTATGGGCCTCTGTAATCCTCACGTGGATAAATGGTCTAAAATATTTCTGAGAAAGATAGTATATGTCCCCTTTAATTATTATTATGTGTTATATATTTTAAAAATCCATAATTATTGGATCCCTTCAAATCCTCATCAAAGAAAAACTACCATGGTCCTTCTGACTCGATGCATCATCCACCTTGTTCGCCTTCTCAGGGATATAATTTATTGAGAATTCATAATCATTAATCAATTCCAGCCATCTTATCTAGAATATATTCAAATATTTATATGTTAATATAAACTTTAAATTTTTGTAAACAATATATATGACACACCTTTCTCTGTTAATATAATTCCTCTATATCTTTAACGTAAAAATCACCATAGATAACTCCAAATCATGAGTCGTGTAATTTTTCCCATGAACCTTCAATTAGTTTAAGGCGTAATTTATATCCATATAATTATACATGAGGATAAAACCCATTAACTTCATTGATGCATCACTAAATATCACAATCTCTTATCCACGTCAGGGTACTATAAGCACGTGTGTGATAACTAACCTTCTCTTCAGTTCCTTGAAATTTTATTCTCATTTATCTGTCCAAAGAAACTTGGATCCCTTCTAAGTTAACATGGTGATTGGATTATATAACCATGATAAATTCTCTACAAAGAATAAAAAATATCTTTAAAAACAAATAAACTACATATCTGAGTTTCCATGGTTGGTCTGGCCCTTTGTTCAATGACTTTCATCCTTGAGGTATCCATAGATATAACCTCTCTTGAGATTATATGACCCAAAATGAATCTTTTTATATCCAAAATTCACAATTTTAAAATTTTTCATAAAAATAATTCTTCCTTATATTCGTCAATAAAATCTTCAAGTGATTATCATTCTATTCCTTTCTCATTATATATATAAGAATATCATCTATAAAGACTACCAAAAACTAATCAATGTAATCTTTAAAGACTCTATCCATTAAATACATTAAGATAATAGGGGAACTAGTAAGTCCATGTAGCATCCCACCCGAGAATCGACTTAGTGTTTCCCCGTGATGGTAGGTCACATGACCTCAAGTGTGAATACCTATATACTTGAGGATAATGACTGTAAATGAGGGCCTAAGGTGTGTCTGTGGGGAGAATATTTCCTCTTGATTTAGATTTTAACAAAATGGTCAATAATAAATGGTAAATATCCAAAGAAAAAATAAATAGATCATAAGTGGAATAATAATAAACATATAGATAAATAAATATCTAGAAGTTAAAACTTTAGAGATTCAAAAATATTAACGATGATCATCATATAGCTCTATAAAAACAAGTTCACTAGATATAGGGGAAGTAGGAATATACCACATGCTATAAAAAGGCCAGAATATTCCACTACTAGAATCCTGAGCATAGGCTCAATCCTTTTCTCCAATACTCTATCCTAGTACTAAAAATCAAGAATCAGAAGTTGGATGTGTCCCTTTATTGACACATGTAATTATGAAGTCTTCCTGATAGAAAAAGAGGATAGTGTATTGGTGTGACATATACTCTGTAGGGAACCACCAACAATGTAAAGATCAATCTATTCTATGAATATAAACTAAGCAGTGGTCCAATAAAAATTAATGCAAGGAAATAAGTAAATAAATAGATGTGATAGGGTTCCTCATGGGATACCAGATCGATAATACCTTCTTTGGCCTAAGCCAAATGTCTTTGAAAAATTTGACCTATACATGTATGATATGTGTGTATTAATAAAGGTTCATTATAAAATAAACATCAATAGGGGACCAAACCCAAGCATGTAATTTGTCTAGGAGGATTCATCCCCAATATGAAAACATTGTTTTTTAGATTTCAATAAATTGGAATCCTTGTAATTAATAAATGGGATCTTGATCCCATCAAAGGGGAGATAATGGAATCCAAAGTATCTATATAATATCTCTATAAATACCCATCACCATAGAGTCAATCCAAGGAAACCCATAAAGGGAATCCCATATATCACTCTCGGCATTGTGTAAGTATAATACCTGGATCCTGTCCTAGGTATCTCACATATTAGACCATGTATCACTCATGGAATGGTATAACAATCATTCCATATAACATTTTCATTTGGACACCCCTAGGTAACCGATCTGTCTCATGGGTGGGTATGTAGTCTTCCCGATGGTCCCATCCATAAGGATCCAAGTATCACTCTTAAGGAAATTGAAATCCACAGCGAGTCTTAATTACAAAAAAGAGTGAGCCCATGTAAGGCACCGTTAAATCGAGACCCTTGAATTTCCATCATCTTGGGTATAAAGTATGTCTTATCTATCAAAATTCATACTATTTACCAATGCATTACATTTATAATTCTTAAATCATGTTGTCCAAATAATTTAACACAGAAATTAAACAATGTCATTAACCATAGGGACCAACTCATGTCCTGGTATCGTTCTTGATTAATTTCACATTTCGATAAATTTATTAAAATAGAAAAAACACCTCAAAAGGGGATTAAAAATTTATGGTAAAGGACAATTATTCCTTTATGTAAAATTGCACCCATTAGGGTGGCCCATGTTAAGTTCAACAACTAAGTTGTTGATTCGCCGCAAACTAGCCCCATATTGGGAATGAAAACAATTTAAATTTATTAATTAGACCTTAATAAGGTGACATGTAAGGATTTTGGTGTGCAGAACAATGGTTAATAATGGAAAACAACTAGATATTATGTGAAAAGAACAAGAAAACATATTTTAGGACTGTAGGTCTTCCCCCGTCTAGTGTCGACCCCTAAATAAAGCTAGAATGGGAGAAATTGGAAGAATGGATCAATGAACATAAAATAGGTCATATGATTTCACCCAAAAATAGTGAAATATATAGAAACATAAATGATTAATGGAAGAAATATGATTAGAGAGATTATTATTTTGGTTCCAATGCACCAGATTGAGATGAAAACATAGATTGGACATGGGAGTTATCAAAATCCCTAACTAAGGAGGGGGGAGATCTCATTGAGAAGAAATGAAGATTGCACATTTGTTTATGGAGAAAATAAAAGATAAAAATGGTTAAAAATATTTCATGGTCAAAATGCTAAATTAACCCACATTTAAGGGGCCACGTGGTTTGGATATAGGGTTGGCCAAACTATGCACCAACCATGTGACAGCCACTACCCATGGACCCCCTCCCAAGAGATAGGTTCATGGTTTGGAGAACCATGCATAGACAATATTAAATGTCTCTATTATAAATTCCTACAACACCATATGGGTGTGTATCCTATCTCGCATAGTTGTAGACAAATCATTCAACCTCTTACTATGCACTGAGTTCTCACACGATTGAGTGGCATGGTTAGAACTAATTGTGCACTAACCATGTAGATCATTCTACCACCTCAAATTCTAGATCTCTAATATTAAAAAAAGACCCATAATCTCATGAACTACTCCTTATCCTTTAAAGGACATTATTAGCATAAAATGAGAGTTTTTTAATAGTAACACAATTATATATACCTCGATGAAAATATGAGTCATTGAAAACTCCCCTCCTAAAAACAACTTTTCCTAAAGATTCCATTATAACGGTGGTAAAGAATCATTTGAGAGGGATTCTATCCACTAATAATGTACATCAGCCTCCCATGACTAGGTCTCGTCCTTCACATGGTCATTCTACAATATAACATGGACCAGTGAAATTGGTCTTCGTAAAAAATATTTCTTGATCCAATCAACTATATGTATTGGATTCTCTTTAATTGATGTGTCCTCCTCAATATTAGTATCCTCGTGATAAAATGAATTATATGGTTCAACATGATACTAACAGAGTTTTGATATGTGGATGAAATTATGAATGGAATTGTACCTTTGAGGTAACCATTGTAACGTTCCGACCCGACTCACCTCTAAGACGATGGTCGGACAGGTGCATCACATGACCTGAAAATCATCTACCTGAACACCAGAGGTTTCTGACTAGCAGTGAGGTCATATTATGTCAGAGGGGGAGAATATTAACTCATAGGTAATAGGTAATACACAGCAGAAGTAAACATCAATTAATAATAAATAGCAGAGGCATATAAATGAATAAACTATAACATAAGAAATATAGATAATCAAACTGAATAATAATCAAGTTTGGAAGCTCACAAAACGATGTCATGCCATGATATATGTCTAAACTAAAAGTATAGAAAACAGAACCCAAGAATTCTATCAACTAAAAAGAAAATAAACAAAGTGCGACAACTGCATCACGAGCAAGGCTCGGTCCTCTTCCCCAGTCTCCATCCTAAGCAGCAAAAATCAATCAAGAATCAGAAGCAGCACGATTCCCTTTGTCAATACCTACAGTCATATAATCTACTCGAGTGTCAAAGACGCCTGATCAAGGTGTGAGAAAAAATATCAGTAGGCTGGAACCTGAGGTGTCTAATCCTTTTCATTTCATGCAATGATAAAATGCAGTGTGCCATTCCATAACAATTTTAGATAATTAATTAAGTGCAATAGAATAAATAAGTCGGTCCGGGTTCCAAATGGAACCTATGCCTAATCACCTGCTTCAGCCTAAGCCAGTAGTCTGAAAGGGTACCTATCAACAGAATGAACGTACACACACATATATATATAACCCAAAAAGAAACAAGGTAAACAAGAAAGACGTATACCCCAAGCTTGTTCCTTAACTTGGGGTCTAAGTCAAGTGTCAACCAGGTGCATTTCCGCATATCAGAAGAATATCTCAATTATCAAGTTACTCAAGAAGAAATAATACAAACCATAAGTGCATCATTATTAAGTTTCAAGTTGAGAGTTGGAGTCTGAGCCCATCCTGAAGGTATCGCTACAGAACATCCGTCAATTTATCCAATACCACTGAGCTCGTCTAAGGAAATCATTCCAAAGACAAAGTATCGCCCAAGGCATGGCATTTCCCTGAGTCCATCCCAATCTCACAAAAATGGGTCAAGTGTCATCCTAGGTTGGCTTAGCCACATTTCCAATGGATCCGTCCCGATGGGCCCTTTTGGAACCAGTATCACTCATAGGTATTAGAAAGCCTAGGGAAGTCTCGGCCCAGCAACGACAATGACACTGCCCCCGACATATAGAGGTAACCATTTCGGAATTAAGGGTCTAAGTGTGACCCTCAATATGGGACCAACCTCTTTTCCCCACACTGAATTTAATTAAAATTTTCAAAGCAGAAGATATGACATAATCAACATATAAAATCATAGCTTGAAAACTAACCAGATACACACGTGCATCACAAGGTACAAATTAAATATTGTAGCATAACAATATTAACAAGGAAAGATACTCCATCAACATAAGCAGATAAATGCACTTTTAAATAAATAAATAATTCATCACAACCAACTACCTTGAATCCAAAAATTCACAGTTCATAATTAATCTAAATTATTAATTTAAATTCAACACAACAAAAATAGGTTGTGCAACACATGCAGTTAATTAAATTAAATGTCTGGGCATGCATATTTAAATAAATAAATAATTCAGCAAAAAAAACTACCAAATATCCAACAATTCAAAGTTCATAATTATTATAAAATAATTATTTAAATTAAAAACAACAAAAATCGGTTGCATAAGACATGAAGTTAAATGAATTAAATACTCTGGCTAACAAAATTTATACCGACCACATCGGCACACCAAAAGGGGTGTCTGAACACATTGCAAAAAATTAAAAAAAATTAATTCATGATCAAAAGGGATGCAACAACTTGGTGAAACAAAAAAAAATTAAAGAATTTGGGTGAATTTGCAAGAAGCTGGTAGGCACCGACTAACGACACAACGATGCGTTTTTATAAATCGCAAACAAATGGGGGGAAATATAGTAGACTCCCTACCATATGGTCATATATGATCTTATGATCCATGGTAGGATTTGATTTGACCTAAAATGGAAGAAAACATAATATTTTTAAAAAACCCCAAAATATGGTCAAATCCATCCATGGCGATCTATGCAACAGATTTGGAATGAGATCGCCTGGTTTTTCGTGTGTAGGATAAGCCTTACCGAGAGGTTTACAGCGCACCTAATGGTGAAAAAATGGATGGAAAACGGTGACACAATGATCTTCTGAATAGAGGAGAAGGTGGTGTGCACCACATAGGGAGTGGAGGGTGTGCCGTGCATAGGAGAGGGAGGAGAGGAAGAGAGCAGAAAATAAATAAAAAGGAAAGGAAATAAAAAGGGGAAATAAAAAGGAGATAAATAAATAAAATAATAAAAATAAAATGGTGGAAGAAATGAAATAAATAATGAAAATGGGTTAACCTCATTTTAATTATTTTAATCGTTCCTTAATTGTATCTATTTTATTATTTATTTTTATCCCTATTTAAATTACAATAATGTACTTTAATCCATTTTAATTATTTTTAACCTGAATGCTACGCTATGGTGTGATGTAATATTTTATGTAAAGCCTGAACAATCATTTAATTAATCTTAATAGCTGTCCAAGAGTCAGAACAGTGTGCACAGACACACACCCTGGGTCGCTTTAAATATTTGGATTAAAAACATAAATGTCCACAACTTGATTTAAGTCGACATGTTAAATGATTTTATGTAGATAATTAATAATATTTTATCTAACCCAACAATAAATATCCACTCATGTATATACGTGTTTTATATATACGCATCTGCATATTCATATATATACACCCACACATATATATATAACTATATATATATATATATATATTTATATTTAATCTCATATATATATATATATATACCTCTTATATATATATACATCAATTATTTTGTCCCAATATAAAATAATTATTATTATTAAATTTAACCCATCAATTACAACATTAATATTTATTGTGGATTTGTATTTAGTCGGAAAAATTAATAATATAACATTTATTACTTTCCCAGTTATTATTTACACGAAGACACAATTTATTAATTGTGAGAGAGAATTTCCATTTGTTGACATCATCGCAAATAATAATATTAATAAAAAAATTTATTATTTCTAACGACCAATAAAATTATTTAACCCAATTAAATTATCTTCGGGTGCGATATGACCAAACGTCCACCACTCGCAAAGGTTATACCCTACCTAAGATAAACCCCACATCCCAGAACTATCGGTAATGTTAGATTTCTCTTTCAAAGCACCATTTGTGATTAAATAAATTTTTATTATATAAAAAATGGAATAATTAATTAATTGAAAATAAAGATGAAATTATCATGTGTGTGGGTACCAAAAACCTGACACAAATCAAGGTTATACCCTGCCTAAGGTAAACCCAGCATTCTGAACCTAACGGTGGTCTCAAATTTCTCATACAATGCATCGTTTGAGAGTTATTTTGTTAAACAAACAAACGCACGTATCAATTAAATAATCTTAATATTTTTATTCTATCAATGCCACGGTGTCGACTATCAGAATAAAAAGTTCTAATTCTTGGTTTTAAAAACCATACTTTCTAGTTATCGAAAAAATTTAATTTCCTTCTCTTTTTCATCCGGTTCAAAACACGGGACGTTACAACTACAACTGATAGGCTACTGGCCTGACTCTCTCCATGATCTTGAATAGATTGACATAATAAGGATATATCTTTCCATGTATCTAAAAATGTATATTCCCCAATCTAGGTGAAACACATAGAAATACATGATGCCCCACCTCAATCTCTAGAGGTTGATGGTGATGATTGGTATGAGATTTATTCTTAGACTAAGCAGTAGCCATAGATTTTTTCATGAGTTATACTTCCTTTTATGTTTCCTAAATGAGATAAAAACCTAGTAGTGCTATCTTTCTAGCCTCTAACTATAACATGGGTGAACAGAACATCCTACAATAAAGGTCCTCATATGGATCCATCTAAATCATTTCCTGATAGCTGTTATTGTTTGAAAATTCAACAAGATTTATATTTTTTTTCATTAACCTATGAAATCAATTACCCATACCTAGAACAAATCCTCTAACACCTATATTGTCTTATAGGAATACCTGTCAGTCTAAGGGTGATACACTATACTCAACAGAACTTGTGAACCTAGTTCCATCTATAGTCGCAACCAGAACTATGATGTAAACTAGGAATCTTGGTTTGATTTTATTTAATGAGGAACTCTATGAAGGCGCCCTCTTTCCTCACTAAAAATTCTCTCAAGTTCATCAACATGGAATGTCTCTAGAATTAGTAGCAAGTGTACGACCTTGGTCAACCTATTGATTATCACCCATAATACATCACTTCTTAAAGTGGATCTCAACAATCTCATCACAAAATCCATAGTAACATAATTCAATTTCAACTCAGGAATTGATAGAGTCTATAAAATTCCATAAGTTCACTATTGTTCTACCTTCACCTAGTGACAAGTGGAACACCTCATGAATAAACATGAAATATGCATCTTCATACTTGGACACCAATACTGATGATGCATGTTATAGTATATCTTGGTAATACTAGGACTACCAAAACAAAGACATGATATTCCTATATCAATTATTATCATTTGATAGTAGGCACCCACACATGCCCACAGAAGTGTAGGATCTCATTCTCAGTGAAAACCCTACCAGGTGGTGGGTTCTCAATTGAGACATTGTCCCCCATGACTAAAACCTAAATATCTAATAGTTTTTTCATCCACACCTATTCTATATGGTATCATGTCACTGGTATAGAAAATAGAACATGTTTCATATTATATTTCTGAACATCTATGTGTATTTTAAAAAACAAACCAATCAACTTACACTCACTACTGGCCCCCAAGTTAGCATGTGTCTGAGTCTTCTAACTCAAGGTGTCAGCTACTGCATGACCTTTATGGGTGTATAAGCAAGTGAAAAATCAAAGGATTTTTTTTACTCTAGCCATCTGTTCTACCTGAGATTCAAATCATGCTGGAATGAGATTTATTTGAGGATTTTATGGTTCATGTAAATGATAGACCACTCCCCCAATAACTAGTGCCTCCAACAATGTAAGGCATGAACCACAGATGCTATCTCGAGATCATTCATAAGGTAATTCCACTCTTTAGGTCCCAACTAGTATGACTCGTATGATAAAAAATGATATCCCAACAAAATAACCAATCATATCGTGAAACCTGAAGCATAAAAGATACCAGTATAGCCTCTTCCTAACTCTAGAAGAATCTATTTAGGCATAGAATTCTATCTCCCTTTTAATTATTGAAAGGTTATCTCATAAGCTTTAGACCAGAGGAACTTCGCACCCTTCTAATTCAAACTACTAGGATGAGTTTATATGAATAAGAAGTTTGGTATGAATCACATGTAATATCCAGCCAAACCTATGAAATTTAATATTTCAAATACATTCCTGGGATTCTCGTAAGAAACCCTGATGCTCACCTTCTATGGGTCAATAGACACACTAGAATATGAAATGATATGACCCAGTAAGTGAGACTTATCAATCCTAACGTGGCATTTTTTCAGCGTAACATAAATCTTCATCTCTCATGGTGTCTTTATAATGATCTCAATATGGATCTCAAGGATTTTCCAGGTTCAATAATACAGCAAGATATCACTCATGAAGACCACAAAAAATAAATCATTGTATGGGTGGAAAATTAGATTCATTAAGTCCATGAATTATATAGGTGTTCCCATAAGGCCAAATGGAATTAACAGATACTTGTACAATAGTTATACTATCATAAACATTTTATATGGTATGTATGATGTCCTCACTAGCATCTGATAGTAGACTGACCTCAAATAATTCATAAAGAAAACTACTACCCCTTGGATCTATTTTAAGAGGTCATCTATATAGGTTAATCGATATTGGTTCTTAACCATAATCTAGTTCAACTATCTATAATCCACACAAGATATAAGGTTACCATCCTCCTACTTGAGAAAAGGGACATGTGAACCCCACAGTGAGGTACTAGGTCATATAAAACCCTTTTCCTCAAAATATTCTCACTACTTCATCAAATACTAAATCCATATTGGTGTGATACTATAGAGATTAATGGAAACAGTTTCCACTCATGACACTTTCTCAATGGGGAACTCAACCTCTCTTATAGAAGGTAATCCAAAAATTTCATCAGAGAAGACATTCATGAAATTATCCACCCTATGTAGGAATTCCTCAAGCAATATCACCTAATTTTCATAAAGATACTATCCATCTGGGTTATCACCATACCCATCCCATATAGATCCGGTCCTGTTTGAATTTCCTGGATATCCCACTCACCATTATGAAAATGTGTGCTTCCCTCAGGTGATGGAATGTCAAACTCTAGTGATATAAATGAACATGGGTATGATAATATTCCAAACAACCCATTCTAATAATGATGTCTAATCTAGTAATCTCAAGGAAAAAATAAATTCAACAAGAAATGGTATACACCTATCTCAAGGATTAACTCCTTAAACTAGTGTGTACTCTATGATCATCCACCTAATGGCATATCGATAGTCATAACACCATAGAAGTAATCCATCTATAGTCATAGAAATTTCATAATTTCTATAGATATAAAATATTGTGATAAACCTATATCAAATAAGATAATAAATATTATATATGCTACTAAAATAGTACCTTGTACTGTAGAAGGCCATGGACTCTTCTCCTGATGTGTTGGCTACATTGTGTAGATATAGTGTGATCTTTGGCCTTCGGATACAGCCTGAATAACCTAGGAAGGTATTCTCTTCCAGAAATGAAACATGGATGTCTAACTACCTCACCCATGACCACCCCCATATCCATATCATCCTGTAGTAGATCATCTCCCATCCTGATGTGGAGCTATTAGTCTTATATCCAAATGCAGTGTTGGTATAAACCCCTACTCTCTAGGAACTGGGGGAAAGTTGAAATGAAATGTTTTAGGTGGCCCATCATGCCACAAGATCAACACTCGATTGAGTTCCTAATATACAGGGTCTTCTTATGTCCTACCATACCACACTGGTGCCACACCACATAGGTCCCAGTGCTTGTCATTTGGTAAGTAATTCCCTCATATTCACCCGTGAAATAATATTTCCTCCTACTAGAAAAACTATCCCATAGCCTGGAAACTGAACTACACTAGCTTACATTGTTATATTCCCCCATGTTCTACTCTTTGATGAGGTCCTACGTCAATATATCAAAAATAATGGTCATCCGGAACATGTTCACCTATGACCAGATAGTATACACAAACCCATCCTCAAACCGACTTGTAGTCATATACTCATCACAGATAAGATTTGGTACTAATTGATGAAGAATAATCAAAGGAACTGAGTAATCCATCACTGACATGGAACCCTACATTAGTTGTATAAACTCTAAAGCATGTTCATTTCTTAAGGTCTATAGAAATAAGTAGTCGTATAAGGTCTTCTATAAGTCCACCCAAACCATACCCTAATGATGAACATCCTAAGAGATGATGTCCCACCAATGTTAGGGAGGGTCATGAATCATCTAGGTGGTCAGGTTGACCATCTACTCTAGAGGTGTATCTATATGCTTGACGATCAAAATCCTGGCCTCCAAAATTACTCAGTAGCCTGAGGACCACAATATTCTGAGATGGTTGGAGGATGCTGCTACTAGAATTCCCATGTTAGCTCTAGCATAGTAGGGGAAGGATGTGGAGATCCCTATATGAACTACATAAATTGTAAGAAACTATCATGAAACTGAGCATTGGTGCCTAGTAGAAGATCAAAAGGAGGTTCTACAGGTTTCACTACAGGAGGTAATACTAGTGGTTCAAGGCCCACTAGCTTTGAACCATGGTCTTAACCACCCTTCTGGTGTATGACTCTAGGACTTCATGGTGGAATAGCACTAAAATTTAACAAATACATGCCTAATATAATATTTAACATTGGATAGAAAATAAAAATTAAGTATGTATATGTAAAAATCCTTCCAATAATGATTCACATATCTCATTATACTCATAAATTCGTGTCTAAGTGATTAAAAAAGATCAGAAATGTCTCTGAAGTCACTACCTACAACCCACTACTAAGGTTGGGTCAGGGATGAGGGGTCACACAACACAATAGATGCTCCATTATATAGAGTTTAAATTGAAATTTATAGAGGAAAACACCCTTTAATTTTCAATTATTATCCCCATTTAATGGTAACCATTTCATTTAACTTTAATTTTGTTATGTTCATTCCTATTTATATGGATATACATATCTCAATCCAGTAAAATGGGTCACCATTCCAAATTTATAAAGGCCCAAACTCTTGATAAAATTCAATTGGTATGTCAAGTAATTATGATCTGACCTTTTTGTCCCTTACCAAGATGTAATATGTCATGTTTAGTGATTTTTTTGAGTAAACAACCATTCCCAATTTATAGAAGTACATGATTCAAAAATTAAAATTCGAACTCATCAATCAAACCAACTAGTATCTCAAACTATAGAAGCCATGTTTCCTGGATCAATCATGGTTTATATAATTAATTAAGGTGTTTTCATAAATATATTCTATAAAAACCCATTTATATTGATGTATGAACTTTAATTAATCTAATTATGATATCCCTATAAGGTACTTTAGAACATTTCAATATATAATACAATCAAGGAACTCAAAAAATCATATGAAATATAAGAAATTCAAAAATTAATATTAATATGGCATGGAATACCGAATGAAATATATATGCTTAAGTGTCTAATATGATACATGAGATGATACCCCATTTCTATACAATGATAAGGAAAAGATATTCCATAATTATAAAAATATCATCAATGATAATTTCATAAAACATGTGTGTCACCAAATGGTGAAATTAATACAAATGTTACATGAAACAAATCAATAACAACATTAAACCAACCCAAGTAATTTGGTTTTCCCCTGTATGTGGGTTTTATAATCCAAAGAATATGCTCATTACTAAATTTCAATACTTACAAGTATCCTATCTAATACCCAAATTGTAATAAAAACTAAAAGAGGCTCTGATAAAAATTTCCAGCATCCCACCATGGATGAAACTTATCAGTTCCCTTATATGGTTGTCCATATAACCTCAAGTGAACCTTCCCATATACCAGAGGTTGCTGACAGCATTGAGGGCCTAAGTTGTGTCTATGGGGAATCAATTACCTCACATGTTAGACTACAACACAATGATAAATAATAAATAGTAAATAATGGAAGTAGTAATAAATAGATCAGTATCAGATTAATAATTATAAACCAGATAAATAAATTGTCGGAATCCAGAACATAATTTATAAAAAAATGATGATTATAATCATCATGTAGATATAAAAAAATGAGTACATGGGATACCGGAGAAATAGGCATATGCCACATGCTATACAAAAAAACATAAAGACCAAATGATGCCCCTACTTGCATCATGAGCATAGGCTTAGTCCTCTACTCCCATACTCTATCCTAGTACTAAATATCAGGCATCCTAAATTAGATACTTAACATTATCTACACCTACAATCATGAATTCTTCTTAGGTGACAAAGGTGGCTTGAGTATAGTGTGAGAGGCACTCAATAATCCACCACCAATGGTGTCTAGATCAATATTGTATGTTCATATAAATTGAGGGGTGTTCTAATAATAATGAATGAAAGGTAGTAAATATATAAATACATCATACCAGGATCCGCATGGGACACCTGACTAATACTACCTACTTTGATCTAATATGTATGTCTCTAAACAACTTGAAAAGTACAAGTATGTTATGGGTGTAGTAATAAAGGGTCATCATAAAATAACAATCAATAGGGGACCAAACCCAATCATGTGATTTATCTTGGAGGATTCACCCTTAGTATAACAATTTAACATTTTTTAAATTCTATAAACAGTCATCATTATAATTATTAATTCCATCCTTATCCCATCCAAGATGATCCATAATGGGATCCCATGTATTGTTCTAGGAGCTATGTAAATATCTATCAAAATAGATTTTGACCATAGTGACCCATAATTGCAATCCCATATATCATTATCTCCATGGTGTTAGTATAATACCCTGATCCCATCCCAATTATATCACATAGTGGACTGAGTATCACTATTAGCAAGGTATAACCAACCTTCCCCTAATCCCATCCATAATGACTCCCCTTGGGAACTTGTATCACTCATGTGAAAGTAAGTAGACTGCCCAATGAGCCCATCCAAGTATTCACATTAATATTCAAGTATCCCATCTAGAAAAAATTCATCCCATAGTGAGTTTTAGTAGCTAATCCTGACAAGATCATCAAAGGGATCCTTGAATTGATACCATTGTATCACCCTAGTCATGATCACGAGGTATGTATTGACTAAAAAAATTTATACCAAATTGGAATTCATTACATAATTAATACTTTAATCATGTTTGAAAAATAATTTAGTTAAGAAATCAAAATATTTCATTAATCATAAGTCCTAAATCATGACCATAAATATTTATTAATCCATTTCACATTTGGATACATTTATTATAAGTTAAAACACACCTCAAAAGTTGTTTAAACAATTTAAGGTAAATGGGAAATTTATGCATTATGGAAAAGAACACCCATTGGGGGGGTTCACATCAAGGAGAATAACCAAGTTGTCAATTTTCTACTAAAAATGACCATATAGGTCATGGAAACCCAGTTAAAGTAATTCATTATACCATTAAAAGGTGAAACTAAAAGAGTCCAGCACGGGGAACAATAGTGCGTAATATAAAGCCTCTACCCATCTATATGAAAGAACTAGAAAACATACCTTAGGCCTATAGTTCCCTCCTCCTCTACTAGTAGTCCTTAATTCAAGAAAGAACGTGAGATATTCAAATAACGGAAAAATGAACTGAAAATAAGGAATATGATCTCACACCAAAATAATGAAAAATATGGAAAGATATAAGAATTACAGAAGACTATGGATTCAGGATATTACCATTGAGGATCCAATTCACATCATGATGAAATTAATAGAGATCATATGGGGGTGTAATCAAAATCCCTAATTAAGGAGAGGGGAGAACTCATAGAAGATAAATGGGGGATCCACATCCATTGGAGCATAAAATAAAATAAGAAGATGGTTAAAAAATAAGGGAAAATTGGTAAATTTCCATTCATTTATAGGGTCCCATGGTATGGCTACATGGTTGGACAAACCGTGTGCCAACCCTAAAATAGACACTACCCATGGAACCCCCTTGCATGGTCTAGGAACACGGTTTGACTAACCATGTGTATACTACGTGAAATATCATAGTTAGAAATTTATACAAAATCACAAGGTCATGTGGCCAAGATTGCATAGTTTTAGAACAAATGTGCAACCTCTTATTGTGCACTGAGTGCCCCCACAGTTGAGTCATGTAGTTAACATTAACCATGTTTTAACCATAAGGCTCATTCTGCCTCCTCAAATGTCAGAGCTTTATTTCTAAATGAGTCATGGACTCTCCTAAACTACTCCTTAGCCTTTAAAGGACATTATTAGCAAGAAAATAGAGTGTTTGAATAGTAACACAAGTATTTTTACCTCTCAAAAAATTTGGGATCTTAGAGAAAAAATGGAATCACAATAAATTCATCATGTCCATAAGTCATAGATAATGTTTTCTAGGGTATATACTTCTTATATACCCTCAATTGATGATATATAGAATGACAGTAAATCATGAGATGGTATTTATCTATAAGTAGTTGATCAAAATAGTCATCAATATAAGTTAGAGGATACTTTTTCATGGTAGATATCTAGTTAAGTTCCTGAAAATAAATTTAAAGTTGCAGTGATCTTTATTTCTCAATAACAAAATGAATAGGTTCACCTCAATGTGTCACACTCATATTAATGAATACCTTATCAATATTCTCCTGGAGTTTCTTCCTCAATTGATGAAACTCAATAAGATCAATTCTATAGGTATTCATTTAAATAGATGTATCATTGGGTACATGTTATATTGGAAACTCAAATTCATTATTTTGTGGAAGACTAGGAAAATATTCTAGGAAAATATCAAAAAACTCTCATAAAATTGTCATATATTCAATATTGAGGTTCTTCCCAATTATTTGAGGTAAACAGAATTTTTAAAAAGGAATCAACTCATATATAATATATGTAATTTTCATTAGAAATTCATATTTTTCATTTCATTCATAGAAGATCATAGGGTGTTTTAGAATATCAAATGATAAGTCCCTTCCTTATAAATTGATATAGGATTTATGTATAGAAAGTCAAACCATTCCAAAAATAACATTAAATTAAACTAGAGGTATCATAATTAAATTTTTAGGAAGAATACTCCCACAAACTTAAATCATAAAAGAATAATAAACTATACCTATTCTCATCTTACAATTTGGATTTTTCACTGCGAATTCATAAAATAATTATTGAGGTGGTATTGTGATACCCTTAAAAAATTATTTATATATAAAATAGTGGGTGGATCTATAATCAAATAATACATTAGCAGTTCTAGAGTATATAGTGAGTTTAATTTTCACCTATTAATTATCCACATTATCAATAGTGATCGCATGAGATTTCTCTTTGCCTCCAGGACTAAGAGCTTGGGGATGTAAATCATTGTCACTAACTTTCATATTTCAGCACCAGTTATCATAATTACCGTACACCTTACATTTTAAAGACTTAAGTGTGGGTGGTTAATTTTATATTTATTTTTCTCCATCATTAGATAACTTATTCTTTACATTACTTTAGTATTCGATTGACTAATCACCTTACTTTCGACACATAAATCATTTACTAGTTTCATTGACATAATTCTCTCTATGTTTCCTACCATAGTTTGAAGATAAAGGAAACATCATCTTCTTTAAGCCATGGTTTTTATAATTTCTTTTGAATTCCATATTTCTTTTGTTAACCATGAGATTTATGGGTAACTCCAATCTCAATTTCCACCTTAATATCACATCAAATTATTTCTTCATAGTTACTAAAGTCCCTTATGGACAATTTCTTTTGGATACTTCGTTTTAAGCCACTAAAGAATCAATAAATCATAAATTCATTTTGGATGATAATAATAGAAGTCTATCTCACCCATCTTGTAAAATTTTTCTCAAACACTTCATGGATTCATCATCCTTCTGATTTAGCACAATGAATTCCTTAACCGTTTTTGTATGAAGAATAATATGAAAGTACTTATTAAAAAATATGCTCTTAAACACATCTCACTACCTAGAGTCAATTTCCACCCATTGCCTCATATTTTTGATAATAGTCCACCATTGATCTTATTCTCTATCTAAATGATAAACATCTGGAATAACAATTTCATGTTCTGAACACAATAGAATGGAAAATATCTTTTCAGTGGTACTAATCCATTTCTTAGTTACTAGGGATCATCATACCCATTAAAATAAGTTGGATTTTTTCTCATGAAAGACTCAATAGAATCTTGTTCCCTCCTTTTATCATTTTGGAAACAAAGTATGACTCATATATTGATAATGTTTCATAAGTATATCAACACGATTTTTCATTCTATCTTCTATCATATTTTATTTCACTGGAGTACAATCATTTCATTTCCCAGTATATTTAGTATTAACTTGGTTATTTCATATTAAATTCATTGAATAAAACCAAAAAGGATAGTGTGATAAACAATTATCATATTGGGAAACCACATAATTATGAAAATTCATTTTTATGATGATTAAATAATGAAATCTTTTATTTAATTCATGTCATTCTATGTTTATCCTAGTTCATTCCCAACCATATTCTATTCAAATACATCATAAGGGTTCATAATAAAAATATGAATTATTTTAATCATATCCCCAAAGAGTGTCAAACTAGGAACATAGTAAGTTTAAACTCACCATGAACTAAAATAATTATAAAGATATATTTTACAAACTCTTTTTTTGGATTATTACCCATAGATGCGGCTATTACAGAACCACATTAACTAGTATTATAAAGGCAGAGATGTTTTTTATAAAAACCACAGTAATTCTTTCACCACAACTTTGGACAATATTTTATACATAGGATAATCCTAAGGGTTCTCAATAAATTTTTCTCATCCTAATTTTCAAAGGATACTAAACATTACATTGATACGAACTATATAAACCCATAATTTTCATATATATATATATATATATATTACATCCCAATATATGAAATCCATTACATGACATAATGATCCATGCTAGTTTAATATAGGTTTAGTGTCTCTAGAAATTTGGATATATAAATAACTGGTTCAAAGGAGATCCTAATCATCTCCCAGTATGTTATTCATAACTATCACCCTTCTTACAGATATAACATGTATACCCTTTCATCATAACCTAGTGAATGGAAACATAAGAAAGTTTTATCTCAAATTAATTGTAAGGGTAAGAAATAGTGATATAAATTATCAATTAAACATAAAATGTGTTTAATATTTTATAACCATACCATATTTATCAAATATCATAATCATCAGTCTTGAAATAATGTTTGGAAATTCATAAGATATGAGTCATAATGAAACCAAAGAACATGAGACATGAGATCCTAACATTGGAATTAGACAAAATTTTATGGAGTACATATAATAATAGAAAATTATTTTCTCAATAAAGGATCAATACTAAGATGATCATAGTGGGTTGGGTTCACTCCCCATTCAATCATATCATTATATAAGGTTCTCTACCAAGACTATCATAGTGGACAGAGTCCCTTACTAAACTAGGTTCACTCCCCATTCAATTACTTATTATCTTATGATATATCCATCATTAACTGATGAATTGTAGGGATATATAATTCTTCTCCACCCATCACATAATCAAAATCCATTTATATTTTCCACAAGATCATAAATATTTCATCACACATCATAACCTATGGAAAGGAAATGAGTTTCATAAAAATTTCAATATTTCATTATATCATAACCCGTGGAAAATAAATGGGTTTCATAATCATATTTTCCTCAAAAGCATAAAAAATCATGAGAAATAATATTTATGGTATAATTAGATCATATACCTTGTAAATCAAAAGTAACATCAAAGTATTTTTTCTTATAATAAAATTCATCAAAAATATCACATGGAATATTTCTTGATAAAGATACACTTTTCACTTCGAAATCACTTATTTAAAATATAAATTCTTTGATAGTATTATAGAAAAAAAATATTTGAAATATTTAATTTAATCTCAAAACAATTAATATTTCATAATGGTGGGAAATTATGTTCATGTCGTGTACATACAAATAATTGCTTTCACATTTTTAGTAAAAAGTCAAAAATATCTCATTTTGGAAAATGAAAATAAAATTAACTTTAAAAAGATTTGTACAAAGTAAAAAATTTGAAAAAAATTAATTCAAAAAATATTAAAATCATTCTTGATTTTTTTTATAAAATGTTGATATGAAAGAAAACGAATATTTGAATGAAGAGATAAATAAACTCATTTTTCCACAAAAATGTTCCTTTAGTCTCTTGAGTACTTAAAGAGAATAAAATGAAATGAAAAAAAATTTAAAATCTATAAATAACTAGAGAAGAAGAAAATTCATCGGATTCATGCGACTTATATCAACAAATTACTTCATTTGAAACATAATCATAAAAAATCTTGATAAACAATGAGATTATAACATAAATATCTTACCTCAAGTTCAAATTTATCCGTAAGGACTCTAACCTGTTATATAATTAATTTAAACTTATTATAATTCTATAATATAGTCATTATTATAATTTTAATATCATATATGATCCAATTATAATATTTCAACACCCATTTATTAACAATTCCTTTTTATAGTCATAGTTTTCAGGTGTTAATTGTATCGTTTTCATGAGAATTTTTGTTTGATGGTTCTGGTACTTATACTTTGATAATGGTTCCAAAATCTCCATAATTTTAATCATGATATAAATATCATATATATTAATTAAATATATATTTACATTTATCTATAATATTTATATATATATATAATATAATTATGCTATTCACAGAGATGGTATGTCGCACAAACAAATTAAACCAGTTTCCATTTTTGATGGATGGAATGAATGAATGTTAAATAATAGTTAAAATTATATGATAATAAGTATATGAAAAATATAATATATATTCATTATATTTACCCTTATTACTATTTATGTAAATAAGAAATGAAAAATTAATCACATCACTTCGTGGAGGTGGTAGTCCAAATGTACGCATAAGCGGTGTTAACATTTTCCAATGGATTAGAATGAGGTGGATAATGGTTTGAACATAATCATAATAACAATTAACTATATTTGATACATAGATGTTTTTTTATAATTTATACTCTATATTTTTAAGACATACAAGTAGAATTGAAATTGAAAACATTTGGTTATGAGTTATACCTCTTTGTTGAGAAGTCACTTTAGGCATACTCTTTAAGCCTTGAAACAGTGGTATTTTGGGAGGATAAAAAGAAATATAATTTGGGTAAGAAATATATTAAGTTATTATGATAGGTATTGGTCGAGATATATGGATAAAACATTTTGAATAATAAAAGAGAGGAGGTTTTCTTTTAAAAGTGATGGGGAACACTTGGAATTACTTAAATTATTAAATTAATATAAATTAATTTTCATGCAAAAATGGATCCAAATTGATATAATTAAAATATGATATGAGGATCAGTATAAATTCTCTCATACAATAAAATCTGAACAAGTTTTGGTTATTTTTTTACCCCTATATCATAGTTTTAACACTTGTTATCCCTTTTGGATAATTACGATGATAACAATATTTTATTCTATTTCAGGTTAAGTAATGTAACAAAAAAATAAATTATTCCCCATTAATTTACAATGGTTATCATTTTCAACAATATCTCATTCATTTGGATGAAGATAGGATTTTTTACAAATTTTAAATAATTTAATATAATATTTTTTTCTATAAAATATCATTACTATCATTTTTTGAAATATCTATTTACTTTGACTTGTAAAAAAACATGAAATAAGTGGAATTAAAACATAAACCTTTCAAAATGTGATGAATTTTTTTATAAAATAACATTTTAAGGAAAAAATTTGATTTATTCTTATCCCATTCCTATAAAAATATTATATGAATATTCAAAAATTGGATTTAATATATAATGTCAACAATTCTTTAAAATCATTAATAGTGACTAATTTATTTTATTATGATAAAAAACACATTGTGTGAAAAAAAATAGTTTTCCAGAAAAACAACACTTTCACTTTCAAATGATTTTTATTTTCATTTATAATAAACTGAAAACTAATGAATTCATTTTATACCCATGTAAACCATAAATTTTTCATAATTTATCTAGTTATATTTATACCCGCCAATCAAATAGCTAGAAGATAATTTCCTTGTTGAATAATAATGTTTTAATAGTATATCATGGTTTTTTAAAACTTAGTACTACTAGAAAAAAAAATATATTAATAAAATAAACTTTAATTATAGAGAACTATCTCCTAAAATCTAAAATTTCTACATGGAAGTTCACTTACAAATCTAATTACACCCTCAGTTTCCCTCAAATCCTCTATTATTCTCCCAATCCAAGGTGAACAAAGGATCTCCCTCAGGTGTTTCCAAACACATTTGATAAGGATTGATCCTCATCTTCCCGTGTTCAATCTATAGTGATCTGAGGTGATTTCCCCCTATTCTTATTATGGGTTTTCCTATTATTGGTCTTTTATCCTCCCATTATTTATTCTCATGCTATGGGGTTGATCTATTATTTCATATGGAGTTATCTTGATGTCTAATGACATGGTTTGTGGCATGTCATTCTCGTGAGGTTGTAGTTCCCTTATATGAGAGGAGATCAGAGATCCACTTTTCATTTTGTTCTCATTCAAGAATGTTGATATCCTTGAGGTAGGAGACTCATTTCTTCCCCTGTTTTTTAGTTTTAATCATAAATCTATTTTGAATTATCTCTTATGGTTATGGTGTAATTAACCATGATAAAAAATAAACTGTATTAATGAAAGAAATAGTTTATGGTTGTAGCAATCACTTGAATTTTTCAACCGTGATAATGGTTTGCCTCTTAATTTTAAATAGAGTTTCCTATTTATTTTATTCTACAGTTAGAATTTTTTATGATATGGATTATCATGTTTAATTTGATTAAAATTGTTAAATAATTTTATAATGGAAATTCTGGATGGAAAAATAATTAATGAGGCTTGTTCTAAATACCATTATTCTTATAATTTGATTGAAATAAATTGATTCCTGATGCAAGTATAATTAATTTTTTATTCTATATGTTTATGGAATTTAATAAAGAACACCAACTTGGAAATTCTTGTTAATTATAATAATAAATAGGAATGTTAATTGGTTTTTATTCCATAATTTTTATTGAAAATATAATTTATGATTTAAATAATGTTAAATAATTTATAGTTTTGATAGCTGATTCTATAGGTTTTAGGTGGTTGTAACCAGTGATAAAATAATCAGTTAATAAAAGAAGTTAAATAATGCATTTTTTTGTTAAAGATAATCATTTGGGGATGAGTGATTCCATGTTCATGTGAAAGATGGATGCCTTGATTTTTTCCTAAAATCCCTATTGAATCTATTTTTTACTACCTTTTATGATTTAATATGGATATGGGACTTGATATAGTATGTGATGTGATCTTGGTATGGTAGTTGATTGATGAGATATGGGTAGGAAGTCATGGGTTTGTGGAAGTAGTTGATGTCTGTGATGGTGGGATGTATGGAGATATTGGGGATGGAATTGGGATTGAAGGAGCCAGTTGAAGTTGGGATTTCCCATTATTATATTTAATAATATGATTCATTAATGTTAACAAATCCACTTTAAAGGTTGGTTAGATGGGTTTCTGGTTTCTATATTCATTTCCTCACTTATTGTAAAAATCGTTTGTACTTTGTTATGCATCTTTTTTATGGGAGCTTAGGATTTTTCTATGGTTACATGGAATTATGTAATGTTAATGATTAATAAATTTTTTAACCCATGAGGTTGTTTCTTGAATGGAATGAAATTAATGTTGATAATCTTAAGGAACCATTGAATCAGTTAGATTATTCTAGGAGGGCATGGAAATCACTTGATGGTTAATGAAATCTGAATGAAATAATGTTAATTAATTGATAATAAAATAATTAATGTAAAGTGAAATTTTTAATGGAATGAATTAATTAAATCATTCACCTTAAATGCTTGTGTGCTTATAATATATCATGTTCTTATTGGTGTCAGTCGATTGTCTTAGAGGTGATTGTTGTAGTTGATCTAAAGAATAGGTTAATTCATATAATGTGGTTGTAATCAATATTATGTCATGTACTTTTTTATTTCACATGCTAACCTAGCCGTGTATATAGGGAGACTAACACCTAGTGGACTATGGGAGGGTCCTTTCCCCAACATCTTGGTTGAAGAGGAATGGATGGTGAACTACCACCTATGGAATCACTCTCTTCTTCTAGTATCATTATGTGCTAGTATTAATGGTTGTTGACTTTCCCCAAATATTTTTTGGAAAGATTTAATGGATTTTGGTTATCTCAAACACATGTATCACTGGATATAGTATCCTATAGATTATTATAGGTATGAAATGTATTGGATGTGGTGGATTAAAGTATAATACATGATATAAAAGTTGTTTTGGATCCTAAAAACTACTCAGTTTCTATCTAGATATGTGGAATTGAATTATGTGATGATTTTATGCACAAAATTCATGGTTTGTGATTAGATGATGTGATTTTTGGGGTTCATGGTATAATACATTAGTCTAGGTATCTTCAGCCTAGAATATTTATAGAGATTGATTGAACAGGATATGCTACATTGGGGAATAGCAGCAAACCAATAGGGAAGTGATAGTGGGGTACCATCTTTTGACATTATATTATATAGTCTATTATATGTGATACTTAGTAAGAGATAGATATAGTGCGGTTTGGAACATAGCATAATCTTTTAGGTGACGATTTATCTTCAATTTTTGTTCACTTTGATTTAGTATGCTTTATTTAACCTTTTTAAAAATAGGTTCAAGGTTTGATCATGTGGAGTATAACTGTAATGATCACCATACAAATATATAAACTATTTTTAGTTAAGTGGGATCAGGTTAGTAATTAGGCTTGAATTTACTAGCTTGTTGATTGTTTAGGAGTTGTTGGGGATTTTTGGTTTCTTTCAAGGATTATCATTCGGTTCTTTTATAGTTGTTCTACTGCATAAAATTACATTCATTTATATAGGATATTTCTTTACTTTTATCTTTAGTAGGTATAGTTGGGTGTTTCAGTATTGTCACATGTCTCTCGTATCCAAGATGATAATGCCTTCCATCTATGTATATGATATACCCTCTATGATATTTTCTACACTATTACCAATTTGAGGTGGGATTCAGGTTTCATTATCTATCTTCTATCATCATATTCCTATGAGGGGTATCATTTGCGGGATGGGTTCATGAAAGATTGGTATCAAAGGTTTAGATTGAGGTATATGACGAAGTTTAGAAAGAGTCATTGGTGATGAATATTTGGGATGGTAGGGGAATGGTGTACACTAAGCTTAGTAAGTAATATAAGCAAGGGAGACCATTTTGGAAACATTTAATTATTCCCCATGTGATCAGATGCATTTACATTTATGTTTATTGATCCAACTAATTGAAGTGATATTGGTTTCAAGGTAGAGGCCTAGGAATGGATCATGCATCATTTTTCATTGGTCATGTGTTTAACACGATGAAACATTGGTATTAGGTTGAAACTTGAATTAATAAATAATTAAAATTTCTTAAATATTATATATTCTAGGTTTATCAGTCCAATATATTTTATTCATTTTTAGGTATGGCTTTAGGTCGATGTCCTCATTGGGTTCACACATAAGATGTTCAGCAGGATTTTCCAAAAGATTGATGCATGGTAGAGGTTGATGATAAATATACTTGGAGTAGGGAACTACAAGAATTGTAATTCTAGATTCTGTTAAAGTATGAAGTTTCTGTTTTGGACTCAGTGATAGAGTACCGATTGGAGGAGATGGAGATAGCATTTAGTTTGATCCATGATCTCAATGAGAATTGGGTTTTTTTGGTGGAGATGATGTTTTGTGACATAGTGGGGATGTGATGGTACCTATTCATCGAGGATCATGAGGAGTCAATTGAATCATGGGAAAAGTTTTGAGATATGTTTCTAGTGGAGTTTCTTTCTTCCACCACAAACGTAGCCATTTTCTAGGATCTATATACCATTCAATGTGGGATTTATAGCATGTGGGAGTTCAAGATCCACTTTTGAACCCATCAATGTTATTCATCAGACCTATTTCAAGATGATGAGTTTATGTAAAGGAATTTATAGGAGAATTTTTATTTAGATATCCAGTCCCAGGTCACCCTGTTTATATTATAGACATGTATCGAGGTGTTGGTTAGAGAGAAGATCATTGAGAGGATATTGTATAGAACCAGATCATCATGAGAGGGGAGTATTCAGTATTACATTATTATTATATCTCTATTCTTGGGTTAATAAATTCCTTGATTGAAAATAATTTAAATAAATTGGGGTAGGTCCCCACCCTCATCATCTAGTTTCAGTAGTGATGATGTATCTCAGGACCCTTCCAAGGTATCAGATTCATGTTTTTCATGTGAAAAATGAGATCATTAGCAGGGAGGTTTCCTGAACATTCTATGTAGGCTACATGTAGTAGGTGTTCCACTTTAGGTTCCTCTATTGGGGTAGTTTCAGTCAAGGTAGAATCAGTATGTTTCTCTATCTTTGGATCAACAAAGAGAAGATAGGGTAGGTAGAGGAAAAACCTAAGAGTTTCATTTTCAATAGAGAGAAGAGTTTTTCCAGGGAGGTAGTCTACATTTGGTTTAGAGAGGTCAACAAGCAGGTTGAGGTTAGTCGTATGCTTTGGAGTTTAGAACTCCATTCAATCCCTACATCGTTCGAGGTAAAATTTTATTATTTTATACATGGCTATATACTTCATTTGATTTTGTATATTTGCACACTTTCATATCACTTACCCTAGTCCATAATATTGGACATGATTTATAGAGGCCTCTAGGGACCTTTGCATTGACTACTCTATTTAGAGGTAAATCTTATTAGTATGATGTTTCTAGAGACTATGAGCTAGTTATGGGGATTCACTACTCTTCAGGACACTTCTTATGTTTAAGGATACTTCCATACGACATCATCCTTAGCATGGAATGGTTGTATTCGGTGTAGAATATTGTGGATTTCTTCATGAGTAATATTATATTATATGATTCCAAATGATATACTTATGTTCTTTTCAGAGAGTGAGACCCTCAGATGGGTTGATACAACTTCTATATTTTTCCTCCTTTATGAAAAAGTTGATGCTGATTTCATTGGACGTTTAGCTAACAGTGTTTCTCAGGGTTGTGGAACAGTACCTTGATGTCTTCAATAAAGACTTGGTATTACCTCCATGATGAGAAATTTATTTTTTAATATATCTATTGTTGAAAACTTTTCTAGTCTTGGTGTATCCATATAGTATATCACCTTCTCAATTGTAATAGTTTTGGTAACATATCGATTATCTTTTTTATTGTGGGTTTTTAACCAAGTATACGACCTTGGGTTAATCTATATCTCTTTATAAATAAGGATTTCAGAATTATACAACTATATATAAATTATCATTTCTCGAATTAGGTGATAGTGAAGATCTATTATCTTCTTCCATGGATTGATTATTTATTCAATCTAATGAAATGTGATAGTTGGTTCTTTGAGATCAGTCTACATTCAGGATGTCATAAAATATAAGTGAAGGCTGAGGATATTCCAAATATAGATTTTCAATTTCATTATAGGAAATATGATTTCGTTTTGATGTCAATATAAATTATGATCACTCCATATTTATTCATGGGTTTGATGAATGTAGTGTTCGGATTGTTCAGGGATTGGTTTGTCGTGGTTTTTAACAATGAAATTATTATATAATTCATGTATAATGAGGATCACACAAATAATATTCATGGTTTTTGGGAGTTATTAATATTTAGTAGGTATATGGTAAGTTTTCTAAGTTTGAGTTATAGGATCATGATTTTTTTCTCTTGGGGCATGTCCTGCCCCATTAAGGTGTATCAATGGATCATTTGAAGATCAAGGTAGTCGTTTCTTGTGAATCTCCCATGATAGTGGTAGAGGTGTAGAGCATCCTTAGTATTGTAGGCTATTATATGAGGTTCATAGCTAATTTATCTTAGTTTATGACTCCTATAATATCCTTATCCAGAAAATATTAGGCTTTCTTATGGATGGATCAAAATTAAAATCTCAAAGATCGGTAAATCTTTTCCATGATAGGATATACCAATAAGTTTAATCTATGGAACTAATAGATAAAAACCCCACACATAATGAATATAATCATATATCATGATAATATATGTCAAAGTAAAGTGAAAAATAGTTTTTAAGAAACTTTATAAATAAAACATATTTGTATAGTTTAAGGGAAACATTCTAGTTTCTTTAAAATGGAAAAGGCATAATAGTTTGTAAAAAAATAGAATTGAACCAAGATATTTTTTCACAATAAAATTATTGATTTTAGAAATATAATGGTGTCTTAAAGAATATTATGGTGACACTTGAAAATGGTTATGAATTAGGGAAGTTCCCTTAAATCGGGCTTGTTTATTTGGAATAATTGAGTAGGGAACCTTATAAAAACATGTATATCCCAAAAAATGAAGGAAGAATGGATCTTGATACTTTATTTTTGAACATATAAACAAAATTTAGAATATGAACATAAAATTAATGAGGAATTTCATTTTGGTAAAATGATAGAAAGAATAACCTAGAGGAGGAATGGAGGTCCGGGTAGAATCCCTTACCTCAATTCTGAACGTGTCCTTCACTTGATCTTAATGTCATAGATAACTCAATTAGATTCATTAATTAATATTTCCAAAACCTATTATACATTAATTTTAATTATTATAACATAATTAAGTTCATTTATTTCCTTTTTGTGGGTTAATAGATTCAATTTCTTTTCTTGGGAGCGTTGGTTTTCCTTGGTTTTCATGATCGGTTTACTTGTATACAAGTATAAAGGGTCATGTAAAGTGGGGTTAATTATTCAGAATTGAGAATTTATGTTATTAATGATCTTACAGTTGTTTAATTGATATTATTTCATTTTATTTTATGAAAATAGGATGAATCGTTAGATAAATAGTTAATGATAATCGTTTGGGTTTATTTGGAGGTTTTTCGATCACAACAAACTCATTTTTTGTTATAAATTAATATCATCAATAAAAAATGATCCCATAACCCTAAATAAGATATAATACATATATTATAACCTGGTTGAACCATAAAAATGGTTTCATGACCATACCTAGAATAAGTTAAAGGAAATTGAGAACATCATCATCCTAGCATGTGATAAATTAACACATCTCATCCGATGTTTTCATTTTTAGTATGAAAGGAGGCGGATTGAGATATGATGAAGAATTATTAAATTAGAATAAAAAAATTCTATTGTATTTATGTTACTATTGTTATCATTCTATTTTTTTGAGGGGAGTTTAGGATAGAAAAATAAAATTATGGAACTTGAAAAAAATCCAACAATTGGAAAGAGGAATTTACCACTTGAATTTACCATACTTGAGAGCCTCATTAGGGAAAAGTTTTGGGTCTCTTGATGAAACCAAGAGCTCCTAGAAGTAGGTAGGGTACTGGGAAGAGATTTGAGTAGAATTTGGACAAGGTATAAGGCTTCCGATGTGTGAGGATAAGAGGTGGTAAGGGGTGGTATTTATAGTGGATGAGGGGGTGTTTTCTCATTATTTTATTCAATATTTTATTATGTTTCTCAATACAAACAATAGTGATGATTATTGATACTAAAAAAAGTAATTTATTCATGTGAATTAGAAAAAAAGGTCCCTTAAATCATCCATGACTCAAGAATTACTCAAAAATACATTTATTTACAAATAATGTAAATTATTGTATTTCACTATTCAATAAAAAATCAAGTATTTTAGAAAAATCCCAAAAAATTAACCCAAACATTCTTCAATATTTATAATAAAAAAATTAAATCCATATTATGAAAATAATTATCAAACTATTATAAATTTAATTTTTAATTAAAATTATTATTTAGTTGAAAATACCAATTTTAAAATTAAATCTCCTTTTATAAAACATTGAAAAAATTATTAATGTATTATAAAAGTATATTATAATCATAATATATCAAAAAAATTATTAATAAATTATATGAAAATAAAGTTTCTTATAAATTATTAAATTAGTCACAAAATCGTAATTAAATATTTATGACTTATAAAAATACCAACACTTAATCAGTAATTTTTAAAATGTTTATTGACTTATATTATGATATAATAATTCATATTTTCACTCATAATATGGATAAATTTTATTTATACTTCCATCGGTGAGGTTACTATTCAATTTATGGATTAACTATTCATAAGGGTCACATTACTATTCCAAAGGTCAAGTTACTATTCCGTCTGAATAGGTTCCTTGACATCTAGAAATGCTTATTATTTCATTCATTAATCATTTATAAATCTTGTATTTTATTCTCTATGTGTTTATGAAGTAATTATAAGAAGGTAATTTCCATTAATAAAACATTGGGTTGTAACATTATTTCCCCTTATGAAATTTCTCCCATGAAATTTTATTTTATATAATAAGGTAAAAACATGTGTGGGTAATTTTCCTTCATCACTTCCTCCAGTTACCATGTTGTCTCTTCGTACTTATGGCTCTACCGTAGTACGTTGACCAGGTGAGTAGTCCTATTGCATATGACTTTATCCCTATAATCAAAGATCTTCACTGGTTTCTCCTCATAAGAAATGTCATTCTCTAACTGTACCACCTATGAAGTAAGTACATGTGAAGGATCCAGTATGTACTTTTTTAAGAGAGATACATGGAATACATCATGTACTTGAGACATGTTTACTGGAAGTGCTAGTCGATAGGCCAAATCTTTGACTTGGTCAAGGATCTCGAAGGGCCAGATGTACATGGGACATAGCTTTCCGTCCTTCCTGAATCTCATGATCCTCTTCCATGCAGATATGTAGAGGAATACCATGTATCTAACCTTAATCTTGAGGTCCCATCGATGATTCTATTTACAACTCGTCTATCAAATTTGGTCATCCTTGATGTGATGTTGAATGTTTTTCACCATCTCTACCATTTTTTTGACCATTTCATGTTTTATAAGCTTATGTTATTCTAGTGTTTTACAACTATTCCCATAAAGGGATCCATGTAGAGAAATATGGATGCTCGAGTCCAAACTATTGTTATAGGAGAATTCGAACAGTGGAAGATATCGGTCCCATCCTTTTTTGAAGTCCATAAAACACACTCTCAACATGTCTTCCAGTGTCTGAATAGTTCATTAGATTGGACATCACTTTGATTATGATATGTTGTGCTGAAATTCAGCTCAATGGTTAGAGTATGTCGGAGACTTTCCAAAACATTGAGGTGAATCTAGGATCTCGATCAGATACAATTGATAGTGGTACTCCAAATAGCCTTACCACCACTTTGATATATATCCATATAATTTCATCCAATGTGAAGTCCTCTCGAATTTTGATAAAGTGAGTTGTCTTTGTAAGATGATCCACAATAACCCATATATCATTGTTTCCTCTGTGTGTCCCTAAAAGTCCAGTGACAAAGTCCATGGTAATATTCTCCCACTACCATGTTTGTATGGGTAGTGGTTGAATCACCCCCCTATACTTTTTTCTTTTATCCTTTACTTTTTTACATACCAAGAACATTGATTTATATTTAGAAATATCCTTCTTCATATTATCCAACCAAAATCTCTCTCAGAGATATCGGTATATCTTTGTGCTCCCCAGCTGAATAGAGAAGGTTGTTCTATGTGCGTCATTAATATGATACTATCTATGGATCGTATGGTACACATAATCATGAACCAAATCTTACAACTCCTTATTCATCAATATTAAACTTATAGGATTTTCCATTTCTAATAGCTTCCACCCATTTTAGAATTTCCAAATCATTTCTTTGAACATCGTTTATTTACTCCAAGAGGGATTACTGGGAAATTATTTGGGAAATGATTGATGATGTTCCTCCATTAATGATTCCCATGTCCATCCTTTGTAATTCTAAGAAGATTATATCCTTCTCAATTCTCATCATTGATAAAGATCTAGGATCCTTTCAGCTTAGAGAATCTTCCACCTTATTTTCCTTACCAGGATGGTAGTGGATTGATCAGTCATAATCTATGATGATCTCTAACCATATTTGTTGGCACATATTAAGATCCTTCTATGTGAATATATTTTTTTGAATCTTATAATAAATATATATCTCACACTTCTCCCCACAGAGATAATGTCACTATATTTTCAATGAAAAGATTATAGTTTCCAATTCTAGATTATGTGTAGGATATTTTTTATCATGAATTTTCAACTTTCTTGAGGCGTAGGCTATAAATTTATCATTTTTCATCAATTCATAGCCTAATCCTTTCTTATAATCTCTTCTATACACCACAAAAAGTTCTCCACTTTTCAGGTGTATGCATACTTGTACATTTATATTCCTCTTTTTGAGCTCATTAAAGATTTTATCGCATTCTTGAGTCCAGAAAAACATCACTCCCTTATTTCTCGTCATTGTTATTGGGTTTAAAAATCATGAAAATTTATTTAAAACCATCAATAATACCAAGCTATGCCAAGAAAACTATGGATCTCCATTACATATATTGGACCGGGCCACTCTATGATTGCCTTTGTCTTAGAAGGGTCCACATATATCCCTTTCCTAGTGATAACATGCCCCAAGAATTATAATTCCTCCATCCATAACCCACATTTAATATACATTGAATATATTTTATCCCTTCATAATTTCTTCATTACAGTATTCAAATTCTCCTTATGTTCTTCCCTTCTCTTAGTGTATATCAAAATATCATTGATAATGACTAACACCGATTTTTCAAGGTAATCCCTAAAGGCTCTATTCATTAAATCGGTGAAATTGTTTAGAGAATCAGTGAATCAAAAGGGAATCACTATGAACACAGAGTTTACATACCTCTTTCTAAATGTTTTATTGGGAATATCTACCTTCCTCAACATTAATTAGTGATATCTAGACTGATGGTCCACCATAGAAAAATAATTAGCCCCACGTAGCTGATCGAACAGGCCATCTATCTGTGGTAGGGGATACTTGTTCTTTATCGTGATTTTATTGAGCTCAAAATAATCAATTCAAAGGTGTATTGATCCATCCTTCTTATTAACAAATATGACTTTTTCTCCACATAGTGATGCACTCGGGTGTATAAAACAGTTGTCCATATTCTCCTTTAACTATGTCTTCAACTCTACTGGCTCAACAGTGGTCATTCTATAAGATGTCCTTGATATAGGCATAGATCTAGGAATAAGTTCAATTGATAATCCAACTTCTCAGTCAGGGGGAAGTCCCAGAAACTCTTCATGGAATACATTAGTGTAATCCCTCATAATGTGAATATCTTTAAGGATGATCATCTCATTTTTCTCAATCATTTGAGTGAGATAGGCTCAATCTTAAGGAAGTAATATCCAAACATGATATGATGACTCTAAAGGAGATTCATCTTCTTCCTTAAACTTGTACAGGATTTGAGGATGATTTGGGATGTGAAGATTGATCTCCCATTCCTGATAGTTAATGTTGGATTTATATAAAGATAGTCAATACATGCCCAAAATAACATCAAACTCTACCAAATGGAGTATGATATGATTTTCTGGGAGGTTTGATCTGAAAATATTTACCATGGAGGAGTTATAAACATTGGATGCAATAATTTCTCCATTCTTTGTTCTCATAGATAACTCAGCCTCTATATTTTGAGGTGGTGTTTGAATAGTTCTACTAATCATGCAAGATATTAAAAAATGCGTAGAACCAGAATCATATAGTACATTATCTATTCTTTAATGAATAACCATTATACCAATCACCACATCATTTTCTAGCTCCACCATAGCATTAGTGATAGAATAAGAACTTCCTTATTTACTTGGAGGTTGTTTTTGATTGACTCCAACAAACTTTGGTTTAAGGAAATGGTTTTCATATTTCACATGTTCCTTGTAGTTGAAATAATGCATTACTGGATGAGAGTAGATACGAACCATCCTTTCTTCTTCCACATTAGATGAATTATTCATATCCCTTTGGCATTTCGTAGCTAGATGTCACAGTCTTCTACATTTGAATCAATTCATTTTTCCCTTTATACTGTTCCTAGGATTCTTCTTCCCAGAATTTTGGAAAGTGGGGTGTTAGATATTCATTCTATCTTGGGATTTATTTTATGATCTAACCATATTAGACTCTATTTTTTTTCTTCTTTCCATAGGGCCCACGAGACCATTGAGAGTATGTGGTCTCCATTTTAACCATGATGGAACAACAGACCATATCCTCATAACTATTGAATTCTGTAATCACTAATTATATTCATAAAATCTAATTTTGTCCACTACATAATAAATCCACATTTATTTTGGTTTTCATAACAAATCTGGAGGCATATCTTGCAATCTTGGTAAATTTTTCATCATATGACCCAATAGAATCATATACATTCTACTTAAGATTGAGGAACCCTATTTTCATCTTGAGATGGAGGGATCAGGGAAAATATTTAATGGAAAATATTCTCTTGAATTTATCTCAATCCATGGAATAAATTTCCTCCATGGACATTGTATTTTTGATCAACTTCCATCACTAATATGCTTCCCCATCCAAACATTAGACCGCTAGCACAACATTCTCTTCTTCTAAGCACTAGAGGATATATACTATATAATTAATGGAGTCAATCCACTTTTCTATGAGGATGGGATCATAATATCCACTAAACAAGGGAGTCCTTTTCCTCATGAAGGATTTGATGGAAACATTATATTTCCTAGGTGAAGGATGGTGTTCCACACAATTCATGTTATAATACATAACTTGATTCAGCTGAGAATGTAATTATATAATGTTTTGTGTAACGACCCGAACATTTATTAATGGAAATATCTCTTGTTCTAATTAAATGCCTAATTATGTAAAATTTATATATAAAATGTCAAATTCTTTGGTTTTATGTTAAGAATTGTGATCGTTTCTAATATAGTCGTTGAACAGTGATCACATGATTAGTATAAATATAGGGCTTTATAAAATACAATTTACTTAGACAATGGAAGTTATGGCCTCATCCAGTAGACGTTCCCAATACGAAGACCATTTGTCCGAGCTCGGAAAGAAGGTGGAATCATTGGCCTTCACTCTTGACCAAGACCAAGATGATCTTGAATATGTTAAGCTCGAGTGGGACCACATACGATAGAAGTGGAAGTTGATAGAGATTACCACCCAAGCAATGTTATCTGAGCCACCCCAAGAGTATGTCACCATTGCACACCTTACTCTTCAGTATTATGCAGGTGTTATAAGGTGTTATGTAACAAGGCCTTATAACTATGGTTATGTACATTATTTTTGTATATAATAATGAATATACTTTCATTTTATTATTGTTACCTTGTAAATAGTTTTTAATTCACAAATAGTATTTTTAGTTAATATTCAACTATGAAATCTATTTTGATGAATTAATTGATTTTTTAATTAAATAATATTTTAATAAAATAATTGTTATTAGATATAAATGATCGTATAATTTTATGAATGCAATCGTAATTTTTATTAAGGTTTGAAATCCATTTTTTTCAAAACCTGTGAATTTTCGATAAATGTCGGTTTTCATTTTAAAAGTAAAAATGAACATATTTAGAAAATTATTTAGATAAAATAAATATTATTTCTGGAATCAGGATATCGAAATTATCCAACGGAGAATTTTTCATAATTTTTCTGAGACATTCAAATTTTTGGGTAAAAATTAAATACCGTTTATATATATATATAATGTATTCTGTGACATCATAATGACCCAATAGTGAGGTAATAAAATACTATAAGCTCTATGTTCGGCCAATATATGTTTTACCATTAAAATAATGTGATTTTGGGTTTGTTTTACTTATTTTACAAAGCATTAATGGACCCTTCAAGACTTATTAAACATCGTGTCTTTTTAAATTGTTTTCCTTCGGAGTGTGAATCACCTCCACATAATCAACCCCATTATGTTAAGAAGTTTGGACTTTGGCCTTATAAAATATTGCCTTCCACATCCCTTTTCCAAAAACCATGGGCTAAAACTATAAGGCCCATCCTTAAACATTACTTAACATTGAATTAAATGAATAATTTCCATTGAGGATCTTTTCAGGTTTAGAGTTTTAGAGAATTAGATCTTAACTATTACATTTCAAAAGAATACAATGTAGAGACTTCTACTAAGTTTCTATAAAATAAAAAACCTTAAAAAGAAACATTTTTAGTTCCATGTTATATATAGCATGACTTTTCCTTGATCCCATCCTTGACACTAGTCCACATTAAGTCCTTTGAAAAACATTTCAAAAAAACATGGAATGAGCATAAAAAGCTCAGTAAGGGAAACACAAAGAATGAAAACTGTTAGTTTTTCAAAACAACAAGTAAACCATGTATACTTTATCAAAGTAACACTTTTCACCTTTATGAAGTAGTAAAAACTCTTCATTGAATAAAATATCAATACTTACCCTTTTGTAACCAAAATATTACTATAAAACCCATATAAAGAACACATAACATATAAAGGTAACTTGGGACATAAACATACTTAAATGGAATAACCATACGGTCGACTTCCACACATATCACTTAATGGAATAGCCATACGGCCGACTTCCATACCCAATGCATTGAAGGATATAACGTAACCACCCGTCTTGGTATTCACGGTACCACCCATCATATGGTTTATCACGTAACCACCCGTAAAATGTCCAAGTACCATTATAAAATCATAAGACATAAAACAAATATAATGGAAGGAAAACATTTCCACACTTTGATCGCAATATATCACTTAAATATATTGACATAAAAAATCCATTATAAATACCATTTTCAATACCAAAATAAAAGAAAAGTAAAACATGGTATTTATTTTTCATTTAAAAAAACGTTATGGCTTGTAGAGGAATTCAAAACTCAAATAATGGTCATGACGGCGGAAAAGTCATTGTCGCCGCATACGTACGACAAAAAGACATTCCCTTTTGTTGTTTAGTAAAAATGCTTCGTATAAAAATATTCATTTTGAATAAAAGTAAAAGTCAAAGGGGTTTATACACCGTATAAAGGAAAGTTGTGTATAAAACAAAATATGCCTCAGTGAAAGGAGATTGAGACGAAGTCCCTTACCTCAGGTCCGACTTGATTCGATCATTCTTTAACATCCTGAATAATAAACTTGAGTTAATTTCTACTTTCTTAAGAAACTTTTTCAAGTTCCTTATTCCTTTTATATCACTTATTTCCATGTTATAAACATTATGTAATCATTTATGTTAATAATGTTTGTTTTGTCGATATTTGGTTCTTAAGTCGAAATAGACTTCTTACAATTACATGTTGTTCGTGTGGTCAAAGGTTCATTATATCCAGAATGATATTCATGATTTTGATATCATATATATCATATATATCCAGCATTTTCATGTATTTATAATATTACATAATCATTTAGAGGTAAGAAATCAAATGCACCGTTCATGGAGACGGTAAGCCCTACGTACGCATGAACGCTACTTTCATTTCTATGTCATATTAATGGAATTAAAACTAAATGAGAGATATGTATATTTTAATTCCAGAATTATATTAATTATTTAGATGTAACATACATCATATATATCCATTATATATATGTACTTATAATAGTACATTACATTTGGGGATAAGAAATGAAATGCACTGTTCCTGGAGACGGTAAGCCGTATGTACGCATTAACTCTACTTTCATTTCATATTATTAAAGCATTATGTTTATCTTAAACTACACTAATTACCTCTAATCGTGATTAAAAACATAAAAGTTACTATTCACCAAAAAATTTATTTTATTCCCATTGAACCACATTTTACTTCTTAATGACAACCATGTATGTCAGATTTTTGAAATTCAAAACACAAAAGTGGTAAAATTTCATTTAAACGAAAAATCAGTTTTTTAAGTACCACTTAGTGGTTTCACTATTCAACAAAAATTGAAGTTTTTTAGAAAAATACCAAAAATTCACCCTAAGCTATATTTGAAATTCCGAATTCAAAAATGATGTCTATTTTACAAAATTCAAAACATATAAGATGCATTAATTAATTTAATAATTAATTTCTGCTGTCAGAGAAAATAGCGTGTTTTTATGAAACAATAAGTATCAAAAGATTGACACTAGTTTAAGTCCAATTTCAAAGTGAAATTAATTCCAACGAACACTATTGGATTAAATGGTAAAAAAATATATTCTAATTGCACTTTAAAACCAATTCAAAAGATAATCTAATCATATAAATAGATTATATTAAAAAGAGGTTTTGAATTAAAATACACCATTTTCACTATTCATTAAAAATGAACTTTATCGGAAAAATACCAAAAATTTACACAAAGTAAATTTTGATGTCCCGATTCTAAAGAAGAATTTTATTTGGTCCGATAGAATGTATAAGAGTGACCAAAACTATATTTATAGAAGGTTATCTATCAAAAGGCGATAAGTCGGCCTTTTGTGAATGTTAGAGTATATATGCCTAAAATTGAATTCTTTTCGTATTTTAAGCCTTTATCTTTTATTGGATAAATGTAGAAACATTTAAAAAACCATATATAATCAGATTTTAGTTATTTCTATTCATTACCACCAATACAATGGCTACGTGTTAACTACCATTTAAAATAATATTGTTTTATTACTAGTGTGCAACGTAAGATTTCAAAGAAACTCTTTGTTGCGTATCGTGTAGGATATCGAACATAGCAACCCCTTTAAAGTAAAATTAATATTTAATTCGTAAATATTAATAAATATGAGAATGTTTTATTCTTTATTTACCTGGGATGTTACATCCTTCCCCGCTTTTGGGAATTACGTCCTCGCAATTTTATTCACATATCAAAATAGGTGGGGGTATTTATCCCTCATAGCATTTTCAGATTCCCATGTTTCCTCTTCAACCATATGGTTTTTCCATAAAAACTTTACCTGATGAATTAACTTATTTCTCAACACTTTCTCTCTTCGGTCAAGAATCTAGACTGGTTGTTCTTCATAAGAGAGATTCTCTTCCAACTGAACTACCTCTGGGCTCAAAACATGAGATAGATCTGGCATATACTTTCTCAACATCGAAACTTGAAAAACATTGTGTACCTGATATAAACTCAGAGGTAAATCCACTCGGTAAGAAACTGATCCAACTTTCTCCAGAATTTCATATGGTTCAATGAACCTTGGACTCAGCTTTCCTTTCTTACCAAATCACATCACACTTTTCCATGGTGAAACTTTGAAAAAAACATGATCACCTGCCTCAAAAGATAGATCCTTCCTCCGGTTATCCGAATAACTCTTTTGCCTGCTCTGAGCTGTTCTCATGTGTTTCTGAATCAACTGAACTTTTTCTGCCATCTCTTCTACCAATTTTGGTCCCATCAACATCCTTTCACCCACTTGATCCCAAAAAGCTGGTGTTCGACACCGCTTCCCATATAATGACTCAAATGGTGCCATCTGTATACTGGAATTAAAACTGTTATTATAAGAAAACTCAACCAAAGAAAGATGTTGGTCCCAACTTTCCTGATAATCCATCGAACAAGTACGTAGCATATCCTCCAATGTCTAAATTTTTCGGTCAAACTACCCATCTGATTGCGGATGAAATTTTGTACTAAAATTTAATTTAGTACCCAACGACTTTTGAAGGCCCTTCCAAAAGTTAGAAGTAAACCTGGGATCACGATCGGACACAATGGAGAGGGGAACTCCATGTAACCTAACTATCTCGTTAAGATACAAATGGTAAGGTTGATCTAGGGAAAAAGTATATAGTATAGCAAGGAAATGAGTAGATTTAGTCAAGCGATCAAAAATAACCCAGATTGATTTATTACCTCGAGGTGTCTTTGGCAATCCCACAACGAAGTCCATAAATATATTCTCCCATTTCTACTCTGGTACTTGTAAAGGTTGCAGCATCCCTTTCGGTAACTGCCGCTCTGCTTTACCCTGCTGAGAAGCCAAACACTTCACAGTGTAATCATCAATATCTCTTTTCATTCCATCCCACCAGTAATACTCCCGCAGATCTATGTACATCTTAGTACTGACAGGATGAACTGAAAACGGAGAACTATGAGCTTCACATAACAACTCTCTCTTCAACTTTGAATCACAAGGCACACACAATCTTTTCCCAAATCTCAAAACACAATCATTATCAATGTTGAATTCATGCAACTTACCCTTATGAACCAGCTCTACCTTTTTCTACAACTCAATGTCTTGCTTCTGTGCTTGCTTGATTCCGTCTGATAGAGAAGATTTCACTGATAACTGAAACAAAACAGAAGGACTTCCTACACAAACAAATTCCATGCCAAAGTTCATCAAATCAAAAACCAAAGGATCTCGTTCCAATCGTAGCCTAGTTAATGAATCATTACTTTTTTGACTCAAAGCATCATCCACTTTATTTTCTTTTCCCGGATGGTAATTAATTGTACAATCATAATCCTTGATTAATTCCAGCCATCTCCTCTGTCTCATGTTCAATTCTTTCTAACTGAATATATACTTTAAACTTTTTTGATCAGTATATATTTCACACTTTACTCCATACAAATGTTGCCTCCAAATTTTTAGAGAAAAAACAACAACAGCTAATTCCAAATCGTGTGTAGGGTAATTTATCTCATGAGTTTTCAACTGACGTGAAGCATATGCAATTACCTGATCATTCTGCATAAGGACACAGCCCAGTCCTTTCAATTAAGCATCACTGTAGATAAAAAACTCACCATTCCTAGAAGGAAGTTCCAAAACTGGAGCATTCACCAATCTTCTTTTCAACTCCTGAAAACAATCATCACATTCTTTTGTCCAGATAAACTTAACACCCTTCCGAGTTAGCTTATTCATTGGACTAGATAACCGTGAAGAATTCTCAACAAACCTTTGGTAGTAACCTGCCAAACCAAGAAAACTACAGATCTCGGTTACATTTGGGGGTCTTGGCCATTCTTAAAAAACTTTTTTTAGCAGGATCAACAGTTATGCCAGCTTTTGAAACAATGTGACCTAGGAAAGAAATTTATTGTAACCAAAACTCACACTTGCTAAATTTTCCATACAGTTTCTTTTCTTTTAAGGTTTTCAAGATAACCCTTAAATGAATTTCAAGCTCCTCTTTACTTTTAGAAAACACCAAAATATCATGAATGAAAACAACCACAAACTTATCCAATAACTCATGGAAAATTATATCCATAAGGTCCATGAATACAGCAGGTGCATTGGTTAACCCAAAATGCATAAATACAAATTCATAATGGCCATATCTAGTACGGAACGCAGTCTTCAGAGCGTATTCTTCTTTTACTTTCAAATGATGGTACCCTGACCTCAAGTCAATATTTGAAAAATACTGAGCTCCCTGGAGCTGATCAAACAAATCATCAATATGAGGCAAAGGATACTTGTTCTTAAGAGTAATATTATTCAAGGCTCTATAATCAATGAAAAGTCTCATTGAACCATCTTTCTTTTTAACAAACAAGGCAGGAGCACCCCATAGTGATGTGCTAGGTCAAATGAAACCTTTATCCAATAACTCCTAAAATTGTTTCTTTAACTCTAAAAGTTCAACTTGAGCCATTCGATAAGGGGGTTTTGAAATTGGATTAGAATCAGGAACTAAGTCAACAGTAAATTCAACTTCCTGATCATGAATAATACCAGGAAACTCATCAGGAAAAACATCAAGATACTCATTTACCACTGGCACATCATTAATCTGTACAGTTCCTTTATTTTCAACAACATGTGCAAGGTAACATTCATTTCCATCTTTTACTAGTTTCTCAACTTCCTGATATGTTATCAAAATCAAGGGTTCATTCTTGTACACAAACTGAAAATATTTCTGAAAAGAAACCATTTTTTCTCTATAGTAAATCTTAGCATGATAAAAAGAAAGCTAATCCATGCCCAAAATAACATCAAACTCTACTAGAGGCAAAACAATAAGGTTTTCAGGTAGATTCTTTCCGCACAAAAAGATAGGAAGGTTCTTATAATTTCTTTTTGTCTCAACGTTTCCTCCAGGTGTTTTTTCCATAAGTTCAGGATTCATATCATGAGATGGATTTTCCAATTTACTAGAAAACTTCTCAGAAATTAAAGAATGTGTAGACCCTGAATCAAACAACAAATTGGCATAATCTGAAAAAAACAAACAATGTACCTGATACTACTTCATTCGATTGCCCAACATCTGCTGAAGTGTTTGCAAAGGATTTCACCACCCCTTTTTGCTTGTAGTCTGGCCGCTTTCCCTAGTTGAGTTCTTCGTTAGACACTCATTTGCATAATGACCCATTTCATTACACTTAAAACATATTACTGCTGACTTTTCATTGCCTTCTTGATCATCTTTCTTACAGTTACGAGCAATATGACCAGACTTACCACACTGAAAGCACATTCCAGACTTGGATAAACATTCTCCAGGATGCATTTTACCACACTTCTCATAGGATGGTTATTTGTTTTTCTTACCCCCTTGCTTCTTTGATGAATTCATCCCCTTTGCCTACCAATTGGACCTCTTATTCTGTTGTTTGTCAAAGAACACCTGATCATCGACAAACTCCATTTCCACCTTCTCCGCACATTGAACAAGTTTTTAATAACTTTTGAACTCCCGAGAAGCTAAATCCCTTCGATACTTTGGCTTTAACCCTGAGTAAAAATGGTTGATTTTACTATCAAGAACTCGTATGAAGTTTGGATCATACCTTGCCAGTCGAGTGAACTTTGCTTCATAAGCAGCCACTGAGTCATCCTCCTGCCACAATTCTAGAAATTGTTTTTCCATCCTAAGACGAACCACCTTAGGAAAATATTTCTCAATAAACGTACCTTTGAATACGTCCCAGTGAAGATCATAAATCTCATCACTATCCCTGATATTTTTCATCATCGACCACCACTGATCTGCTTCACCTTCAAAACGGTAAACAGCAAGACTGACCTTTTGATGTTCTGAACACCCCATGACATCAAAAATCTTCTCCAGTGCTTTAATCCACCCTTCAGCTAGCACTGGGTCGGATGATCCTTTGAATGATTTGGGATGTTGCCTCATGAAATGTTCCACCACTGACATGTTGCTCTGCGGTTGATCTGGCTGATCTCGTGCATGGATACCACCACCATTTATAGCCTGAGTCAACTATGCCATCACTGCAACAAACTGTTCAGTTCTGATTCCGACCATCTCAGGTTGCTGATTTGAAAGGTTTTCTTCCTCCTGATGTCATCCCAACATAGCTGCTTTGTTTCCTATGCGGAAATCCATTCTGAACACATAAATATCTTAGGTGATGCAACATGGTAATCTTTAAATGCTATATCATTTCAATCATACCATAAATTAACTTATAATTTAACAATTTTCTAACTCCTAAAGTTGTCTAAACCAACCTCTGATACCAACTATAAGGCCTCAGCCTTAAACATTACTTAACATTGAATTAAATGAATAATTCCCATTGAGGATATTTTCAGGTTTAGAGTTTTAGAGAATTAGATCTTAACTATTACATCTCCAAAGAATACAAAGTAGACACTTCTACAATGTATCCATAAAATAAAAACACTTAAAAAGAAACATGTATAGTTCCATGTTTTATATAGCATGACTTTCCCTTCATCCCATCCTTGACACTATTCCACATTAAGTCCTGTGAAAAACATTTCAAAAAAACTTGGGGTGAGCATAAAAAGCTCAGTAAGGGAAATACAAAGAATGAAAATAGTTAGTTTTTCAAAACAACAAGTAACCCATGTATACTTTATCAAAGTAACACTTTTCACCTTTATGAAGTGGTAAAAACTCTTCACTGAATAAAAGACCAATACTTACCCTTTTGAAACCAAAAGATTACCATAAAACCCATATAAAGAACACATAACATATAAAGGTAACTTGGGACATAAACATACATAAATGGAATAACAATACGGTCGACTTCCACACATATCACTTAATGGAATAGCCATACAGCTGACTTCCATACCCAATGCATTGGAGGTTATAACGTAACCACCTATCCTGGTATTCACGGCACCACCCGTCATATGGTTTATCACGTAACCACCTATCAAATGTCCTAGTACCATTATAAAATCATAAGACATAAAACAAATATAATGGAAGGAAAACATTTCCACACATTGCTCACAATATATCACTAAAATATATTGACATAACAAATCCATTATAAAAAGCATTTTCAATACCAAAATAAAAGGAAAGTAAAACTTGGTATTTATTTTTCATTTAATAAAAACGTTATGGCTTATAGAGGAATATGAAACTCAAATAATGGTCACGACGGCGGAGAAGTCATTGTCGCCGTATACGTACGACAAAAAGACATAACACTTCGTATAAAAAGATTTCTTTTGAATAAAATTCAAAGTCAAAGGGGTTTATACACCGTATAAAGGAAAGTTGTGTATAAAACAAAATATGCCTCAATGAAAGGAGATTGAGACAAAGTCCCTTACCTCGGGTCTGACTTGACTCGATCGTTCTTTCACATCCTGAATAATAAACTTGAGTTAATTTCTACTTTCTTAAGACCCTTTTTCAAGTTCATTATTCCTTTTATATCACTTATTTCCATGTTATAAACATTATGTCATCATTTATGTTAATAATGTTTGTTTTGTCGATATTTGGTTCTTATGTCGAAAGTGGACTTCTTACAATTACATGTTGTTCGTGTGGTCAAAGGTTCATTATATCCATAATGATATTCATGATTTGGATATCATATATATCATATATATCCAGCATATACATGTATTTATAAAATTACATAATCATTTAGAGGTAAGAAATGAAATGCACCGTTCATGGAGATGGTAAGCCATATGTACGCATGAACGATACTTTCATTTCTATGTCATATTAATGGAATTAAAACTAAATTAGAGATATGTATATTTTAATTCTAAAATTTTATTAATCATTTAGATGTAACATACATCATATATATCCATTATATATATGTACTTATAATAGTACATTACATTTTGGGATAATAAATGAAATGCACCGTTCATGGAGACGGTAAGTTGTATGTATGCATGAATTCTACTTTCATTTCATATTATTAAAACATTATGTTTATCTTAAACTACAATAATTACCTCTAATCGCGATTAAAAACTTAAAAGTTACAATTAACCAAAAAAATTATTTTAATCCCATTGAACCACATTTTACTTCTTAATGACAACCATGTATGTCAGATTTTTGAAATTAAAAACACAAAGGTGGTAAAATTTCATTTAAACGAAAAATCAGTTTTTTAAGTACCACTTAGTGGTTTCACTATTCATCAAAAATTGAAGTTTTTTAGGAAAATACCAAAAAATCACCCTAAGCTATATTTGATATTTAGAATTAAAAAATGATGTCTATTTTAAAAAATTCAAAACATATAAGTTTCATTAATTAATTTAATAATTAATTTCCACTGTCAGAGAAAATAGCTTGTTTTTATGAAACAATAAGTATCAAAACATTGACACTAGTTTAAGTCCAATTTCAAAGTGAAATTAATTCCAACAACCACTATTGGATTAAATGGTAAAAAATATATTCTAATTGAACTTTAATACCAATTCAAAAGATAATCTAATCATATAAATAGATTATATTAAAAAGAGGTTTTGAATTAAAATACACCATTTTTCACTATTCATTAAAAAAATGAACTTTATCGGAAAAATACCAAAAATTTACACAAAGTAAATTTTGATGTACTGATTCTAAAAAAGAATTTTATTTGGTCTAATAGAATGTATAAGAGTTACCAAAACTATATTTATAGACGGTTCATCATCAAAAGGCGATAAGTCGACCTTTTGTGAATGTTAGAGTATATATGCCTAAAATTGAATTCTTTTCGTATTTTAAGCCTTTATCTTTTATTAGATAAATGTAGAAACATTTAAAAAACATATATAATCATATTTTAGTTATTTATATTCATTCTTGCCAATATAATGGCTAGGTGTTAACAACCATTTAAATTAATATTGTTTTATTACTAGTGTGAAACATAAGATTTCAAAGAAACTCTTTGTTGCGTATCAGGTACGCTATCAAAAATAGAAACCCCTTTAAAGTAAAATTAATATTTAATTCGTAAATATAAATAAATATGAGAATTTTTTATTCTTTATTTACTTGTTATGTTACAAAAACCATTGGTTGGTTTTTGGTTTGGATTTATTTAATGTGAGGTGTCCCAAACCTAAATAATAAAGAATTATCTCACCTTTCCTATATAAACCCACTCAAGCTCCCACCTCCTCCTCACTTAAAGCCTTTTGAGTTCGTCCAAACTCTACCCAACTCTCTATATAATCCTCCCAAGGTGCCCCAAGCTCCCAAGAAGCCTCTCTCAAGCCTCTCTCAAGCCTTTGGAAGCACACTTCCATGTAAGGGTTTTTCTTCATTTCTCATTTTTTTCCAATACTATTTAAATTTTTATGACCTTGTAATTTCAATTATAAATGTTGGGTTATGGTTTCTCACCTCCCCTATAATTTCATCTTTATTTTTTAATGATTGGATACCCCACTATATCTCATTAAATGCCTCCCATGTACACCTGTTACTATGCCGAAATTTCAAAAGGAATTTCTCTCTCCTCTTTTAAATTCAAGAAATTCTTTTGTATCATGACTCTAAATTCCATAAAAATTGTTGGGAAATGTATATATATGACCCCCTTATAGTCCATTTCAGGTGCATATTTTGAGACACCCCTTTATCTATCATCAACAATTTTTATGAATTCTTACATCGCGCAGTTATGCTGCCGAAATTACACTGATTTTCCAAGCCAATATCATTGTGTACTGAATACCATGCCCATTTCTCTATCAAGGGTATTCAACTTTATGAACATTTAATTATTGATTATAAACCTTCAATTATGAATTCCACATTCCTTTATCACGGAATAAATGATTATGTTTTATGAATCCATGTTATATGATCCATGTGGCACACATATGCATGAAATGAAATGTTTAAGAAGGGTGCGCCCTTATAGCGCGCCAATTAATTGGGTAAGTATAGTATCATGATACGTCATGTTCAATGGGTGTTTACTCATGATAATTCAAGTGAAATTAGGTTTTACTCATTCTACATGTGAAATGAGGATTTACTCATGCTCCATGTGCAATGAGCTTTGGCTCATGCTAATTCGATGTTAAGTGTTGTTGCCACACTTCCAAGTTATGATTATCATGCTTTATTATGCCTTTATTTTTATTCTTCTATTTTGCTCTATTGATATTCTTATTATCTAACATGTATTGTATTCCTTATGTTATTCCATGATTATTCCCTTACTGGGAATTATAGCTCACCCATTTCTTATGCATGTCCTCAGTTTATCCCAAGAAATGCTAGGTACGAGGGAATGTAGTGGTCATGTAAAAAAAATTCAATAAAGATGTTGTATTTAATGTTTTAAGTTGTTATGTAATGATCCTAATCCCCAAAGACACTAGACCTCTCGATCTTCAATGTTGTATCAAGTGAAGTTTATGTAAAAAATTATGTTTAATTTTGTAATAAAAGATCAGGGTTGTCATAGTTGGTATCAAAGGATAGGTTTAGTTATTTCTGGGATTAGGAATAAAAAACCCTAGTAAAGACTTAGAGTCATGACTATGTATACTAAAAACACCCCTAATTTTTTTGAGTATTGAGTAAGTGGTTTATCAATCAAATACATCCCTATCTGGATATGAGTAGGTAGAGGTGGCTCTGGAATAGATGTATCCTAGGGGTAAAACCCAAAAACACCGCTTTGAGCAAGACTTGAACGGGAACTGGTGCATGACAATAGGCCTTTCTGCACTCTTGGTTATGATACTCCCAGGGGTTATGATTTGGTAAATTCAAAATCATAGTTTGAACCACTATTAAGGGACCAAAAAAATTCCCTAAGAATATAAGTTAGAATGTAGGCAAAGGATAACATAGACTGAAGCCAATAGATTCATATGTTAAGGAAAAAAAGTTATTTATAAGTCATCAGTTTTGTGCTTGTATGTGTTACCCCTAACTTTCCTTTTATTCCATCCAATGGCCGGTAATAGGAGGACTCGGGCTAACAATCGATGTGGAGATCAATGTTATGATTGTACTAATGAGATGCCCAATCCAATGGGAGAGGGAATCGCAATCATTTTCATGATTATCTCTCATCTAACTCAAGATTTGAATAGAAACATGGTTCAAGAGGAACGTTCAACCCCCGCTAAGAAAGAACAAGTTTATATCGAGAGCTTCATGAGACAAAGGCCTCCTAATTTTAATGGATCATTTGATCCCTCAATAGCTGAAAAATGGATCAACTCCATTGAAAAGATCTTCTCTATCCTTCAATGTTTGGAACAAGATAAGGTTATCCTGGATGCTTATCATAAAGAGGATGAATCTGATCAATGGTGGATATTGATAAAAAAATACAAAGCCTAAGGAGGAGATCAAGGTGTTGGAATGGAAGGATTTTCAGAAGATATTTTTCGATAAATATTTTTCACGCACCCTCCGGATTAAGATAAAAAGGGACTTACTTTCCCTAAAGAAAAAAAGATGATTAATCTGTTAGAGAGTACAAGAAAAACTCCACAAGTCTTGCATGAGACGCTTCTGGCTTTGTCGTTACCCCTGAATGAAAGGTTGAACGCTTCTTTGGTGGGATGAAACCTAGCCTGTGGAAAGCACTGGTGATCCATGACTTTGACAGCTATGAATGTAATTCCCCAACCCCAGTCACCCAGAGTAGGTGCATTATTGCGTAACATTGGCATGATCACAAAAGATCAAGTCTCGAATGACCAATAAGTTTAGTAGCCTTGGAAACACTAGATACATTCATAAATGTTACATTACATCATAAAGTGAAAAACTACAATAACAAAGTCTCCACAGTCCACACTCATATCCTCTTCTGACTATCCCTACAGGTCATTCATAAAATACTTCTTCACATCCTAGAAAATATTAAAACATTGAAAGGGGTGAGCTCAGATGCTCAGTAAGGATAACAATATTGCGGAAGCTTTCGTAAATAAACATTAACATTTAAGTCAATGTATAACTAAAAAAAAGCCTCTTAAACTTGAACTTCAACATAATATGGAAAAAGTAAAATGAGATAATTCCATTTACTTCTTCACATGGATATTGTACTGGTCGAATAATCACATGCAATATCAATAACCACTTTCATAATGATGGAATGCATAATTCCAGACTATCATAACCACGTATCCAAGGCCTCGTGCCAAGACCACAAATAATATTTTGTCAAGGCCTTGTGCCAAGACACTAGTTTGTCTCATGATACCTACCGATGAATCCAGGAGCTATAGCAGGCTCCACCCGTCACTTATTAAGTCCAATGCATTCCTCATATGAACAGGTTTAAACATATCATAAACCATAACATAATTGTATCACATAAAACATGTATAAAGGAAACATAACATTTCCACACTTCAATCACAAGATATCAATACAACACATTGATGTAATAAAAACTTTATCAAAACCATTTTCAATACCAAAATAAAGGAAAATTAAAACTTTGTATTTATTTTTCATTTAAAAAGAGTTATGGCTTATAGAGGAAGCCTAAACTCAAATAATAGTCACGGCGGCGGAGAAGTCATTTTCGCCGCATACATACGGCAAGAGAAACATTCCTTTTTGTCGTTTAGTAAAATGCTTCGTATAAAAAAGATTCCTTTTGAATAAATGTAAAAGTCAAAGGGGTTTATACACCGTATAAAATAAAGTTGTGTATAAAACCAAATATGCCTCCATGAAAAGAGATTGAGACGAAGTCCTTACAAAGATCATTTATAAAATAAAATAGGTATATTATCTGTATTCACTATATGTACACATAAAGAAAGTACAAATACAAGATATGACATAATAATATCATGACATAATTTGAAAGTAGGAGATTAACCTAAAAATGGAAATTCGGTTAAGAAATTCCCTTACCTCGTGTCCGACTTGACTCGATCCTTCTTTAACCTCCTGAATAATAAAATAGAGTTAATTTCAATTTACATAAGAACTTTTTTCATGTTCATTATTCCTTTTATATCACTTATTACCATGTTATGAACATTATGTAATTATTTATGTTAATAACAGTCGTTTTGTCGATCTTTGGTACTTGAGTCAAAAATATACTTCTTATTATTACAAGTTGTTCATGTGGTGAAATATCCATTATATCCAGAATTATATTCATGATGTAGATATCATATATAACATATATATCCAGTATATACATGCATTTATATTATTACATAACATTTAGAGGTAAGAAATGAAATGCACCGTTCATGGAGACGGTAAGCCGTACGTACGCATGAACGCTACTTTCATTTCTATTTCATATTTTAATGGAATGAAACATAATTATATAAAGGTATAATATAATTCCAGTATAATATAATTTATAATACCATTTACTCCATCCTTTATACATCCCGCATATGGTATTAACGATTCAAATCACTTTGAGGGGGCGGTAGTTCGCAGTTCCTAAAATGAAAATATCGTGTTTACCCATAATGGAAACCATAAAGGTATGCCATAAATGAAAAATACAGAATCATAAGTAAAAAATAAACATATTATATATCATATATAAATATAGTTACATCTCAATGGCCACCTTTGAAGGTGTTATTTGAGTGTTGAACAATCATCGTTTCGTGAGGCAGAAATTCGCCATCCACAGAAACAGTATGTTCTTTAACCATTAGATGTAGGTGTGTGTAAGTGTAGCTTGAATACATCTTATAACAACATCCTAGTATATTGAATATACTGTTGTTGTTACAAAATAAAAGAATAAAAAGATTTTATGGGGTTGGAGAATCAAAATAAAACAAAACAACATTAGGGAAGACATTACCTTAAAATCGGGTAACTCTTTTTGATTTGAGCCAAAGGCTTCCTTGGGAAGTCTTCTACCCAAAGTGAGGCTTCTAAGAGTAAGGGAGGGAAGTTGAGAGAGTATTCGGTCAGAGGTTGGGCGAGCCAAAAGGATTTGAAGGTGTGAGTAAGGTGGTAGTGGTGGGGGCCTTTTATAAGAGGAGAGAAGGGGCACTTTTGGAAAGATTGAAATGTTACATTATTATGAAATGGTTTATCGGATTTTAAAGGTCCCACAATGATATATTTCGAGGATAAGGTGATAAGGGTTCGAAATATACTCATCCAATAGGCTTTGTAAAAGTGTAATGCTTTGATTTTACATTATCCTTCCATTTTATTAAAATCGTTAATTAATTAGGTAATCGCTGCATCATCATGGTGTCATAAATAATTTAATTTATTTAATGTCTAAAAATTATAAAAAAAATATCATGATGTATGAAATATCTTTATATTTCTAATTAATATTTATAGTCAAAAATATGACTTGTATAACCCCATTAAAAAATTGTTTTAGTAAAACTAATCTTGTTTGTGACATTTTTATTTTAACATTAAATAAAAAGTTATTTATGTCATTTTCCTACCAAAGTGGATCCATGGGGTCCCCAAGTTGACCCATGGATTGTCTTTGTCTTCCATGACACATCCAATAGAGGTAAGACAAGTGTAAAGGTATTTTCAAATTTTTATAATATCATTTTACCTTAAATTTCACTAATTACCTTTAATCGCGATTAATTAAACTTAAAAGTTACTATTCACCAAAAAATTATTTTAATCCCATTGAACCACATTTTACTTCCTAATGACAACCACGTATGTCGGATTTTTGAAAATCAAATCACAGAATTGGTAATGTTTCATTTAAATGAAAAATCAGGTTTTTAACTACCACTTAGTGATTTCACTATTCATCAAAAATTGAAGTTTTTCAGAACAATGCCAAAATTTCACCCTAAGATATAATTGATATTCCGAATTAAAAAATGATTTCTATTTTACAAAATTCCAAACATATAAGTTGTATTAATTAATTTTATAATTAATTCCTGCTGTCACAACAAATAGCGTGTTTTTAAGAAACAATATATATCAAAAGATTGACAATTGTTTATGTCCAATTTCAAAGTGAAATTAATTCTAATGACCACCATTGGATAAAATGGTAAAAATATATTCTAATTGTACTTTAAAACCACTCAATTGTATAATTTATCACTATTAATTATTTTTATTAAAAAAAAAATTAAGTAATTTTCAATATTCAATGCAAATTGGAAGTTCTCAGAAAAATACCAAAAATTCAACATAGGCTAATTTCGATATTCCGAATCCAAAAACAAAGTCCATTTGAAAAGATAAAATTTATAAAATTTTAAAAATTAGGTATTACTATTCATAACGGCTACTTTTATTGGTTGTGGTGTGTGTTAGAACTTGAAGTTGCGTACAACACACGCTAATGTATTATTAAAAGAGAAGTGTACCGTAGAAGCTTGGGGTGTTACATTCTCCCCTCCTTCAATAAATTGCGTCCTCACAATTTGAAAATGTTCTTCGAAAATAAAAGGTTGAAAATAGAATAAACCTTTGTGGAAAACCCACATCAGAAATAGGGTTAATTAGAATATAACATTAAAAGAAAGAAAGAGAAGTACAAAGGTCACCCGAGATAGCCCATACTAGGATTCTATGAAAATATGGATATGGAGGAGAAACAAACCATCAAGGTCTGATGGAGAGTTGTAGAAAACAGGATTAGGAGAAAGTTAAAATCACAAACTTGTGATTGGTTAAACGGTCATTGAATCCCCAGTTGGAAAAGTTAACCGATAGCGTTTTTGTTTTAGTTAACCTTTCATAAAGTTGAGGAATTTATTTAAGAGATTTACTAATAATGTAAGTAAATATACTTACTTGTCATGTAGGATTTCATTCTTTAATAAATTTTTACCACGAACCCATCTTTCACTCCAAAAGGTAATAGATTTCAAAAATATTATATTTATCCTAATCGTACAAAGTTCAAAATATTAACACAGACTATTTAAATTAGGAAAACTATTTTGTAATAACCAAGGACTTCATGTTGGCTAGTGGTAGGTAATAAAGGCCTGTCGCACTATGGTTGTGGGTTCGATTCCTGCAGCTTTGTCCGATGCGATGGGTTATGCCCCACCCTGCAGGTTATGCCCCACCCTATAGTATTATAATATTCCAAAAATAATCTTCAGAAATGTTTTAATTTTAAACAATACTATCCAAAGTTCAACTTAATTCATTCCAACCATTCTAGTTATCCAAAATACCTCTGTCCAAAATTTCTCTAAAAAGTCTCTAAATTATAAAATCAATTGTATCATCAGATTCCTCAAACAAAGTAAAGTTCCTATTATTGTCACATACTAAAATATGATGACCTTCATCATATTAAAACCTTAATGAAAACAACAAGTATTGTGGTACAATCCTTATATATATCACATTATTATTATAACTATAATCTAGTTCTTGAGTCCAAAAACACAAATACAATAATTATTCAACTTCATCTGTAGTAACAACATAAGCTTGGCCTTGATACCTTGGCCTTTTCTGAGGTAAGTTTCCCTGATGCTTAGTTCATTAATTTTCATAATGCCCCATTTCTATACAATTGTATCATTCAACATTGATAGCATCTTTCTTTCCCTTGCAATCACGCGCCTGATGACCTTTTTCTCCACATTTATAACAAACTCCCATTCTTTTAGGCAAGTACCAGGGTGATTCTTCCCAAAATTATCACATAATGGAAAATCCTTCTTTCCCTTTTTCCCTTTATCTGTCTCTTATTCCACCATTCTCTTTTTCTCTTGCTTTACTTTTTTGTCATAAGACTTAGAGAATTCCTTTTCTGTCTTGATAGAACATGCGACTATATCTTTGTACGTTGAGAAAGATTGTGATACTAGTGCTCGATGGAGAAACGGTTTTAACCCATCAATGAAACGATCGATCTTACTTCTTCGGTTACATATATAATCTGCAGCATGCCTCACTAACCTTGTAAAGTTAGCCTCATACTTTGCGACATTCTCATCCTCCTTTTGTCTGAGACTCAGAACTTGCCTTTCCATATCTGCTCGATGGTCACGTGGAAAGTATTTTTCTAAGAAAAGATCTTTGAACTCTCTCCATTCCATACTTGATACATCTTCATCTTCCTTTGTATTTTGAATCAATGACCACCATTGATCGGCATCTCCAGTGAGGCGGTAGACTGCCATGACAACCTTCTCCCTTTCACTACTCCCCAAGGCATGGAATATTTTTTCTAAGGAGTTTATCCATTGCTAACCTACTAATGGATTTGTACCCCAATTAAATGTTGGTGGTTGTTTCCTCATGAAACGATCTAACATGTATCCTCCACGTTGCGGATCAGGGTGCTCCATACGAGTAAGGTTATTATTCATAACCTGAGTGAGTTATCCCAGTATGGTAATAAGTTGATCAGCACCAGTTGTATCTCCCGATCCACAGTAATTATCTTGAGCAGGAGGGAAATCCCTACACGGAGTGCGTGCTTTGATACGGTTTCCATTCCTTCCACTAGGCGCCATTTCTAAACAATGGAATAAACTAGATTAGTTTATGAATCAAAATACATAATTCCACACTTGTAAAATACTTAACATAAATTTAACTATTTATGGATATAATTCATAAAAATGTTTTCTTTGAGGAAGTATATACACATAACCCTTCATAGTGGTTTGTAAAGAAAATGATAATTATCCTAAGCATATCCCTCGGGAGTGTCATAACCAAGAGTGCAGCAAGGCCCGTTGTCGTGCACCAGTTCCTGTTCGAGTCTAGCTCAAAGCGGTGTTTTTGGGTTTTACCCCTAGGTACATCTGTGCCAGAGCCGCCTCTACCTACTCGTATCTAGACAGGGATGTATTTCTCGGAAAACACACAAAATATCTACAACAACAAAGTTCAAGGAAGTTCTTCTATACTAATCATCAAATTCTATCTTTGGGCTATGTGCTCTAATCAGAGTTTATCTAAATCTAGCTTCCAAGGTTAATACTAAACTGCCTCTGATACCAATTGTAACGCCACGACCCTAGTCACCCATAGTCGGTGCATTATTGAGTAACATTGGCATGATCACAAAAGATCAAGTCTCGAAAGACCGATAATTTTAGTATCCTTGGAAACACTAGATACATTCATAAATGTTACATTACATCATAAAGTGAAAAACTACAATAACAATGTCTCCATAGTCCACACTCATATCCTCTTCTGACTATCCCTACAGGTCATTCATAAAATACTTCTTCACATCCTGGAAAATATTAAAACATTGAAAGGGGTGAGCTCAGATGCTCAGTAAGGATAACAATATTGCGGAAGCTTTCGTAAATAAACATTAACATTTAATGCAATGTATAACTAAAACAAAAGCCTCTTAAACTTGAACTTAAACATAATATGGAAAAAGTAAAATGAGATAATTCCATTTACTTCTTCACATGGATATTGTACTGGTCGAATAATCACATGCAATATCAATAACCACTTTCTTAATGATGGAATGCATAATTCCAGACTATCGTAACCACGTAGCCAAGGCCTCGTTCCAAGACCACAAATAATATTTTGTCAAGGCCTCGTGCCAAGACACTAGTTTGTCTCATGAGACCTACTGATGCATCGAGGAGCTATAGCGGGCTCCACCCATCACTTATTAAGTCTAATGCATTCCTCATATGAACAGGTTTAAACATATCATAAACAATAACATAATTGTATCACATAAAACATGTATAAAGGAAACATAAAATTTCAACACTTCAATCACAAGATATCAATACAACACATTGATATAATAAAAACTTTATCAAAACCATTTTCAATACCAAAATAAAGGAAAATTAAAATGTTGTATTTATTTTTCATTTAAAAAGAGTTATGGCTTGTAGAGGAAGCCGAAACTCAAATAATGGTCACGGCGGAGGAGAAGTCATTATCGCCGCATACGTACGGCAAGAAAAACATTACTTTTTGTCGTTTAGTAAAACGCTTCATATAAAAAAGATTCCTTTTGAATAAACATAAAAGTCAAAGGGGTTTATACACCGTATAAAAGAAAGTTGTGTATAAAACCAAATATGCCTCAATGAAAGGAGATTGAGACGAAGTCCTTACAAAGATCATTTATAAAATAAAATAGGTATACTATCTTTATTCACTATAAGTAAACATAAATAAATTACAAATACAAGATATTACATAATAATATCATGACATAATTTGAAAGTAGGAGATTAACCCAAAGAATGGAAATTGGGTTAAGAAATTTCCTTACCTCATGTCCGACTTGACTCGATCGTTCTTTAACCTCCTGAATAATAAACTAGAGTTAATTTATATTTACTTAAGAAAATTTTTCATGTTCATTATTCATTTTATATCACTTATTACCATGTTATTAAAATTATGTAATTATTTATGTTAATAACAGTCGTTTTGTCGATCTTTGGTACTTGAGTCAAAAATATACTTCTTATTATTACAAGTTGTTCATGTGGTGAAATATCCATTATATACAGAATTATATTCATGATTTAGATATCATATATAACATATATATCAAGTATATACATTCATTTATAATATTACATAACATTTAGAGGTAAGAAATGAAATGCACTGTTCATGGAGACGGTAAGTCGTACGTACGCATGAATGCTACTTTCATTTCTATTTCATATTTTAATGGAATGAAACATAATGATATAAAGTTATAATATAATTAAATTATAATATAATGTATAATACCATTTACTCCATCCTTTATACATCCCACATATGGTATTAACGATTCAAATCACTTTGAGGGGGCAGTAGTCCGCAGTTCCTAAAATGAAAATATCGTGTTTACCCAGAATGGAAACCATAAAGGTATGCCATAAATGAAAAATACAGAAGCATAAGTAAAACATAAACATATTATATATCATATATAAATAAATTGACATCTTAATGGCCACCTTTGAAGGTGTTATATGAGTGTTGAACAATCATCGTTTCGTGAGGCAGAAATTCGCCATCCACAGAAACAGTATGTTCTTTAACCATTAGATGTAGGTGTGTGTAATTGTATCTTGAATCCTTCTTATAACAACATACTAGTATATTGAAGATACTGGCGTTGTTACAAAAGAAAAAAATAAAAAGAGTTTAGTGGTTTGGAGAAGCAGAATAAAACAAAACAACATTAGGGAAGACATTACCTTAAAATCGGGTAACTCTTTTTGATTTGAGCCAAAGGCTTCCTTGGGAAGACTTCTTCCCAAAGTGAGGCTTCCAAGAGTAAGGGAGGGAAGTTGAGAGAGTATTTGGTCAGAGTTTGGCCGAGCCAATAGGGTTTTAAGGTGTGAGTAACGTGCTAGTGGTGGGGGCCTTTTATAAGAGGAGAGAAGGGGCACTTTTGGAAAGATTGAAATGTTACATTATTATGAAATGATTTTTTGGATTATAAAGGTCCCACAATGATATATTTAGAGGATAAGGTGATAAGGGTTCGAAATATACTCATCCAATAGGCTTTGGACAAGTTTAATGCATAGATTTTACATTATCCTTCCATTTTATTAAAATCGTTAATTAATGAAGTAATCGCTGCATCATCATGGTGTCATAAATAATTTAATTTATTTAATGTCTAAAAATTATAAAAAAATATCACGATGTAGGAAATATTTTTATATTTCTAATGAATATTTATAGTAAAAAATATGACTTGTATAACCCCATTTAAAATTTTTTTTAGTAAAATAACTCTTGTTTGTGACATTTTTATTTTAACATTAAATAAAATGTTATTTATGTAATTTTCCTACCAAAGTGGCTCCATGGGGTCCCCAAGTTGACCCATCGATTTTCCTGGTCGGCCATGACACATCCAATATAGGTAGCAAAAGTTTAAAGGTATTTTCATATTTGTATAATATCATTTTACCTTAAATTTCACTAATTACCTTTAATCGCGATTAATTAAACTTAAAAGTTACTATTCACCAAAAAATTATTTTAATCCCATTGAACCAAATTTTACTTCCTAATGACAACCATGTATGTTGGATTTTTGAAAATCAAATCACAGAATTTATAATGTTTCATTTAAACAAAAAAATCAGTTTTTTAACTACCACTTAGTGATTTCACTATTCATCAAAAATTGAAGTTTTTCAGAACAATGCCAAAATTTCACCCTAAGCTATAATTGATATTCCGAATTCAAAAATGATGCCTATTTTATAAAATTCCAAACATATAACTTTCATTAATTAATTTTATAATTAATTCCCGTTGTCAAAACAAATAGCGTGTTTTTAAGAAACAATATATATCAAAAGATTGACAATTGTTTATGTCCAATTTCAAAGTGAAATTAATTATAATGAACACCATTGGATAAAATGGTAAAAATATATTCTAATTATACTTTAAAACCACTCAATAGTATAATTTATCACTATTAATTATTTTGATTAAAAAAGTTGTTTTTAAGTAATTTTCACTATTCAATGCAAATTGGAAGTTCTCAGAAAAATACCAAAAATTCAACATAGGATAATTTCGATATTCCGAATACAAAAACGAAGTCCATTTAGAAAGATAAAATTTATAAAATTTCAAAAATTAGGTATTACTATTCATAACGGCTACTTTGATTGGTTGTGGTGTGTGTTAGAACTCGAAGTTGCGTACAACACACGCTACTGTATTATTCAAAGAGAAGTGTACCGTGGAATCTTGGGGTGTTATAATGAAGAAATTGTCTGATGTGCCCTGAAGGTTGAAATGGAGATCATAGAATCCCAGGGGTATCCTAGGGATAATAATTGTATGGTGGAATTCAGTGTTGGCAGTCCAATGGATAAATCCAACGATGCTAAGAAGATCTAGCACCCCACTTGCCAAAGGTGCGGAAAGAAGCAACCTAGAAATTTCCTGAAGGGAATGAGGAAATGATTTAGGTGTGGAAGATAAGGGAACCTAACTGTTAACTGCTGTCAAGAAAACCCCATAGCTAAAATAGAGGAGAAGAATGCTCTGTTCGAACCTCAACGCGTTGTTCATTTCTACAACTGCAAATAACCAGTGCATCTTTCAAATCGTTTCCCTAAGCCTAGGGTTTTTGGAGGAAACCAATAACCACCAAAGCAGCAAGGGAATTTTTTTTCCATCACTACTTTTGAAGTGAACCCCAACAACGAAGTGTTGATAGGTACGCTAGTTATTCATTCAATAATAGTGAACGTACTTTTTGATTCAGGTTATACGCATTCTTTTATATCTCTAAAGTTTAGTAGAAAAATCCCAGAACCACCAAAAATCATGGATGTGAAGATGTTTGTGAGTACGAAAATGGGGAAATCATTGCATCCCATGAATATAAATCCTCCCCTACCATAATCTATGGATTAAAATTCCCGGAGAACCTCTGCATACTCCCTTCAGTGTAATTTTATGCAATTCATGGCATGGATTGGCTTTACTTATATAGAGCCAACATAAATTTTCGTGAGAGGGAAATTACTCTCCATGTGGGGAATCTACCCCCGATTAATTACAAGTGCAGGGAGGAAGATGAATCTTCTTTAGCTCCATCATCTCATGCATGGATATTACTACCCAATGAGCACACGTATATGGCCCAGATGATTGAGTCTAAGGAGGTAACCATCCTAGAGGACATTCTTATTTTGAGGGAATTCACTGAAGTGTTTCCCGAGAAATTAGTTGGTCTTCCTCCTAGAAGAGATGTTGAATTCTCAATTGAACTTATACCTGGGGAATTACCAATATCCAAGACTCTGTAGAGAATGGATTTTTTGGAGCTTGAGGAGATGAAGTAAAAACTACATGAGAATTTGGATAAAGGCTTTATACTCCAAAGTGCTTCACCATGGGGTGCACCAGTCCTCTTCATCATGAAGAAATATGGGTCAATGAGCCTTTACATCGATTATCGTGAGCTTAACAAAATCATGATAAAGAACAAGTACCATCTCCCACGAAGAGATGACTTGTTTGATCAGCTGTGTGGAGCACAATACTTCTCCAAGGTGGATTTGCAGTTGGGATATTATCAAGTAAGGGTGAAGAAGGAAGATATCCCCAAGATAGATTTTTTTAGAAGATACGGGCACTGTGAATTCATAGTAATGCCTTTCAGACTCACTAATGCTCTATAAATCTTCATGGACTTGATGAATAGAGTCTTTAGAGATTACCTCGATAAGTTTGTGGTAGTCTTTATAGATGATATTCTGATATAATCCAAAACCAAGGAGGATCATGAGGAGCATCTACGAACTGTACTGGAGACCTTGTGGAAGGATAAGCTCTATGAAAAGTACAGCAAGTGTGAGTTCTGGTTGAATGAGGTCTCATTCTTGGGCCATATCATCACAAGAAATGGGATATCTGTGGATCCCTCCAAAATAGATACAATTGATGGATGGTCGAGGACAACATCGGAAATGAATATTCGTAGCTTCTTGGGGTTAGTTGGTTATTATCGATGATTTGTGAGAAATTTCTCATGATTTTCCAACTCTCTTGCCAAGCTAACTCATAAGTGAGTAAAGTTTTCTTGGAGTGATTAATTCGGAGAAAGCTTCATGGAGTTTAAAAGGAGGCTTATCACTGCGCCCGTGCTCACTTTACCGACAAGTGGAGAACTTCTTGTCGTATTCAATGATTCTTCGAAGAAGGGCCTGGGATGTGTGTTGATTAAAAATGAAAAACTCATAGCTAATTCTTTAAGGCAATTGAAAGTTCATGAACAGAACTATCCAACACATGACCTCGAGTTGGCTGTAGTGATCTTCACTTTGAAAATTTGGCGGCATTATCTCTTGGGGGAGATGTGTGAAATATATACGGACCACAAAAGCCTCAAGTATACACTCACACAGAAAGAGTTGAACATACACCATTGAAGATGGTTAGAGCTGATCAAAGACTATGACTGCTCAATCCATTACCACCCTGGGAAAGAGAATAGGGTAGCAGATTACTAATGTAAAAAAGACCCAATGATTCTATCATTGATGAGAATTGAAAAGGATCTAATCTTCTTAGATTTGATGAATATAGATATGGGAATCCTAAAGATGGTAAAATCATCAATCCTTTCAGAAATGATTGCAAAACTATCACTTTTGGAAAGGATAAAGGTGCTCAAAAGGATGATGTGGGAATTAAAGAAAATGTGGAAGCTATCAGAAAATGGAAATCCTCAGAGTTTAATGTAAATGAAGATGGAATTGTGAGATTTTGTAAAATACTATGTGTTCCATCAAGTCCGGAGCTAAAGAAGAAACTTTTGGATGATGCACATAGTTAAAATTTCTCTATTCACCCAGGAAACACAAAGATGTATCGAGATCTCCGAGATCATTATTGGTGGGATAATATGATAAAGGAGGTCACTAAATATACATCAAAGTGCTTGGTGTGTTAGCAAGTGAACGCAGAGAGGTAGATGTTTAATGGGATGATGCAACCATTGCCAATTCCAGAATGGAAATGGGATAACATCACCATGGACTTCGTCACTGGACTGCTGAATAAATCCAAAGGAAACAATGCAATTTGGGATGTTTTGGACCATCATAAAAAGGGTGCGCACTTCATTGCTATTCGGAAGGATTTCTCATTGGATCAACTAGCATGAATATATATTAGGAAAGTGGTAAGGTTTCATGGAGTACCACTATCTATTGTGTCCGATCGAGATCACAGATTCACCTCTATGTTTTGAAAAAGTCTTCAACATGTTATGAATACTAAACTGAACTTCAGTAAGGCCTATCATCCTCAAATAGATGGCCAATCCAAGATCACTATTCAAACACTTGAGTACATGTTGAGAGAATGCTCAATGGACTTTAAAGGATGATGGGATCAACATCTTCATCTGGTTGAGTTCTCTTATAATAACAGTTTCCACTAAAGCATCCAAATGGAACCATATGAAGCCCTTTATGGGAAAAGGTGCATAACACTGGAATGTTGGGATGAGTTCGGTGAGCGTAAGCTACTTGGACTAGAAATGGTCAAATAAATGGTGGAGAAGGTGAAAACAATTCATCAACATATCAAGGCAGCCCAAAGTCAACAAAAGAGTTAAGAAGATAACTGTTGATGAGAACTTGAGTATAAAGTTGGAGACATGGTATTTCTACGCATATCTCCATGAAATAAGGTCATGAGGTTTGGAAATAAAGGGAAGATAAGTCCAAGGTACATCAGCCCCTTCGAGATTCTTGATCATTATGAGGTTGTGGTCTATCAACTAGCACTCCCACCAACCATGGAAAAAGTACTTCATGTCTTTCATGTATCACTCTTAAGGAAGTACATACTGGACCTTTTATAAGTACTCTCTTCAGAGGTGGTATAGTTAGAGGATGATCTTTCTTATGAGGAGCAACCAGTGAATATCTTAGATCATAGAGAAAAGGTTCTATAAAATAAGACAATGCCCCTCATCAAGGTGTTGTGCCGAAACCACAAGTTTTAAGAAGCAATGTGGGAATCAGAGGAAATGATGAAGTAGAGTTACCCACATCTGTTTTAGTGTGGGAAAAGAAAATTTCGAGGGTGAAATATTTTAACGGTGGAATATTGTAACGACCCAAACATTCATTAATAGAAATACCTCTTGATCTAATTAAATGTCTCATTTTGTAAAAAAAAATTATAAAATTTCTACTTATTTGGTTTTATGTTAAGACTTGTGACCTTTTCTAATATAGTCGTTGATCAGTGATCACATTATTGGTATAAATATAGGGCTTTAACAAATCCATTTTACTCAGACAAAGGAAGTGATGGCCTCATCCAATAGACCTTCCCCATACGAAGCCCATTTTTCAGAGCTCAAAAAGGAGGTGGCATCATTGGGATTTGCAATTGACTAATCCCAAACTGAGATTGAATATGTTAAGCTCGAGTAGGACTTCCTACGAGAGAATTATAAGTCGATAGAGATTACCACCTGAGCAATGTTATCTGAGCCACCCCAAGAGTTTGTCACCATCGTACACCTTACTCTTCGGTCTTACGTGGGTGTTAGAAGGGGTTATGTAAAAAGACCTTAGAACTATGGTTATGTACATTATTTTTGTATATAATAATTAATATACTTTCATTTTATTATTTTTACCTTTTAAATATTTTTTAAAGCACAAATAGTATTTTTAGTTAATATTATACTATGAAATCGATATTGATGAATTAATGGATTTTTGAATTAAATAATATTTTAATAAAATGTGATTATTATTATTATTATTAAATTAATTTTTATTAAATATAAATGATCGTATAATTTTATGAATGCAATCGTAATTTTTATTAAGGTTTGAAAGCCATTTTTGTTAAAACCCGTGAATTTTTTATAAATGTCAGTTTTCATTTTAAAAGTGAAAATTAACATATTTAGAAAATTATTTAGATAAAATAAATATTATTTTTCGAATTCAGATGTCGAAATTATCCAATGGTGAATTTTCATAATTTTCTGAGACAGTCAAATTTTTGGGTAAAAATTAAATATCGCTTAAATATATAATTTATTTTATGACATCATAATGACCCAATAGTGATGTAATAAAATACTATAAGATTTATTTTAGGCTAATATATGTTTTACGATAAAAATAATGTGATTATGGGTTTTTTTTACTTATTTTACAATGCAATAATGGACCCTTCAAGACTTATTAAACATCTTGTTTTTTTAAATTGTTTTCCATGGGAGTGTGACTCACCTCCACATAAGCAAACCCATTATTTTAAAAAGTTCGGACTTTGGTCTTATAAAATATTATTTTACACATCCCTTTTCCAAAAACCATGGTCAAAAACCATGGGTTGGTATGTGGTTTGGATTAGTTTAATGTGAGATGTCCCAAACCTAAATAATAAAGAATTCCCTCTCCTTTCCTATATAAACTCACCCAGGCTCCCACTTACTCCACACTAAAAGCCTTTGGAGTTCGTCCAACCTCTGCCCTACTCTCTCTATAATCCACCCAAGGTGCCCCAAGATCCCACGAAGCCTCTCTCAATCCTTTGTAAGCACACTTCCAAGTAAGGGTTTTTCTTCCATTCTCATTTTTTTCCAATATTCTTTAAATTGTTATGCCCTTTTAATTTCAATTATAAATGTTGGGGTATGGTTTAACTCCTCCCCCATACTGTCCAATTTTTTTTGAATGATGGTATACCCCTTTCTCTCTCATTAAATTCCTCCTATGTACACCTGTTACTGTGCTAAAATTCCAAAAGGAATTCCTCTCTCCTCTTTTACATTCAAGCAATTCTTTGGTATCATGACTCTAAATTCCATTACAATTTTTGGGACATGTATCTATATGACCCCATTATAGTCCATTTCATGTACATATGATGAGACACCCCTTTCTCTCTCATCAACCATTTTTATGAATTCTTACATCACGCCGTTACGCTGCCAAAACTGCACTGATTTTCCAAGCCAATGTCATTGTGTAGTGAATACCATGTCCATTTCCCTATCAAGAGTATTCACCTTTATGCACATTTACTTATTGATTATAAAGATTCATGTATTAATTCGACATTCATTTATTGTGTAATAAATGATTATGTTTTATGAATCCATGTGGCACACTTATGCATGAAATGATATGTTTAAGAAGGGTGTGCCCTTATAGCACTCCAATGCATTGGGTAAAGTATAGTATCATGATACGTCATGTACAATGGGTTTGTACTCATGATAATTCAATTGAAATGAGGTTTTACTCATGATACATGTGCAATGAGGATTTACTCATGCTCCATGTGCAAGGATCCTTACCTCATTCTAATTCCATGTTAAGTGTTGTTGCCACATTTCTATATTATGATTATCATTCTTTATCATGCCTTTATGTTTATGCTTCTCTTGTGATCTATTGATATGCCTATTTTCTAACGTGTATTGTATTTCTCATGTTATTCCATGATTATTCCCTTGTAGGGAATTATAGCTCACCCTTTTCTTATGCATGTCCTCAGGTTATCTCATGCAATGCTAAGTATGAGGGAATGTAGTAGTCATGTAAAAGAAGTTTTCAATAAAGATGGTTTTTTCATGTTTTAAGTTATTGCGTAATGATACTAATCCCCAAAGACACTATACCTCTTGATTTTCTATGTTGTATCAAGTGAAGTTTATGTAATAAATTATGTTTAATTGTGTAATAAAAGATCAGGGTTATTATATTTTGAGCACCCATTCCCATCATATTTTTCATTTAATTAGGGAAATCATCCCATTCCTATAACATTGATTGTTGGAATGTGTTCTTCTATTTACCTCCATCAGCTAATAAAAATAAAGTACAATTATGGGGATTGGATACATAAAAAGGAAAACATTAAACGTTGAAGGATAAACTCTTATTGGAAATGTATATCCTAACTTGTGATTCCCTAGGTTTAAATATAGGTTATCCATGATATATTTCAAAATAAATAGTCTTATGGGCTTTTTTACCTTAATAATGGTTCATAATGAGTTTATGGATTTTACAAAGCCTATCCCCCAAGTGTTTCAAACTAGGTGTTTAGTATGTCCCATTTTAATGTACCAGGTTACCCTAATTCATGCCCAAAACACCTTGTTGGAGTTGTTACTCCTAGGTACATCTGTTCTAGAACCACATCCACTTGTAGAATCTAGATATGGATGTATTTTATCAATAAACCACTTACTCTATACTTACCAATATTTTGGTACTTTTTTTATATGTTGTTTTATCCCTAAGGTTCTTACTAAATTGAGATATTCCTAACCTCTAAAAATAACATGACCTTCCTTTCATACCAATTATAACAACCCTAGCCTTTTACACACATCATTACATGGGTTTAGGAATAATTAAAAATCATGTCACAATCCAAGGATCATAAATTCAACTATCTTGGAGGATTAGGTATATAATTAACTATCATGAAAAAATATTTAATCTCCACATTGATCTCCTAACTTACATTGTGATCAAACATATGAAAAGGAAAACCTGGGGATAACATGAAAAAAGTTATGTGCTAAAAATCAAGTAAGGGAAAAATCATATGAACAAATCTTAGGACAAGGGTTATAAAGCATGAAAAAATGATTTAAAAGGCATGGAACGTGATATAAAGAATAATAACATATAAAAACTAGGATCCTATAGTCATAGAATCATAGTAATGTGTAAGTAACATAAAATATGACTTTAGAACAAGTCAAGTCTTGTTGCACATAGACGATCATGAGTCTAGGCTATCCACCAAGAGCATTGCCCGTGGAGCACGAGTCAAGGATAACCACCAAGACTGTTGCACATAACATCTCATGAGACTAAAATTTACCCAATTAATTAGATAACTATTTTGGTGAACCCATCAAAATATGTTCAGGAATATACTTTCCAAATAATGAAACATACATAAGTAATCAAATATAAATATAAGGGTTACCCACGGAATGAATTGGGTATCATAATCATGTCAAGAGCATAAAAATGGGTGTATCGTCAAAGTGTCCATTAAATAAAGGAATTGTATCATACATGAACAATAATAAAGGAATACAGTAATATATCAGGACAATTTATGACAAACTAATGTGAAAATAATATTTAATAAATTTATAAATAAAACATTTTAGTGTGGTTTAAGGGAAAACATTCTCGATTCTTTAAAATGGAAAAGACATAATTGGTTGTATAAAAAAATAATTGGATAAAGGATGTTTTTCAAGATAAAATGAGTTATTTTATAAAAATAATTTTGGCTTAAAACAGATTATGGGGCCCACATTAAAATGGGTAGGAATTTAGGATGTTCCCTTAAATAGGGCTTGCATATCAGGAAGAACTGAGAAGGGAACATTTTAAAAACAATTATATCACAAAAAAATAAGGATGAATGGATATTGATAAATAAGTTTGATTCATATAAAAAACATTTATAATATGAAAATAACAATAACAGATAATTTAATTGGTGAAAAAATAGAGAAAGAATAATCTGAAGGAATAATTGAGTTTCGGGTAGAATCCCTTACCTTAAGTCTGAAGGGGTCCTTAAATTGTTCTTAATGTTCGGTATAACAAAATTAGATTCATTAATTAATAAATAAAGAACATTTTATACATGAATTTTATTTATTATAACTTAATTAATTTCATTTATGTCCCTTTTTATTGGTTAAGATAATAAATTTATTTTCTTGGGAGCTTTGGGTTTCCTTGGTTTTTATGATCAATTTACTTGTATACATGTATGAAGGGTCATGTAAAGTGGGTTTAATTATCCATAATGGAACCTTTATGTTATTAATAATCATCTAGTGGTTAAATTTATATTATATCATTTGGTTTTATGACATGATGATGAATAATTAGATAAATAGTTAATGATAATTATTTGGGTTTGTTTTGGATGTTTTTCGACCACAACGAACACATTTTGTGTTATAAATTAATATCATGAGTAAAAAAATATTCCAGAACCCTCATAAGATATAATAAATATATTATAACATGGTAAAACCATATATATGGTTTCATGACCATACCTTGAATAAGTTAAAGGAAATTTTGAACATCATCATCCTTGAATGTGATAAATAAACACATCTCGGACGATGTTTTCATTTTTATTATAAAAGGAGGGGGAAGGAGAGATGATGATGGATTATTTTATTAGCATAAAAAATTATAGAATATGTATTCTATTATATTAATCTTACAATTTTTTTGAGGGGAGTTGAGGATAGAAAAAGAAAATAAAGGAACTTGAAAATAAAGTCAATGAATCAGAAAGAGGAATTTACCTCTTGAATTTATCATCCTTGAGAGCCTCGTTATGGAAGAGGTTTTGGTATTTTTATAAGATAAAGATCTCCGGGAATTGGGGAGGGTAATGGGAAGATATTTGAGTAGAATTTTTAAAAATCATAAGGCTTGAGAGGTGTGAGGAGAAGAGGTGGTGAGGGTGGTATTTATAGTGGAGGAGGGGGTGGTTTCTCATTATTTTATTCAATATTTTATTTTTTTCTCAAGACAAAAAATAGTGCTGATTCTTGAAAAAAAATATATTAATTTTTCTTGTGAATCAGATTTTTTTTAATTACATCATTCATGACTCAAGCATTATAAAAAAATTCATTTATTTACAAATACAGTAAATTATTGTATTTCACTATTCATTAAAAATCATGTATTTTAGGAAAATCCAAAAAAAATCCCCCAACACATTTTTTGATGTGTAGAACTAAAAAATGAAATCCATTTTATGAAAATGATTTTCTAAATATGATAAATTTAATTTTTAATTAAAATCATTATTTACTTGGAAAATACAAATTTTAAAATTAAAACAGCTTTTCTAACACTTTGAAAATTTTATTAAGGTCTCATATAATTATATAATAATAATACTAAATTAAAACAATAATTTATATTTATTTTATGAAAATAAATTTTCTTTTAAATTATTAAATTATTCATAAAATCATAATTAAATATTTACGACTTATAAAAATACCAACACTTAATTAATAATTACTAAAATATTTATTTTCTTAAACTGTGATATAATTATATCATATTGTCACTTATAATATAGATAAAATTTATTTATACTTACATTGGTCAGGTTATTATTCAATTGGAAGATTTACTATTCATAAGGGTTGCATTACTATTCCAATGGTCAAGTTACTATTCCATTAGTATAGGTTCCTTAACATCTACGAATGCTTCTTATTTCATTAATTCATTATTTATATATCTTTTATTGTGTTCTCCAAGTATTTATGAAATAATTATAATAAGGTAATTTACATTGATAAAACATTGTGTCCTTACATTCTTCCCGCCTTTTGAAATTCATCACTCGAAATTTCATTTTACATATTAATGTGAAAATAGGTGTGGGTACTTTTCCTTCATTGCTTCCTCCAGTTCTCATGATTCCTCTTCATTATTATGGTTCTACCATAGTAATTTGACCAGGTGAGTAGTCATGTTTTATAGGATTTAATCTCTATGATCCAAGATCTTCATGGGTTGTTCCTCGTAAGAAACGACATTCTCTAACTGTAACACCTCTGAAGTTAGTACCTGTGATGGATCTGGTATGTACTTCCTTAATAGAGATATGTAGAATACATCATGTACTTGAGACATGTTTACTAGAATTTCTATTCGATAGGCCAAAGATTTGACAAGATCAAGGATCTCGAAGGGGCTGATGTACCTAGGACATTTCTTCCCTTTCTTTCTAAATCTCATGATCCTCTTCCAAGGACATATGTAGGGGAATACCATGCATCTGGACTTAAACAAAAGGTCCCATAAATGATTATATGTATAAATATTTTATAAAATTTGGGCTTCCTTGATGTGATGCTAAATTATTTTCACCATATCAACAATTTCTTCGACCATTTCAGATCCTAGATATTACGTTATGCTGGTGTTCTACACCATTTCCCATAAAGGGCTTCATATGGAGGCATTTGGATGCTTGAGTGGAAACTATTATTGTCGTAGAATTCAATGACTGGAAGATGTTGGTCACATCCTCCTTTAAAGTACATAGAACACAATATCAACATGTCTTCCAGTGTCTGAATAGTTCTTTAGATTGGCCATCACATTGAGTATGATAGGTCGTACTGAATTCTAGCTCAGTGCTTAGATCATGTTAGAGAATTTTCTACAATTTCAAGGTGAATCTCGGATCTCGATCAGATATAATTGATAATGGTACTTCATGAATCCTTACCACCTATTTGATATATATCCAAGGAAGTTGACCTAATGTGAAGTACTCTTGAATTATGATAAAGTGAGTTGTATTTTTAAGATGATCCATAGTGACCCATATATCATTGTTTCCTCTTGATGTCCTTAGAACTATAGTGACAAAGACCATGGTAATGTTCTCAAAATTCCAAGTTTTTATGGGTAGTGGTTGAATCATCCCCCAAAACGTTTTTCTTTCATCGTTATCTTGTTGATATATCAAGAGATTTAATTTATATTTAGAAATATCCTTCTTCATATTGTCCCACCAAAATATCTCTCGGAGATATCAATACATATTTTTGCTCCCTAGGTGAATAGAGAAGGTTGATCTATGGGCATCATTCAAAAGATCCTTCTTTATCTATGGATCATATGGTACACATAATCATGACCGAAATCTTACAACTCCTTCTTCACCAATCTTGAACTAATAGGATTTCCCATTTCTAATAGCTTCCACCTATTTTATAATTTTCAAATAATTTATTGTAACGTTGTTTATTTTCTCTAATAGGGATGGTTGATAAATCATTTGGGATATGATTGATGATGTTACTCCCTTAATTATTCCCATGTATATTCTTTTTAAGTATAATAATATTGGATCCTTCTCAATTCTCATCATTAATAATGATCCAGGATCATTTCTACATAGATCATGTTGCACCTTATTTGCCTTACTAGGATGGTTTTGGATTGAGCATTCATAATCATTGATGAGATCAAAACAACTTTGTTAGCACATATTAATATACTTATATGTGAATATATGTTTGAGTCTCTTGTGATCAGTATATATCTCACACTTCTCCCAACCGAGATAATATCTCTTTATTTTCAAAGCAATGATCATAGCTTCCAACTCCAGATTATGTGTTAGATAGTTTTTCTTAGTAATTTTCCACTTCCTTGAGGCATAGGCTCTAAATTTATCATTTTGAATTAGTATAAATCCTAATCCTTTAATTTATGCTTTTTTGTATACAAAAAATAGATCTCCACTTTCTAGTTGTGTGATTATAGGTGTAGTGATAAGCCTCTTTTTGTGCTCATTAAAGCATTTCTCACATTCTTGAGTCCAAAAAAATATCACTCTCTTTTGTGTAAGCTTGGTTATTGGGTTTCAAAATAATTATAAGTTCATAAAAAAACATTTATAATACCCAACTTGGCCAAGGAAACTACGAATCTCCATTACATATGTTGTATTGGGACACTCATTGATTTCCTTTGTCTTGGAAGGGTATACAGATATCCCTTTTCTAGTGATAACATGCTCCAATAATGATACTTCCTCCTTCCAATACTCACATTTACTTTACTTTGCATATATTTTATCCCTTTACAAAATCATTAGAACATTATTCAAATTCTCCTCATGTTATTTATTTACCTTAGATTATATCATAATATCATCGATAAATAATACCCCTAATGTGTTAAGGTAATCCCTAAAGTCTCTATTCATTAAATCAATGAAAATTATTGGAGAATCAGTGGCTCCAACGGGAATCACTATGAACTCATAGTTTCCATACCTCTTTAAAAAATCCATCTTGGGAATATCTTCCTTCCTTAACATTAATTGGTGATATCCGAACAAAAGGTCCACCTTAGAGAAATAAATGGCCCCATGTATCTAATTAAACAACTCATCTATCTGTGGTAGTGGACACTTTTTCTTTGTTGTTATTTTATTGATCTCACAATAATCAATGCAAAGGCACATTGATCCATCCTTATTCTTAACAAAGAGGACTTTTTCACCCTATGGTGAAGCTCTCGGGTGTATAAAACCATTATATGTATTATCCATTAACAATATCTTTAACTCTCTTGGCTCAATGATGGCCATTCTATAAGGTTTCTTTGATATAGGAATATATCCAAAAATAAGTTCAATTGAGAACTCAACTTATCGGTCTGGGGGAAGTCTAGGAAACTCTTCATGGAATACATCAGTGTAATCCCTCATGATGGGCATATATTTGAGCATGATCATCTCCTTTTTCTCAATCATTTGATTGAGATATACTTGCTCATATGGCAGTAATATCGACACTTGATTTGATGATTTTAAAGTACATTAATCTTCTTCCTTACACAAGTACCATATTTGAGGATGCTTTAGGATCTGAAGAGTGATCTCCCTTTCCTGACAGTTGATGTTGGATTTATATAAAGATATCCAATCCATACCCAAAATAGCATCAAACTCTTCCAAAGGGAGTATGAAAATATATTCTTGGAGGTTCAGTCCACAAATATTAACTTGGGTGGTGTTATAAACCTTTTATTCAATAATTTCCTCATTCATGGTTCTCATAGATAACTCATCCTCAATATTTTCATGTTGTGCTTGACTAGTTATACTATACATGAAATATATTATAGAATGTTTAGAACCATAATAAAATAGTACATTCCCTGTTCATTAATGAAAAACCTGCGTACCTATCACCACTTTATTTCATGGCTCCACCATAGCAGTAGTGATGGAATAATACCTTCCTGGTTGCCTTGTTGGTTATTGTTGATTTCCTCCAACAACCCTTGTCTTAGGGAAATGGTTTGAATAATTCCTTTTTTCCATGTAGTTGAAACACTACACTAATGGATGAGAGTTGATATGAACCTTCTTCTCTTCTTCCAAATTAGTTGAATTCTTCATATCCCTTAGGAAGTTATTAGCTAAATTTCAAAATCTTCTACATTTGAATCAATTCATTGTTTCCTTTAGACAATTCCAGGGATTCTTTTTCCCACAATTTCGGAATGTGGGATGTTTGATATTCTTTACATCATGTGATTTATTTATTGATCTAACAATATTACACTCTATTTTTCACTTCTTTATAGTGTGTTCATGAGACTATTGAGAGTCTTTAATCTACATTCCAACCTTGAGGGAACAATGGAAAATCTCCTCATAACTGTCGAAGACTTGAATCACCCATTACTTATATAAAATCGAATATAGTCCACTAATAACGCGATCTACCTTTATTTTGGTGTTCATGTAAAATCTGGTGGCATATCTTGCATGCCTCGTAAATTTTTCTTTATATACCCCAATAGAATCATATTTCTTCTACATAAGTTTGAGGAACTCTCTTTCCATCTTGAGATGGAGGGTTCGGGGAAAATATTTATTAGAAAACATTTTCTTGAATTCCTCCCAATCAATGGAATCAATATCCTCCTTGGACTCTATATTTTTATTAGTGTCCATCAGTAATATTCTTCCCCATCAACATGATAGAACACTAGCACAACTTTCTCATCTTCTTATCACTAGAGGATAGAGAATATCTTTTAAATGGAATTAATCCATTGTTCCCCAAGGATGGGATGAGAAGATCCACTAAACATAGGAGGCCTTTTCTGCATGAAGTATTTGATGAAAACTTTCTCTTTCCTTGAAGAAAGAGGTTGTTATAAACAAGTCATGTTATTATTCTTAACTTTATCCCATTGATAAAGTACTACCATTATGTTTTGAGCACTAGTTCCCATTATATTTTTCATTTCATTAGGGAAATCATCACATTCCCTATCACAGTGATTGTTGGCACATGTTATTTTATTTCCCTCCACTAGCTAATAAAAATAAAGTTCAATTAGGTGGATTGAATAAAAAAATGAAACATTAAACATAGAAGGATATACTCTTAAAGGAAATTTATATCCTAACTTGTGATTCCCTAGGTTTCAATCTAGCTTATCCATTATCAATTTCAAATAACAATGTCTTATGGGATTTTTTTCATTCCTTTACTAATGGTTAATAATGATCTTATGAGTTTACCAAAGCCTATCCCCCATGACTGTCAAAACAGGTGTCCAGTAAGTCCCATTTTCATTACCATGTTACCCCGAGTCATGCCTGGAACACCTTGTTAGAGTTGTTACTCCTAGGTATATCTGTTCCAGAATCACATAAACTTGTAGAATCTAGATATGGATGTCTTTTCTTGATAAACCAATTGCTCTATACATACAAAAAATTTATGTATGTTTTCTTATATGTAGTATTATCTATAAGGTTATTAATAAATAGTTATATTCCTAATCCTAAAAATAACAAGACCTTCCTCTGATAACAACTATTGTAACTCTAGCCTTTTACACATATCATTACACGGTTTTAGTCATAATTAAATATCATATTACAATCCCAGGATCATAAATAATAGTGTCTTGTAAGATTATGTACAAAATTAAATAGCATAAATAAATTATTTAATCTCCACATTGAGCTCCTAACTACCATTGTGATCTTAAATCTTCGTAGGATAGCCTGGGGAAAACATGAACAAAGGTATGAGCTAAAAATCCCAATAAGGGAAATCATAAGAATAAATCTTATCACATGGGTTAGAAGGAATTAAATAATGATATAAAAAGGAATGGAACATGATATAAGGAATCATAACATATGAAACATGGGTCAAATAGACCTAGAATCATAGTAATTTGGCAGAAACATAAAACACGACTCTAGCACGAGTCAAGTCTCTTTTCACATAAAGTTGGACGAGTCTAGGCTAACCACCAAGACTATTGCACATAGAGAATGAGTCAAAGCTAACCACCAAGACCATTTCACATAAAATCTCATGAGACTAAACATTACCCAGTGAATTAGAAAACTATTTGGGTTCACCCAACATAAAATGTTCATGAATATGCTTTCCACATAAGGAAACATACATAAGTAATCAAACATAAATATAAGGGTTACCCATGGAAAGAATTGGGTATCATAATCATATCAAAAAGTATTAAAATGGGTGTACCATAAAAGTGTCCTTGAAATAGAGGAATTATATCATATATGGACATTCATAAATTAATATATCCATATATCATTATAATTTATGTCAAACTAAAGTGAAAATACTGTTTAATAAATTTAGAAATAAAACATTTTAGTATGGTCTAAAATAAAAATTTCTAGATTATTTAAAATGGAAAAGGCATAATTTATTGTTTAAAACAATAATAGGACAAGTTAGTTTCTCGTGATAAAATTATTTATTTTATAAAAATAATTGTGGCATAAAAATATTATGGGGAACACTTGAAAATGGGTAGGAATTTAGGAAAATACCTTAAATTGGGCTTTCTTATTTGGTAGAACTTAGAAGGGAACCTTTTAAAAATATATATATCCCCAACAAAATAATGAATAATGGATATTGATAATTAATTCCAAAACATATACAAAACATTTATAATATGCACCTAAAAATAACAGATAATTTCATTTGGTTAAAAAGAGATAAGGAATAATCTGAAGGAATAATGGAGGTACAGGTAGAATCCCTTACCTTAAGTCTGAAGGTGTCTTCCACTGGATCTTAATGTCCTGGATAACCAATTTATATTCATTAATTAATAATTAAATAAACTATTATACTTTAATTTTATTTATTATAACTTAGTTAAGTTAATTTATAGCCTTTTTTACTAGTTAAGATATTAAATTTCTTGGCTTGGGAGTATTGGTTTTCCTTGGTTATCATGATCAGTTTACTTGTATACATGTATGAAGTGTCATGTAAAGTGGGATTAATTATCTATAATGGAACCTTTATGTTATTAATGATCATACAATGGTTAAATTTATATTATATCATTTTTTTTATTACATGAAGATAAATCATTAGATAAATAGTTTATGATAATCATTTGGGTTTATTTTGGCAGTTTTTTGATCACAAAAAACACATTTTCTATTATAAATTAATATCATCAGAAAAAAATGATTTAAGAACCTTAAATAAGATATAATAAGTATGTTATGACCTGGTTAAACCACAAATATGGTTTCATGATAATACCTTGAAGAATTTAATGGAAATTTGGATCTTCTTCATCCATGACTCGGATAAATTAACACATCTTAGATGATGTTTTCATTTTTTTTATAAAATGAGGGTGAAGGTGAGATGATGATGAATTAATCCAATAGCATACAAAAATTCTAGTATATTAAATGAACTAGAGTTATCATACAATTTAGGTTAGGGGAGTTGAGTATATAAAAAGAAAAGAATGGTACTAGAAAATAAAATCAAAGAATTGAAAAGATGAATTTACCTCTTTAAGTTTATTCTCCTTGAGAGCCTCCTTAGAGAAGTTTTTTTTGGTCTTTTTATGAGACCAAGACCTTGTGGATGTGAGGGAGGTTATTTTGAATAGATTCGATCAGAATTTGGACATGGCACAATACTTGAGAGGTGTGAGGATAAGAGGTGGTGAGGGGTGGTATTTATAGTGGAGGAGGGGGTGTTTTCTCATTATTTTATTAAATATTTTATTATTTTTCTCCAGTAAATAAATAGTGATGATTATTGAGACTAAATACATCACTGTGTTCATGTGAATTCGAAAAAATGGTCAATTACGCTATCCATGACTCAAAAAATAATTTATTTATATATAATGTAAATTTTCATATTTCACTATTACCCAAAAATTCATTTATTTTAGAAAAATTCCAAAATTTTAATATAAAATTTTTTTGATGGGTAGAATTCAAAAAATAACTCCATTTTAGGAAAATAATTTTCTAAATATTATAATTTCAATTTTTATTTAAAATCATTATTTACTTGGAAAATACAAATTTTAATGATTGATAAATTTAATTTATACTTCCATTTGTGAGGTTACTATAATGATTGATAAATTTAATTTATACTTCTATTGGTGAGGTCACTATTCAATTTGCTGATTTACTATTCATACGGGTCACATTACTATTCCAATTTTCATGTTATTATTTCATTGGTATAGGTTTTCTAACATCTAAAAATGCTTCTTATTTCATTAATTTAATATTTATAAAAAATTTATTTTGTTCTCTAGGTGTTTATGATTCAATTATAAGAAAAGAATTTCCATTTATAAAACATTGTTTCATTACAATATAGAGGTCTCTTGCAAGATTTTGGTTCTCAATTATGTCTTAGCACTATTTTCCATCCATGGAAGGATGGTAAGACATAATAGACTATTAATAATCTTAAGAACATTTTGAAAACTTTTTTCCAAGATTTTGGATGTCCATAGATGAGTCACCTTCCTTTGGTCATGTTTTCTTACAATAATGGTTTTTACTCCACCATTGGTATAACACGATTTGATTTTTTTCATATATAACCTTTACATTATCCATTATAGTGGAATAGGGTTGTAGAGTTAGAAATTATGGGGATGGAACTAGTTCGAAGTACGACTGAGTTGGTTCAAGTGACCCATTAGAGGGTGAAGGAAACACAGGATTGTTAGAATCCCTATGTAGATCATAGGAGGAGACCACTAGAGTTCCACTTTGAAGATCATTTATTCATAAATGTGACTCTTCATCATGGTTGGTTATTATATGGATGTGGGAGTAAGATTTCTCTATAGTTTATTATTACTTTTAAGGTGTTTGGTTGTGTTGGATCCATTCCATATTAGATAGAACTTCCCCAATATATGGTCCAGATACATGACGTCTTCCATTTGTTACAGCTTCTTCATTATCATCATGATAACTCTTATATAATTTATTAGGGTGAGATTGATTTTTGTGTTGATGAAACATTTGAGGAGAAACCTGTGGTCCTCTAGAAGATCTTGTAGAATGTTTGGGAGTATTATTTCTTTGGTTCATGTACTATAGAAAAAAATTACAAGGATAAAAGTACATGGGAATGTGAGTCACAGAAATGAACTATGTATTATAAACTATTTTATTTTTATCTCTTCCATTATATTGATTCTAATTATTGTGTTTTTTGACCATTATCTGGTTTATGAGATGTTATTCTCTTCTTCAATTCATTATTGATAGAATTACTCTTATTTGAGAGCTTTCTCCCCCATGAGAGTCTTTGGGAGGTAGTTTCTGGTTATGTATTATTTTTCACTTTATTCATCTAAGTGAGGTGATTGAGTTCTTGTAATGGAAATATTCTTGAGAGGTATCTCATAGGGTAGTTTTTTAGATTAATACTTTTAATTTTTCATCTCTATAGGTTTGGATTTAAATTCTCATGCATGAGAATTTTCTGAGAGGTATCTGATGTAAGGGCTCATATCCTTATATTATGTTTTTTTATATTTTCAAAGACCATGGTTCGTGGAGGATTCTTATAATATTTATAATGGTGTTTTGAATATAGAATCTAGTTTTGTGAAGAATTCAAAATTTGAAACATAGATCACATCATGAGCGGGTAGTTCACTGAATTAGTTTTGTTCATACCTTCCATAGGGGGAACCCGTGGATAATGTAGAAGTTTATGAATTTTGTGAGGGTGGTACACAGGGTGAAATTTATGACATTTACGATATGTTAAAAATGTTAATGTATTGGGTTTTGGGACTGATGAATATATCCCAAAAAAAAACTCATGATGTTAATTAAACATAGGTTTTTTTATCTAGGTGACATGATTTTTGATGTATCACAACCTCGGGAGAGTCATGATGTGAAAGAATTATTCATGTCATGAAATTTCATCTAAAATTTCTCTAAGAAATTTAAGTGCACCCTCAGTTTCCCTTAAACCCTACATTTTTCTCCCAACCCTCTATGGAAAGAGGATCACTCTTAAGGTGTTTTGCATCCCTTTTGATAAGGATTGTTCTCTAAATTCACACATTCAATCTATGGTGATCTAATGTGAGTTTTCCCAATTACTCTTATGGTTTATTATGTGATCGGTCTTGTTTCCTCTTATTCGTTATTAACATGCTATGGTGGCTGATTTAATTTTTTATTATAGATTTATTTCGATGTTTTAAGGTATGGTTGTGGCATGATGTTCTTTTGGAGTTTTATTTTCCTTGCGTGAGAGGAGATCATAGATCTAATTGTTATTATATTCTAATTCAATAATATTTAAATACATGATGTAATGGATTTATTATTTCTCATTTTTTTGGATTCAATTGTCAATTTATGATGTTTTATCTCTTTTTTATGGTATAATTAACCTTAACAAAAAATCAACTTGATTAATAAAAGAAATGATTTAGGGTTATAGTGATCACATGTGTTTTCCACCATGATAATGGTTTGCCTCTTGATTTTCAAGATAATGTGTTATCTATTTTAATATTTGGTCATATTTACCTTTATTAAATTTTTTATATCGTTTAATTTAATGAAAATGGTTAAATAATGTAAATCCACTAATTTTGGTTAGCTAAATAATTGAATAGTTGTGTTTTATAAAACATTCCTCATATAATTTGACGAAAATAAAATGTTGTTTTATGGATGTTTAATTAATTTTTTTCATCCATATATTAAAGGAAATGGAAAAAGAATATGAAGATGGAAATTTTTATTATTGATAATAATAAATAAGAAGGTTAATCCCAATTTCTTTCTTAAACATTGTTTAAACTAAATTTTACTCTTAAAATAATGTTTAAATAATCAATAGCTTTTATAGATGTAACCTTAGGTTAACTATGGTTGAAACCTATGATAAATTAATTAGTTGATACAAGAAAGTGGAGAACCATTTTTTTATTAAATATAAATATTTTGGGATGAGAAATTCCATTTTCATGTGAAGGATAAATTCCTTGTTATTAGGGCCTAGATTCCTTGTTTCCTTCATTGTTTGTTTTCATTTTTTTTTCTTCTAGATGTGAGACATGTTATGCAAAATAATATGATCCTAGGATGGTTTTTGGTGGATGAGATATGTGTATGGAGGACCAAGTTTGTTGGAGAAATTGATACATGTGATGGAAATATGAATGGTGGAATTAGGGATAGAACTTGGATTAATGGAATGGTTTGAAGTTTGTATTATTGGAAAATATGCTAAAAATTTGGATACTTTCTTATTAATAAATCTTATTTAAATGATGGTTGGCTAGGTATCTTATTTCATCATTAATTTCCCCACTTCCTTTGGAAGCTGGTTGTGATTAGTTATACATATCCTTTATGGTACATATGGCTTTTTCAACAAGTGCATAGAATTATGGAATAATAATGATTACTAATTTTTTTAACATTTTTGTTTTGTGATTGAATTGAATCCAATTAATGTTGATAAACTTGAGGAACCGTGGAATTGGGTGGATAATTCCTCAAGGGATAGGACTACAATTGATGGTTAATGAAATGTGAAAATAATAATATTAATTTATGTATAGTGAAATAATTAACATAAATTAAAATTTTAAAAGTAAAGAATTAAATAAATAAAACTCCTTGAAATATTTTGTTCTTATAGGATATCTAGTTCCTAGTAGAGGTTTATTATATGATAGTTAAATTTGAGTCTAAGACTAGGATAATTCCCATAGAGTGGTTGTGAACTATGTTATCTCTTATATTTTATTTGACTTCATATACCACCCTACTCATGTTAGTAGGGTTAATGACACATAGGGAACTTTGTTATGGTATTTTACACAATAGCTAGCTTCATGGGGAATTGATGGTTCACTACCTTATTTATCCCCACTCTCTTATCCTAGCATAATTATGTACTAGTAAACACAGTGGTTATCATTCCCCATATATTTTTATAGAGGATTATAATGGTTTTTCATTATATAACACACATGTATCTATTGATATAGTATCATATGGATTATTATAGGAATAGCGTGTATGTGATATGATGGATTTTATGTGATGAAAAGGTTTTGTGGTTTGTTATGTGATGATAAGATTCATTGGGTTCATGGAATGATACATTATCCAAGGTGTCTGTAAAGACCCGGAAATTTCAAGGAAAATTGTTTTTGTAAGTTTTCTTTGGGATTTTACAAGAACGCAGTTTCTGACGGCGCCTGATTCCGAGGCCCGGTGTTCCCGAAATCATTTTCCGAAGTTTATCTCGGGTACATTCAGTGAACGAACGAGCGAGTTTTTCTAACTTTTGAATCGGTGCTCGTAATTGAATTCCTAGGGCATCGATGGAATCGCAGCACCGGTATTTGATTAGAAACACCTCTTTCGGAGTTGCGTTTTCTCAGGTGTGGTTTTTAATTTTTTTTGGACTTTAAGTTAAGAAATAAAATAATGTGGTACGACAAACTTTATTTTATTTCACTTAAAGCCGCTTAAATCAACTTTAAGCTTCTTAAGCTGAGTTAAAGAGGATAGGGTGGAACCCAAAATATCCTACCCTCTTGGTAGGATATTTGTGAGGTGGGGCCCACATGAGCCCCACCATTTCTTTCTCTCTAAGTAACGCACCCGTCCTTTTTAAATAAAGTCAACCGACACATTTTCTTAAAATTATAAATGCCCCTATTAATTGGGCAGTCAAGTCGTACCATTAATTCATCGAATTAATGGTTCATTACTTAACATAGAATTTTCTAAATATTGGCATGAGAATAAAATAAGGCCAATACTTGTTTTCTCTTAAGGTATGCTTGTTGAGTGATTTGGGAGAAGCTTGAAGATCTTCATCCTCCTTCGTGAAGAACACGAAGAATGCGAAGAATGCGAAGAACACGAAGAACGTTGGCCTCCGAAGAAGGGAGAAGAAGAACGCCAAACCCTCGGAGATCGACGACGTGACGCCGACAGTTCTCCCTCTGCGATGCTTCTTCCACGACGATCCATCCCCGCGGAAATCATTGATCGACAACTTGAGGTGGGGGGTTTACGCGATTTTCCTTACGTGATTCTCTTCCGTCTTTTATCCGTGATATTTGGACCGAATGATATCAGTTAACGGGAGGAGGTCGGACCGCACAAACACGGTCGTCCCCCTCCCTTTTTGTTTTTCTTGTTGTTGCAGATCGAATGAATTGATGTGGTGCCGTCGCACCGCGTGGGATCGAGCGGCAAGGATGCGCGACAACGTCACACCATGCAGGATCGAGTGGCAAGCATGCGCGACATCGTCACGCCGCGCGGGATCGAGCGGCAAGAATGTGCGACGTCGTCCTGCTGCGCATTCAAATTTTAAACTCTCGTGCGTGGGTATTTGATTTCGAGGTGTTCTTATAATTTTTTTTGGATAAATTATACCCTCTTCAATGATTAGAATCATGAGTTTATTATTTCCCAATTGATAACACCTAACGAGGAGGGCGTGGGCTGAAGAAACACGGCCCGACAACCCTCTGCAGCTTGTTTATCGATGTGCGGATCGACGGATGATGACGAAGCAGGCCACTATGGCGTTTGAGGGCCTTGCAGTGAAGATCGGGTCCTGGGATGACCACTGGCGAAGACCGCATGCAAAACGGACCACCAAAGCGCGTCCGGTGGTCCGCGGAAGCTCCCGCCGGCGCGTCGCGCTGGCGCGGCGGCGCCGGCGGCCGGAGGCGGAGGCCGGCAGCGGGCGACCGCCAGGCGGCGGCGGCGCCCAGCGCGCCGCCGGAAAAACCCGCCGCAGCTGAAGACGCGACGGCGACGTCGGTTCCGCGGCCGCGTGGAACCGAGGGGCGGGACGTGGCCGGCATGCCGCGTCCGGGTGCCACGGAGCGGCCCCTGCGCAGGGGCCGCGGTTCCCTCGCTCGGCCGGTCGACCGAGCCGAGCCGACCCGCCGGGCCGGGTCGCGCCCAGGCCGGGCCATGTCACGCCCACCCATGTCGGACCCAGACCCGGGTCAGGTTGACCCTGTTCGGGCCGACCCAGGGGGGGGGGGGGGTCGGGCCGGGTCGGTCCGGGCCCAGACCCCCCATTTCGGACCGTTTTCAGTCTTTTTCCCATATCTTGGGCTAAGGACCTCCGATTGATGCACCGTCTGCAGAGATGCGATCCTTGGATCGAGACGGTCGTTTCGACATATTACACTCAAGGTTTTGGAGAACTTTGGGTTCGGCCGGGTTGGTTCGTACACGAAACCAACCGGGCCCTCAGAGCAGAAACGGGTATATCTTGAGCACCGGATGTCTGATTGACGTGTCGTCGACTTTATTTGAATCCTCTTGATGAGACGGAACTTTTGGCATGCCCCGCCCGAGTTTTGGAAGCCATTGGAGTATGGCCAGGTTGGATTGTACCCGAAATCCAACCGGGCCCCTGGAGCAGAAAAGCTGATATCTTTCAGACCAGACGTCTGTTTGACGAACCATTAGCGGCGTTGTTGTTCCCTTTGATAAACGGTCCCTATGAGTATACCCTATGAGAGTTCGGGGTACAGTTGAGATACGGCCGGGTTGGTTCGCACACAAAACCAACCGGGCCCCTAGGACGAAAATGTTAATAACTCATAGACCGGGAACCCGATTGACGCACCGTCTGTTGCGTTGAGACCCCTATGACGAGGCGGTCTGTTGAGATACTTATTCATGGTAATTTTTTTTACTTGGAGCATCGACCTGTAGCTCATGGAGAGGACCCTCTCGGAGGTGAGCGTGCGGAGTATGGAGACCGTGTAGCCGGCTGAGGCCTGACGACTGCTTGTCCGATTCGTTTCAGAGTGACTTTCATAGCCCAGTGGGGAGCACTACTTTGTGAGGTGGCAGACCCATGGTGGAGGAGCTCTACTGTGTGAGGTGGCAGACCCATGGCGGGAGGCACTATTGTGTGAGGTGGCAGGCTCGCGGTACTCGACAGGAGGAGTACCTCAGCAGTCTTAGTTTGGTGAGCAGTACCTCAGAGTCGTGACATGACCACTGTACTCTCCAAAGACGGATCTCTTCAGCAGTTACAGTTTTGATAATGAAAATCCCAGTTTGAGCAGAGACTTTTGACCTTTGTGTTTACCACATGATTGAGATGGGTCACTTGATAACTTAGGTATATGTATGGGCATATACCTGGGTAGGGGTTATCCGTTGATTTCATGATCTTGGTGTTTTCCTCATGATTGAGATGGGTTACTTGATAACTTAGGTATATGCATGAGCATATATCTAAGTAGAGGTTATCTGTTGAGATATTATTTGTGGTTATCCTTGTTGGTTTTAGTGAGACCTTGAGGGTCTCGGGGTCCCTACTGAGTATTGTTATACTCACCCCTGCACGGGCTATGCCCGTACCTCATTGTGTTGGTTGCAGACGACGGGCAGAGCTGATGGAGGCCGAGTGTTCGAGGACTGGACGGTACCTGGAGGTGGAACACTCGACGAGTCAGTATCCCATGGTGGACGATCCAGGAGCTACGCTATCTATGCCTACCCTTAAGGTAGGATCCGTGGTGGACGATCCAGGAGTTGCACTATCTGTACCTACCCTTTAGGTAGGATCCGAGGAGGACGACCCAGGAGATGCTTCCTTCCTTCCTGTTGTTTGTCTTTTTCTGTTGTACTTTCTTTCAGTTTTACTTGTACTTTCAGTTGGGTTTGTATTCTGGCCCATTTACTTTTCATCACTTTCTTTTGTACTTAGTGTTTTACTTCCTCTTGTACTCTGTGGTGTTTTATTTACTTTTATAAAGGAAATGCCTTCCTAGTTATCGGGATTTACGCCTCTTCTCCCTCGTCCTTCCCTCCTTGCGGTCCGTCTCAATCGAACCTCTGGAGGTGGAAGACACTACGAGGTGTTTCCACCACCACCACCAGGAGGTCCACCCCGATCGCAGGGGGTTGGTGTATATGGGGGATCTCAGCTTCAGGCAGCTGAGGCCTACGATCATGGAGCTCCGGAAGCAGATGGACAGGAGCGGAACTAGTGGATACGTCTCTTGTACTTCTAGTTCCATATTTTTGTTGTATTCGTGTCGTTGTACTATGAGCTGCAATAATAAAAAGACACTTATCTTTGTGATGTTTGCTTTCGTGTCCTTTTGTTTGGTTGATACTGAGAGGTCCCGGTTAAAACTGTTGACTTGACCCTCACTTTCAAGATTTCTACTGGAGGAGACCCAGTGACCTCACATTGATGCTGACAGCGTGACTCGACCCTTGGAGGCGAGAGTGACGGTTGGATCTCTTGGTAGTTACGTTGAGGCCTTACGACGTCATCCTTGGTATGGATTAGTATCATTCATGTCAGGATTGACTGTATTAGGCAATGGGTGTGGTTCATCCAGGGGATGAGACCGAGTTTCTCTTTTCTATAAAGGATAAGTTTTAGCAGCTCTTTCAGTTCGTAGGCAAAGAAGGTACATATCATCCAGGAGCAGATGAAGACTGCACAGTGCAGTAAGAAATAGGAAACTGGCACCAGTATTAGAGACTCGTGCATGTTAAATGTTTCAAGAAGTGGAAGATTTAAGGAGAGATTAGTCTGCGAAGTAGCAGACATGGAGGCAGAGCTAGGAGAGCAGCATGACGTGGTGTACATCTTAACATGCTACAACCACCCGCTTTAGTTATTTCCCGCCAGGCTCAGGGAGCTGGAGGGCGGGGTGAGAGTGCGGATGCTTGCGGTCAAAGAGTGTGACCCAATGGCACAAAAAATGATTCAAGGGACAGTCTGTGTCCACTACTAGCTGCTGTAGTAACAGACGTCGATATGAATCATTCCTTGCTTTCACAAATCTTGTCCCAGACCTAGAGTTTCCGGTAAGCCGTGGACTTGACCCTCAATTCTGGAGATACCTTGGGAGAAGACTCGATAATCACACATACACCGACGGTTTGGTCAGACCCTCGAGGCGAGAGTTTCGGTTGGAATCTCTTGGTGGCAGTATCAAGTCCTTACGACGTTAGTTTGAGTATGGAATGGGCAATAACTGTTCATACTCAAATTGAGGGTTTTAGGCAAACGTCGGGATGGGTTTTCCTTGGTTGGCGGAAAGGAAACCCCAGGCAGCAGAGGATAAACTCATGCACAGTAGGGTGCGACCGATCACTCTTGAGTCAGTCAACCTTACCCTCGTGGCAGCAGTCGTTTTGAGTTCCAGTTCTAAACAGGAATTGGAGACCTCTGGAGTTCGAGGATGACGATCATGTCCTTATACGGGTCTCTCCTCGACGAGGTTTATGGAGATGTGACCAAGTTGGAAAGTTATCTTCGTGGTTCAATGGACCGGCATAGGTTCTTTGCTAGGTAGGTGGGGTGGTTTACCACTTGACCCATCCACCTCAATTGCACCAGGTGCATGATGACTTCCACGTATCTCTACTGAGGAGATACGTGCTCGACCCTTCGCATATCATCGACCATGGGGATCTGGACGATATTGATGGGGTGTCTTTCACGGAGGATCCAGTTGGGATCGAGGATCGACCGGAGCGGATCCTACGAGGACGATCGATTCCTCTGGTGCACTTCTTTGGCAGTACGGGAACCTCTAAGTGAGAACATGGGAGCGGAAGGCTCAGATGCGTGCTCAATACCGCTTTTGTGACCCTAGTTTGTGTTGAAGCTTTATGGGGATGTAAATCCCTGAGGTTGGAGTAATGTAAAGACCCGAAAATTTCAAGGAAATTTTTTTTCTAAATTTTCTTTGAGATTTTACAAGAGCGCAGTTTCTGACGGTGCCTGATTCTGTTGTCCGGTGTGCCCGGAATCATTTTCCGAAGTTTATCTTGCGTACGTTTAGTGAAAAAACGAGCGGGTTTTTATATCTTTTGAATCGGTGCTCAGAATTGAATTCTGAGGGCACCGATGGAATCGCAGTGCTGGTATTTGCTTCGAAACACCTCTTCCGGAGTTGCATTTTCTTGGGTGTGGTTTTTAATTTTTTTTGGACTTTAAGTTAAGAAATAAAATAATGTGGTACGACAAACTTTATTTTATTTCACTTAAAGCCGCTTAAAGCCACTTTAAGCTGCTTAAGCTGATTTGAAGCGAATAGGGTGGAACCCAAAATATCCTACCCTCTTGGTAGAATATTTGTGAGGTGGGGCCTGCACGAGCCCCACCGTTTCTTTCCCTCTAAGTAACACACCCGCGAAAACCCTTTTTATATAAAGTCAACCGACACGTTTTCTTAAAATTCTAAACACCCCTATTAATTGGGCAGTCATGACATACCATTAATTCATCAAATTAATGGTTCGTTGCTTTACTTAGAATTTTCTAAATATTGGCATGAGAATAAAATAAGACCAATACTTGTTTTCTCTTAAGGGTTGCTTGTTGAAATATTTGGGAGAAGCTTGAAGATCATCATCCTCCTTCGTGATGAATGCGAAGAACGTGAAGAACACGAAGAATGCGAAGAACACCGGCCTCCGACGAAGGGTGACGAAGAATGCCAAACCCACAGAGATCGACGACATGACGCCGACAGTTCTCCCTCTGCGACGCTTCTTCCACGACGATCCATCCCCGCAACAATCTTCGATCGACAAATTGAGGTAGGGGGTTTACATGATTTTCCTTACGTGATTCTCTTCCATTTTTATCCGCGATATTTGGACCGCATGATATCAGTTAACAGGAGGACGTCGGACTGCACAAACACGGCCGTCCCCCTCCCTTTTTATTTTTCTTGTTGTTGCGGATTGAATTAATTGATGTGGTGTCGTCGCACCGCGCGGGGTCGAGCGGCACGGATGCGCGACAACGTCACACCGCGCGGGATCGAGCAGCAAGCATGCGCGACATCGTCACACCGTGCGGGATCGAGCGGCAAGAATGCGCGACGTCGTCACGCTGCGCATTCAAATTTTAAACTCTTGTGCGTGGGTATTTGATTGAAAGGTGTTTGTATAATTTATTTTGGATAAATTATACCCTCATCAATGATTAGAATCATGAGTTTATTATTTTCCAATTGATAACACCTAACGCGGAGGGCGCGGGCTGAACAAACACGGCCCGACAACCCTCCGCAGCTTGTTTATCGATGTGTGGATCGACGGACAATGACGAAGCAGGCTGCTATGGAGTTTGAGGGCCTTGTAGTGAAGATCGGGTCCCGGGAGGACCACTGGCGAAGACCGCACGCAAAACGGACCACCGGAGCGCGTCCGGTGGTCTGCGGAAGCTCCCGTCGGCGCGCCCCCCCACCGCGGCGGCGCCGGCGGCCGGAGGCGGCGCCCGGCAGCGGCTGACCGCCAGGCGGCGGCGGCGCCCAGCGCGCTGCCGGAAAAACCTGTCGCAGCTGAAGCCGCGACGGCGAGGTCGGTTCCGCGGCCGCGCGAAACCGAGGGGCGGGACGCAGCCGGCATGCCGCGTCCGGGTGCCATGGAGTGGCCCCTGCGCAGGGGCCGTGGTTCCCTCTCTCGGCCGGTCGACCGAGCCGAGCCGACCCGCCGGGCCGGGTCGTGCCTAGGCTGGGCCGGGCCGAACCAGTGGGGTGGGGGTCGGGCCGGGTCGGTCCGGGCCCAGACCCCCCGTTTTCAGACCGTTTTCAGCCTTTTGCCCATATCATGGGCTACGTACCTCCGAATGACGCACCGTCAGCGGAGATGCGATCCTCGGATCGATACAGTCGTTTCAACATATTACACTCAAGATTTTGGAGAAATTTGTGTTCATCCGGGTTGGTTCGTACATGAAACCAACCGGGCCCTCGGAGCGGAAATGGGTATATCTTGAGCACCGGACGCCCGATTGACATGTCGTTGACTTTATTGGAATCCTATTGATGAGACGGAACTTTTGGCATGCCCCGCCCGAGGTTTGGACGCAGTTGGAGTATGGCCGGGTTGGATTGTACCCGAAATCTAACCGGGCCCCTGGAGCGGAAAAGCTGATATCTTTCAGACCAGACGTCTATTTGACGAACTATCAACGGCGTTGTTGATCCCTTTGAGAAAGGGTCCCTATGAGTATACCCTATGAGAGTTCGGGGTACAGTTGAGATACGGCCGGGTTGGTTCGCATACGAAACCAACCGGGCCCCTGGGACGAAAATGTTAATAACTCATAGACCGGGCGCCCGATTGACGCACCGTCTGTTTCATTGAGACCCCTATGATGAGGCGGTCTGTTGAGATACTTCTTCGTGGGACATTGTGTTACATGGAGCATCTAACAGTAGCTCGTGGAGAGGACCCTCCTAGAGGCGAGCGTGCGGAGTACAGAGACCGTGTAGCCGGCTGAGGCCTGACGACTGCTTGTCCGATTCGTTTCGGAGTGACTTGCATAGCCCAGTGGGAAGCACTACTTTGTAAGGTGACAGACCCATGGCAGAGGAGCACTACTGTGTGAGATGGCAGACCAGCATTACTCGACAGGAGGAGTTCCTCTGTAGGCTATGAGGGGGAGCACTTCTGTGTGAGGTGGCAGACCCATGGCGGGAAGCACTACTGTGTGAGATGGCTGGCCCGCGGTACTCGACAGGAGGAGTACCTCAGCAGTCTTAGGTTGGTGAGCAGTACCTCAGAGTCGTGACAGGACCACTGTACTCTCCTAAGACGGAGCTCTTCAGCAGTTACAGTTTCGATAATGAAAATCCTGGTTTGAGCTAAGACTTTTGACCTTTGTGTTTACCTCATGATTGAGATGGGTCACTTGATAACTTAGGTATATGTATGGTCATATACCTGGGTAGGGGTTATCCGTTAATTTCATGATCTTGGTGTTTTCCTCATGATTGAGATGGGTTACTTGATAACTTAGGTATATGCATGAGCATATATCTAAGTAGAGGTTATCTGTTGAGATCTTATTTGTGGTTATCCTTGTTGGTTTTAGTGAGACCTTTAGGGTCTCGGGGTCCCTACTGAGTATTTTTATACACACCCCTGCATGGGCTATGCCAGCACCTCGTTGTGTTGGTTGCAGACGACGGGCAGAGCTGACGGAGGCCGAGTGTTCGAGGACAGGACGGTACCCAGAGGTGGACCACTCGACGAGTCAGTATCCCATGGTGGAAGATCCAGGAGTTGCGCTATTTGTACCTACCCTTCAGGTAGGATCCGTGGTGGACGATCCAGGAGCTGAGCTATCTATACCTACCCTTCAGGTAGGATCCGAGGAGGACGACCCAGGAGATGCTTCCTTCCTTCCATCTGTTTGTCTTTTTCTGTTGTACTTTCTTTCAGTTGTAGCTGTACATTCAGTTGGGTTTGTATTCTAGCCCATTTACTTTTCATCACTTTCTTTTGTACTTAGTGTTTTACTTCCTCTTGTAATCTGTGGTGTTTTGTTTACTTTTATAAAGGCAATGCCTTCCCAGTTATCGGGATTTACGCCTTTGGTGCTAGTCGCCAGCCCCTGGCCTATGGAAGGCGGGCTTGGGGTAGTCACGGCACGGACCCCGAGGATGGTTCGTGACAATTTCTTTCATCTCACTTACTTTTAGATAGAAATGGATCGGTATGTGTGGAAATGGTGAAGATAAACGGATCATTGGGGAAGTGGTTGTAGCATAACTTCTTTTGATATTATATTATTTGATTTCATGTATGTGATACTTGGTGAGAGATATCCCCAGTGAGGCTGGAAACATATCATAAATATTTAGGTTATGAGTTAGCTTCACATGTAGTTCACTCGACTTTATCATCCATTATTTATCTTTTACATGATTGGATACATAAAGGATCTTATTAAGGAAACAAGATATGCTCTCCCTACATATATATAAACTATTTTTCAGGTTATAAGGAGAAACTTAGTGATCATCTTGGGCATTACTAGCTCATGGGTTATTTATAAGATATTGGGATTTAAAGGTCACTATTTAGGATTATATTTTCATACATGTGGTTTTTTTTGTAGTTGTTCCATTTTATGACATTACATGCATGTAGTTGTGATCATTCTTTACTTTTATCTTAAGACAGTTTTGTTGGGTGTTTCTATTTTATCTATCATTTATCATATCCAATAGGTACATTCCTTTCATACATGTGTTTGGTATACACTTAGGTATTATCACAAATATTTTCCCAATTAGAGGTAGTATTCAGGCATCATTATTTATTTTCTGTCATTATGGGCCTAGGGGGAGTACCTTTGTAGGTATGGGGTCATGAAATATATTGTAGAAATTACATATAGATGTAATGAGTAAAAAATCCCCAAAATTATATTAAACATAAGGCTGCTCTAGAAACCTAACATATATGATATATTAGACATATTCTTATACAGGAGTTCATAGAATTCTTAAAAGTTTCCAAAAACATAAATTGTATCATATAAATTAAATCTACCCTTAATCATTATTTCATGTCAAAAAATATACATATATATTTATTTTCATTTCATGAAGTGTAATAATAATTATCCTCTCAAAGTATGTCTTTAATTTTTTCCTAACATAGGTTTTTCAAGGATTATTATAGTTTATGATGGGATTTTATGGTTAGGAAGATTACAATTCATATATAGAGATACATAATATTATCATGGGTCACACCAAGTAATTTTTTTAACTAGATTACCCCTAAGTATACCACATAGAGTGGAATATACTATATATTTTTTATACAGGTGGTGCATGGATTATATTTAGATTCCCCTTTATCTAATGTTGGAAAGATAACTTGCATGAAAACCTTCATAATTTGATTCTGTCTTACATAATCCTTGAATATTAGTTAATAAAAAAGTGGTTCGGTATATAGTTGATCATGTCATTCATTCAAGCTGAACTAATATGGGATTTTCACTACTATGAAGAGTATGAAATCTAGTCCCTTATTTGAGATAGATTAATAAGTGTGTGGATACACCTATATAGTAAATTTGATTTTCTTATCTATTCGAGTAAGGGATATGTTATTTGATCATCTATAATGGTGAATTAAATTTGATATTTTCTTTGACCAAATTAGTCAATACTCACAGAGTTGAGAACATATGTTTTGGATATATGTGATTAGCATACATTATGTACCATTTCACTCGATGCCTTAGACAAAGGGAATGTGTTAGAATTCAATATATCATGAGATATGATTGTTGGGAATGGATATAGATATACATGTATTTGATAGAGATCATTCAAGATAACATTGTAACTTGAGTATAATTGATTATTTCCTATAATACATACTTTTCATACATTTATAGATCTAGATATAAAAAAAATTAAACCCTATTTTGGCCTATGAGGTCACACTTTTTGGTTCACTAAATGGGTGTTGAGTTTGACTTAGAGACATTAAGTGTTTAGAGTTAATACAAAACAGTTTAGGATGGGAACTAAAAATGTATTACATATGATGTGATATAAGGGGTTGTTAACGATAGATTTAAAAAGGTGTTTTGAAATATATACAAATTAATTATTGGATATGGTTCAATAAGTTATTGTATATAAAATAATATATAGTCAAATGATAAAAAGTATTTAATAGTTCAATGCAAGAGGGATATTGAAAGGGGATGTTACTTAGATCCATTTTCATGTGATGAAATATCCCCCATTTTATTATATGATTAAGGTATATCATAATTCATGGAATGATATTTCATGCCACTTCCATATTCTATTGTATTTTACGATTGATGAATATCGTATGGTATAGATATTCCACTACTTTACCCAGTTATATTTTATTATTGATTGATACTATATGGAGTGTTTTATGTATAATCATAAGGTGAAATATACTTATACGTAATTAAATAGAGATGATGGATTAATTTTGATTATTAATTATAAAGTGTATCATGATATAAGATAAACACAAGAGAGACTCATTCAAGCGATGAATAAAGGAACTGAAAAGTACCTTTACCCATGCATTGTAGTGAATGATTAAATTCACAAGAATAAAAGGATCATATATAAGGGATTTATTATTATCCCTATTCCATGTGATGATGTGTGTGTAATCATGTCCAACACTTAGACAAAACTCCCCAACCTTAAGAACTCTTCTCCTACCTTATTTACACCACGAGTCACTAGCTTTCTATGGATAGTAGAGGATATTACTAGGGCGATGAGTAATCCATTTTTATCCAATGGATACCTCAAAACAATAGATTTTATTTCAGTACTTCTTGGTGATATTCATCAAGATCATATAATAATTATGAAGATGATGTAGTAGCTTCTATAGTTTAAGGTACATATTTTCTTCATTTAAAATATGCATGGTTTTATATATAAATCATGATTGATCATAGTTTTTGTTTCTATATTTCTTTTGTTTTATGTAATAAAAATTAGTTCCTTATAACCCCTAAAGAAAAGATAAATCATTATGAAATAAATTTATTCCACCCAGATGATTTGTCAAGTTTTTCATTGATCCCACATGTCCTTTCATGTTGGATGGACATCTGATATCAAGAAATATTGTGTTTTTTCATTTATTTAATAAACCTAAACCAAGTTTTCCTTATCTAATTTCTTATTTTTCATCCATAAGATAATTTTATGATCTGAAATGTCAATATGTCTCACTTCTGTATTCATTGAATTCATAGCAGTGTGTTATTTTTTCTTTTTAAGTAAACTGGATTTTTTATTCAAAGTAATAACATTATTAGTACCTCTCTCAAACTTTATTAGAGTATTTATTTTATAAAATTTATTATTTATAGAATTAGAATAATAAAAATTATCACCCTTAAAGGAGTTTTGAATTCATCATATATGATATCATGTTTTCCTCCTCTATTTTCTTCTAAATATTGTACCTCTTAGGTAATTCCATACATATATTAAATAATTCATTAGGTGACCTCTAAACCCACTAAATTCATACTTAATTAATGGTTATATCTTATCAAAACTATTATTAACTTCATATACATATTTTCTATATTTTAAAGATATTATATGTTTTTCCTATACAAGGAAAGATACCTTGAGGGTGGAGTGAATCATAGTATGAAAATTTCAAATATACCATACCAAAAATATTATTTCATTTTCAAACAAAACTCAACTATCACAATCTATGATTCTGTCAAATAATATATAAAAGTGATAAATCAAAAAATATTCATAATTTATTTTTACTTGGTTCACCCACACAAGGTTACATCCAAGGATAATACACTCAGAAATATGTTAGTTTACCAAAATCCACTCTATGTGAACTAATTATTCTTATAATTAAAATCAGGATCACTTTACCTTTATTTAAAAATCACTTACAAGAATGAGAAATCACTTCTCTTCTCACACTAAAATAACTCTCTGCTCCTACAGGTGAATACATAGAAAATTATAAACCAAACAAAAATATTACACCAAATTGGGGTAGAAATGTTCTCTAAATTCATAAATGTAATTGAATATATAAACTAATATCAAGAATGAACTCAATGGATACTCTCTATCTTTATAGAAATAACTCCTCTAGATTTATCATCACTCTCACCCAATCAATATTATCCTTCATAGAATATATTTCTCTAATAACATGATATTAATATAAAATTTTTATTATTAAAGTTTTAAGGTTATATCAAACCTCTTTAGAAAGTTCATCGATCCTAGTATTCAAAATAAAATTCAAGAACAACCTATTAGAATCAAAAAATATTACCCAAAATATTTTTAATTAATATCTAAGATATTTATTATAACATGGATCATCCCATTGTAATTCGCCTCACCATTTTTGGGACATACTCAATCAACATATTTATCTCTACAACTGATAGCATTAAAATCATCTTACCTTATAAATACTATCATTTTGATATTTCATAATTTATTATCTAGACATCACCATGATTTTTTTGGGTAAATCATGAAATAAATGCATTTTTTCTCCTCTAGACTAAACACACCAGTAACACCCAATGTGATTAAAAGATATTAATTTTATCTTCTAGTCTGGAATAGATTCAGGTATATTTTTGGCCATCCAAATTAATCCCCAAACTATGACTTGTCAAATTCCTTACATGAAAAATTTTCTAGGAAAAACATTTAATTATTCTTATATTAATATCACCATCCCATTTTCTATTATACTTTAAAACACTTGTCGAGCCACCATATGATCGTTCATATCTTAGTAAAGTTCATCTTTCCCATTTTTATAATTTTTATGAGAACCATGATGTAACACCTGAGACTTTTATGTTATATAAATCATCAAAGGAATCTTTTTCTACACAAAACTTTCTTGGTTTGCTTTACACGAAATTGCGACCTTCCTCGATAGCTTGCGTCGTACACAGTACCGAGTTTCACTAAACAACGATATGCTATTAAAATATTATTAAAACTAGACGTTATGAATAGTAATAACCACTTTTTGAAATTTTATAAATACTATTTTTCAAAATGGACTTCATTTTTGGATTCGGAATATCGAAATTATTCTAGGGTGAAATTTTGGTATTTTTCTGAACACTTTCAATTTTTGATGAATAGTGAAACCACTAAGTGGTAGTTAAAAAACTGATTTTTTCATAAAACTTAATTTTACCGCTTCTGTGAGTGGAATTTCAAAAATCCGAGAGACACGGTTGATGTCACTAAGTAAAATGTGGTTCAATGAGATGAAAATAATTTTTTGGTGAATAGTAACTTTATACTTTTTTTTACCACGGAAAAAAGTAAATAGGGTAATTAAGGGTAAAGATGATATTATTATTACCCTAACACATGTCCTAATTCTATTTTATAAGTGTAATTCGACCAAAAACAAACTTAGGAATAAAATATGACCATTTAGGCCCACTTGGATTAGATTAGGACATTTTTTATTAATTTATTTAAAGAAGGGTTAAAATAGTTAAAATCAAAGTTTAATAAGTAAATAATTTTTAATATGGGGTTATAAATATGATAAATTAGACTATAAATATTCATTAGAAAGATAAAATTATTTCCTACATAATGGTAGTTTATTTGTAATTTTTATACATTAAATAATTTAATTTATTTATGACACAATGATGATGCAGTAATTATCTTATTAATGAAATATTGACATAATTGATGTTATAAACACCAAAATAAATGTAATTTGAGACTTTTTATGAATCCCACTAATTTTCTAGGTTCATATGACATGTTATTATTGATTTAATTAACTTGGTTCGAACTAATATTTCTGTTATGATTTTCACAAAAATCAATTACTAAATAGTGTCAAAATTGACATAAAATAGTTTTTATAACAAATATTATATTGGTAAGTCTTATTTTATTCTTAAAAATCTAAGGTTCGGCCAAATGACTTAGATAAGGTTATATATATTAATAATAAACAACTTGGGGTTCTTTTGGCTGCTTATAGTAAGTTTATTAACCTTATAGTATAAGAACACAAGAAGACATGGTAAAAGTAAAATTATTTAACTTAATGTTAAATCTAAATGATAAGGTTAAAATAGGAACATAAACATGTCTAAATTCTATTGTATGAGAGGATTTCTACCCATACCCACCTTAGCTTCGAAATATATCAATTTGGAGCTATTTAAAACCGAACTCGACTTTATAATAAAATAATAGTTTTAGTTATTCCAAAGGTGCCCCTCTCCTCCTTTATAAAAGGACACTTCCTCCCCCTCTTCCTCACACCACTTTGAGCCTTCAAGCTCGGCCAACCCCTGCCACTTTCTCCTCTCCACTTCCATAGAGACATCCTAGAGGTCCTGGTCTTCTTCAAAGACCAATTTTAGTGACCTAAAAGAAGGTCTCAAAGAAGCACTTCAACGAAGAGGTAATGTCTGTTACCGATTCTTTCATATTTATTTCTTCTTCCACTTCTTCTTCTTAGGTTGTTTCATTATGAAGTAATAACATCAGTATCACTCATATACTGATATGTTATTATAAGTATGAAACACCCCTATTTCACCATCTATCCATCCTACGGAAAAATAAATCATCGCGCGTGCGTACGTACGGAATATCGTCTCCACGCCGTGGTGTAATCTATTTTCCACCACCACCTTACTTGGATGGGTATAATGGTGTAACTAATGACTATATATGACTATTATAAAGTGATATTGATTCTGAAATAGTATACATATACTCCAATACAATTCCACGATCATAGGAACAATATCATCACTCGTGCGTACGTACGGAATACCGTCTCCACGATGTGATGCGACTCGTTCTACATGATCTTCATTTCATAATGATTATATAAATGAATTGAATGAATTAATATGATATATATTACACTAATACCATTCTGTAAATGAGGTATCTATAACCTAAAGAATAGAATAAGAATTTATTCGACAAAGCATGCATAAGAACAAAAAGCTATAAACACCCGAATAACAAGTAGGAATGAAATATTACTACTAAGAAGCTAAGAATATGACCATATATGATATCATAAAAATAATTATGATTCTGGAATAAGTCAATAACATTATTCAAATCATTATACAGGAGGTTCGGACACTTACAAAGAAAGTCGGACCTAAGGTAAGGGAAAATATCACAATCTCATTTTTATCCGAGGTTGTTTATACTTTGGTATTTACTGGGGTGTATTTTATCATCCACAGAAATGTTTCTTCAATATGTAATATTATTTACATCCACATAAAATTTTTTAAATCCAATTTTACCCTTCGGTGAGTTTTTAGTAAAAGATATGAAAGGAATCTTTTGTCATTTTTCGTACGAGATACTTTTTGACTTTTCCGAAAAAAGTACGAGAAGAATGTTTTTTTAACTTATACGGCATGAATGTATTTTTAAAACATTATTTCCAAGAAGCTTCCTTTATAAGTTTTCACGTTTTTTTAATCAACTTGTTTTAGTTTAAAATTGTATGACATGTTAAGAAAGGAAAAAAAATTAAGGTAGAAAGGATATTTTCTTCAAGAATGGAGTTCAAGTGTTTTATCAAAATTATTTTCCATCTAAGATAATATAGGGTTCTATTTCTATCCCTATTATTGAATTGATTTGATTATGTTGTGATGGAATTATTTTTATGAATTCCTTTATCTTATATGAATTGTTTTATGATGTCATGTTGTTTAAGAATCCCATTTGTATTACATGGGTTATGCAATGATGTATGATTTATGATTTTGGGGCACACATAAGAATGGTATCATTATGAGATGGGTGGGACCTATATCTCCCTCCAATTCATTGGGTAAAGATTTTATATCTCATGAGATAGACATGGCTGGAATGGTAGGTTATACCAGTTCAGTGAAGCAGGACTGAAACGAGGGTAACTCGGTTCAGAAAGGGACTTTGTCCACTAAGATAGTCTTGGTAATGAGTCTTGACTAACAAGAAATGATTCCCTGTGATTATTTGTGTATGCCAAAATGTTTCATGTTTTAAGTTATGATTATTGTGATTACATTTCACTGCCATGATTTATCCCATGTTATGAAATTATGATCTCTTTTGCAGGTTAAGATTTCAAAAATTTATGTGCTTATGTATACAATGTGATTGATATTTATTTTGTTTACCCTTACTATGCATTTGAGCTCACCCTTTTGTATGTTTTATGTCCCCAGGTCAGGAAGAAGGTTATTAAGTAGACTATGCCAAAAAGAGACTCTAGATATGATTAAATAAATGGGAGGCAAAGTATATTCTTTATGAACCAGTTGTTTATGTTTCCTAGTTTCTAAAGACACTATACCTATACGATCCTTTCGTGGTTTTGTTATATGTTGTAATAAGTATGCTTCAATTTTGAAGTATTAACAATGTATGTAAAGTAAGGGTCGTTATAGTTGGTATCAGAGGAAAGGTATAGTCAACCTTTGGAAACTAGGATGTGAAAGCCTTAGTAAGAACCCTAAGGATAAGTCTAAGCATAGAACACAATCTTAGTGTTTTAGAAATGGCCATGAATAACCTAGGATAAGACCTTAAGTGTGAAATTTTATTCTTTATTTTGTGGTTTTCCTATTATAATTAGTGTTGCTCACACTATTCTTCTTGGTTTTAGTCAACGGCTAGAACCCAAAGAAATCGTGTTAATGCGGAATGCGACGGGCAATGCAATGATTGTCCCCTTGAGCAACCAAACGTTATGGGAGCTGGAATGCAAAATCTTGTAGCCATGCTCACACAACTTTCTCAAGCTATGAATCATGCAAGACTTCCAAACGAGCAAAGGAAAGAGAAACATTCTGTTGAATCCTTCATGAGACAGCGTCCACCTTCTTTCAGCGGGACTACTGATACATTAGTTGCTGAACAATGGATTAGTACTACTGAAAAGATATTTTCAGTTCTTCAATGTTATGAGCATGATAAAGTCATCTTAGTAGTGTATCGTTTGGAAGGTGATGCTGATCAATGGTGTAATCTTATTAATAATACGAGGCAAAGGGATTAAATTGAGTCCATGGAATGGGACGAGTTCAAGAACTTATTTTTTAATAAGTACTTCCCTCGTATTCTCCGAAAAAATATGGAGAAAGAGTTTCTTGAACTAAAGCAAAATGATGATGAATCTGTTTGTACCTATGAAGCAAATTTTTCAAGACTTGCAAGGTACTCTTCTGGTATTATTATCCAACCTGAGAGTAAGATCGATCGATTCTTTAGTGGCTTAAAACCAAGTCTTCGAAGGGCGTTACCCAGAAGGGACTTCAATAGCTACGAGGAAATCGTTCGATGTGCTCTCAAATTCGAGATGGAAATTGGAGTAACCCATCAGTCATATGGGTTTGATAAGAAGAGGAAAATGGAATTCAAAGGAAAATCTAAAGAGCACACTGAAAAGAAGATGACCTTTCCCTTATGCTCAAAGTGTGGAAAGAAACTTGCAGGGAGTTGTCTTAAAGGGACAAGTAAATGTTTCAAATGTGGAAAGGAAGGTCATCGGGCATTTGAATGCCGCGATGATGGGAAGAAGATGTCTAATGATGCAAACAAAGGAAGTGATACACAGAATGAACCTACTAATCTTCAATGTTTCAAGTGCAAAGAGATGGGGCAATATTCCAATAAATGCCCTAATCCAAGGGTTGATGATGATGGTCGACGTCAACAAACTCTTAAGGCTAAGGACAAAGGAAAGTCACATGCAATTTCTATCAGTGATGTGGAGTACGATAACGATGTGGTGAAAGGTACACTTACCATCCACTCTAAAGTAGCAAATTTTTTATTTGATTCTGGATCCACCCACTCTTTTATTTATGAAGAATTTTCTAAGGGTATCACCGTATTACCTCAACAATTAGATGTTGAGTTAGCTGAGACAACAACTAATGGCACAACAGTCGCATCAAAAGTTTATAATTCTTCTCCGATTGAAGTTTTTGGGAAAGTGCTTCCTGCAAATCTTGTGATCCTTCCTATAGTGTAATTTGATGTGATTCTTGGCATGGATTGGCTTTCTTTATATGGAGCTCATATCAATTGCCAAAGAAGGGAAGTCACATTTCATATTCCAGATCAATCTATGATCGTCTATCAATGCAAGGATGAACATAACCTTCTAGTGGAAATTTCTTCCATTTTATGGGTATTGATTCCACTAAATGAAGGTTATTTATCTCAAATGGTTGGGGAGAAACTCACGATTAAGAATATGCCCATTGTACAGGAGTTTGATGATGTCTTTCCGGAGGAATTACCGGGACTTTCACCAAATCGTGAAGTTGAGTTCTCAATAGAACTCGTACCGGGTGCTTTGCCTATTTCAAAGATACCTTATAGAATGGCCCCAATTGAGTTGCAGGAATTGAAGAAGCAACTCCAAGAGAATCTTGATAAGGGATTCATACGCCCTAGTGCATCACCTTGGGGATCACCTGTTCTATTTGTTAAGAAGAAATATGGATCAATGAGACTCTGCATTGATTATCAAGAACTTAACAAGATCACTATCAAGAACAAATATCCTCTCCCGCGCATTGATGACCTATTTGACCAACTACGCGGAGCTCAATACTTTTCCAAGATTGATCTTCGTTCAGGGTATCATCAATTAAGGTTCAAAAGGGAGGATATTCCAAAGACGGCTTTCCGTACAAGGTATGGAAACTATGAATTTATAGTGATTCCATTTGGTCTTACTAATTCCCCTGCTATCTTCATGGATCTGATGAATAGAGTCTTTAGAGACTAACTTGATCAATTTGTGGTAGTCTTTATAGATGATATTGTTGTCTATTCAAAGAGAAAGGAAGAACATGAAGATCACTTGAGAATTATATTGAAGACCCTGAGAAAGGAGAAGCTTTATGCCAAATTTACCAAGTGTGAATTTTGGCTTCAAAAAGTTTCATTTTTCGGTCACATAATCTCAAAAGAGGGGATATCTGTGGATCCAGCAAAAACAGAGGTTATCGAAAGATGGTCGAGACCAACAACAGTAACTGAGATCCGAAGTTTTCTTGGTTTGGCTGGATATTATCGACATTTTGTGAAAGATTTTTCACGATTATCTAATCCACTCACCAAGTTGACTCGGAAAGGAGTTAAGTTTGTATGGATGGAGGAATGTGAAGATAATTTCAAGGAGTTGAAAAGAAGGTTATCCAGTGCACCTGTGCTCACACTGCCTTGTAGTGGAGAAAGTTTTGTGATCTACAGTGATGCATCCAAGAAGGGATTGGGGTGTGTTCTTATGCAAAATGATATGGTGATATCTTATGCCTCACGACAGTTGAAAATCCATGAGAAAAATTGCCCAACACATGATTTGGAGTTAGCTGCGGTAATCTTTTCATTAAATATTTGGTGGCATTACCTTTATGGTGAAAGGTGTGATATTTATACTGATCATAAAAGTTTAAAGTATATTTTCACACAAAAGGAGCTGAATATGCGTCAAAGAAGATGGTTGGAGCTGATTAAGGATTATGACTGCTCAATCCATTACCACCCTGGGAAAGAAAACAAGGTTGCAGATGCATTAAGTCGACAAGACCATGCTAGTTTATCCATGATGAGGATCACAAAAGATCCAATATTTATGGATTTACAAAGGATGGATCTTGGAATTATAATGGAAGGGGGAAAATCTTATCTTTCTCAAATGAATGTTCAACTATCTATACATGTGAAGATTAAAGAGGCACAGAAAGAAGATGTCGAGTTACAAAAGAAGGTGAGAAATGTTCATGAGTTAAACCTTGATTGTGATGGGATAATAAAGTTCAGGAATCGGGTTTGTGTTCCTCCCATCCCCGAATTAAAGAAGGAGCTGCTGGATGAGGCTCATAGTTCTTCATTCTCTATTCATCCTGGAAGCACGAAGATGTATAGGGACCTGAAAGAGTACTTCTGGTGGGATGGCATGAAAAGAGATGTTGCTGAATATGTCTCTCGATGCTTGGTTTGTCAATAAGTTAAAGTTGAGAGACATAAGTCTAAGGGGATGTTACAACCATTACCCATACCTGAATGGAAATGGGAAAACATTACTATGGACTTTGTCACAGGACTTCCTAAAACATCCAAAGGCAATAATGTTATTTGGGTCATAATTGATCGTCTTACAAAGTCTGCACACATCATTGCTATTAGAGAGGATTTCTCTCTGGATCAGACTGCCAGGATATATGTAAAGGAAGTGGTAAGATTTCATGGAGTACCAATTTCTATTATATCTGTTCGGGATCCGAGATTTACCTCGAAGTTCTGGCGAAGTCTTCAGCATACTCTGGATACAGAGTTGAGTTTCACCACTGCTTATCATCCTCAAACAGACGGTCAGTCTGAGAGAACAATTCAAACCCTAGAAGATATATTGAGAGCTTGCTCTATGGATTTCAAAGTAGGTTGGGATCAACACCTACCTTTGGTGGAATTTTCTTATAATAATAGCTTTCACTCCAGTATTCAGATGGCTCCTTATGAAGCTCTCTATGGAAAGAAATGAAGGACTCCAACTTCCTGGGGTGAAGTTGGGGAAAGAAAGCTATTAGGACCTGATCTCATTGATGAAATGGTAGAAAAGGTTAGATCTATTCAACAACACATTAGAGCAGCTCAGAGTCGACAGAAAAGTTATGCCGACAACCGAAGAAAAGACCCAGAGTTTGAAGTGGGTGATAAAGTGTTCTTACGAATATCTCCCTGGAAGAGGGTTATGAGATTTGGAAAGAAGGGGAAGTTGAGCCCTAGATATATCGGTCCTTTCGAAATACTGGATCGTGTTGGGAAGGTAGCTTACCGATTGGCGCTTCCACCGAATCTCTCTCAAGTTCACGATGTGTTCCATGTATCTCTCCTGAGAAAGTACATACCTGATCCTTCACATGTACTCAGCTCAGAAGTTGTACCGCTGGAGCAAGATCTTTCTTATGAAGAACAACCAATAGAGATTCTGGATCGTAGCAAAAAGTCCTACGAAACAAGACCACTCGATTGGTGAAAGTTTTATGGAGGAACCACCAATTAGAAGAAGCTACATGGGAACTTGAGGATATGATGAGGGAGGGGTATCCTCATCTGTTTGTTACAAAGTGACGAATTTTGAGGGCGAAATTCATTTTAAGGGGGGTAGAATGTAACACCCGAGACTTTTATGTTATATAAATCATCAAAGGAATATTTTTCTACACAACACTTGCTTGGCTTGCTTTACACGAAATCGCGACCTTCCTCGATAGCTTGCATCGTACGCAATACCGAGTTTCACTAAACAACGATATGCTATTAAAATATTATTAAAACTAGCCATTATGAATAGTAATAACCACTTTTTGAAATTTTATAAATCTTATTTTTCAAAATGGACTTCATTTTTGGATTCGGAATATCGAAATTAGCCTAGGGTAAAGTTTTCGTATTTTTCTGAAAACTTTCAATTTTTGATGAATAGTGAAACCACTAAGTGGTAGTTAAAAAACTGAATTTTTCATAAAGCTTAATTTAACTGCTTCTGTGAGTGGAATTTCAAAAATCCAAGAGACACGGTTGATGTCAGTAAGTCAAATGTGGTTCAATGAGATGAAAATAATTTTTTGGTGAATAGTAACTTTTTACTTTTTTTTACCACGGTAAAAAGTTAATAGGGTAATTAAGGGTAAATATGATATTATTATTATCCTACCACATGTCCTAATTCTATTAGATAAGTTTAATTCGACCAAAAACAAACTTAGGAATAAAATATGACCGTTTAGGCCCACTTGGATTAGATTCGGACATTTATTATTAATTTATTTAAAGAAGGGTTAAAATAGTTAAAATCAAAGTTTAATAAGTAAATAATTTTTAATATGGGGTTATAAATAAGATAAATTCGACTATAAATATTCATTAGAAAGATAAACATATTTCCTACATAATGGTATTTTATTTTTAATTTTTAGACATTAAATAATTTAATTTATTTATGACACAATGATGATGCAGTAATTATCTTATTAATGAAATATTGACATAAGTGATGTTATAAACACCACAATAAATTTAATTTGAGACTTTTTATGAATCCCACTAATTTTCTAGGTTAATATGACATGTTAGTATGGATTTAATTAACTTGGTTCGAACTAATAATTCTGTTATGATTTTCACAAAAATCAATTACTAAATAGTGTCAAAATTGACATAAAATAGTTTTTAAAACAAATATTATATTGGTAATTGTTATTTTATTCCTAAAAATCTAAGGTTCGACCAAATGACTTATATAAGGTTATATATATTAATAATAAACAACTTGGGGTTTTTTTGGCTGCTTATATTAAGTTTATTAACCTTATAGTATAAGAACACAAGAAGACATGGTAAAAGTAAAATTACTTAACTTAATGTTAAATCTAAATGATAAGGTTAAAATAGGAACCTAAACTTGTCTAAATTATATTGGATGAGATGATTTTGACCCATACCCACCTTAGCTTCGAAATATATCAATTTGGAGCTATTTAAAACCAAACGTGACTTTATAATAAAATAATAATTTTAGTTATTCCAAAGGTGCCCCTCTCCTCCCTTATAAAAGGACACCTCCTCCCCCTCTTCCTCACACCACTTTGAGCCTTCAAGCTCGGCCAAAACCTTCCACTTTCTCCTCTACACTTCCCTAGAGACATACTAGAGGTCCTGGTCTTCTTCAAAGACCAATTTTAGTTCCCTAAAAGAAGGTCTCAAAGAAGCACTTCAAAGAAGAGGTAATGTCCGTTACCGATTCTTTCATCTTTATTTCTTCTTCCACTTCTTCTTATTTGGTTGTTTCATTATCAAGTAATAACATCAGTATCACTCATATACTGATATGTTATTATAAGTATGAAACAACCCTATTTCACCATCTATCCATCCTACAGAAAAAGAAATCACCGCGCGTGCGTACGTACGGAATACCATCTTCACGCCGTGGTGTAATCTATTTTCCACCACCACCTTACTTGGATGGGTATAATGGTGTAAATAATGACTATATATGACTATTATAAATTTATATTGATTCTGAAATAGTATACATATGCTCCAATACAATTCCACGATCATAGGAATGATATCATCACTCGTGTGTACGTACGGAATACCGTCTCCATGATGTGATGCGACTCGTTCTACATGATCTTCATTTCATAATGATTATATAAATGAATTGAATGAATGAATATGATATATATTACACTAATACCATTATGGAAATGAGGTATCTATAACCTAAAGAAAAGAATAAGAATTTATTCGACAAAACACGCATAAGAACAAAAAGTTATAAACACCCGAATAACAAGTAGCGATGAAATATTACTACTAAGAAGCTAAGAATATGACCATATATGATATCATAAAAATAAGTATGATTCTGGAATAAGTCAATAACATTATTTAAATCATTATACAGGAGGTTCAGACACTTACAAAGCAAGTCGGACCTAAGGTAAGGGAAAATATCACAATCTCATTTTTATCTGAGGTTGTTTATACTTTGGTATTTACTGGGGTGTATTTTATCATCCACATCCATGTTTCTTCAATATGTAAAATTATTTACATCCACCTAAAATTGTTTAAATCCAATTTTACCCTTCGGTGAGTTTTTAGTAAAAGATATGAAAGGAATCTTTTGTCATTTTTAGTACGAGATACTTTTTGACTTTTCCGACAAAAGTATTAGAAGAATGTTTTTTTAACTTATACGGTATGAATGGATTTTTAAAACATTATTTCCAAGATGCTTCCTTTATAAGTTTTCAAGTTTATTTTTAATCAACTTGTTTTAGTTTAAAATTGTATGACATGTTAAGAATGGAAAAATGTTTTTAAGGTAGAAAGGATATTTTCTTCAAGAATGGAGTTCAAGTGTTTTATCAAAATTATTTTCCATCTAAGATAATATAGGGTTCTGTTTCAATCACTATTATTGCATTGATTTGATTGTGTTGTGATGGAATTATTTTTATGAATTCCTTTATCTTATATGAATTGTTTTATGATGTCATGTTGTTTAAGAATCCCATTTTTATTACATGGGTTATGCAATGATGTATGATTTATGATTTTGTGGCACACATAATAATGGTATCATTATGAGATGGGTGGGACCTATATCTCCCACCAATGCATTGGGTAAAGATTTTATATCTCATGAGATAGACCTGGCTGGAACGGTAGGTTATACCGGTTCAGTGAAGCAGGACTGAAACGAGGGTAACTCGGTTCATAAAGTGACTTTGTCCACTAAGATAGTCTTGGAAATGAGTCTTGACTAACAAGAAATGATTCTCTATGATTATGTGTGTATGCCACAATGTTTCATGTTTTAAGTTATGATTATTGTGATTACATTTCACTACCATGATTTATCCCATGTTATGAAATTATGATCTCTTTTGCGGGTTAAGATTTCCAAAAGTTATGTGCTTATGTATACGATGTGATTGATATTTATTTTGTTTACCCTTACTGAGCATTTGAGCTCATCCTTTTGTATGTTTTATTTCCCCAGGTTAGGAAGAAGGTTATTAAGTAGACTATGCCAAAAAGGGACTCTAGATATGATGAAATAAATCGGAGGCAAAGTAGATGCTTTATGAACCAGTTGTTTATGTTTCCCAGTTTCTAAAGACACTATACCTATACGGTCCTTTCGTGGTTTTGTTATATGTTGTAATAAGTATGCTTCAATTTTGAAGTATTAACAATGTATGTAAAGTAAGGGTCATTATAATGAGGACATCAATAACACACCAGTTATTTTATTGGCTTGGATTAGTTCCATAATATAAACATTACTTCATCATGAAATAGTAATGGTAATCCTAACAAAATTCAACCATATTCACTATAAACATCTTCCAACACTCTCATCATTCCATATGATGAATAATTATTTAATTAATGTGTATCCTAGAAGATTTTACACTATATGTTCTAAAAACATAGACTAAAATGATTATAAATATTTTTTATAATTATCCCACCCTTAAATGTTTTTGGAAACACTTTAATACTTCAATACTCGTCTTCAACCACCATCCTTTACTTATCACCTTAATACTTAGGATAGTATAATCAATGATTCACTTATCATTCATTCTATGATCATATGATATATACTCATTGTGAGAAGAAAGAGTTAAATAAAAACGTTATCAATAAAAAACTCTAAAAACATCATTCATTAACACCACATGTCACATAATGTAGCAAAGTTTCCTTATAATTCACTTATTTCGGTGATCATAAATTCAAATTTACAAAAAATTAAGATCCAACTAATTAAACATTCAAATACACTCCCCTAATTATCCTGAAATAAAATCATTCACTTATGAAAAATATTCAGAGTAACTTCTACATTATCTTTCCTTGATTATATCTCATATTCAATAATATGATACTATATATCTCCTTTATTGTTAATAAACTCAAAGAGTCCTTATTTTTAGTAAATAAGAAATAAATATTAACTCAATAAATCAAATCATGAGATATATCATATCATTACCTGAACCACTTATTGAAAATTACATGTCGAAAACAAATCATATAATAATAATGACCTTTGGGGTAGGGGTTATTTCTTTATACCATTAATGTGAATAGATATGGTTGATCTCTAAGAGTCAAGTGATTCTTCACAAAATTTTCTTTGGATATTTCCTTCATTCTTACATCCATAATTTTCTTTTGAGTATACACATACTAAAATGTCACCATACCTTTCTCAACATTCTCCTTGATAAAGTAATATTTTATCTTGATATGAATTATTATTGGATGATGAAGTATATTATTTATGATATTAATAGCACCTAATTTATCATACATTATTTCAATAGAATAATTCAATTTAACTCATATATATTCAAGATGCTTCTTCATCCACTAGTTTTGTGTCCAAGATTATGTAGACACTATGTATTCAACATAGGTAGTTATCAATGGGATATAATCATTATTCTTATTTAGATAACAAATACACAAGTTTATGTGATAAAATTCACCTCCCAATATTGACTACATATCACCAGTGAAACTACTCCAATCCACATATATATATATATATCCCAATAACACATATTATGAGGTTTCCCTACAAAAAATTATAAAATTAACCATGTCTTTGAAATATTGATGTATTCTTTTACCATTATAAATTAGTTACCATTGATAAAACAATGATACCTTTAATATTTACAAGTAAAAAACACTATGTTGATACTTGAAGCTATTATGTGTAATAGACCCTAGTTATTCTCCTATACTCTATCATGTCAGATTTCTTTCTGTTGTCATCTCTTGAAAACAATACTCATATAGAAATGTTGTGTAGTCATAGACAAGAAATACCCTATTATAAATTATATATAGTACCTTTGGTATATTTTTATTCATAAATAAATATTTCATTCCTTCCATATATCACCAAAAAACCAGGGCAAAAATTCAAAATACAAATCATTTCCATTTAAAACTCACTCCTCGTGAATTCAGTAAACTCTTTACACTAAGCCTAAATTGATCTTCCAAAAATTATGTCATAAATATATATAATCACTATCATTATTTGATCGTTATCCTTATTTATATAGAGATTATGGTCAACTCCACTACATTGGAAACCTAGTTTTCTCATCTATTGATCAATTATAGAATATAAATACCTTATTTATTGATTCATCCCATAACATTCCTTCTTCAACTATTACACATTTTTCTGGTCTTCTTGAATAATTAATCTGTCTAGATATTCACTATATACCTCTTATTTAAGGAAATCATTAATATAAACATATTTAAAATCCTTTTAAAAAACCAGATTTCATTTTTCACCAATATGGATTAGAATAAAAATATCATATAAAATAAAGTAATGGGATAAAACATTTCATTAATGTCAATCCCTTCAATTAGGGAGTAAACTATGTACCATAATCATGATTATTTTTGAATAATTTTTTTATATTTATTAAGATTATTACTAAAACCCCACTTGGTTCTGATAATATAATTATCCTCTTGTGTCATAAAAATATAAAATGTTTAATTAATTTGATCAAGATATACATTTATATCACTGATCAAACTCTAATATTTATTGACCTCATATACACTATTTAGACCTAATTGTTATAAGAGTGATGTTCGATATAAAGGCTTCATTATTACTATATTTAATAGAGATGACTGGTCATAAATAAGTTTCTACTCATTTATTTTATCACTCTTAATTGAATTTCATAAATTTTATAAACATACTTCAACCTCATTATTATTAGTGTCTTCATTTGAATTAGTACCAACCCCTTGTCCTTCCGATAATATATTGAATCTGTCCAATATTTCCTTTGTAATTTTCCTACTTATTTCTAAAATATAATTCCTCTAAACCATAGTGAAATCTTGTATATTAACAATATTCCTAATCCATTTATTGAAACACTATTCATTTATTTTTGAAGAGTATCTTAGAAAAAATTTCTTTATAGCAAAAATATAACAACATTTGATTGTTTTTTAGTAGAAATAATTTAATTTTGAAGATTCAATATATTTTTATTTCCATAGCATATCTTGTATAGATTCTTTTCCACACCCAGATCATATTATAATAAGAGTGATATTAATAATTTTTCCTTCCAAACATCACTAGTGGGTGTTTTTAATATGCATTTTTTGAGAAATTGTATTGATGATATAATACCTCTTCTCACCTATATAATTTTATTGAGAATTACTCACTATTAAAACTTAATGACTTATCTTTTTCATCTCAAGATAATATTATACTTAGTTATTGGTAAATTCTATGTCGTTGTAGGTATTAAATTTTAATATTTTTTATCCAAGAATATTTTTTCCATTATCTGATAATATGTTATATAATTAAATAGTTTATATTTATGTATTATCACTATTAACGGTTACATTCCACTAAAATCATTAATGAAAAGTTTATAGTAAATTTTTTCATCAATAACTCTTAGCGATGTCCACCTACTAACATGAATATGAAATAATTCAAGAAACCTCATTAACTTATTATTTTTATATTTTATGTCTTCTATACGATATTTCTATTTTATAATATATCACATGTGTGAGTATAATCATGTTTGAGTTCTGGAGTATCACATACCGATTCATGATTTTCCAATTCTTTCAAGAACAGTTAGCTCAGGTGGCCAATTTATTTATTCCACAACATGATTTTATCTTACTTGGACTGAAGGAACACATCTTATTCTCCATTAATAAAGTAGATATTCCTTTCATTGGGTTTTCTCTATATCAAAAATTTCACTATTCATTCCATTGATAGTACATGTTTTCTTGGTGTTGTTTGCTTCTTACATTGACTTATATAGTATTCTTACAATGTGTAAGTTGTGACCAAGGTCATCAATTAAAATTTCATTCGTTATCCTCATTTATTTTCCAAATTTTTTTATATAACCTACTTAATGATTTTAATCCATCATTTTTTAACTATATTAATCCTTCCTTGATTTATATTATACTCATGACGTGATTAATATTTCCAATTTTTTAGGAAGTATATCCACTATAAAGAATCTTCCATATGGATTCGTCTATTTATTTCAATGAAATAATTACCTTAACATCCTTATCAAACTTTTTCTTCTTATTCAATGATTTTTTTCTTCACACTCATTGGTCATTGATATGAATGTTCCTAATCTTGTTATGATGGGTCCTCCTTATCTTAAAAGGCTATGAATTTATTTTATCTGATCATATTTATTATTTAATTATTTAAATATTATATTCTTCTATGTTGACTATCCCTATATACATTCATTAAAATACAAGATTAGAAATACATGACTTTATTTCTATGTCATTCCCACTAGAAATAGTATCCATCAAAAATATATCGATAATATTGATATCATGTCATATTGATCAATTTCTCTTATGCATTAAAATAATAAATTTCTATGGAACATACATTTTGTGTAATACTCATATTTACACAATAATAAAATCTAATTTTTGGTATATTCTTTTATGTTTTTTAAATTACTTCTATGAAATTTGAGGTATTATCAAAATTAATCTTCCTCCTATGAGTGGGTGATTGTGAATTAGCATTAACCATGAATGATATTTCTTTATGATCAGGATATACCACACTTTTTCCTTCATGATAAGATCATTTTTGTTGTAGTAAATCCTTCATCTTCTTTATTATATATCAATTTCTCTCATTGAATTTTTCTATGTCCCACAAGATCTTTGATATGGATTTCATCTTGGCTGTTATATATCCTTCTTAATCCTCAATATTTTGGGTTACACCCCAAATATTCACTATAGAATCCAGTATGAAAACCATATTCTTAGAAAACATGAATTGAAAACATCTAGGAAAGCTTGAACTTAGAAGTCTATAATCACTAGATATATAGAAAATAATACATCACTTACACACTCAAAACCCTTTTCATTTAGTTTTTTATATAATTAAGAAAATCCCTTACATAAAAACTCATTCTCTCATCAAATTGAAAATTTTTTCCACTAAACTCTTCAAATGAAAAACCTAAAACATTCATGGATAAAGTATTATTACTCCTAATATATCATAAAATCGTTTATAGATATCTTATCAGTACCCTTGGGAAATGAAAAATAATAAAAAGGGGTGAGCTTAGATGCTCACTAAGTGGTAGCATGCTTTGAAATCTATCATGGAATAAATAAGGCACTAATAATATGGTAGGAATAAATAATAATTAAATCATATCATTTAAATAATAAGATAAGCATGAAATATATCCATTTATAACATAAAAATGTAAATAATCACATAGAAATAAATAATTGATTTTATATTAATGAAAATCATAATAATGGATATTTAATTCAAACATTCCTAGCCTCATTCCATGAAATTGTAAATAATTTAATCTATTATGGACACATAACAACACATTATAAATAAATCGTAAGGCATACACCAAATACCCAAAAAAATATCTCATAAGACCTACTGATACATCAAGGGGATGTATAATTTTGGGCCCCACACAATACTAAATATGTATAATTAATTCATTATATGAAAGGAATAACTAAAACATACAATACATAATTAACAACCCTTAGAAATCAATAAACATCTGTATTGAAATTACAGTATACAAAATGTCAACATTTTCCAAATAAATAAATCGAATAACATTCTTGGTAAACATTATTCAACCTATTTTATGTAATATAAGGTTTTCACATAATATAGTGTAATGGATATATAGTTAATAATAATTGAAATAATATAGAATATATCAATGTTTTTTTAAAACATGTATATGAAAAAATTTATAATTTTCATCATATAATAATTAACCCATGAGAAATAAATGGGTTTCATGAAGATAAATATATCATCATATATATGTGATCATCCAATTTACCTGAAATAATGAAAATATTTTATTTAAATACATTCCCAAGTCCTTTTAGGATTATAGTTTTAGGGAATTAGGGAAAACAATAACTAAAATAACTCATGTCTTTTATAACTAATGATAATTTTTATGCTATATAAAAAAATTCTTAGTCTTAAACATCTCCAATAAATTCTTTATATTAGATAACTTTCTATAAATATCTTACGTAACTTTAGGAAAAAAATTCCTAATATAGGGGTGATCTCGGATTCTTAGTTTGGGTAAACATAGGTGATAAAAATAAATTATCATAAGTGAAAATATGATGAGCATATAATTATAATCAGGATATGTAATAAATTTATTCCTAACAAGGCATAGGTAATAAATTATGACATAAGGAAAAAATCATTTATCAAAATAGTGTGGAAACATTATACAATAAACGTGATCCATGAGAGAATAACATCATGATACCTTAGAAATATTATACAATCATTAGTATAGGTAATATTACTTTAATGAGTCACACCAACAATTCCTATTCATCTGAGCAACCAATATGTACTTTTTCCTACATATCTTATAAGATATAAACCATAAACTGATGCATTGGAGGGATATATAAGAGCCCACCTATAATAATCCATACATATGTGATCCAAAATTCTAATTCATCATAATATCATAAATAACCCATGGAAATAAAATGGGTTTTTATCCCATTAAAATGAAATCCTATAAGGAAAACATTCTAATTTATATAAATAATCATAACATGATATACTTGCAGAAAATAAAGAGGTATCAAATAATATTCAGTAACATTATAGGTGAATATAATTCAACCAATGTAATAGATAATATGGTATTAAACAATATAGATAAAGGGTTTATGGTGAAGTCAATAGTTCTCCCAATCAATTAATGTGTGAAATCTAGCTGATCACCCTTTGACTAAAGAAATAAAAAATAGGTTATTATCATAGGAAAACCATTGGAAAAAGAATTATGGTTATACATTAATGATTATTAGGAAAGAAAAATGTAGTGATAGATAATTCTAAAATATGGGGAATTACATCTTCTATCTGGATAAAGAAGGTAGATGGTTACATTTTAAAAACATCATTGATCAAGCATAGGATATTTCAAAGTAAAAATCATTAGATAAAAAAATACTTTTAAATAGTTTGAGAAAAATAAATTTTGGTATAAGAAATATCATTTATCTTTTAAAATTGTTTTAAATGACATAGTTTTGTAAATCTAAGAGAAAAATAGTTTGTCTTTTAGAAACCATGAAAACATGGAGAAAAAGGTTCATATCAAATGATAAAGGTGTTTAAATGATGTGTTCCACAAAAAATGTTAAAAGATATCATATTCAACATATTAATAAAATGATGAAGTTATAGGTAACTTTAAAATTTTATTTTCAAAAAGGTGAAGTAAAAAAATATTGGAAAATATCTACCCATTAAAAATAAACTTAGATAAATTATTCCTTGAAAATCATAAATTATTTAAAAATAAATTTGGGGTAAATTTTATTTCAAATACCATTGCTTGAAAACATACATCATAAAAAGTGTATTAGTTTGTAATTTTTAGAAGCGATAAAAATAATTATTAAAATCATTAAAAATAATCCATATTATATTTCCTAAAAATAGAGGATAACATTATCTGTTAGGAAAATATTGACTTGAAACAAAGATCCAATTACGATATAGAGGTTTGTTCTTGATAATGTTATACTTTTATGTGAGAGAACAATCAAGTAGGAATTTTTTAATCAAAAAAAAAATTATCCCAATAAATTTATAATAGGACATCATGAAATATAATTTAATAATTATTGAAATTTATAACTGGTATGTATTTACAATATGAAAAATAAAAGACGGGCTATAATATAAACATGTCTCAATGAACTTAAATTTGGGAAAAATAACACCTTTCAACATGATAATCATTTAAATAAAAGTATATTGAATGATAGGGATAATTAAATATAACTTAAATTATCATGAATAATGTGTATTTAATGAAATAAAATCTCAATTAGGAATCATTTACACCACTTAAAATAAATTAGGTTCATAATAAAAACATCACTTAAAGAGAGTAATTTGAGATGAAAAACCGCAAACCTTGTATTCCCAGTTAATCGACTATTTTCTAACCTCATATATAATGAATTTAATTATCATAATCACTTATATAAAAAACATGATATAATTATACTACCATTTTCTATTAATTTTACAACCATATATTATAAATATATTAACTAATTTTAGTTTTTTTTCATCATTGGGTGTTAGAACCTTCAATTATTTGTTTTGTAAAAAAACATCATGAATATGGGATATATTATTAATAAATGGTTTAAAGATCAAAATTTTGATATAATTAAATATTTAATAATAAATTTTTCATTTATTACTTAATTATCATTTTCATTAGGTGGAATTCACAAATATGAATTCTGAAAATGGAAATCACAATGAACTAGTTTTCAACATGTTTAACGATCAAAAGCTGATATACTAATAAATATTTTAAATATTAATAACAGCATTCCAAAAAAATAAGAACATCATAAATATTTCATTATTAAATGATATTATATTTATATTATTTCTCCTATTAATTTATGACATGGTCATTATAACATTGTTTATATAGGTAGCTAATTGACCCAAAAAGTAACATGTTATAATGATTTAATGAGTAAGGTAGTGTAATTAGATAATTATAATGTGACATATAAATAATCTTAAAATTTTCAAAAGAATAATACATCATCATTAAATACATCCAAGTATCTAATAACAATTATTAGTTAAGAAAAATGGAATTTATTATTCATAGAGGTGGTAGTCCACCATATGCACGATTTACGGTCTCATTTCTAAATGAATGCATGGAATGATGGTATATGAAAAATGATAATTAAAGAATTTTATTCTTAAAATTTTAAAAATACTTATTCAACAATTATATAATTTATACCATTCTATAGAGTAGGTGAATAAAAAATAACATCATCACTTTGGGGAGGTAGTAGTCCGCACATATGCCTTATTGATGTTTTGGTCTCTCTTTGTGGATAGAACAAGTTAATTATTGTTGTTAAATTAATATAATGAAATTTTGATATACAAATTATATTTCTTTAAATATATTAATTATTTTAGATATGATTTTAAAGGACTATGGTAAAATAAAAGAGTTAGTAAAAGTAATAATCATGTTGAAAGCTTCAGTTTTCTCTTGGAAAAGCCTTTTGAATAAAGGCATTAAGAAAAATAAAGGAGAAAAAATATTATATAAGTGGGATAAGGTTATAGTATGATTAATGTTTCATATTTTAAAAATAAAATTTTAAGGATAGGTTAATCTTTAAGTGGTGTTAGTGTTACCCTTTTATATGTGAAGAGAGGGGTAGTATTTTAAGTAACCATTACATTTTCTTTGATATAATGTTATTATTAAATGTTCCAAGGATATAAAAATAAAAAAGTGTATGGGATGTGTTTTTTGGTATATATTACACTAATAAAATCATTTTTTATATAAATTAGATTTGTTTTTCTTTTTTTTAACTTTTTATCTTTTACCATAGTTTATTTTTAGCTTGTTAATTAATTTTTAATCTATGTAATTATTATTATGGACCAAAATTTGAATTAAAATTATTAAAAAAAAATTGAACCATATGATTTAAAAATTTGAAATAATTTTATCCAATTATGTTATTAAATTTTTTAAATTTTAATTTTAAAAAAATACACTTAATCACAAGAGACGGTTTTAAGAAAAATAATGTTTTCAACATTAAATTTATATATAATCTAAATTATTATTTTCATAATTTTAAGGAAATTTATCGATTTAATATAAATCAAATAAGATGTATGGTTATTTAAATTCAACCTAAAATCTAATCTCACCTTGAAACTTGTTGATTCAATGAAAATATAAAATAATAGTTTTCATTAATGTAATATTTGAATTTAGTCTTAAAAATATTGGACATAGGTTTTCTAAGTTAAAATTATTTTTCAAAATATATAATTTTATTAAATCATTCAATATTTTACCATTTAAAATGTTTTTTAATATTCAATATCATAATTATATATTCATAAATATTATATGTTTATTAAAAATACTATTTTTCAAATAACTAATCAATTAATAAAAATCTCAAAAGTTCATACTAAGTAAATTTTGATACAATGAATTAAAAAAGTTGTGTTAATTTTATTAATTTAAAATTATAAATTTCCTATAAATTTGTAAGAAACATTAAAATAATTTTTTGAAAATTTTATTTTTTGGTATAGTGTTAATGGATTCTAATTTTCTATCAAGACATATCTACTGGATAGAAAATAAACTATTCAAATATAAAATTGATATAAGTTTATTTTAATATAGAAATGCATAACTCATAACAAAAGGTATTAATATTAATGTGTATTTTATATTTTAATGATCAATCAATTGTATAGATGACAATTACATGTTGTTATCATAATAATTTCTATTGGAAAAACTCATTATAACCTCCATATAACATCTAAGTGTAAGAACATTGATAGTGGTAGTCACAGGTGGTGATTTATCTATCATGGATTTCATAGAGAGGTATAATATTTACCTTTCCCCATAAATGATTTCTCTCAATATATATCTATCTGAGTTCATATTAGGATTAGTCTAGGGTAAACCCCATAAATTCCACCTCTTTACAATGAAAATGGGCTTTGTAAGGAATACTGATGCTACATTATTCCATATTCCCTATTATTAAAATTGATTTTTTAATTTGGTTACTCAAATTTATACTCTCTAATATAATGAATATGTTTACAAAAATCATATTTTAGTTATTTTTATTTAAAATTATAAGGGTTTTTTATACTTTAATTTTTTGTATGTCATGATCAATGAATTATATTATTGAATTAAAGGTAATTATATTCCAAAATCTTAGTTTGTTATAATTTATAGTAAACATAATCATTCGTAATCAAAAAGAAATAAGTTTGATGGTATCATGAAAGAATATCCCTGATGAATGATAATAAATTTTAAAGGATGATGGTATGTATGTAAAACATCTATATAATAACATTAGATATTTTCATTGAGGGACAATTGGAAATATCCTTTTCTTTTCATAAATTTTATTTTTAAAGGAAAAACAAAAAAAATAATAGAAATCTAAATTACATTTGAAAACCATGAAAATTTTAAAATAAATATTCATTATGAAATACAGTTATTAGATAAAGGAAATACAGTCATGTGGATAACATTTAAAAATATATTATTTTACACTTTTATAAAGAAAGTTTAAAAATTACATGTATAGAATATTACAAAAAGGTTAATTTAAAAAAATTTAAATAATTTCAAATAAAATAGAAAATAACATTAAAAAACTATTTGATTTTATAAAATAACATATACACAACAATATAAATAATATCATTATATATAAAAAATATTACTAAATAAAAGAAGAGACATGGTCGGATTCCACGTACAGGAAACCTTTCAGTTAAATTGTGAAACAAAGGGAAAGTGAAATTTTAAGAATAAATATAACCATATAAACAACCATATAATAATAAAATATATTTATTTAACAGATAAAGAGTATAAAATTACCTATATTATGAATTTATTCATAAACAATCATTAATTCAAAGTGAGATTGAAAAATAATCCATTGTTGCTTTTATAACATTCAGATCAAAACCCCAGGATTGGGAGAACTAAAAATAAAACATTAAATACAATTTATAAATATATAATCATTACATAATAAGTTAAATTGGTATTATATACACTATATAAATGGAAATAGGTCTATAATTTGGAACATGTCTCAAATAAAGAAATTTGAGAGAGAACCCTTATAGATTTGGTATAATCTTAATAAAAAACATAAGAAAAGTGTTAGAAATAAAAAATTAAATAACCTGAATAGAAATTTATGTCTATAAAAAATCATTGGGGTATTAAGAACACCATGTTATTGAATAATAGGTTCATAATTTGAAATGTGTCTCATGAAATATAAAATGAGACAAAGAATCATTACCTTATATTCCTTCTTAGTTGAATGTGCTCTAAAATCCTATACAATAAAATTAGGCTTATTAATATTTTATTTTAGAACCTTATTAATATTTATTGTATTTCCTATTAATCTTTTATATATATTTATTACATAGATATTAAATATTTTAATTAATACTGATTATCAGTTGTTAATAGTTTCATCCATCTTTTGTTTATTTTTCTATAATAGTTTTAGTTTTCATTTAATGGGCATGAGTTCATAATATCTAGAATAGTCAAGTTACTATAGTAGAAGTTCCATAATGAGTTATTAAGTTCTATTTTAATTCTATGGGATCTTCAGGAATAGTTCTCCAATATGAAATCCATAACCTTCTAGTTTAAGTAATTTGTAATTGATAAAAGTTTGTATATTAAATAATTTGTTTTATATTAATATTAATATTATGGAAAAAAATTAATTACTTATTAATATCATTATGTTAACATTAATGAAATTTTAATAACAATCCATGATATAAATTTAGAGCATCTTTCATGTAGGTGGGTAAATATACCCAAAAAAGAGTATGAAATATTCAATGAATGAGTATCATTATGAAGTTGTTTCATTACAATATCATCAATAAAAATGTTTATTGGAATTATTTAGATTATTTAAAATAGATAAATCATAATTTTTAGGATTTTTGTGAGTAAGATAAATGAAAATAATTATAGTAAGTCATTACATCTAAATAATGAATCATATCTTATTCTGGAAGCCTTTATTGGTTTTTATAGAAATTAGGGAATTTCCTCAAGACCAAAAGGTAACCAAGGTATGGGAGGCATATCAAGTAAGAAATATGGTAGATTATATGTATTAATTATAATTTTATGTGTCTATTAGAAAGGGTTGTGGAGGAGTCCTTCAACAATTTAGGGGGGTGGTCATTTTTTAAATACTAATTTATTCATATAAAAATAATTTCACAATCAATAAAATTGGATCCAAAATTGGTAATTAATGAGGATAATGTAAATTAAGGTCAATAATAACCTCATCCACCCATTTAGATATAATTTTGTTGATATTTTATTATCTTACCTTTCAATTTGACTCTTAAACCTCATTTTAGGCTTTACCGTGGTAACTAACTTTTACCCTAGTAACATATTTTTATGAATAAATATGAAATTTATCATATTGACTAATTTAAAAATAATAATTCCAATTTTAAAGTAAATTTTTTGGATTAAATTTATAAAATTGATAAAAATTAATTTCAATATATACACGTATAATGAAATGAAACCCATTTTGAAAAAATGTATTATTAATCATAAAAACAAATTTATACTTATATAAGCTAGATATTATGATTAGTATTGATTCTCAAGAAATTTATTAGTTTATGATTAAAAAAATTCAATAGACTAAATATAGTTTTTTGTTAGAATAAAATATAAAATAGGTTCTAAAATATCAAACAATGGTTTGTAAATTCAACATATTAATTTTTAAATGAATTATTTTACACTTCAAATAAATAATCGATTGATTAAAATGTTTCATGAATTTTCAACTCATGAGTATATCATGATGATTTCATTAAATTTACATTATTTGTAAAAAATTATTTTTACTATTCACTCAAAAATAAACCTTTAAAAGGAAATCCAAAAAATAATCCTAAGCTAATTTTGGAATGATAATACCAAAATTTGACTCCATTTTATCGAATTAATATTATAAAATTCTAAAATTTCACATTAAAATAAAATCATAGAGTACATTGAAAAATTATTTATTCATAATATAAACAACTTCTTCTTTGAATGAAAAGTTGAATTCTTATATCATACCTTAATAAAATAATTTATAATATTATTAAAATAATAAATATCAATATGATTTTATATATTTAATGTGAATATCCAATTATAACATATAATATAATTAAATAATTATTTATAAATAACAAAATAATAAATTGTGTTAAGTAATGTTATTTAACCGATATGTAAAACATTACCTTATAAGATGAAGTAAATATAATAAATTTAAATGTATAATGTGTATATAATTGATTATATAACATCCTTTTGGATATGATATAATCCTATTTACATGTTTAATGTAAATATATCAATTAATTACCATAAATTTTAATAAACTAGAAAATTTATAGGTTATTAAAAATAACTAGGTTATCACATATTTCCTCATATTAATAAATTCTTTTTTAGGAACATTATATTACTTTTTTCCGTTTCATTCACCATATTGGTCAACCCAAAAATGATCCCAGATTGATCCTCCATGTTTATCCGGATCTCAATAACTTTCTGTAGTTTTTTCAGGTTCTAATATTTAAGATTTTCAATATTATCAGTAAACATATATTTCCCCTCTTATAATAATTTCATACACATATAAGGATCACATAACACAACATTAAATTTATTATTTTTATCTCCCCAAGTATATATTTCTTCAAGATTGGCCTATAACTCCACCTTGAGGTCTATAAATCTCCTAAATCCATCTTCTACTTCATCACTTATCTCTAAAATTTTATTTTTTATATATTATCCTTAAAGACTTCCTCTTTGAATTCTTTTTATTAATGAAAAACTTTAAATTCTATTTATTCTAAGATATTATCTTGTTGTGAAAGTTTTTTCTTCTTATTAAAGAAATTCCAATAAGCTATCCTTTTTCCCTTTCATATATCTTGATGATTTATTCATGTGTATATAACTATAATATTTGAATAATAACGTCATAAAATACTTAGTAGAAACATTCATACACTTTACACATGAAAAAATAAAGTTTAATCTTCTCTATGAACTTTCCTTTACCTATTTTATGATTTTTGGAAAGAAATGATAGCATCGCATCAACCTCGTTTTATGTGGGATCATCCATCAATAATAGATTATTCATTTCTATAAATTAAAAATCATGAGATTTTTCATTTTCCACTGAATTTCCCACCTTATCCCTCATATCATATGAAAAAAAGAAAACTTTTAATTCTATCTAATGAAACATACTTTGGTTAATTTCCTTAATGTAGCATCCCAGACATTTAATGTATTGTATAACCCTTTTAAATTTAGTTTAATCCTTTTTTATTCCGTATGAATGTTCCATATGTTTTATAGATGTTTTTGAAAGCATTTGAGGCTATTTTGGAGCCTAGAGCTCCAATTTTTGGATGAAACAGCTAGGATTCATGATTAGTAGAAACCATGTAGCCCAGTCTCTATGGTTAAAATAATTGTGTGGGGGTGTCGCAGGTCTCCTCATAGAAGAGCATGTGGTTTGTCCATAGTTTATATAACCATTAAATGCATCTTGTGTGGGGTGTGTTCCCTAAAAAAATGGGTACACACAGGTAGAGCACCGTTGGAAAAACCATGTTCCCCCAACCGTGAGGTCCTGTTTCTTTAGACAGTAGCTCGTTCATGGTTAGTGCATAGTTTGGAAAGATGTATGTATAGACCGTACACCTCTTTAAATTTGGAAAAAATACCATTTTCCCTCGTTATATTTTACTCATCACTAACTTTTTACTTCTATAGCAGAAAACCCCCACCACAGGTTAAGATATCTCTCATGCCTAACATAGTCTTTGGGATTACTTCTTTGTTCGATGTTCGATCAAACCACTAATTGTCTCATTGGATCCCTCTCAATAATATATCCACTATATTTCCTTCTTTACCTCATTTAACTCACCATATACTGTGTTATTTTAGTGCTAGATCATATTCCTTATGTTCAGGTCATTTGTCTATTTTGATGACTTCTCATGTTCTAGCTTGATTTAAGGGCCAATACTAGATGAAGAGAGTACTATATTCCAATGTTAGTTGTTATAGTTATTTTTCTTAAAGTCTCAATTAATTTTTATCATGTGTTGTAGTTTCATGAACCAAACTCCTCTGGTGTCACCTCCACAAGGTATGTTTAATTAAATCTAATGACTTTTTAATCTTTACACAATCTTAGTTAATGGTCACTAAACATCATTGGTTGATCACCTTAACATGGGCCATCCCAATGTGTGTTTCCTTCTTTAAAGGATTAAAGCCACATGTTTTGGATGAAACTAAACCACAGGTTCAGGTGTGTGTTTTCCTTTGTAATAAATAATTCTAAAATGTGAAATTATCTACGGAAGTGAGTGGAAATGTCGTAGGACCTTCTACTTATGTTATATCTTGAATTACTTAGACAAAAATGAATTTTCCAACTTTATTAAAGAATTGTTTTTATAATACCTTTTTGAAATAATATGAATTCTTGATAGATAAACCATACCATCATATAATTTCCATGAAAAAACAAAGGTCTAGATTCAAGGACGCCTCAGATAGGCTCATCCTGATTTATAATTAAGACTTGTATCGATTTTAAATACACTAGAAAAGATACTTGGATTAATTATAGAATTTTTTAGATAGGATCACCAGGTGTATTACTTAACTACCCTTGAGTGATACCAGTTCCCTAGAACACTAACCATGGATTAGCTCGGTGTAATTATTACTATAACATACCATGAGGGATACTAGATTTAAAATATGAGATATCTAGGAAAGTCTCAAAGGTTTATTCATTAAACCATGATGAGAGTGATACTTGGGATTCCCTTTACATATCTCCTTGGACATACTATTACTGTGATGGGTATTTCTAGAGCTCTTGGATTAATACTCGAGATTCCTTTTACAAATCACCTTGGATGGAATCAGGATGCCATTTATTAAATTATAAGGATTTATTTATACCAAATCCTAATAGTTATTAACTAATCCCTAATTATGTGTCTACCAAGACAAACAACCTTTTTGGGTTCATTAAATTCTAGATACTTGTTTTATGATGACCCTTTATTAAATTAATATCATATCTGTACAATTGAATTAGGTTTAGAGATAATAAGCTTAGGCCAAAGTAGGTAGTGTCAGTCAGGTATCCCATGAGGAACATGGTCTAATGTATTTAATTATTTATTTCCTTGAAATTATTATATAACTACACAATTCTAATTTTATATGCACAGACCGGATTGTTATAGTAACAATTGGTGGTGGCCTACTAAGTTGATCTCACACCATTTTTAGGCCACCTATGGTACCTGAACAGAGATCATGTATAAAGGTATAGAGAATGGGAAGCACCCATATTATGATGCTTGATTGTTGTTATTAGGATGGTGTGTGGGAATAGAGGATCTATCCTATGCTTATGATTCTATTGGAGGTAGCTTTTGGCCTTTTTTCCATTTGTTAGAATGTAGTATGTTCCTTTTCCATATATCTTATGTCCTTCCCTTTTTTATAGCACCATCAAATGATCATAATTTTTTTATATGGAAATGATTTTGTTTCCATATTTTTATTTATCTAGATGAGTTATTATTCCAATGATGTTTGATAAATACTTATTCCTCTTTTTCTGTTCCTTACATACTTTTGTTTTACATTCTAATTAAGAGGGAATGTTCCCCCTATGGACACACCCAAGGCCATTGCTACTAGTCAACATCCTATAGCATATAGGGAGAAATACATGAGGTCATGTGGCCAACTAGATTAGGGTACCACATATTGGATTTCATATCAGGATTCTAGAAAGTGGTATCAGATATTATTTTTCCTTTTGTATAACAATTTAGGAATTAGTCAGGGGACTAGGAATGTGTTGGAATTTGGAAATGAGACTATGCCTAGGAGTAGCTAATCCACGTATAGGGGAAACCCAAATTACATGGGATGTAATGTATCTATTTTGGTTTATGCCAATAATAGTTTTACTGATTTCACCGTTGGGGACTCACATGCTTCGTGATGTTATTATTTCTATTGTTATTACTATAGACTTCATTTTCCTTAGCATGGTACAACAAGGAGAAATAATCTCATGAATCATATTTGGAACTTGTGGATTCTCATTTCATACATTATGCTAGGCCATATCTATATTATTGCATGCATTATTTGTATTTAATGTGATTATTTTGAGTGACTTGATTATTATATATGGAAATATGCTAACATTTTTTGTAGGGAAAACCTAATTTGATTAATTTAAGTGTTTTCATCAATCTAAATGTTTTTTCCTAAATATTTTTATGATTTCACCTTAATTAACCAATTATACCATGTTTGATCCACAAACCACTGGTTTTATGTTTTGAACTATTAGTTGATTAGAATGTTTGAATGCCAATTGTAATTTATGAAGCATGTAAATCTATAAAATAGTAATGGTATTTAATTAAATAAAATCAATATACATGAAATGTTACATCCTGATACCATATGAAAATGTCCGGTCATAGTTACTTGATGCACCAATTGATAATTTTAAAGAGTATGGGCCTTTATAAATTAAGAATGGTGAAACTTATAACTATATTTTGATATCCATATGCATATAAATAATAATTATCTTAAATAAAGTTATATTTTATAATGAAATGGTTGTCACAAATGTTGATTGCAAAGTAAAGTGTGATTTCCTCTATACATTGAAATTGACACTCCATATAGTGGATCCTCTATGGTGTTATGTGATACCATCACCCTGAACTGGCCTTACTAGTGGGTAGAAAAAATTGTCTCATATGATCCAATTTGATCTTCCTTATCACTTAGACCTAGAATTGGGAGTACGCTGAGATGTGTGACTTGTTTGTATAAAGGATTTGTACCTATCATTTTTCATTATCATTGATCATATCTTTTGTTAAATTGTATCTGGGGAGTGAATTTGGAAATTTTAGAGATATGTTTCCACAACTTCATTGAGTTATAACCTGGGAGGGTGGAGACAACCATTCTCTGGATGTGGTGGGATCTGCACCACTAGTATTACATCTTATAGTGCCACCTGAGGTAACTCTTGTTCTTCATCCAATGGGAGTTGATGATCAGTTTTGAGAAATATTTTTTTCTTCATGTAGTATTTATAGGGATCTCCAGAACATTCCCATACTTCCAGTTGAGTTGATGTGGTAATTTTAGCATCAGGAACCCCCAACCATTTTGGGGGATGTCGTACCCCTGGATGAAAAATCATGGATAGATTCTATTCTATTGGCCTTTGATCAAATGTAGAATCCTCCCAAGTGGAGGGTCAAGCTCTGAAATTAATTGATTCATGAATCTATATAGTATTCGTGGGATGTCATCTCTCAGACAGATTGTTATTAGGGTATGGTCAGGGTGGAATTCTAAACAGCCTTCTGTGACTACTTCTTTCTGCAGATGTTGACAATGGACCGCCCTATAGAGTTTATTCTCCTACTATAGGATGTTATGTTTGTGATAGAGTATTTAGATCATTTCCCCAAGTTGCAATATTTTTCACTGACACTAATGAGTGAAAATTTAAAAACTATGAGAAGGTTTGGGGATGGTCCTGTATATTCCATCATATCATAGGTGAACATTTTTCAGTTTACCATCATTTTGGATACTGTGAACCCATATTCACTAAGTGGATCATTGTGGAAGATGTTAGTGTGGTTTAGGGTTGTTCAGGTTCAAGATAGGGAGACGATTCTTCAAGGTTAAGGAAACTCCATTCCAAGGGTTCATGAGGGGGAAGTTCCTACTAGATTACATACACCAATAGCTTGGTGGTGTGTAACTAGTGTGGTAGGATAGGACACAAGAAACCCTAGTGTATGAGGAACCCAATTGAGTGCTAATATTGTAGAAGAATGTTTCGATAATAGGGGTCTCATAAATATTCCCCCTGGTACCTAATGAAAAGAGATATTTACTGACACCACATTTGGGTGTAGGTTTTGTGTATTCTGTTTAGGCTATGAAATAGTCCACTACTGGACTATCAGGATGAAAAGGTGGTCATGGAATAGGTAGTCAGACCTCATAGGTTCCACACCAGTAGGGTAGACCTACCAAGTTTAGTCATGTTACATCTTAGGGTTGTGGATCTGGCCATATATATACCATGAAGCATACTTCTAAGGAGAAGCATCCTGGTCCTTCTATAGTATGAGTTACTGTTCTTTTATCATCTTCATTTGTTTTTCCCTATTTGATATAGATACTTCATACTCTTTAATATCTACAAAAATTATGGAAATTTTGAGCTTAGAAAGTGAGTACTTATATGGATTAATTATTCTCAACATAAATTTAGGGGTTAGATAAAAGAATATACACCAATGTAAGGATTTCCCTCTTGAGGTGGGTGGATAGCTATTCCTATAGAATCAATTTTCCCTTGAGATGACATGCTTTGATGTTGTGCTCAGAATGGACTGGATAATGTCTTATGATTCCCATGTTTATTACTATAACCATAGATTTTTATTTACATCACCTGAGGGTAGTGCTTATTATCATATGTGAGAATAGAATGTCCAAGAGATTTGAGCTAGACTCAATCATTGTCGGCTAGGTGGAGTGACTACCCAGATGGATAACCTCTTTATGAGTGATCAGGGATCACAATATATGGAATTTCATCTTATAGTTGATCCTTTTAGGGATGCCTTATCTGATGAATTCTCAAGTTTAACTCCTATAAGAGATGTGGATATCACTATTTATCTATTTCTATGTGTGGAACCAATGTCTATTCCTCCGAAAAGGATGTCACCCACATAGCTCTATAAACTCCAAAATTAGTTGGATGACTTTGAAGATAAGAGTTTTATATGACCTTGTGCTTCATTGTGGGGTTCACCTATCCTTTTTAAAAAAGTTATATGGTAACCTTAGATTTTATGTCAATTACCTGGTTATGTCATTCGGCCTCAAAAAAATTCCAACAGTTTTCACTACCTTAATGAATTAGGTTTTTCACCTATTTTTGGATTCATTCATGGTAGTATTAATTGATGAAATCTTTGTTTATTATCATATTCAATACATCCATTCCAAACACCTTAAGATCATGTTTAACACAGTGAGATAAAACCATATGTATACTAATCTCATCAAAATCTTCATTTTGATTTATAAGGTTCACTTCATGGGTCACATCATTTCAAAAGAAGCGGTATTTTTTTACCAAGAGAAGGTGAGCTCCATATTTTCCTAGGAGAATCCTAAAAATTTATTTTACATAAATGGTTTCTTTAGGCTAGCTAGTCATTACATGTTTTTTTATTCTGGCCTTATCACACCTAGTAGTGCCTCTTACAGGATTGACTATAAATGGTGTGAAGTTATTCTAGTTCGAAGCTTATGAGACATCCTTTTATGATTTTTAGGTGATTAAAACTTTAGTTTCAATATTTATTTTTCCAAGGCTAGTTAGAATCTATAAAATATATTTTTATTCTTCAGGAATGGGGCTAGGAGTAGTTTTTATGTCGGGAGATATGGTTATAGAATATGGGTCCCTCTAGTTGAGACCTCGCGATTGGAAGTACCCTATGCACAACCTCGATCTAGAATTCATGGTTCATGCTACACATTTTTTGAGGCATTATGTGTTTTGGGAATGGTTCATCATTTACATATACCATATTAGTCTCAAATACATTTCTGCACAACATTTATTGAATCTCAATAAGTGCAGGTGGGTAGAGTATCTATAGTCATTTGACTATGATCTCTCCTATAAAACTAGAAAAATGGAATGTAGTAGCCAGTTCCCTATGCAAGAAGACTTAGACAAAAGACACCTATGTGGATAGTAGTGTGTGGTCGTTTATGGCCCTGTTTTTTGAGATGCACCTGAAGGCTCAGGAATATCATGGGAATCTTATTTTGTCAGCTTTGGTAGTGACATTCTATCTTATGGAATGGGTGTGGATGAGACAGCTTTCGGATCTCTTGATCTTAGTCCTAAGAGAGATTGAAATAGTTAAGTTCCCACTACCTAGTTGGGTTATCAGTGAGGATGATATTCTACACATCTATGGACATATCTAGGTTCCTTCATTCATATGATAAGAATTTAGGCAGGAATCTCATGCCCCTATTTGGGCATTTCACCATGTGCTTACCAATATGTATTGAGATATATGTTGTTGTTACTAGTGGTCAAGAATGAAGAGGAAGATTATAGGTTTTATCACTTAGTTCTCCACTTATCAGTAGGTGAAGGCCAAGCACCAGTGGCCTGTGAGACTTCTACAACTTCTATTCATTCATGAGTAGAAATGGGATGATGTCACTATGGAAATTGTGACAGTTTTTTTTCGAGATCCCCTTGGGGAAGTAATTTTGTATGGGGATCGTTGTCATTTTTAGGTCCTAAATGGTCCTAGATACCCTGAGAGGATGGATAATTAGGGTATGGATATTCTTTTCAAAATTCTTCCTGCCCCACTGGATCTTGACCTCTTTAATATAAGGGTCACATTGTTTTCTATTTAGTGTTTATATTACTCTTATCATTTACAACATTATCTGATGATTATGAATAGAAAGTAAATAAGGAATGAAAACACAAGGACACAAAAAATTTTACTTATTTCAACCTCATTAGGCTACATCCAATGAGCATACAAGCATAAATGTGATGATGTACCAAATATACTAAGGTTCAATACCTGTATATGGTTTTTTCTAAATCACATATATTACTATTCTCATGGCATTTAGAAATTTTAGGGATAGATCACTTCTTCCCAAGGGTCACTCCCTCAATATTTACTTTTATTGATCACTACTGGTGGAAAGGATCACCATCTTCCTCTTCCTTTTTCTCACTACTCTAGAAAGGATTCAGGCATAGTTTGTAGACATGTAGGTCCCTTAGTTATCAATAATTAATGCATCCTCGATTTTAGGTGGATTCATTATTGAGGTTCCACTTTCATCCACTTAATGAATATCAACATACCATATATCTACTGGGAAATCCCATTTTAATAATTTTATGATGCTCACTACCTTTGTGAAGCTCGCCCAGACTTGGTGAAACTTCCCAATTCTTCAAAATTATACACTTCCTTCACAAACCCCATGAATTTCGTGAATCTCACCTCCTTCATTAAGCTTAACCATCATTCATAATACAACCACCTTTCACGAAGCTCCCAAACATTCATGAAGATCACTTAGCCTTCATGAAACTCACAACATTTGGTCTGCTTTTTATTGCCTTCACAAACATCAATACGTTCACGATGTATACAACTTAAAGGTATATTTTATATCCTTTTCGAAATCCCATTCTTCATGAACATTTTTACAAGAACATCCTTCACAAATCACCTTTTCAAATTCATATCCTTAGAATATTCGTTAGGTCGTGATCTATTTTTTGAGGGGTGTAGAGGCCTATTTTTAGTCTTTCACACCCATTCTAGAAGCTTCCATCCATGTCATCACCTTTTCTTGAATCTCTACAATCTCATTCATAAAGCTCCCTATTTTAAAACTCACTAGGAAAATTTACCTATTTTGGAAGATACTCATGGTCATAGAGATTAACTGTTAACCCTTTGTGCATTCATCATTCTCTAATTCTCATGGTTTTAGAAACTTACCATTAACCCTTCACACATTCACGGTGCTCATTCATTATTATCCACACCTTAGTGAAACATCATTCATAAAACCTGGTATTCAAAAAACTCACGCCTTTGCAATATTTTTATGAGGCTTTCATGAAAATCAAATGACCAAGAAGATGGATCAATACTACAAATTTTTTACCCCAATAATTTGGTAATCATTAAGAAATTGAACCACCTTGTATATGTAATTTTTTTGTATGGCCTCTAGAGTATTCATTCCTTTCCCTTGGAAATTTTTCAACATACGTTCTCAAAAATATATCTAGAACTCCACAAAAAACATTGGAATACTTATTTGTTAAAAAAAATCAACCAAAAAAATCACTTCAAGGTTACATTGAGTGCTTTTTCCCAAAAAAAATGTTGACCAAGGTTTCACACTTCCTACCCATCTAGGACACCTTCTTGGTTGATGAGCTCAAAAGTATTTATATTCAGGATATTTTATTTATTTGTGGTATTTTTTTATCTATCATATCAGATAAAGACACTTGGTTAACATCATGGTTTTGGCGAGGGTTGCAGAAATAATAAGGTTCATAGGTTCTCTTGAGTACAGCATATCACGCCCAAAATTATAGGCAGTCTGAGCATATGATACTGGTGTTAAATGACATTCTCAAGGAATGCACACTTGATTTTAGAGGTTCCTGGGAGAAAAATGTACCTCTCATTGATTTTTCCTAAAATAATAGCTTCCATGAAACATTTTAGATGTCTCCCTATGAGTTCTTTCTTTGTTTCGTTCTCCTCAGTGTTGGTTAGTGGTAGGTGAGGAAAAATGACTAGGTCCTCATATCATTCAGTATACTTTTGAGTAGATAAATCTAATCTAAAATCACATGGCTATATTTAATTCTAGGAGTAATTCTTACACTAATATTCAACATCCACCATTACAGTTTGAGGTAGGACATCAGGTCTTTCTTTGAGATTCTCCAAGATTTGGTCATAGATGGATTGAGAGGCAGGGTAAGTTATCACATTGTTACATCAGGCCTTTTGAGATCATGGAGTGATTCAGGTTGATATACTATTAGTTGAATTTACCTTATAGGTATAAATATGTTCATGTAATCTTCCATGTATCATATCTTTTTCATTATCAATATGACTCATCACATTCATTTGATCCTGAGGATATCAAGCTAGAAGTTGATGCATCCTTTGAGGACCATCAGATAGGTATCATCAACCGGAGTGTTAAGGATCCTCAAGGATGGTAAATCACTATGGTAGGGGTTATATGGTATAAACACCATGTATAAGATGAGACATAGAAGAGAGAGTTTGATGTATGTGCTCAGTGGTTAGAAATTTTCTCAGACGATGCTTTGTCACCCTCAGAGGGGAACCTCGAAGACGAGTTGTTTTAAGGAAGGTAGGATATAACGTTATAGAATTTAAATTGATTGTGTAACCATTTAAAATTTATTTTTATCCTTACATTAATAATTATTAATGTTACCTATGGTTTAAGGAAGGGTTTGGAAGAGTTTGAGGCCTTTTCGGAGTCAATAACTCCAACTTTTGGTAGAAGCAACTTGGTCGCATAGTTAGTTGAAACTATACCACCCATTCCACATGGTTAGACAACCTGTGTAGGTTGATGAAGTTATCCTCATAGGGGAGTGCACATGAAATAAATGTTTTGTCTAACTATGAACATTATCCCATGCATGGTGTGTTCCCTTGATAGATGGGGACACACGTGTAAAGCACAGTTGGATAAATTGTGCTCTCCTGTCTGTGCATTCCACTATACTATGACAGTAGTAGGTACATGGTTGGAGGATGGTTTGTAAAACCATAATTCCAAACCATGTACCTATTTAAATTTTTGAAAACTATCATTTTTATCTCCTTCAATTTATCTCTTTAACCCCTTTCTTTTTCTCCTTCCGTGGACAACCCTCGCCTGATATTAAGATCTCTCCCATTCCTAAACTAGGCTTAGTATATCTTCTCCATCTGAAATTTTTTTGAGAATCTGCTAATCTCATTGGTTTCCTCTCAGTAAGATCTACCCTATACTTCATTCTTTCTCTAATTTATCTCACCATATCATGTGCTAGTTTTTTGTATGCTTATATGCCTTTTTTCAGGTAATTATTCCATTTTAATGATTTATCTCAGTTTAGCTCGATACAAGGGTTGATACTATATGGAGAGAGTATTTTAGGCCTAAGATAGGTGTTCTAGTTCTTTTCCCTAAAGTCTCATTTCATTTTTATATTGTTCCATCATTCAGAACTTCAGAACCCTCTAATGTCACCTCTAGAGAGTATATAATTTAATTAAACTTCATTCCAAGATTAATATGGTGATAGGTAACAATGAATCAACATCATTGGTTAATTTCCTTGACCTGATCAACCCCTATGATTGTTCTCTTCCATAAAGACGTAAAACATTATGTTTTGAACAAAATTAAATCACCATTTGGGATTCTTGTTTTCCATTGTAATAAATACTTATAAAATGTGAAATAATCTAAGGAAATGAGTGGAAATGTTTTAGGCACTTGGGCTTATACCATATTTTGAATTAATTATATAAAAATGAACTGGAAAAATTGATTGAAGTATTATGGTTATAATTTATTGTTTAAATGGTATTAATTATTGATAGGTAAACCATAAGTCCATACAATTTTTTGGGAGAAACAAGGGTCACGATTTAAGGATTCCTTGGACAGGATCATCATAATTTGTAATTAAGAATTATCATGGATTGTAAATATACTGGTTTTGGTACTTGGATTCTTACTATAATTTATTATAAGGGATCACTAGGTGGATCACTTACCTACCCATAAGCGATATCGGTTCCCTAGGGGAGTTAACTTAGAAGTTATCGATGGAAAGATGGTTATACCATGCCCAGAGAGATAATTAATCCCCTATGTGAGATATTTGGGACACGATTAGAGGTCCATGCTTCACACCATACCAATAGTGATACATGAGATTCCTTTTATGGATCACCTTGGATAGACTCTTAAGGTGATGGGTATTTCTAGAGCTCCTAGAGAAGTACTTGGGATTCTATTTAAATATCCCCTTTGATGGGAAAATAATTACACTTATTAAATTCTAACGATGGATTTATACCAAAGACTAAGAATGCATAATTGTTTCCCATTGACACATCTACCAAGCCAAATAATATTTTTTGGTTTGATCCATTGTTAATAATTATTTTATAATGACTATTTATTATATCCATATCATATCTCTACATGTTGAAGTTAGTTCCGAGATATCTATATTAGGGAGAAGCAGATATTATTATTCAAGTATCCCTTGAAGAACCTGGTTCGATGTTTTTAATTATTTATTATATTTCATTTATTAAATACATGTACATTTCTCATTTTATATGCACATACTGTATTGTTCTAAACACTATTGGTGGTGCCCTACTGGGTTTATCTCACACCCAATTCGGTCCACTAATGATACCTGAATAGACTTCTTGTCTGAAGTTATGGATAAAGGGATTCACCCATCATCTGATTTTTTGTTTTTGGTACTAGGATGGACTATAGGATAAGAGGACTGAGCCTCTTCTCGTGATTTTAGAGGAGGAATATTTTCCTATTTTTTTCCTTTGTTTAGCATGTGGTATTTTCATATTCCATGTTTCCCTTGTAATGAAATTTTTTATTTGACCATGACATGATCATCATTTTTTATATGACATTAATTTAGATTCCTCATATTTATTTATCTATATGATTTATTATTTTTCTTCTATTTGATATATATTGTTTCCAATATTTATAGTCATTACTTACTGCTATGATAAACTATAATCAAGAGGGAATAGTCTCCCCATGAAAGAACCCTAGTCCTTAACTACTAGTCAATAACCTCTAGAATATTAGGAGGCGTGCTTGAGGTTATGTTTCTAGCTGACATAGGGAACCACGTTGTGGCTTCAGGGTGGGTTACTATACTTAATCAATGAAACCTTAGGATTTAAGTGTGGTTACAAAATTATCAATATAATATTTCTAATTTTGATATCATTGATGGTTTCTCTATGTGCGATAATTTTCTCTATTACCAAATCCATATTATTAATTAATGAATCAACTTATTTATTAACATATGTCTAAAAAATACACATACTTATTCTGTGGAACATGGAATTTCTTACTTCCTACCTTATTGAGACCTTAATGTATGTTAATAGACTTATCAACATGGTTTTTAAGAATTACATGAAATAAAAATTGGGTATACTTCATTAGATAAATCTCCCCTAATGTATTAATTTATTTTTCATTAGTATCCAAAACCTTATAATATTTTCCAAATAGAGCTCCACTCTCTATAATGATTAAAATTACATGTAATAAATTTTTGTACTCATCCATAACTAATTATAATAATTGGTGTTTCATTTTATTCTTACAAATATAAAAGTTTTAACTATTGAAAATCATAATATTTTTTGGATACACTACTATTTACATGGCTTCCAATGTGATAAAAACACATTAGAATTAAACCTTTCACTTTAATACCAATATTTGGTCTCATACAAGGAAAGATACACTTAGGGGGGAATAAATTAGGTTCTGAAATGTTAAAACATCCATTCCTGATGATATTGTTTCAGAGCTATAAAAAAACTGACTCTCTATATATTAGTGGATATAGATGTGATATATAAAAAAATAGACAAAAGAAAAATTTACTTTTTTAAACCATATAAGGATATGTCCAAGGATCACATGCTATTTGATGTGTTAGTGATCCAAAATACACTATATATTCACTAATTATTTTTACAATTTAGAGAAACAATATTATACCTTATGGTTTATAATGTTCAAAATAATGAGAAATCGATAATATTCTCACTCTATAAGAAATCTCTAAAAATCCAAGTGAATACTTTGATCTTTAGAAACTAAAGAAAAATATTACACCATGATTGGTGTAAAAATTTGATCTATATTCATAAATTTGATGAACTCTTTAAATTTTAAATAAGAATAAACTCTTAGAATAGTAAATCTCTTTACAAAAATAATGTCACTAAAATTATCTTCACTCTCATCATATAAATATTATCCTTGATATAATATATGTCTCAAATCACATAAGAAGAACTCTAAATTATCCATAAAAATAGTAGTCAATTTTATTAAAATATATACTACAAATTCATCCATTAATTTCATTAGAATAAAATTCATAAAGACCACATTTGAAGTAAAAAATATCACCCAAAATATTTGTAATTTAAATCATATATACTTTCTATAACCCAATGAACTATTTCATATTTTATCTCACCACAACATGGTTATCCTTGATCAAACCATTTGACTCAAAAAACGAAAGCTTCAAAATATTCTTTTCTAATAAATCAATTCATTTTGATATTTCAAACTTTCATATCTGAAAATCACCAAGGTTTGTTTTTGAGTCTACCATGGAATAATTTTCTTTTGTCTTATCATAAAAATTAAAAACATTAAAAAATTATTTACATGTTTCATTGATCAAAAATGAATTATTTTGCCTCCTAGTGGTATATGGGGGGTTTTCTAAAATCTTTAGCAAAACATTACCAGGGAAACACCTTTCACCATGTGTAGTTCATTTATTTTTTTAAATAATATGCACCACACTCATTTTAAGATCACCAACTAGTTATTCCTTACACTACATAACACATGATAAGCCATTATATGATCCTCTATATAATAGAGTAAATATAGCTTCACCATTCATATAATATCTAAGAGAACCATGAGTACTTCAACAACACTCCAATAAATTTATTTAACCATGGTCAGTACCATACAGTAAACATCATCACACAATGGCATGGGTTTGGTCCACATACCAAAATTCAACCATATTCACTACAAACATCCTTTAATAATTACTCCATTCCATATAATGGATCCTTATTTAAATAATGATTCGGTTATCATATTTTACATAGGATATATTAATAAACACAACTGAAAAATTCTTATAATTATTTTTACTAACACTCTTAATGAAACTATAACTACTTATTCCACTAGCGTGGTGGAATGTAATAACAACCACCAAAATTCTTGTGAAGTTCATTAGAGTTTTAATGGACTTTTAGTGGTTGTAGAACACAAAATAGGGAAGTTGGTGTTGGGAACTCAGGATCTGGTGCTTCACTAGAACTCTTGTGAGGTCCATAAGAGTCCTTGTGGATTAAATCAATCCCCACTTTATGTAGGAGAATTTTATTATTTTTAAAATAAATTTTATGAATCCCTTGGATTTTTATGTTTCCACGGAGTCCAATAAGGGGGATGATCATCCCTCTCCATCTATTATTCCCCTCTTTCAACTAATATTATGAGTGGTTTGTTATAGGATTAAATTCTCAATTGATGAATGATTCATCCAATAAATTCCTATTTTATTTTTTACTCTCCCTCCCCCCATATTTAAATATTTTTTATTTGGGGTCTGGGATGATTTCTCCTAAGAATTGTAAAATTACACTATATTGAGGGGGTTCTTTGTGTAAAAAAACTAGATGAGTTTGGGAGTGTAAGGATTAAGCTATATAACATTCTTCTAATAGAGGTAAATTTCATAGTTGGTTATTCTATGTATTTTATCATTTTTAAGTAAAAATAACTAATTAATTAAAGGGTTAAATTAGTGACTTTACTCATATAGGTGTGATGATTTATCTATAAATAGTCTTTGTTTCATTTCATGTGATTCTATTAAGGATACACCACTTGATGAGGGTGTTTCCTTTATATTGATTTTTAAATAATAATATAAATTAATTTAAACTATTTAATGATTAATTAAATGATACTTTTGATGATATGGGGGATCATGGGTGTGTGGATTACCAATATAGTATTGGTTAAGGATTTAATTCTAATAATTAGGTGCTCCCTATTTTTTAACCATTTAAATTTAATTGCATATATTGGATGATGTTGAAGTATTGGAATGAGGGTGTGACTGGATTGAATGACAGTTAGTGGGGTTGGATGAGTATATGGAATTATGTATGACCTAGAAATTCTATAGTGGAAATTGTTCATGTAATCCCTTAGAAATTACATCACTATGTGGCTTTGAATATGTGATAAGAAAGGGATAAAATGGAAAATAGACCCAGGATGGGTTTCTAACCTTGTTTAATGAATTGGTTGACCTAGGAAGGCGTCAAGTTATTATTTTTGATTCTTTATATATAGAAAAGAGCAACATCGGTGTTGTATTATGGGTTCCCCAAAGATTTCATCATGTAAGTGGTATTATTAGGATGGGTGAACATTAAATGTGACTTAATAATAATGAATGAGGTCTTATGAGGAATAGTAGGATCATGAGGGGACATAAACTATGGAAAGACTAAAGGGTTACCCATTCATGAGTAATTTTTCATAGATTTTATTTGGGTTAATGAGTTTGTGGTGATCCTAAGAGGGTAATTCATCATATGAGATGTGGCTTTTGGGATGATAAGGGACTAAATTGTATAAACTATAGGGGGTCTAGTGTGATTATGAGTTATCAACTAATAAGGGTAGGATATTTTTATAATTTTCAGATGATAGGTTTACTCCATAACCTTGATCTTGGGAGTTGTGAGTTATACCAAATGGTCTTATGCTACTAGAGAGGTGATTGCTGTGAAAAATAGGATGATTAGGGATAGCTAAAACTAACTATGTGTACTGTAGTTATAGATTTTTGTTATATAAGAGCTAATCTCAGTTAAGGGATAATAAAAGATTATTTCACGATATTTTATTCTTATGTTCTGATGGGTTATATTTTAATTATACAGTTTGAATTGGATCTTCCAATATTTTGATTTTATCCTATCTTTCTATGTGTTATAATATATAACATCATTGCATAGGTTACCTAGTACAAACTTGAATTCCATGTATCTCAAGTGCACCTGAACATATAATATATTCTTCTTATATATCAAATATTGTTTATGATCAACATTTGGTAGACTATACCCTTTAACTCAGAAGAAAATAAAAACAATAAATAACAAAAACATTCAGGAACTAAACACCAAAACATACATATTGAATTTATAGTGATGGGATAACAGTATAAAAATGATACACTAGTATGAAATATTAAATAATAATATTCTATATAGGTAGTTATACAAAAAAAGGATCACCCATTTGGATGATCAAATATAAGTAACCATAAGAAAAAATAGAAAATACATTGGTACCCTGTTAAATAATCTTGAGCCACACCTTACTATTTTCTCCATGATTATATTAAGTTAATCTAGTGTAATCACATATAAAATATATCTTAGATAGATATTCATGTTAGATATAAGATATTCATGTCCACTAATGTGCATAGTTTCACAAACCAACTCTATTCCACCCCTAATTCAAGAACTTGAGATGGGATATGACATACCCAGGGTGTATTTTCAATCACCCTGAGATAGAAACTAGTTATAAGAAATTATATCTAATCATGTGTAAATTATTTCACCTACTAAAAAAGTAAAATACCCTATGGAAACTCACCAAGTTTCTAGATTGGCCCATTTGTAAGTTGTATATCCATTAATATCAAGTAAAAAATTCAAAATAAGGACAAAATAAATGGGGCATAACCAGACATAAAAATCTAAGAAAAATATATAACATGAATAAGAATACAGAATACATGAGATCTCAAAAAAATTATAAGTCCTAAAGAGTTGATGAATACATGATTCCAAAAGGAAATAAATAAAAAGGAAATCGTTGGAATGACAGCCTCCATATGACCCATGGTCACCATCCAACCTTAATAGTGAATCTGAGTTGAAAGAACATGTTTGAAATGAGATTACTCATGGTTAAATCCTATAAAACCTTAAAAACATAATATTATTACATATATTCTAAGACATAAAAATTCCCAGTAGGTATCCTCCCCACACCCCATGCATACCCTTTAAAAGTAAAATCCTTTCAAGCTAGTTAGAAAATACAATATTTAAAAATTGTGTCAATTTAAAATTTGAGTAAACTAAGTTTCAGGAGTAAAAATTATATTTCCCTTTATTTATAAACCAAAAATATATATTTAAGAGAATGAATTTTAAATAAAACATTGGAATACCTTTGAAAAATAGATAATATAAACAGTTTTTTTTTAAAAAAAACTCTTATACTAGTTTCCTTTCAAAATTGTGCATAATTGTTTCCCAAACACTAATTAAAATAAAACAATATATATGTAAAATTAAAAAATATAAAATGGAAGCTATAATAAATAATGAAAAATAAAAAAAATCATAGCAGTATATAAATAAGGATAGTTAGCATAAACAGAAAATGATAATAATTAGGAATAAACAAAAGAAAAATATAAAAGTAACCATCATCTTGGGAGTGGTCCTAGGAAAATAAATCTTGTATTACCTAGTGATAATACATAAATAATTAGTTAAATGAACATAACTAGTGAAATTTATATAGAACTACATCACAGACTGGTGGGGGAACCACATAACCACATCACTAGATTAGCTAGTGGTGGGGGACCTCATCCTGTCTTATTTCTCCCCCTAGTTTCTTAGGTTCCCTTGACTGACCAATATTATGTGAGAAATTAAATCATAAATTAAATCATATGAAATAAAAAAAATAAAAACACATCATTTATCACCTTTTTAATAAATACCTTTTAAAAATATTCTAACATAGCCTTGATACCTCTTTGAAAGAATAAAAAAACCAAACCAAATGTGGTTTGAAAATTGGAAAAAAATATTTTAAATCAAAAAAAGTCTTAATTCAATAATAATTCATTTTATACTAAAAACTAAACACCATTTTAAAACCCATGTTAGAAGTCCACTTGTTAACACCAAAACATGGAAACAAACAAGCAGTATCTTAGGAAATGAAAAAATCATAAAAATAAACAAAAATTTAATCCAATTACTCCAATTATTTGAAATAAAAACCATTTAAAATGATATCCAAACCAAAACACCCATAATAGGTTAGAAGATAAATTCAAAAGGTCAAACAAGAATTTAATCAAACTTAAGACACGTGTAAATATTCAAAAAAAAGATTTAAACCTTACTGAAAAAGAAAACAATTTCAAATTCCATGAAACTGTTATCCAATAAATTTATTTTATCCAAAAAAATTAATAATATATATACTAATTGTATCACATATAATTTTTAAAAATAAATCAACTTTTAATAAAGTATTCAACATGAAAAACTGGGTTTAAACAAGCCGTGACATTTATTAAAATATTATTATTTAAATATGATTATTTTAACCTAGTTGTTAAATTTATAAGTATTAATAGGATAAACTAATTTACTAAATTTATATAAATTCACTACCCAATTTATGTATATTTATAAAAACATAGAAATAATCAATCAATTTTAAAAAAAAACATTTTTTTCAAAAGTGATTTTTTTGGATTTTGTGATAAAATATTATAATTAATATTTCAACAATTAAAATATACTATTCTATAAAATTAAAATTATATTTTAAATCATCAAACAGATATTAACATAGGGTGAAAATTTGGTGTTTTTCTGAAAATATTAATTTTCAGAAAATATTAACATTTAGTGAATAGTAAAAAATACCGATTTTTATAAAATTGCCATATATTTTAATAAATTAAATTAATTTAAAATTAAAATTATTATTTTAATATTTCATGTATTATTTATTTAAGTTCCACCAAATTAATTGCATTTAAAAAATATTTATACTGGATTTTATTTTTAGTTTATTTTTAGGCTCTAAAACACTTTCTTCTGAAAACTATTTTAAAGTTCATAATGTTTCTCCATTTTAAATAATTAAAATAAAATATAATTAATAATGATTTAAATTTAAATTATATATTATATATCATTAAATATTAATTTCAAGTAATTGAATTATTTTTATATTTTATATAGTTAGTATGAGATCATATTTTCCATAAAAATTGTATTTCTTGAAAAATCATTTTTCCAACACATCTTTGGGTTTTTTAAAAATAATTTAATTAATCCACTAATTTTAATTGAATTTGAAAAAATTGATTTCATATTTGGCCATAATTAATAGTGAAAATAGTAAAACTAATTTACGGTGACTAACGTAAAAACGGGTTTACCATAGGGTTAAACTAAAAATATAAGGGCTAAAATGACCCAAAACTTTTCAAATTATTATTTTATGTTCTTATTTCGACATTATGTCTTCTAATTTTCTAAAATTTTCCATTTTTTATTCTTTTTTCATGAGAAAACCTGGGTGAAATTCTTTCATTCCAAAAATTCCAAGTGTTTCCTCTCCAGCACTTATAAAAGGCCAGCCCCTCTCCTGTTTTATTTACACTTAAAAACCCCATTTATTAAGCCAAGAAATATCCAAATAACTACAATTATTACATCCCAATATCTAATAATTCTTTATTTTATCATAAATACAAAACGGAATAGAGTTTTGGGAAAACTTAATTAAGTTGTCGAAGAGGAGGTAATGTCCTTAAATGAGCACTTTATTTTATTCCTTTTTCAACTCTGAGAAATATTGTAAAACTATTAGGATAAAATAACCCAAGTATGTTCCATATAATTATATTTTTTATGTTAATATCATGACCTAAAAGCATATCCTCCTCCCTCAAATGGGAAATAAAACTGTTGATCGTGTGTGTAGCCGACCACCACCTCACAAACCATTGTAATTGATTTTCCATCGCCACTTCTCCTGAATGGATATAATTATGTATTTAATTTTTATATATGGTATTTTTTATATAATTATAATATAAAATATACACTATTATTTTCTATTCTATATAGAATATGATAATGTCGCTTATGTGTATGGTGGACTACCGCCTCACGAAGTGATCTGATTTATTTTTAAATTATGAATTAAAAGGAAGGTAATAAGGATTAATTAAATTTATATATGTGATATTATTGATATATTATTCATTATTTAAGATAAATATATCATATACTTTCTTACCTTATTATCCATTGAATAAATGATAACATTGTTCATGTGTATGGTGGACCACCACCTCGCGAAGTGATGTGATTCATTTTTATTACCACATCCCATGTATGGAATTTGAATATGTATTTAAAGAAATAATATGAATTTTTTATATATAATTATCATATTTAAATGATAAAATAACACTTACCTTTTTCCTATTATGATCTTTGATAATTGGAAACATTACTCATGCGTATGTACAGGATACCATCTCTATGATTGTAGCATAGTTCAGTTTTCATAACCATATTTCATAACCATTTTTAATTATGATTTATTTTCACATTCTATGGTGTATTATATGGTCTTAGTTCATGATATTAACATAAAAACATCTATGTATAGCGAACTATAACCTCACAAGCTAACATAATTCATTTTTCCATCACTGATTCTCATAGTTGGATATAATGATGTATTTATTGTTTATATATGATATTTATGATATAATTACATGTATATAATTTTAATATAACATATACATTTTTATATTCCATTCTGTAGAGAATATCATAACGTTGCTCATGGGTATGGTGGACTACCGACTCACGAAACGATGTGAATTTTTTTCAGTTATGCTTTACATGGATGGAAATAAGGATCAATTCAATGTTTAAATATAATATTCATGAAATAATATTAATTATACAAAATAAATATATCGTATAATTTCTTACCTTATTATCCTTTAAATAAATGATAATGTTGTTTGTGTCTACGGCAGACTACCATCTCACGATGTGATGTGATTCTTTTTATTACCACATCACATGTATGGAATGTGTGTAGTTATTTAAATAAATAATATTATTTTTATGATATAATTATCATCATGGAGATATAAGATAGAAATTTCCTTTTTTTCAATCATGATATTTTAAAAATTGACATGTTACTCATATGTACATACGGGATACTATCTCCATGATTATAACATAGTTCATTTTTCATTACAATATTTCGTGGTTGGTAAAAAAATATGATTTATATATAAAAATTATAATTATTTCATCAATACCAATATAGAGATGATAAAATAATAATCTCATTAATCTTAATTAACTTACGAAAGTGGCTTTAGACATATGAGTCATTTATCATTAAAACATCAGTTATGAAATTTATTGGTCAACGAATTGAATATAACATGATAATAAATAAAATGAAAGGAATAATAAACCTGAATTTTTTTCATAAGAATGTAAATAATTACTAGTATTTTATCATTCATTAATATAAAGAACGCATTTGAAAACATGTGCTCGAGGTAATGGATCTTTCTAACACATCCTTTTCTTCAGGTTATGACAATTCTATCTCTAACTAACTTTCTCTCCCTTTAATGTTATTTAATGCTTAGAAATTATGTATATATGTCTCTAACATGTCTACCTAGATTATTATCCCTTCCTTTTATGGGGTAATACATTTCTTATAACCATATCTCATATTCCTTCTTTAAGGAATCTCTTTGGATTATGTTATGAAACATGATTATTCAAGCCATTTCTTTTTATGGGTAATTATTATGTTTATAAAATATTATTTTTATCCTTACATGGAACACATATGAATGTAAATAAAATGAATGTGATGGGTGGTCCTGGAATTATATATCCCAGTAATTCATTGCATAATGTTTTAGTCACATGAGACTTCATGTATACGATTTGGGAGTGAACCTAATCTATTATGGGACTGTGTCAACTATGTGATGACGTCTTGGTAGTTAGGATTGACTTATATTTGTGTCATGTTTTATGTTTTCGAAACATTTCCATGTTTTCGTGATCTTATGATGCCATGCACATTATGTTATTCCCCCTTTAGATTAATCATGTACCTTATCTTTTTTCATATCACGTTATACCTTTGACTCACATGTTATGCTTTCTTTCCATGTTTATTCCCTTATTGTGATTTTATGCTCACCCCTTTCAATAATGTATTCCTAAGGTTATCCCATGAAAATTTAGGATATCATACATGACTTGCGCATTACCTGATATATGAAAACGGGACTCACTACACATCTGGTTTGACACTCAAGGAGGATATGCTTTGGCAATTCAAAAACTCTTTATGAACCATTATGAAAGGAAAAAAATTATCATATGATTTTATATTATAAAATATATCATGGATAACTTTATTTTAAAGCTATAAATTCATAAGTTAAGGAATATATTTCATCTATGAATTAGTCCATTAATTTTCCTAGTTTCATGTGTATGTGTTTCGTAGTTTAAAAATACCCATCATTGATTCTAATTTTATTTAATTTAAAAGGGTGGAAATGTGAGATAAAATTTCAACAACCATTGTGGGGGAAAATTTTATGACTTCCCAAATGAGATGCCTAGCCCGATTGAATAAGGAATTGGGAACTTTAGGATAATAAATTCTTCGCTAACTCAAGTATGGAAGAGAAAATTGAATTTGAAAGATTGAGTAAATCCCCCCCCCATGAAAGGGAAAGTTGAAATTGAAACAATTATGTAACAAAGTAATCCAACATTCGGTGGATCTTATAATACTTTAATCACATAAAAATGTATTATATCCATTGAAAATATCTACTATATCCTTCAACGTTTTTAGTAAGATAATGTTGCATTGGTTGTTTATTATATAGAGGGATAAGCTGATCAATGGTGGGTGTTAGTAAAAAATATGAATATTGGGGAAGATATAATAGAGATGGAGTGGAAGGAATTCCAGAAAATGTTTTTTGAGAAATATATTTCTATCACTCTAACTTAAATTGCTGAGGGATTTCCTTATCCTCATGAAAAAATGATAATAAATCGGTTGGTTCATATGAAGAAAACTTCGGAAGACTTGCATGATATTCCTCCGGATTTTTCATCTCCCCTGAAAGTAAATTTGACTGATATTTTTATGGGATAAATCTATGTCTATGAAAAGCATTGGAAATTCGAGACTTTGAAAGCTATGAGAATATTTTTTGATGTAACCTCAATGTTGAAATGGATATCAGTGAATCTCAAGGATCTCATTGATATAATAAGATGAAAATGGAGCTTAACTCTGATGGTATGATGGATAAATATAATGGTGAAAATAAATTCCAATATTACACTTATCAAAATTTTGGGAAGAATCATTCTAGAGATTATATGAAGGGGGATAGGAAGTGACTTAGGTGAAAGAATGAAGGGCACCTAGATAGTGATTTTCGGTGGGAGAAACACACTAATGAAATGGAATAATGGAATGCTCCAACCAACCCTCATCCTATTTTACAATATTAAAATTGAAAGGAACAAGGAAATTATGTGAACCAATTCACTAATCCAAGGGTTATTTATGACAACTAATGAAACTATCCTCCAAGTCCTAGAGATAAAGGGTGATATTATTCCATCAAAACTGTGCAGTGGGATCCTTATAGTGAATTGGTGATAAGTATGCTAGTCATTCATGTAATAATAGTGAACATACATTTTTATTATGGTTGTACACACTATTCACTATCATTCATGTTTAGTAGAACTATTCACAGACCACCACAAAACATGTTAGTTGAGTTATTAGTGAAGATAGAGAATGGGTAAATTGTATCATCCCAATAATATTACTCATCCTCTGTCTATATTTGACGACAGAATGCCCTAAAGAACTTTTGATAATTCCTTTATCAGAATTTGATGAAATTATGTGTATGGATTTTCTTTCCTTATCAAGATCAAACATAAAATTACGATTGAAGGAAATCACACTCTAAATCATCAATCACCCTATGAGTTTATACAATTTAATGGAGGAGTATGAATCTCCTTCTATATCATCATCTAAAGGAAGGATATTTTGTCCCTCTTAATCAAGAATATCTTCCTCAGGTGATTGAGACTAAGGAATAGATCATGCTTGATTATATACACATTGTGAGGGATTATACATATGTATTTCCTAAAGAGTTTATTGGTTTTCCTCAAAAAAAGAGGTTAAATTTTCAATCAAGATCAAACCTGGATATTTTTCAATATTTAATATTCCATATATAATGTCCATTTTTGAACTTGAGGAGCTAAAGAAGTAACTACTGGGGATCTATATAAAGGGTTTATAACACAAAGCACTTCACTATTGGGTGAACCAGTCCTCTTTGTCATGAAGAATGATGGATAAATGCGCCTCCATATTTATTATCGTGAGATTCAAAAAAATTATGATAAATAACAAGTATCCTCTATCATGGATAGATGATTTTTTGGATAAACTATGTGGGGATCAGTTTCCACCAAGGTGGACCTTTGATTGGGATATCTATAATTAAAGGAGAAAAAGTAATATATTCCCAAAATTGCCATTCGAATAAGGTATCAACACTATGAGTTGATAGTGATTACTTTCTAACTCATTAATTATCACATAATAATTTATTTACTTGATTAATAGATTATTTAGGGATTACCTTAAAAAAATTGTTAGCCTTTATAGATTATATTATTATTTTCCTCAATAGAAAGGAGGATCATGAGGAGCATTTGAATACTATGATAATGACCCTGTGAAAGGGGAAGTCTTATGAAAAGTATATTAAATTTGAGTTATGGATTAAGGAAGTATAATTTTCATGTAATATTATCATTTTTTAAGGGATATCTGTGGAACTTAATAAGAAAAATGAAATTGAGGACTGGTCTAGACCAGTATCGGTAATAGAGATCCATAGTATCCACAGACTAGCAGGGTATTACTAACGATTTGTAAAAAAAGTCATAATTTTCAAACCCACTAACCAAGATAACACTGAAGGGAGTAAATTTTTTGTGGACTAGTGAATGTGAAGAGACATTTAAGGATTTAAAAATGAGGATTATCACTACACCGGTACTTATACTGGCCATATGTGGGGAACATTTTATGGTATACAACAATTATTCAAAGAAGGGTTTGTGATGCATACTAATGTAAAATGAAATAGTGATATCATATACCTCAAGGAAGTTGAAAGTTAATGAGAAGAACCATACAACACCTGATCAAGAGTTGGATACAGTGATATTTTCATTTAATATCTATCTCTATGGATAGATGTGGGAAATATATACAGATCACAAGATCCTCAAATATATATAAACATAAAAGGATGTTAACATGCACCATCAAAGATGGTTAGAGATTATCAGGGAATATGAATTCTCAATAGATTACCATCTAGGGAATGAAAATAGGGTGGAATATACTCTAAGTAGAAAGGATCTAACAATTTTATCAATTATGAAAATTAAGAAGGATCTAATCTTCTAAGATTTGAAAAGGATGGATATTGGAATAGTAAAAGGATCTTTATCCTACCTTACTCAAATGATTGATCAATGATATATTCTTGAGAGGATCAAGGAGTCCCAGAAAGATGATGACGTACTGCAAAAAATAGTATTGAATATTCCGAGTTCAAATTTGAATATGGATTTATATATTTAGAATTTGGATATGTGTATAACAAAAACTACAACTAAAGAGGGACCTTTTGGGTGATGTGTATATATCATCCTTCTCCATTCATCCAGGAAGCAATAATATGTATAGATATTTAAATTAAAAATTATTGTGGGATAAAATGAATAGGTAGATACCATAATATGTATCTCGATGCTTGGTACACCTATAAGTCAAGTCTAAATGATAGAATTCTAAGGGAATGATGAAACTATTCCCCATACCAGTATGGAAATGAGAAAACATAACGATGGACTTTTTTCATATGACTCCCTAAGAAACCTAAAGGTAATAAATCCATATGGTTTTTATTATATTTCCTTAAAAAAATTCATCATTTCATTTATATCAAGGAAGATTTATCACTTCATGAACTCAATAAGACATATCTTATGAATGTGGTAAGATTTCATAGAATTCCACTCTCCATTGTATTTGACTGAGATACCAGGTTTACCTCAAATATTTTTAGAATAATTCATCAAGAATTGGAAATAGAATTCATTTTTAGTACTTTTTTTCACCAACATATAGATGTTCAGAATGAGAGAACAGTCCAAACTCTAGATTATAAGTTTAGATCAGTTCATTGGATTTCTATATATGTTGGGATCAACACCTTTCCCTGATAGAGCTCTCATATAACAATAACTTCCATTATATCATTCTAATCAAACCTTATAAGGCTCTGTATGAGAAGTTCTTCCAAACTATGACATGATAGTATGAAGTTAGAGAGAAAAATCTAAGGGGACATGTTCATTCCTAAGATATGACAAATAAGGTTACAACCATTCTACCTCACTTGAAGTCCACACAAATTCGATAGAAATGATATGCAGATAATCATTGAAGAGACCTCGAGTTTGAGGTCATAAATAAGGTTTTAATTTTCATATAACAAAGGAAGAAATTCATGAGGTTTGGGATTAAGGGGAATCTTAGTTCTAGATACATCGTCCACTTTAAGGTCCTTGATCACATCAGAGAAGTAGCTTATTGACTATAACTGAATTATAATTTTGTCAAAGAAAAACCAAAAGTTTATATTGTTCATTTAATATTTAAACATATCATGTAAGAATATTGCATTATATTCCTAGTCAGTAAAAGGATTACCCAACATTTGTAAAATGGATTTTAAATAAAAAAATTTCCAAATACCTAAATTTCTGTTGAACCTATGGCCTTGTAAATCATCAAAGATTTATGGCATTAAGGCCCTTAACATTCTATTGATCATTTACTTGTTGATAGATGACCTTATTCACTTCATGTAAATATTTATTCTTTTCCTCCAAGTATGCATCTCTACTTTCCACTGATGTTCTCCTACATAGAGACCATGTTACATGGTATTCTATATTACCATTGTACTTTCAATTCTCTCTTTTATAGAGGATTACTTTTGACCCTTGCCATGATGTGGGATTTTAAACATAAGAAGTATCAAATAATTTATCCCCATATACAAGTTTAAATTGTGAGGATGCAATTTAAATTAGGTGGAGAAAATGTGATGCCCTAAGAAACATAATTAAGAACCTTTTGTTTGATATCATGTATGACAAGCGATAGAAAGAGCGTAAGGTAATATAATATCTATATACTTTATATTATATTTAGTATCTAAAATATATTCTTTATATTTCAATGCATGAAACACCAAGTTAGCTTGAAATTCACATGACATAGAGTCATCGTACATCATACGCATCAATGATTTTCCTCTATAGATTGTGTTACATGAAAAAACGACCTTCTTCGATGGCTTGCACTATATGCAATATCGAGTCTTACTGAGAAACAATTTGTAATTAAAACATTAATTTTTAATATAATAACATATAAACAAGCCTTTATGAATAGTATTAAATAAATTATGAAAATATATGGTTTATACAACTAAATCATTGGTAAAAAATAAATTATAGATGAATATAAGAACCAATGGAATAATAAATGGATATTTTCATAAAAAACTATTTTTATGCCCACAAAGTTGTTCTAACCAAATAATTTAAATTAATTACAATTAGTGAGTGATATTAATGTAATAAATATATTACATATTCAATAAATTATTTTTTATAGTCATCCAATATAATTGTTAAGCATAAGAAAAGAGCAAAACAAATATTTCACATAAAAACCTATATTTTTATTAAAGCATTTTCACTGACTTTTAATGGGAAACCTATTTTAAATCTTAATTTAGAAAATATTTTGTATTTATTTTGATAAAATAATGTTTTCTTGAATTAATAATTGAAAAATTATCTAAGGATTAATTTTTTGGTATTTTTCTGAGAAACTTCATTTTTAGTGAATCGTGAAAATTACTGTGTTTTGGTTAAAAAATGCATTTTTGTTAAAATAATTATTAACGTTATATTTTATTATAAATATGTTTTAAAGTCACATTGGATCAATTATTTATCTATTAATACAATTTATTTCATTAGAATCAATTTCACTTTTAAATTTAATATAAAAACAAAACATTCTTTTGAACATTTTGCTACTAAAACCACTTAATCTGTTTATTTGTGAGATTAGCATTAATCCTCATTTTACTGCTTCTAAAATTTTAATTTTTAAAATATGAAATAAACCTTTGTATGATATATAATATTTTGGGTCTAATAAGATCAACTTAATTTTTTACAAAAAAAAGATTTCTGAAAGTGATTAATATTAATTATAGTAATTAAAGTGTAATTATGCTTAAAATTGACTAAAACCCTAAGTTTATAGGCCCAAATGACCTGTACACTTGTAAAACACCCATTTTATGGAAATATTTAGTACATTAACCTTAAATTAATGGTTTTTGGTGTTTTTTATGAATTATATTAGGTAATATCAAGTGCACACCTGAATTCTTTTCAAGAATAAAAAGTGAGTCTTTTTCCTTCCCTATAAAAGGTCACCACCTCTACTCATTCATCACACCACTCAAACCTCTTAAGTTCATAAAATACCTTACAATATGGTCTCCCAAAATCCCTCCCCTAGACATATTATCTTCCCATTGTTCAGAATACCTTCCATGGATGCCTTTACGTTTTAACCAAAAAGAAGTTACTCGATTAAAAGGTAATGTCTTTTCTCAATCTCTCTAGTTTCATTTCCATTCTCCAAGCCCTAAAATCTCCATATTATGTTCCTAAATAACAACATAAATATCATAAATATATGAGGATGTTTTTATTATAAGATTTAGACCTACACTTACACACACCACCATCTAATGTGTAGTGTACATAATGTTTCTATGTACAGTGAACTATTGCCTCATGAAATGATGATTGTTAAATATTTACCTACCACCTATCATTATGGAAATTATAATGGAAAATATATTTATATATAATAAATAGGATATTTATTTTTTCTTTATACTTATGTAATACTTTTATCACACATACCTATAAAACTTTTCATTTTACATTAATACGATAATCTCATTTGAGGAAGTGTGGACTACTGCCCCCTCAAAGCATTTTGATTCATTCACACTAAACACTGAACATATAAAGGATGGATTTAATTAAAAATAAGTGACATAAATAACATCAATAATATATTCATGTAATAAGTAACATTCATTATATATATATATATATATATATCTGTTAGGACCAATAGGGGCCTATATACCCTAAGAGGGCGGTGAATCAGGGTATGGATATTCTTTTTTAAATTCTTCCTGCACCACTGGATATTGACCTCTTTATTACAAGGGTCACTTTGATTGCACTTGTGTGTTTATTATAATCACTTATTTTCTTCTTTATCTTATGATGATGATGTGAATGCAATGCAGGGAAGTAAGTAGGAAGACACGGAGATGTTTACTTGGTTCACCATCATAGGGCTACGTCCAAGGAGCATACAAACGAGATGTGCCACTGTACCGAATCCACTAAATATCACTGCCAATAATTTTCGGCCTAGGTCACTTCTATGCCCAGTCTCACTTCCTTTACAATGTTTAGGGTCAGCTCACTGCTTTCCCAAGGGTCACTCGCTATTTCTCTCTCTAGGCTCATTGCTGGTAGAAAGGATAACATTCTTCCTCTTCTTTTGCTCACTTCACTTGGAAGGGATCCACTCCCAGTTTATAGACATTTAGGTCTCTTCATTATCTCTAATGAAATCTTCATCCTTAACTATTGATAGATGCTATGTTGATGTCCAACTTTCACCTACAGATGAATCTCACTTTGCACTGGGTGTACCGGGAAACTGCAATTTTCACACGCAGCACTTACTACACCTTGCGTGAAATTCACTTGACTTGCGAGAAATACTATTTTCGCTCAACACTTTCTTTTACGCGCAGCCACTTCTTTTTCACGCAACCTCTTCTTTTCCAAACAACCTCTGAACTGCCTTGTGCGTAATTCTATAATTTTTCACGAAATTCACTTTTCGCGCAATGCCCCATTTTACGTGCAACACCATTTTTACATGTAAAAAATTATTTTACACACAAATGCTTTTACATGTAGCCTCTACACTGCCTTGCATGGAATTTTCTACTTTTTTGCCAAATTCACTTTTCATGCAACAATCTTCTTTTCGTGCAACTCTCTAGAGAACTCCAATTTCACATGCCAAAGCTCGGATACTCTCTATGTCTTGATCTACACCGAATTGATAGGGGTCACCTCATATTTATAGGCAAAATTGAACCCATGTGAAAAACCCTCCTTGAGTTCGTAATTTACTTCGAGCGCAAAAATCACATCTTCTGTGCAACATCATTTTTCGCGCACTGCTCCAATTTTTGGCGCACTTCATGCCTTTTCCAATTTTTGAGATTCGGACCTCGAAACACCTCTTTCACGAAAAACTTCATCCCACTTTTTCACGCATTACTTTCCTTTTTCACACACCGGGAAAATATTTCATGCAACACTTTATTTTTTTGCGCACTGCACTAATATTTCCCGCACCACGCAAATTTTTCATGCTCCACTATATTTTTCACACACTATGCTGATTTTTCGTGCAAAACGTTATTTTTTCATGCACTACTCTGATTTTTCTCTTTTTGTACTGCCTCCAGATCATCCTTTCCTTTGTCTAGGTTCTTCAATAAGTCATGGATTGTCGAAAGCATCCCTTTAACCCAACAAATCACCATGTAAACCCCCTTTGTCAACACACTCATTCATTATAGTCTGCTTTGTCAATAAACCCAACATGGAGGCCCACTTTGTCAACAAACACAATCACATCAAAAATGATTCAATGATACCTTGAGGGATTTTTTCCCAATAATATCATTTTCTTTATTACCCTTTCACACACTTTAAAATAGATAACATGATTCATGGATGTGTGGACTACTACATCCTTAACATGATGTGATTTCTTTTACCCCAAAAAATCTACATATAATTATATAATATAAAATAATATTATATTTATTATATAATGATCATTATGTAAATATTTGAGTTACATACCTTCTTCCCACAATGATCATTAAAAAATGGGAATGTTACTCATGCGTACGTATAGCCTACCATCTCCATTATTGTAACATATTCTCATTTTGATAAAGATATTTAATGATTTATTTAAAAAAATATAATTAATGTAAAAATATGATAATTATTTCATGGTTATTATTATATATATGTTATATAATGAACCCTATGACCATAGTTGACCCCCAAAAGTTGTTTTGACACATAAACAGTATTTGGTCAAAAACACTCAATGTAAACTTAATTGTTTGAGTAGTTGTAGACAACATTGTAATAAGTGAAATAAATGTAGTTATAGACATTAATAAATTTCTTAATCAAGTATAAAATTAACATAAATATATTATACAATAATTTAAAGTATATTCACCTGAAAGGAAAATCAATGTTAGGGATTCTTGTCTCATTTTCATTACATGAGGCATACTTAATTATTGTACACCTAAGTTATTATATATAGTGTAGTTACTGCCACATTGACATATAATATCATGAACCCTATTTTATTAATGGTATTTAAATGATTTATTTAATGATTAATACCTTTTTGTTTTCTAATTCATTTGTTACCACATTGGTAAGCGACTTCCATCTCACTTTTTACATTAGTGAGATAAATATCATATTCACAACTTACTTCTTTTGTGTGGTGTACATAATTATTATTTTGATATATTATATCATGAATTAGTTTTAATTCATGGTATTTAATACATTCATTCAATACTATTCTTTCATTTGTTTAATGATTTAAAAAAAATTCAAAGTGTTGTGGGACACTTTGGAATGTTTAAAGATTATTTTCCTCAAGACAACTCCTCATGATCTTTCAATGGGATTTATTTTCAAGGAAATTATCTAACCGTTGTTCAATAATCCATTTCTTTATTATCCAGTTATTAATGACCATTTTTAATTATTAGTACCATTTTTTCACTCTTTTGTACTCGAAGTGTTTTAAAAATGTTTTAAAGAAAACCTGATTTCACTTCTCTCTTTAGAAGGAGATCATGTTTTATTCTAAAAACCATGTTTAAATGGTTTTAAAAATGATTTTAAAATTATTTGGTAAATAAATTTTTACCCTTATTTTCTTTTACCATTTTTTCAAAGGAATCTTCTTGTCTCTTTCCTAATGATTAACTTTCTAACTGTTTTCTATACAAAAGGAATATTCTTTTTTACCTCGTATGACATGTTTGGATTCATCTATCACCATTTATTTGCACCCTCATTTTCAAGTTTAAATGGTTTTTTTAAAAGAAAAATATTTTCAAACGGTTTTTCAAAAGAAAATGATATTTTCCTCAAGAATATTCTTAAAAGTTAATATTTTATTTCATCAATAAAAACAACCCTCTATTTTACTCCACCTGAATTTGTCGTATTGATACTATCATTATTCTTCCTCTAGATGGTTTATTATTGATTTTTCCAAGGATGGTATTTACATTCAGTAACTTGATTTATTTTTTAGTCACATTGAAGTATTAAATTTCTCATGATCATTGAAATTTGAATTTCCCTTTATTATCCATTTCATTTTTTCATGGATGTTTCTATTGCCTAAACTGTATACCATTTTACATACGGTGCCCACTTGGTCAGTTATTTTATTAATTGGGGAATTATTTATAGATATTTATTTCTCATCTAATATGGTTATTTGATAAGGTATGTTAGTTATTTTTATTATTCAATATTACTAATGATTTGGACTAGCAATGGTGGCTAGAGCCCAAACTTTATATATCTCATCAATGCATCGACATGTTTTCATGAGATGAATAATTGCAAAAAGGGGGTTTTACCCTTAGTTTCAAACTATAATTTGAATGTTCTTGATGGTAATAGGTCCTCATGTTCCTTAGGCATGGCTTCCATTAATAAATCATTTCACTTATAGTAGTTTCAGTTATTATTCATCCATGAGATTTTTCATCGACATATATATGGATGCATTTCATTTCAGTTCATTGATTAATGGAATGTGTTTTTGTTTCATACCTTTCCATATTTATTTTTATTTATCTAGTTATTTGAATGGAATGTATTTATAGTTATAACATTTCCATATTTATTATTTAGTCCACTCTCATTTTGATGATTACTTGGTATATGTGTCCAGTTATTTACCATGGAATAATTATTATTCACATTGATTCATTATTAATTCCATTATATTTTTCCCATACTGTGAATTTGATCTCTCCCTTATTATGTTTCTTTCCCGAAAAATCCAATAAGCATACTATGAAATATATAAAATAATTTTATAGATGGATTAGAGTTATCCTCGAAGCTGTTTATTTAGAAATAATACAAAAAATATGTTGTAATTAGTGTATCCATTTGTAATACAATTATCATTTATGTCTCTGATTTTCCAAGACTACTAAACAGATCGGCCTTTCAGGTCTTGATTATTTTTAATCATTCCAATATAACTGATAGCAGACATTGGCTCTGGTATATTTGGGGTTGGGTCGCTATAGTTTGTATCAGAGGAAGTTTAGTAGAAACCTTGGGAACTAGATTTAAGAAAACCTAGATTAGAGAACATAACCCTAAGGTATAATTTGAAGAAGTATAGATGAAAACCCTATAATTTTGTTAATGTATAGATTATGTGGTTCTTCCAAGAAATAAATCCCTATCTGGATAATATAGGTGGACATGGTTCTGGAACTGATGAACCAAGGAGTAACAAATCTGACAAGGTGCTCCGGGCTTTACTCGGCGTAAACTAGTACATGAAAACAAGCCTTACAATCCACCTAGTTTGAAACTCTCATGGTATATGCATAGGATAATACACTTTTTCTTCAAAACCCATTATGAAGTATTTGGATACATAATAAGTAAACTAGGTTAAACATAAGTAGTTTTAGATTGAAGATAAGGTGTCATGATTTAAAAATCAAACTAATGATATTATAGATAAACCTTATACCAAGTAAACACCTCTGTAGAAATAAAATGGATGAGGTATTTATGTATTGAGGTTGTATTGAAAAACGTAGTTAAAATTAAATTTATATATTAACCTAATATTAAGTATGTCCATCATATTTAAATTTGGAATTTATATTAATTGTGTTTTAGAAAAGTAAAAATTGTAAGCTGAGTGAAAACCAATCCAATCTGGTAAGGCCGTGTGTCATGAACCCATGATAGAAGGATGATAAGGGTTTCACGCTAACCATTGACATGTGCAATGGCCTTATTAATTTTTCTTGTTTTTGGTTAAATAATTTAAAGAATAAATATTAATGATGAACCATTAGTAACATTTTTTATGATTAGAAATTAATCTACTAACCACATATACTTTGAGTGATAGTTAAAGACAAATAGTAATACTTGTCACTATTTTATGGTTCTTACGATCCTTTAAATGCTTGTTTTAGTACTTTAGGAATAAAAAAATCAGTTTTGGTAATTAATTTTTGGGAGTAAAGAGATGAATTATAATTTGGTCAAAGCACAACGAAAATTTATGATTGTTCATATGATATTGAAACCTATCATGTAAGAATATTTTGTTATATTCTTGGCCAGTAAAATTATTATCCAACATTTGTAAAATGACGAATAAATAAACAAAATTCCCTAATACCTAAATTTCTGTTGAACCGATGGCCTTCAAAATCATCAAATATTTAGGGCATTAGGTCCCTCAACTTTCCATTGATCATTCACTTGTTTGTGATTAACGAACTCATTCAATCACTATAAATATTTACAATTTTCCTCCAAGTATATATCTCTACATTCCACTGATTTTCTCCTACTTAAATACTAATTTTCATGGTATTACATGTGACTTTGTACTTTCAATTCTCTCTTTTATAAAGGATTACTTATGAACCCTTCTCATGATGTGGGATTTCAAACATAGGAAGTACCAAAAAAATTATAACCATAATCAATTTTAAATTGTGAATATGCAATTTAAATAAGTTGGGGAGAATAAGACACCCTGAAAAACTTATGTAAGAACGTTGTGTTCGATAGCATGTATGACATGTGACACCAAGAACATAAGGTAATATAATATCTATATATTTTATAATATATTTACTATTTAAAAAATATTCTATATATTTCAATGCATGAAACACGGAGTTAGATTGTAATTACCATGAAACTGGGTTAACATACATCATATGAAACAACGACATTCCTCTATATCTTACATTACATGCAAAAGTGACCTTCTTCGATAGCTTTCACTATACACAATACCAATTCTTACTATGAAATAATATGTAATTAAAAAAAATTTATTTAATATAATAAGATATAAACTAAACTTTAATAATAGTATTAACTAACTTATTAAAATATATGGTTTAGAAAACTAAATCAGTGGTTACACATAAATTATAAATGAATATATGAACAAATGGAATATTAAAAGAATTTTTTAAAAGAAAACAACTTTTATTCTCACAAAGTTGTTTTACCCAAAATAATTAAATTAATTATAATTAGTGAGTAATATTAATGTAATAAATATGTTACATATTAAATCAATTATTTTTTTATTAATCTAATATATTTGGTAAGCATAAGATATGATCAAACCCAATATTTCACATATAAACATATATTTTTATTAAGGCATTTTTACAGCCTTCTAATAGAGAGCATATTTTAAATATTAATTTGGAAAAAAAAATTAATTTGTTTTTATAAAATAAACTTTTTTTGAATTAATAATGTAAAATTTATCTTTGGATAAATTTTTTTATTTTTCTGAGAAACATAATTTTTTAGTGAATGGTGAAAAATACTATGTTTTTGTTAAAATCTGAATTTTCATTTAAATAATTATGAATGTTAAATTATATTATAAATTTGTTTTAAGTCAAAATTGGATAAATTATTCATATATTAATATAATTTAGTTCATTATAATCAATTAATTTTTTAAATTTAATATAAAAATATAACAATCTTTTGAACATTTTGCTACTAAAACCAGTTAATTTGTCTGTCTGAGAGATTAGCATTAATCCACATTTTTAGATTATTTTATTTGAATTTTTAAAGTTATAAATGCACCATTTTAATAAATATAACATTTTTTTCTAATAATTTCAACATAATTTTTGACAAAAATGATTATTGAAAGTGATTAAAATTAATTACAATGACTAAGGTGTAATTAATCTTAAAAATGGACCCCTATGTTTAAGGGCCCAAATGACCTATACACTTGTACAACACCCATTTTATAGATATATTTCGTGCATTAACCTTACATTAATGAGTTATCTGGGTTTTTTATGACATTTATTAGCTAATAACATGTGCACACCTAACTTCTTTTCAAGAATACCAAGTGAGTCCTTTTCCATCCCAATAAAAGGCCACCACCTCTACCCATTACATACAACTATAAAACCTATTATGCTTGGAAACTATTTTCCCAAATGGCCTCCCAAAATCCCTCACCTAAACCTAGATTCATCCATTTTGTAATAATACCTTCCCTGGATTCCTTTTGGTTTAAACCAAACAAAAGTTACCCGATTAAAAGGTAATTTCTTTTCTCAATCTCTCTTGTTTCATTTCCATTCTCCAACCCCTAAAATATAATTATTATTTTTATGAATAACAACTCCAATATCATCAATATAATATTATGTTTTTATGATGATATTTATACCTACACTTACATACACCACCATCTAGTGGGTAACGAACATAATGTTTCTATGTAAGGTAAACTATTGCCTTACGAAATAATGATTGTATGATTTTTCCCTACCACCTCTTATAGTGGTCATTATGATGAAAAATATGTTTATATATATTAAATATGATATTTATTTTTTCTTTATTCTTCATTTATACTTTTATTATACCTTCCATTAATACATTCCATTTTACGTTAATACAATAACATCATTTGGGGAAGTGTGGACTACTGCCCCCTCAAAGAATTGTGATTCATTCACACTAAACATGGAACGTATAAAGGATGGTTTTAATTAAAAATAAGTGACATACAAAACAAAAATAATATATTCATTATATAATTAAATTTCTATATATATATCATTTTCTTTATTACCCCTTTGCACACCTTAAAATAGATTATGTTGTTCATGGATGTGTAGACTACCGCCTCATCGACCTGATGTGATTCCTTTTACACCACATAACTATATATATAATTATATAATATTAATTAATATTATATTTACTATATAACAATAATTATGGAATGATTTTATTTACTTACCTTCTTTCCACAATTATCATTTAAAAAGAACAATGTTACTCATGTGTACGTATAGCCTACCATCTCCATTATTGTAACATATTCTCATTTTCATAACCATATTTAATGATTGATTTTAAAAATATAATAGATATTATAATATTATAATTATATCATGGTTATTATTTTGTATATTTTATATAATTAACCATATGACCATAGTTAACAAACAATAGTTTTTTTGACACATAAACCGAATTTTGTCAAAAACACCCAATGTAAACTTAATTGTTTGAGTAGTTGTACACAACATGGTAATAAGTGAAATAAAATTAATTATAAGCATGAAAAAGGTTCTAAAGAAAGTATAAAATTAACATGAATATATTATACAAAAATTTAAAGGACTTTCACCCGAAAGGAAACTCAAATTAAGGGATTCTTGTCTCATTTTCATTACGTGAGGCATACTTAATTATATTACACCTATTTTATTATATATGGTGTAATTACTAAAAATTTGAAATATAATATCAAGAACTATATTATATTTATGTTTTTTAATTTTTTTTATTTAATTATTAATACTTTTTTGTTTTCTAATTCATTTGTTACCACACTGGTAAGGAACTTCCATCTCACTTTTTCATTCATGAGATAAATGTTGTATTCACCACTTACATTTTTTGTGGTGTACCTATTGACTATTTAAATATATTATATCATGAATTAATTTTATTTCATGTTATTTAATACTATCATTCAATACTATTCTATCATGAGGTTTATGATTTAAAAATATTTCAAAGTGGTATGGGACACTTTGGAATGTTTAAAAATAATTTTCCTCAAGACTAATCCTAATGATATTTCAATGGAATTTATATTATAGGATATTATATAACCATTATTAAATAATAACTTTTATTACTCTCTGGTTATTAATGAACACTTTCAATTATTATATCCAATTCTCTACTCTTTGGTACTCAATTTTTTTTAAATGTTTTAAAAAAAATATGACTTCACTTATCTCTTCATTCAGTGGACTAGTTTTATTCTAAAAAACCATGTTTTATTAAAAGTTTTTCAAAAAAATTTAAAATTATTTGGTAAATAAATTTTTACACTTCTTATCTTTTACTATTTATTCAAAGTAATCTTCTTGTCTCTTTCCTAACGAGGCATTTTTTAACATTTTTCTTACAAAAGGAATATTCTTTTTACCTCATATTACATGTACAGATTCATCTGCCATCATTTCATTGAAGCCTCCTTTTCAATTTTGAAAGGATTATTTTTTTTACCGAAAAGTATTTTCCAAATTTTTTTCAAAACAAAATGATATTTTTCTCAATAATATTCTTAAATTTTAATCATTTATTTCATCGATGACAACATCCCTCTATTTTACTCCACTTTGGTTTGTTGTATTGATACCAACTTTATTCTTCTTATGAATTGTTTATTATTGATTTTTTCAAGGATATTATTCACATTCACTTCCTTGATTTATTTTTTAGTCACATTTATTTATTCAATTTACTATGATAATTGTACTTTTAATTTCCGCTTATTATTCATTTCTTTTTTTTCTTGGATATTACTATTGCCTAAACTGTATACTATTTTACATATTGTGCCTACTTTGATAGTTATTTTATTAATTGATGAATTATTGATAGATTGGTATTTCTCATCTAGTATGGTTATTTTATAGTAATATTAGTTATTTTTATTATTCAATATGATTAATTATTTGGACTTGAAATGACGGGTGGAGCCCGAACTTTATATAGCTCCTCAATACATCGACAGGTTCTCGTGAGACAAATAATTGCAGAAATAGGTCTCTACCCTTAGTTTTAAACCATATTGTGAAAGTAATTTATGTTAATAGGTCATCATGTGCCTTATACATGATGTCCATTAAGGAATAGTTTCCCTCATAATAGTTTCAGTTATTATTCATCCATGAGATTTTGTGTCGACAAATCTATGGATACATTTCAGTTCAGTTCATTGATTAATGGAATGTGTTTTAGTTTCATAAATTACCAAATTTGTTTTTCCTTATCTAGTTACATGAATGGAATTTATTTCTAGTTATTACATTGTGATATTTTTTGTTCAATTACTTCTCATATTGATAATTACTTGTTATATGTCTCCAGTTATTTACCACGCTAAAATTATTATTCACATTGATTCATTATTGCTTCTGATATATTTTTCCCTTACATAGTATTTGATATCACCATTATTATGTTTCTTTCCCCCAGAATCTAGGAAGTGTGCTATGAAATATATGAAGGAAATTACCATATGGATTAAAGTTATCCTCAAATTTGTTTATTTAGAATGAATAAAAAAATATTTTATAATTAATGTGACCATTAATTATATAATTATCATTTATGTATCTGGTTTTCCAATACTACTAAATTAATCGCTCCTTCGGGGATTTATTTCTTGTAATCATGCTAATTTAATTGATTTAAGACACTAGATCTGAGATATCTGGGGCTGGTTCACTACACATTTTCTAAAGAACACGCAAAAGTAAATTGGGTTTCATAAATAATTCAAATGGTATAAAATAACATCATGAATAAAATCATTTGATACCAAAAAAATTGATCACCCAAAATAATCACATAATTAAAGAAAATATAGGTAAAAAATTAAATATAACCCCATAAGAGATTTATCATTTTCATATAATGAAAACCAAATCATGAAAAGTGATTTTTAAAACCATTTTTTATTTATCTTTATAAAATTCATAGTTACAAGTCTATATTCAAAAGGTATCCATTGTTTTTTAAAAAAGTGAAATAAAAATCTTTCAAGTAAATTTATTTGGATCAAAAAAACTTTTTCCAAAAAAAAACTAAAGTGATAACATCATTCAAAATGTATGGTATGGAAATATGAAGTTCAATAATAAATTGAATAACTCAATGAAAGGAGTTCGAGTTACCAAGTACCTTTAACTTTGATTTCAACAGAAGTGGTTTAACGGATTATATAATGAAAAAAATATTAATCACTTATCTAAAAAACATAATATAAACATAGGATTATTTTTATAATTACTTTATAACCATATATTGTAATTATATTAACTGGTTATCAATTACTTTTATTATTGGTTGATTAGAACATTCGGTTGTTTTTTTGTACAAAATTCATGTAGACATGATAGATTATCACTAAGTGGTTTCCAGTTCATTATTCTTATATCATTAAATTTATAATAATTATTATTTTTAAAATATTTCTTAATTCCCAATTTCATTCGGTTGAATAAATTAATACGACTTTTGAAAATGGAAATCATGATAACTATTTTTTGACGAGTTTAATGATTGAAATGTTATATATTAATAAATATTTTAAATATCAAAAAAAATTAAATAATCATTAACAAATATTAAAAATATAATTATTACATAACATCCCCAAAATATGACATCTTGTAATCATTTATGATACATTATTTACAACATCATTTACATAGGTGGTAAAACTGACCAAAATGATAACATATTATAATGTTTTCATGAGTAAGGGAATATATTTATATAATGGTAAAATGAAATATTGAAAATCTAAAACATGTAATTATTATCATATATCCTTAATTAATATATTCTTAGAACCAGCCATGATAGGTGGTTATGGAAAATGAAATTCATTATTTGTGGAGGTAGTAGTCCACTGTACGCACGATTAACGATCCCATTTCATAATAAATGGATGAAATAATGGCATATAAAAAAATTATATTTCATAATTTTATTTATGTAAAATAAAAAATATATATTCATAAAATAAATCCTTTATATCATTCTTGAGAGGTACTGATGAAAAACGAACAACATAGCTTCATGGATGCGGAAAGCCACATGTACACGTGATCGACATTATATTATTTTCATAATTGATTGAAGGGATTGGATAAATTTTTTAAAATTAATAAAATTAAATTTTTGTTTACTAATGTAACTTATTTGATTATATTAATAAGGTTTTAGAAGCTTAGTATAGTAAAAATTAATAAGGAAACACTAAGAATAAGTGGATACTCTAGTCGAGGACTTGGATTTTGTCTAGGAATTGTCTTTTTAAATGAATGACTTCTGGTAACTAATAGAAACCAATGAAATTTGGAATATAGATATAGTTTTAGGGGATATATTTGGTATATTATTAAGGATAAATTTTAAGGAAAGTTGAGTATTGAAGTGGTGGAAGTGTTGTCTTTTTATAAGTGAAGAGAAGGGAATTTTAGGAAGTAACCCTTACATTTTCAAAAACGTATAGTTATTATTCATGGGTCAGTGGCCACAAAATGGAAAAAAATTGGCGTTTAAAGAGGTTTGGGGTCAAAAATAACCTCAAAATATCAATTTAAAACATACTTTCAACTTTTTTTTATTTTCCCCTTAGTAAAATACTTTTTACCATTTTCACTTTTTATGGGAGTAACTAATTTCTAACATTGGTAATTAATTCAAAAAAATATTAAAAATGAACATATTATATAATTTTAACCATATTATTTTAAATTTTAAAATAATTTTATAAAATAAAATATCTAAATATGTGAAAAGATAATTTGAAAATAAACACACGTAATCACGTAAATTATTTTTTAAAAAAATAAATTAATTTAGAAATAAATTTACATAAAAGATAAAATTATGATTGTTACTGATTTAATGAGATAATTTTATTAATTATAAATCAAATAAAATTTATTAGGATTTCATGGTAATAAAAAATTAATCTCACTTTTAAAATACTTTATTCAAACAAAATACCAAAAATAGTTTTTATTAAAATAACTTTATAATTTAGTTCTAAAAAAATTGAACATAGGATTTATAATATCAATAATAAATTAAGATGAAAATTTTTATTCAATAAATAAATATTTTATGTCTTTTAAGGAATTTTAAAATTCTAGGATATTCTTACATTAACATAGAAATTAAAATTTTCTCAAAAATAATATTTTTTTACTGATAGATTTTTTATAAAAATTAAAAAAACATAATAAGTAAATTTTTATATGAGTAATTAAAAAATAAGTTTTATTTTATAAAATATACATTCTAAAATTTTTAAATTATTTTTTAAAATAAAATGTATAATATTAATAAAATGGATTTTATTGAAAATAACCTCATATTAATTATTTATCTTTTAAATGTAATAACTTTTAATGGTTTTCTATCTTGGTGTTTATTACAGATTTATTTGTAATATAATTAAAATATATTTTGGTTTTATTATATTTTTTTTATATGTAATGTAATTTATCAATAATATTATTTATTTAAATAGAAAAACTCAAGTTATGGAATTTTACCCCCTTAAAAAGAATTTGACCATTGAGATTTTATTACAAGGAAGAAAAAAGAAGGGGTAATTATCTCTCATAAAATTCTCTAGTTCAAAATATACTCCTCAAATTTATGATTACACTAAATAAATTTTATGAGATGGAAATTATTTATCTACATCACCTTATCTATTCAGTCTAGAATTTCCCCTGGTTATTTATCATATAAAAGGTTATGTTCTAGTTATACACCATGTGAGATAAATGCATGTGATAGATCAGGTATATACTTTCTCTAAGGAGATATATGGAATAAATCATGCACTTATAGTGTTATAGAGGGAGTGATAAGTGATAGGTTACAACCCTAACACAATCAAGGATCTTGAAGGGACTGATGTATCTAGGGATTAGCTTCCCTTTCTTTTCAGATAACATAAACAGATTACATATAGATATTCAATGGAACACCTTGTCTGTAACATGAAACTATACATATCATCAATGATTATACATATAACTCTTTTATCAAATTGTTTTTCTTTTATAGGTTACTAAATGGTTTGAACCTTATCTATAACTTCTTAGACAAGGTCAGAATCTATCAGCTTCTTCTCTCAAACTTCTTCCTAGTATATTAGAATCCTATATCTCTTCCCATACAGAGTCTCATATAGTTTCATATGGATGCTATAATGGAAACTGTTTTTATATGAGAACTATATCGGGAGGAGTTATTGATCCCAAAATCCTTGTAAATCCATCAAATAATATATCATTATATCCTCTAGATTTTTAATTGTATTATTTTACAAACCATCTATCTAAGGATAGTATATAGTGTTAAAGCTCATCTTTCTCTCAAATCCTTTTAATTGACTTCTCAATAATCTCAAGGTAAACCTTAGTTCCTGATCAGATATAATGGATGTTATTACTTTATGAAACTTCATTTATTCCCTTATGTATATATTAGTGAATTAGTATTGAGAGAAATATTCCATAATATAAATAAAATGTTTTGTCTTTGTAAGGCATTCAACTAAAACCCAAATAGAATTATGGCCCATAAATGTTTTGTGGATTCCTATGATGAAGTTCATGGTGATATATTCCCATTTTTGTAGAAGTATTTGAAATGGTTGGAATATACCCATATAATTTTTTCAAAAATCCTCAACTTTATGGAATATTATTAATTGAGATACACATTTTAAAATTTATACCTTCATGCTATCACAACTGAAGTTTTGTTTTAAATCTCTATACATAATTGTAATTCCATGATGAATAGAGATGGATGATCTATGTGCATCATCCAAAATTTCCATATTCAATTATAGCATTTTTGGGAGACATATCTAGGTTCCAAACCATATAAGTGAATATTTTTCATAGTTGTACTATGGAATATTCGCTACCCATTTTATAGCTCAATATCCTATTTTTGACCTTCTTTGATCATTAAATGAATTTAAGGTTGTGTATACAACTAGGAAAGATTGGATTTATATCCTCCCATTATGACTTCAAGATTCATCATTTATAAATCAATGATTATTTGGTCTCTTTAAATCCATACCATGGATACAATATCATGGTATTTCCTACTTATAGCACTATCCACCTTATTTCATTTCTATATATGGTAATGTATTGAGAAGTTATAAAATTATGTCCACTCTAACCATCTACTTTGGAGCATATTCAATTCCTTCTTTCTAAAAATATATTTCAATCTCTCCTAATCAGAATATATATAACACTTTTCTCTAAAGATAATTTCTCCAAATATTTAATGAAAATATCAGTGATACCAATTCTATATCATTCATTGGTTAATTTTTATCATGAGTCCATAATTTACATGAAGAATAAGTGATTACCTTATAATTATATACTAGGAAACAACACAAACCCTTTTTGGAATTGTCATTGTATATTTTCAAAACCTTCCCCACTGTAGGTTAATATAGGTATAGGGTCAGTAACCAACCTCTTCTTTAGTTCCTTGATACTTTATTTATAGTCCTCTATCTAAAGTAATATTACTCACTTCCATGTTAACTTGGTTAGTGGATTTGATAACCATGATAAATTTTTCAAAAATTAGTTATAATATCCTACAAGCCCAAGAAAAATATATATCTAGGTTATCATGGTTAGAGGAGGTCATTTCATGCTAGATTACATCCTTGTTGGATCTAATAATATTCACTTTCATGTAATTACAAGAACCAAGAATGAAATTTCTATTAACTCCTGATAAATATTACATACAGATTTATTATTCTCAATGTCTTTAAAACAATCCTCAAATGATCGTCACGCTCTTCCATTCTCTTCGAATATATAAGAATATCATCTATAAGGAAAACAATAAATGAGTCATGTTAATTAGTAAAGATACTAATCATTATATTTGTTTAGATATAAAGATAATTTTTATGTCAAAAGGTCATCACTATAAATTCATAGTGTCCATACTTCATTAAAAAGTTGTCTTGGAAATAACCTATCTTTTAAAAATTAAATAATGATATCCATATCAAAGAAAATTCTTTGAGAATTATCGATCTCCTATGATTTGATAAAATAGATTATTGATATGGTTTATAGGATACTTATTCTTGATCATTATTTTATTAAGATAACATTAATCAATTAATAAACATATCAATCCATTATTCTTTTTGAAAAATAAGACCAATACATTCCATAGTGAAGTAATAGGGAATATAAAACCCTTGTATTAAATATTCATATAGTTTCTCCTTTAACTCCACTGATTTAATGTGATCCATTATATATGTACCCCTTGTGATAGGCACGGATCCAAGTATGAGTTGGATTAAAAAATCAATATCATACTCTGGGGGAATACTAGACAGTTCATCCAATAATACATTAGTATATTATCATAAAATAGTCATGTAATCAATATTGAATTACTCCCTGGTCATTTGATTCATGAGTCCTTCATTATTTGGTAGCATAACTCATAATATAGAATTTTATTCCAAATGGAATTTATAATCATCCTTGTGTTGATACATGGTAATAAGATGACTTTGGATATGAAATATGATTTCCTTATCCCAATAGTTGATATGTTATTTATAAAAGTTAATATAATACATACCTGGTATTATGTGAAATTCAAACAAAGGAAGAAAAATTAGATCTGTAGAGAGTATCCTCCTGTAAATCTCAGTCAGAGAATATAAATACAAAGCATTGAAACATCTACGAAACCCACTTTAAATAAATATGTCCATTCCTCAACATTGATAGAAGAATATTGCTGAATAAAAACCTCTCATGAACAACTCATATATGTGACTCTTTCTATGAGTGTGAAAAATAATGAAAGAAACTGAATTCATGATTCCCAAACCCTAAGTGGTTTCTATATATGGGAATGTTAAAGAACCCACTTTAGAATATAAAAAATTAGAGCTAGATGATGTGGTGAAAAAGTTAGGGAATATTGAGAGTCAATATGAGGAACCAAAGGGAATTGATGAAGGGTGTCTAAATCATGATGAAACTGATTTTCTGAATTCACATGAGGTAAACTAATATCCTTTTCCTGAATCTCTTTTATATGACTCCATTGATGGTATTTAAAAAACATCAATCACTGAACCCTTTTTTAAAATCACAAAGATCAAGTCCATTCCCATTTCTGACATTCATCTAAAAAAAATTCATTTGAAACATCTATTCAAATGGAACTAATTGGGTAGACAAATTTTGAAAATAAAACTAAATTCAATTCTAAGTCCCTATTTTGGTCTGAAAGTGCTGACCAAATTGAGATCAAATTCATAATCAATACATCCTCTCTCAATTCATCCATCATAGGGGATAATAAATATCATTCATTAATCATTTCTTCCACTCTTGAATCTAATAAAAAAAATCTATTTTATGTCTAATGAAAAATTAGGAAAGCAATTGGATGGACCCATTTAGATATTCATGGGATTAGCTATTTCACTTGGACCCATATGTTTTTTCTTGAATCAATTTTAAAAACTTCATTCCAAACCCAAGGTAGACTCAATCTCAAATTAGTTTAAGTGGATAAATATGGTGTTATTAATAATTTGAATGTTGGTATTGGTTAATCTAAGTGTTTATGTCGAGCTAATGACTTTAAATTAAGCGCTTTCCAGGAGTCAACCAACTTCTGCATTTTTTTATTTAATTATTTTTTGTCTTTTTGTTTTTCTTGTTTTTTGTTTTTGTTTTTTACAAGGAAACCCCTTGGGGTTTCCAATGTTGTATAATTTCTCTTATATGTGATATTTAGGTATTGATTCATTTTAGTATTTCGAAATAAAACCCTTACCTTTTAAACTTCAAACCCATCGATAAATCATCCCTTGGGAGTCTGCATGCGATGTGAAGCCAAAGTAATAAATTTCTTATTGATGGGTCATCAAGTGAAAAACAGGTGGTTTTATTCTATGATTTAATTTCAAATCACATCTCTCCTCTTTCATTCTAATTAAATATCTGTCTTTTATTCTCTTACAAAATAGAGGGAAGTTTCATTCAAATTTGGCAGAGTGAAAATCTGGGATTTCAGAAAAATTAGGATTTTATGATAAAAAATTCAATTAAAAATCAATTCATTATCCTTAAACGCATTAATGTATGTTTTAAAACATGAAAACTATATTTTAAATGATTTAGAATGAATTTATTATGATTTTAATGCATGTTTAAGTTCCTGAGCATCGTTTTTGGAAAGTGTGGTTGTCCAATGTGATTTTTCAAAGTTTATATTTTCATCCTCTTATTCAAAATGACACAATGTAAATTCATTGGATCTTGGGTGTAAATTTGAGTTCTTGTCTCCCTTTCATAATTGAATAGGGTTCAAGAACACTATTATTTTAATTTTATTATAAAAAATTACCACATAGAGTAATGTTTTGTCTATATGTGTGGTGTCTAGAACTTGGGGATTATGACTCCATAGTTTTCTTTCTAAGAGTTAAGAATTATATATCTATTGTAAAGTAGGGAATTGATACTTGTGTGGTGCCTGACACTTGGGGATTGTGACTCCATAGTTTTCTCTCCCAGAGTTAGTCTTTTCAAATCTATTATGCTTCAAAAGAAAACAAAAAAAGGAAACCAAAAAATAATAAAAGGTAAAATTTGATACTCATATTAAGGTTTAGTGTGATTAACACCTAGAGCTTCCATTTTTTCCACTTGAATAACAAAATGGTCCCCATGTATTTTTTGATGCACAACACATTCTCGTTCTTATTTGAAATTGTATAAAATGGGTCAATAAATTTGAATAAAGGAATGGTCTTAGGATTGGGAGATGCTTGTGAACCTAGATTGTGTGAAATTATTTTGAAAGGTTTAATGATTTGTTTTCACGATGTCTTTTTGTGAGAAATGTATGTAAAATAATTTTTGAATGATGGAATTGAATTTCATATTTTTCAGATACTTTTTGATCGGGACTAGAAAAACTCAAGTTGGGGGGTGTGATTATCCACTAAAAGGGGATAATATTAATTTATTATATCTTAATATTCATGTTTTTCAATGTCTATAAACATAATTTTTAGTTAATTTCTTAAATTGAACTTCATTTCACATCATTTGTGCAATTCAAGTTTAAAGTGAAAATATGGGCCCAATCAATCATCTATTTGTGGAATTCATTTATTTAATCTTTTGTATTTAATATTTTGGGATATGATTTATCATTTTAATTGGAAATATTTATCTTTTAGGATATATGGATTAATCTCAAGGGAAGATAAGGATTTTGGGCATGATTTCAGAATTTTTCTGGACAAAGCACAATGGGCCTAAGGCCCATCAAACAAAAGTGTGTTCCACAATCCAAGCCGAATGAAGCTCAAATTTTTACTATAGAAATAAAAAAATATTGGTATCATTTAATTCAATAATTTTTGGAGAAAATTATGAAGTTTTCATGGAGATAAAGGGACCCAAGTTAACATTTAAATAGTGGGATATATTTGAACGCATATAAATTCATCCCACTAGATCTAGCATACCATCCAAATAGATATTCCAATTTGAATGAAATTTTAAAATATCTTAGAGGAAACATATAATAAGACATTTCCTTTTTAATAACCCTTAATATTATTCCATATTCTGTTAAAAAATCACATGTCAATAGGGGGGATGAATCTATAAGATTTTCCTGATCAACTTTGAAACGTTAAATTTCCCTTATTTTCTCACCCTCATTTTGAATCTCTCAATTAATGGGGAAGGAATGTACTGATATTGGGTCAACCTAAGACTCAAAATATTGCTATATAAGTAGTTGGTGGTGAATGGAATTATAATCAATGTTTTTCCTTTCTATCGAATTTTTTCATTCAATTGTAATTTTCTGTTTTCATTTTGTAACGACACTTTCAATTTATCTATAATTTTTTCAATAACATTAGTTTAATAATAAAATTTCATCTTATTTTTGTTTTATTTTCCTTTAAATATCACTTTGATATTTTTAAATAAATTTTTGATCTTTTTCATGCCAACCCTTTTGAATTTTTCTACCCAATGATGGAGTGGTCATTCTTTCTTTGTTTTCACTTCTTCAATCCCTCTTATTTAAGTTGAATTCGCACTTACAATGATGTAATAGCATCAATGGAGGGATAAACTTTTATGGATTGGTCCTAGAGAGTTTCATGGGGTGGATTTCATTTTATTTTTTGTTCTTAAATTCATTAATTAAATCTATGGTTTGAGATTTCTAATATTTGACTTATTTCTACTTCTTCTTCACCGACATTAAAAACTAAACATTTTGAGTTCTAGTATGATCCAATTGATTGGAGTGATATTAAAAGTGATACTCTAAGTGAATTGGTGGTTGGCCATTGAATTGTGTAAGGATTAAATCAGAGAATGATATTTCAGACTTATCTCGTTGACTAGATATATCTTGAACTTGTGAATGGAAAATTAATAAGAAAAAAATTACATCCCTTATTTCCCTAACAATAACCTAGGATTAGACCATAAAATTTAATTAATTTAATTCAAGTCATTTATTTATTTTATTGTGTTTTAAATTAACTCATTAGTTCTTAAAATCATATCAATACAAAAAGTTTTCCACTTCATAGCCAATCCTTCCATCAAATCCGAGTGTCTCAAGTTCACTTCTCTTATACCTATGGATTCGATCCTGACCTGTACTACAAAAACATCATATATATGTAGGGTAAATCTGGGTGAAACCTCACACCACCTATCATTATCCATATATAAGTGTGAAAATTAAAATAAATAATTATAATATCTTAAATAAACCATGGAATAAATTTGATTCCTAAACATACAAATAGAAATCATTTAATTTTTATAAAGAAACTATGGAAATAAAATGGGTTTCTTAAATCATCCAAATGGTATAAAATAACATCATAAATTAAATAATTTGACACTAAAAACTTGATCACCCAAAATATTAAACTAATTAATGGAAATATAGGGAGAAACACGAAACATAACTCCATTAGAGATAGATTTTTTGGTGATAATGAAAACCAAATCATGAAATTTTCTTTTTGGAAACATTTTTTATTCATCGTCATAAAATTCATAGTTATGAGTATCTTTTAAAAAATTCTCCTTTTTTTAAAAAAAGTGAAAAAAAAAACCTTTCATGGAAATAGATTTAGATAAAAAAAATCTTTTTCAACAAAAATAAATAGATACATAATTCAAAATGGACCATCGTAGAATACAAAGTTCAATAATAAATTTTATAATTAGAAAAAGAAGTTAGTCTTACCAAGTCCCTTACCTTTAGCCAGGATTTCCACATAAGTGATTTAAACTATTATATAATGAACATAAATATCTAAATAACCAATATTATAACCTAAATATATACAGAATTCTATTTTTTTAATTATTTTATAACTATATGTTACAATTATGTTAACTTGTTATAGTTTATTTTCAATATAGGTTGTCAGAACTTTTGGTTATTTATTTTTTTAAAAAAATCACAAGGATAGGATTGATTCTCACAAATTAGTTTCAATTTCATTATTACTATATTATTATTGATTTAATAATAATTTTTTTCAATTATTTATTAAGTGCTATTTTTATTAGGTGTAATACATGAATATGCCTTATGAAAATAGAAATTGTGATAACATGATTTTGATGAGTTTAATGATCAACGGGTAATATATTAATAAATATTTTAAATATTAAAAACACCATTATATAATCATTAAGAAAATTAATTATATCTTTATTACCTTATAACACCATTTTATAACATCCCATTACCATTTATAATATATATTTTACAGCATCGTTTATATAGGCAGTAAAACCGACCAAAACGGTAACTTATTATAATGTTTTCATTAGTTAAGGAATCAATTTTGATAACGATAATATGATATATTCGTAAGATTAAATATTTAATAGTTATTATATATCCTCTATAAATCAATTCTTATAACCATCCATGATACATGATGATGGAAAATGAAATTCGTTGATCATGGTGGTGATAATCCACCGTACACATGATTAACGATATCATTTCACAATGAATAGAATGAATGATGGTATATGAAAAATGATTTTTTAATAATTTTATTTATGACATTTAAAAAATATTTACACATAAAATCCACCCTTGATACCATCATTTAGAGGTTGTGATGAAAAATTAATAACATCACCTTATGGAAGCGGCAATTCACATGTATGCACGATCAATGTAATCTTGTTTTATTAGTTGATGGAAGGGATTGGATAATTATTATATAATTTATATAATTAAATTTATGTATACTAATTACACTTTTTAAATTATATTAATAAGGTTATATAAGATTATGATTGTAAAAATTAAGAAGAAATGATAAGAGGTGGATACTCACCCCAAGGACATTAATTTTCTCAAGGAATTATCCTTTGAGACGATGGAATTATAATTATTTATAGTGACCAGTGACTTTCAGATGAGGGAGGGGATTCTAAAATGATAAATTTATAAAACTTTAAATGATAATTTATATTTTAAGGTGAGTCTTTATGTGATGTAACTGTTAGAATTTTATAAGTGATGAAAAGGGTAGTTTTGGGAGTAACCCTTACATTTTCAAAATTTTAAAGTTATTATTGAAGGATCGATGGACAAAAAATGGACAACAGTTGAGGGAATGGTGGGTTTGGTTTGAAGTTCCCCTCAAACACTCATTTGAATACTAGTTATTAACATGTTTTGTCTATTTTTCTTTATTAAAATACTTTTCTATTGGAATCATCATGTTTTAATCATGTTTTAATGATAAAAAATAATGTACATCATGTAAATCTTATTAATCCTATTTAATCTAACTGAAACCATGTGTAGAGATGCTTAGTTTATTTATTATTTAAATAAACTTCCACTGGATCTTTTTAATCCTAAACCATGTTTGATTATTTTAACTTATGTTTGACTTTTTTCTCTAATGATTTCTTATATGGATGATTAAGTCTAACTCATTCTATGAATATTACTACTTAAGTTTATATACAGATAATTGGCTATGTCTCAGAAAACATGACTTTTCCCCGATTCTAGTTTTCTGGAAAAGGACCTAGACATTGTGACCTAAACACTATGACCCACACACTGTGACCCAGAAACCGTGACCCTGACACCTTGACCCTGACACCGTGACCCAAACACTGTGACCCGAACACCGTGACCCAAACATCATGACCATTTTCAGATATCATGAAGTCTGTGACACCGGTTCCATGCTACCATCACTAAGACAGTGTTCGAAGTTTGTCAAAGCACCAGACACTATGACTCTAACACCGCATATGTGTTATTGGTTCTTGATATTAACACAATTATTCCATCAGGATTGTCTCACTGCACAATGTTAAAGAAGAAGACATAATTTCATGGTGACACCATCTCTAGACAGACTATGACATAGTTCTTTAATATGTTTTATCGTTTTAAATTTAATTTCTAATGGTTATATTAGATCCATTTAAAGGCACTGACTTGATTAATGTTTCTTTGTAGACATGTCACTTGACAGTACAAGGTACAAGGTGTATAATACAGGCATCCTTTCAGCCCCAACGTGTGCACCCTGAAGGACCCCGGGGCACCCTGAGAGGGGAGGGGTGAATCAGGGTGATGAATTTTTCTTTTAATGTTATGGATCATGTTCCAACTTTGGTAGGAACTTGTTGAACATGCATGATGAATATGATTAGAAAGAAAACATTCACATACACAGAGAAGACACAACACTTTTTACTTGGTTCACCACTAAGGTCTACGTCCAAGGAGCATACGCCAATAGGTTTTCATTCATACCTAATTCCAATAAACTCTCACTATATGTGGATTACAATGTTTCGGGAACAGTTACTCTGTCCCAGGCTCACTTCCTTTACGAAAGGTTCAGGGATAGCTCACAGTGTCCCTCGGGTCACTCCTGTTGACTCCCCCTGGCTCACTGCCCTTGGTGAAGTCACACTCAGTTTATAGACGTGAAGGTATCTTCATAATTGCAAGAGAATGCATCTTCTATTATCTGTAGATGCTCTGTTGAAGTCCAACTTTCACTCTTAGACTAATCTCACTCTACACCGAAGATATCAGGAAATCTTCCATCTTTCGTGCAGCTCCAAAAAACGGGCATACTCTAACCTCTCCTGGCGCACTTCTCCAAGACCAGCGTGCATGTTTCAAGAATGGTGAACAAGTCACTTGCGCGGTACAAATTCAGTGTGTAGGTGTCACTAACCCACTTGCACGACACTTCCTCTTTCAACTCCAAACTTGCGCGACGATGCGCCTTTAACTCCCAAACTACCTTGGTCGCGCAGCCAACAACCGGCGCGCAGCTTCTACCTGCGCAACCCAACTACCACTTGTGTGACTCAACCACTTGCGTGATTAGAGATCAAAAAATCTCTAAGACTTGAAATTTTTTACAAATGAGGGGGCTGGTCCTATATTTATAGGCAAAACTAAACCCCCTACAGGTGGTGCGCAAGTATCCTCACGGCGTGCAGGTCACTGCGCGTAGCTCCAATCAACCTTTCCTATGTCGCGTAACTCACTTGTGCGACAAAACCAATACATGAGCGACCCTCTTTCTTTTTCTATATTCTTAATTTCCTATCATGAAGAACAATAGGCATGCAAGTTTCCAGACCTCCTAGGCACTGGCACACAATTCCCTTCTCAGCGCGCAGGTCACTTGCGTGATCCAACCAATACTTGAACGACCCTTATTCCTTTTCCATTTTTCCACGTTCTAATCTTGAAAAACTCTAGGCGTGAAAGTTCCATCTCTTTCAAGTACACGGCGCGCAAGTCTCTTTTCCAAAATCACTTTTCTCCATTTGCCGATTTTTTGGCCCAAAAAATTGGCAAACACTGGGAAACGGCGCCACCTTCAATACTGTTGTCTGCTTGAACTGTATGATCACTTTACTGGTACACATTCTGAACATCCACTGAGGATTGAAAACAAACACAATCCATACTCCAATTCATGCAAATATGACCATCGTTCCAAAAATCACTCCCTTTGGGTTTTTTGGCAATCAGAAAATAATTTCAATAGATCCCCATCCACATGAAAACTAAAACCACAAGAAGCAACTTAGCCAACACTCTAAATCTACATGAGCAATGCTTGGTGTAGAAAAAAAAGAGAGAAAGCTTAAATTGGTTTCCTGTGTTTTGTAATTCTCAATGACACCAAAGAATTACATGACCAATTAATTCCTTCTCATCCTATCACTGACACTAAATTCGCATCGTGTCACAAAAGCATTACATGCCTGGACAAGCCTGAATTTATTCCTTTCTCCCCCATTGTCAATAAACCCAAAAACTGGTAACTTGATCATTGTTCATATCAAACCATACTCCCCCTGGATAGTACCTACCCCACAAACCTACATCACATCCATAAATAGATAAAAATAGTTATCATAAATGAGGAGAGGGGAATTGCGTAACTTCCTTATTTACTGGGAGGTGGCTGAACACTGAGGTTCAACCGATGCTTCTCAAACACATCCGTTGATAGTGGCTTGGTCATAATATCATCCATTTGCTTATCAGTTCCCACATGATCCATTCTAATCACCCCTTGCTCAACTTTTTCTTTGATAAATTGATACCTAATTACAATATGTTTTGTACAAGAATGTTGAACAGGATTCTTCGAGAGATCAATTATGCCCTTTTTATCACAGTAATTTACCATTGGTTGATTCACCTCATCACCAATATCTGTAAGTTGTTGCTTCATCTATAGCAGTTGAGTGCATGCCTTTGTGGCGGATATATACTCAGCTTCAACAATACTAAGAGAAGTACTTTCTTGTTTCTTGCTCAACCAGCCAACACATTTCTGCCCAATATAGAAGGCTCCACCACTAGTGGATTTTCTATCTACTACATCACCAGCCCAGTCAGCATCAGAAAATGCTGACAATTCATTATCCCTGCCTGCAGCAAAAAATAACCCAAATTTATGTGTACCTTTAATGTAACTCATGATTCTTTTTACTTCCTCCATATGTTCCTCCTTTGGATTACTCTGAAAGCGGGCTGCAAGACATGTGGAAAAGACAATATTCGGTCATGTCGCTGTCAGGTACAGTAGGCTCCCAATGATCCTCATGTACATGGTGGGATCAATAGAGGCCCCATCCTCATGCTTTACAAGTTTAGTTCCAACTGTAATCGGAGTTGACATTGGTTTGGAGTCTTTCATATTAAACTTATTTAGCAGTTCTCTTTCATACGTTTCCTAAGAAATGAAAGTGTATTCCTTCTTTTGAATCACCTGTAGCCCCAAGAAATATGTGAGCTCCCCAATCCTAGACATTTCAAATTCTGATTTCATGTGATTGGAAAATTCTTCAATTGATTTCTGCCTACGGCCAACAAATATGATATCATCAACGTAGAATAGAACCATTAATTGATCTTTTGGAGAATTCTTCACATAGAGATTGTGATCTACTCCTCCTCTTTTGAATTCCAGCTTCTTGTGATATGAATCCATCTGTGAGTACCACGCCCGTGGTGCCTGCTTCAAACCATATAGAGCTTTCTTCAGTTTGCAGACCTTTGTTTCATCAGTACCTAGAAAAAAAATCCACTGGTTGTTCAATGTAGACTTCTTCTTCGAGTACACCATTCAAGAATGTTGTCCTGATATCCATTTGATATAATTTATATCCTCTTTGTAGTGCCATGGCAAGGAAAAGCCTGATTGACTCCAGTCTAGCCACTGGAGAAAAGGTTTATTCAACATTAATGCCTTCAATCCGGGAGTATCCTTAACATACTAGTCGTGCCTTGTTTCTGACGACACTTCCATGATCATAAAACTTATCTTGAAAGATCCATTTGGTACCAATCACATTGTGACCTTCCAGTCTCTGGACAAGATCCCATGTCTGATTCTTTTCAATCTGATCAAATTCTTCATTCATGGCTTTCACCCATGATTCATCCTTTGTAGCTTCTTCAAATAAGGATGGCTACACAACTGATAGAAATGCAGATTGCATGTTATTCCTCATCCTTCTTGTTTGAGTGGGTGCACTTCTGTCCCCAATTATGTTGGATAGATCAATCTCAGCTCTTCGATTTCTCCTATGAGGTTCAGTTTCATTCTCTTCAGCCACAATTTCTTCTTCAGATTCTTCTTCTGAGTCAACATCATGATGTGACTACTGAGTGTTTTGTACAACTTCCTCTATTTCTGTATTTGTATTTCCTCCACATTCACTTTCTTACTCACTTTATATCACATCAGAATATGACTTCCTTGAAGCATTTCTGGTTTTCTCTTCAATTATCTTAACATCACTCCTTTCCACAATCCTTCCAAAACTCTTGTTGAAACATTTGTAGGTTATACTGTTCATTGAGTAACTGAGGAAAATTCCTTCATCTGCATTGTCACCATACTTCCCTTGATTTCCTTCTTTGTTCTTGATGAAGAATTTACTTCCAAATACACGAAAGTATTTTAATGAGGGCTTCCTTCCATGCCACAATTCATATGGTTCGTCTCACCCATATAAAGTCCTGTTTGATTCTGAATATACACTGCAGCTTCAAAAACCTCCTTCTTGTAATGTCGTGAAATATGACTCTCAATCAGCATAGTTTGTGCCATGTTGTTCTCCTGTCGATTCCTACGTTCAACAACTCCATTTTGTTGTGGAGTTCTCATAGCAGCTACCTCATGTTGTATCCCATGCTTCTCCAGATAATTTTCAAATTCAATGGATGTGTATTCTCCTCCATTTTCAGATCGTAACACTTTGATTGTTCGTCTGGTATCATTCTCGGTGATTCGCTGATATGTTTTCATGCAGTCAAGGACTTGTTGTTTCCTGTGAATGACCATCACACATTCCATTCTACTGTAATCATCTATAAAAAGGACAAAGTACCTTTCTCCATGAGTTCCAGCAATATTTATCATCCCACAGACATCTGTATGAATCAGATCAAGAAGGTGAGATGTCCTTTTCTTCTTTGGTTGATATGAATTGCAGACCAGCTTTCCACGAATGAAAGCATCACAAGACTTTTCATGCTCACGCTTCAGGTTGGGAATGTCCATGAAAATCCTCAATTTTGATATTTTCTCTATGTCTTGTTGATTGATGTGTACCAATCTCTGATGCCACAAATTGTTTTCTTCTTCAATAGTTATGTAACAAACATTTTCTTCACTATCAACCTGATATAAGTTGCCTTCTATTCTGCATCCCTTCATAGGTGAATTACCTGTCTTTCCCTTGATAGTACATACTTTTTGATTAAAAGTAACTATAATTCCTGAGTCACAGAGTTGACTCACACTGAGTAGATTATGACCTAGGCTATCTATGTAAAATAATTTAGTCTTCTTTAGTTCTCCATTAACTAATTCGGTACTCCCACTCCCTTTGATTTTCAAAGCTCCATCATTACCAAATCGTATTGTACCATCAACCTTCCTTTTGATATCCTTTAACAGGCTGGAATTACCTATCATATGAGATAAAAAAACCGCTATCCAGAATCTAGGTACAATTGTTCTTTGTAGCTTTGAGGTCCACCTCTGCAAGGTTGGATTTCTCAATCTTCTTACTATCCTTCCATGAGACATTGGATTGAGTATAGAGTACTGATGGCCTTTCAATTATCTCTTTTGCGTACCCAGGTTCTTCATAGTTTAAATCTTCTTTGAGAGGAGAAAACCTATATGAAAGAGAAAAAATGTCTTGCTGATGAGACTTGACTTATCTTGAACTTCGGTATGAGGTTTCCATGTCCCTTCTCTACCTGTAACTAGCAGCCTTATGACTAAAGTTAGAACAACGAAAACAATATCCATAGAAATTGTTTCTTCAATAAGAATTAGGATATAAATTTCTTCTCCTTTGTTGAACTCCTATATCTTCTCCATTTAGATAGCTTCTTGCCTCTTCGCAATAAGACATGGTATGGCCCAGATAACTACAGAACTGACACTTCATGAGAGGAAATGTCTTCTCACTTGAATTTCTCCTCATACCTTCTTCCTTGGGAGAATAGTTAGACTGTCTGTCATTTCTGAATATTTGAGGATAATTTTCAGTTCTCATTTTAGTTTGGATTGAGGTTTCCTTTTTTAGAACTTTAGGCAACGGTTCAACCTGTTCAACTTTCATATTATCTTTCTTTTGGATCTTTTCACTTCCATCAGTCGATGTCTCAGCTTCACAGCCAATTCCACTCTTTCCCATGCAAGTGGGTATTTGATCACTCAAGATTTTTCCAACCCCATCTAAACCAAAATTGTCTCTTACTAGTAATTATGCATCTGATAATCTTCCTAACAGTATTTTCTTCCTTGATTCTTTTGGAATTGATTCAGTCTCAAGTTTAATCCTAAGAGTAAAAACTTCCTCCTCAAGACCCTCAGGAGTCTTGGATTTTTCTTCTATTCTAGAGGTGAAGTCATTGATGACCTTTTCCTGCTCTTCAATTCTCAGCTTCAGATCCACTACATCATCATTGCATTCAATTATTTTAGACTGTACCTTCAAAAATTATTCCATTCGTTCAATTTCATCTTCAATTTGATCAATGTATTCATTTTATTCTTCTACAATTGATTTCCACTTATTTCAACTCTTACATTTAGTCTTAATATTACTAACAGCATCCTTAAGTTGTATCTCAGGATCTGCACAAGTTTTCAACTGTTTTTCTCCACCAGTATCTTCTGACTTTTCAACAGTGGCCATCATGGAAGTGTGGTTCCCAGTTTTGAATTCTGGTTCTTCTTCATCACAGAATTCATTATCATATTCTTCCTCTTCAAAGACAAAACTCCTCCTTTGCATTTTCTTTCCAGATTTGAAGTCTCCCTTTTTGAAAAACCTTCTCTGAGGCTTCTCTAAGCTTTCATCTTCACTATATTCATCATTGATCTTTCTTAAGCACTGAGAGGCAATGTGCCCAACTTTTCCACAATGAAAACATATGAGAGGTAACTTCCCTTTGAATTTCCCTTTTCCCTTCTGGAACTTATTTTCAATGAGATAAAGAATATATTTTTCTTCGTCATCTTCACCACTACTATATTTTTTAATTTTTATTTTATCCATGGACTTAAATTCCATTTCCTTTCTCACACGAGTCATAGCATCTTTTGGTTTGATTCTCATTTCATATGCTACCAAGCTTCTTAGAAGGTCATCCAGAGAAAGTTTTGAAAGATATATTTCTTCAAGGGATGATACCTTTTCATTGTACAGGGGTAGAAGTCTTCTCAATATTTTCTTCACAATGTCAACGTATTTTATTTCTTCTCCTAGGCCCCGAATTGATCCAACTACTTCAGTGATTCAATTAAGGAAGGAGTCTGCATTCTCATCAGGATTCATCTTCAAATCATCGAACCTATTGTGAAACAATTGTAGTTTCACCTCATTTAAGTTTCTATCTCCTTCATGAATATTCCCGATTTTATCCCACGTGGATTTTGCTGAGGTGCAATTCATCACCTTTAGGCAGATCTGATCAGAAAGGGCTGCGGTGAGTGCATTTTGTGCTTTAGCATATGCATCGAGAATTCTCATGTCTGTGTCAGTCGTATCCAGGCATGTTGGATCAGTGACTTCTATTATTTGCATAGTAGATAATAGAACATCCATTCCAAGAGATCTTAGATGAGATATCATTCTATTCTTCCAGATCTGGAAATTACATCCATCGAAGTGAGGGACTCCCCTAACATTGACTGCATTCTCCATGGTGACAAAGGATAGATTCGACAACAGCAACCTCGCTCTGATACCACTTGAAGGACCCCGGGACACCCTGAGAGGGGAGGGGTAAATCAGGGTGGTGACTTTTTATTTTAATGTGATGTATCTTGTTCCCACGCTGGTAGGAACTTGTTGAACCTGTATGATGAATATGATCAGAAACCAAACATTCACATGCACAGAGAATACACACCACTTTTTACTTGGTTCACCACTAAGGGCTACGTCCAAGGAGCATACGCCAACAGGTTGTTGTTCATACCTAATTCGACTAAAATTTCACTAGATGTGAATTACAAAGGTTCATGAATAGTCACTCTGTCTCAGGCTCACTACCTTTACAAAAGTTTCAGGGATAGCTCACAGTGTCCCCGGGTCACTCCCGTTGACTCCCCCTGGCTCACTGCCCTTGGTAAAGTCACAATCAGTTTATAGATGTGAAGGTCTCTTCATCATTGAAAGAGAATGAATCTTTTATTGTGTGTAGATGCTCTGTTGAAGTCCAACTTTCACTCTTAGACTAATCTCACTCTTTACTGAATATATCGGGAAATCTTCCAGCTTTTGTGCAGCTCCAAAAAAACCGGCGTACTCCAACCTCTCCTGGCACGCTTCTCCAAGACTGGCGCACAAGTTTAAAGAATGGCATGAAAGTCACTTGTGCGGTACAAATTTGGTGCGTAGGTGTCACCACCCCACTTGTGTGACACTACCTCTTTTAACTCCAAACTTGCGCGACGCTGCGCCTTTAACTCCCAAACTGCCTTGGTCGCGTAGCCAACAATCAGCACGCAGCTTCTACTTGCGCGACCCAACTACCACTTGCGTGACTCAACCACTTGGGTGACGAAATCTCAAAAAAAATCACTAATTCTTGAACTTCATTACAAATGAGGGGGGTTGTTCCTCTATTTATAGGCAAAATTGGACCCCCTGCGCAGTGGCGTGCAAGTATCCTCACGGCGCGCAGGTCACGGCGCGCAGCTCAAATCAACCTAGCATCTGTCGAATAACTCACTTGCACGACCAAACCAATACTTGTGCAACCCTATTTCCTTTTCCATATTTTGAAGTTATGATCATGAAGAACAATTGGCACGCAGGTTTCCAGACCTCCTAGGCACCGGCGCGCAAGTCCCTTCTCGGCGCGCAGGTCACTTGCGTGATCCAACCAATACTTGCGCGACCCTTATTACTTTTCCATTTTCCCACATTCTGATCTTGAAAAACTCTAGGCATTCAATTTCCATCTCCTTTAAGTACACGGCATGCGAGTCTCTTTTCCAAAATAACTTTTCTCCATTTTTCGACTTTCAGGCCCAAAAAATTGGAAAACACTAGGAAATGGCGCCACCTTTAAAACTATTGTCTGGTTGAACTGTATGATCACTTTTTTGGTACACATTATGAACTTTCACTGAGTATTAACAAAAAACACAAACCATACTCCAATTCATAAAAATATGACCATGGTTCCAACACACCCAAAATTAAAAAGGAAGATAAGTCGAGTTGTACACATACAAAGAAGTGGAGTAGCAGATGTGCAAGCATTTTTTTAGAAGGGAGAGATGAAACATGAAATAAGATTCAAATTGATAACACATGAATCACTATCGATCCAAAGGCTAGACTACTATAGATCAGAATCGAAATCATATTCACAATACCAACTCCACGAAGAACATGAGCTAGATCTAAATAGAAAATAGAGCACCAGACTTGCGATACTCTATTTCTCACAAGAGGAATCGATACTAGAATTTGCATCATCCCACAAGTCCAGATCTTCATATAATAACACTTAGAGCACTTCTGAACCTATGTCATCATCTTTTCTCTGTTGTGTACTATTTTTATCTTTCGATCAGTGTGTTTTTGTCTGTATTAAAACACACGTTGTATCCTGCACTAAACTAAATCATATAGTATATCCTTCCTCTCATATCTTTTTACAGTTGTTTACTCTCACAGATAAGTTTTGGAGATTTTCTTGGGTGACCTGGTAGTTTATACCCATTAAGAATTGTGAAAGAGGTTGTGTGACTTGGACAGTCCTTTGCACTGTTGTTTTCCCCGATCCAGGTTGTGGATCAAGTTTATTAATATAAACTACTTGGTGGTAAGTGATCACCAAGTGGAGTGGATTGGGTCTCATCTTGAGACTGAACCACTTGTTTTATCCCATGTTTCATTGAATTTACTTTTTCTCTACATTACTATATATTTCAGAAAACGCAAGATTTTACATTGATAGTTAGTTGTCGATAGACGTTATAATTGTTTTACATTATTATAATAGCTTTAAAAGTAGTATCAATAACTCATATTGATATTACTGAGAATTAATCAATCTTATGAGAGGTTATTTTAACAGATAAACTTTTATAACCGTATTACCTTGATTAACTGGGTTGTATTCATTTTTATTGGTGAATCTTTTTATGAAAACTTTTTAACAGACATTTTTAATATATACTCAATTCACCCCCCCCCCCTCTTGAGTACTCTACTCTGACCAATATTTGGTATCAAAGGATTTTTTATTCTTATTAAGACTCTATTTTAAAATCTGTTCAACTGTGATTTTAGTTTTACTTTAAAGATCTGTAAATTTCTTTTAATTCTAAATTTATAGCTCTTTAAATGTATTTCTTTATTATGATAAATAAACTATAAGGTATTGCAACAAATAGACCACCATTATTCAATGGTACTAATTATTCCCAATGGAAAATTAAAATGAAAATGCATTTAAAAAGTATGGGCTTTGAAATTTGGTCTTCAATTATAGATGAGTATAAAATTCCTGGTACTGATAGAATTACTTGGGATGACCCAACTAAGGCAACCTGCAATAAAAATTGAAAATCCATGAATTATTTATACTTCTCTTTAAGAGATGATGAATTTAATAAAAATTTTGCATGCAAAACTACCCATGAAATTTGGGATAATATGTCTGTTTCACATGATGGAACTTCTAGTGTGAAATAAATGAGACTCAATACTTATACTATTAATTATTATAACTTTAAAATGAAGCATGATGAGCCTATTTCTGACATGTTTCTCAGGTTCAAGGAAATTATCAACACAGTGATTTCTCTTGGAAGATAAGTCACTGCAAAAGAACAAATCATGAGGATTCTCATATTCCTTCCTGATAGATGGAGAGGAACCTCTGTATCTATTAGAGAGTCATGTGGCATCAAAAGATTACCTATCGAAGAACTCATTGGGAAACTAATTATGTATAAAGAGGAGCTAAAATGCAATAAAGAAGAGGAGGATGAACCCAAAAGTAAATCTATGGCATTCAAGACCACCACCTTTAAGCACAAAGAAAAAGAGAAACTGCAAGTCTCTGTAGAAAGTTCTAGTATTGAACAATCATTACATGATAGAGAAGAAGAGGTGGATCAATTAGAAAGATGGTTTAAGAAATTTTACAAGAAGAATAAATTTTTCAGAAATCATAACTTCAATAGAAGATATAATCAAAAGGGAAGCTGGAAGAAAAATTGGAAAATAAGTGAAAATTCTGATGAGATAGTATGCTATGAATGTAAGCGAAATGGACATGTAAAGGTTGACTATCCCAAGATCATGTATAAAAGGAAATATGAGTACAAAGATAGAATGTATAAAAAGGAAATGAAAGAAACTTGGAGTGAATAAGAGGATTGTTCAAGTGACTAATAATCTTAACTAGATGAATAGGCTAACAAATCCAATATGTTTTCCATGACAAACACATATAAGGTAACACAGGAATATCCAGTACACAATTCCTATTATTTTCGAAATGAAAGTGATTCTGAAAATATTTTTAATGAAGAAATATTTAAGTATTTCAATATTCTTGAAGATAAATGTAATGAACTAAAAGATAAAAACAATTATTTAAAGAAATAGTATGTTCTTACCTCAACTGTTAAATTTGAACTTACTGTAGAAAGAGATAAAAATGTTCAATTAATCAAAGAAAACAATGAACGAAATCTATCTAATGAGAAATTGAAAAGGGACCTTGAAAGGCTTATTAATGGTAAAGATACCTTGGTACAAATTCTAGGTAAACATATTTCCCTTAAGTACACTACTGGTATTGGATATCAACCTGGTAAAAGAAATTTTATAAGAACCAATTTTAATTCTAAATCTAGAACATACTTCTTTACTCCTAGTTCTGGAAAACATTCTGTTAGTTCAAATTATGATACAATCTCTATTGTTTTGGGATTTTCTAAACCAAATAGAGTTTTTTTTCAAACACTTTACCTAATGATTATAGTAAAACTATGAGGAAAATGCGGGTTCCTAAATAACTAGTCACTAATATTATGGGACCCAAACAAATATTGGTACCAAAGTCTGTTTTTATTTGACTATTTTATAAGAAAATTGTTTAAATAGATCCAATAAAATCTTATTGTACTTGGATAGTGGGTGTTCAAGAAACATAATAAGAGACTATTAATTATTAAAGAACTTAATAAAAATTGATGGTGGGCATTTCACCTTTAGTGTTGATTCCAATGGAAAAATCATTGGCCTTGGAAAAATCGGTAATTATAACTCAGTTTTAATTTCCAAATTACTTTTTGTTGATGGACTAAAATATAATCTGCATTGTATTTCACAATTAAGTGATGATGCATTTCAAGTTAAATATTAAAATGATGCTTGTAATTTTTTTAATTGTAAAAATTAATTAGTATTTTCTGCATTGAGAAATGAAAAATGTATAATCTGTTAACTTAGATTATTTAGTTTCTCAAAATACTTCATGTTTAAGTGTATTTTACAAAGTATCATGGATTTGGAATAGAATACTAGGACGCTATAATATTCACTCCCTTAGAAAACTAACTAGAAAAAGTTTAGTCAAAGACCTACCCAAACATGATTTTCCAAACGATAAAGTGTGTAATCCTTATCAAAAGGGAAAGCAACATAGAATTTACTTCAAACCAAATAAATAAGTGTCAACTTCTCAACCTCTCAAGTTAGTTCACATGGATTTGTTTGGACCATCTTCAGTTTCTAGTTTAAATGGGAAGCACTATGTTTATGTTCTTGTAGATGAATTTTATAAATATACTTAGACTTTATTTTTTGCTCACAAAAGTGAAGCCTGCTCTCATTTCACCAAATATGCTAAAACTGTAAAAAACATTAGTGGACTTATAATTAAATCCTTAAGAAGTTATCTTGGATATGAGTTTGAAAATCAAGACTGTGAATCATTTTTCCCACAAAATGTCTATAATTATAATTTCTCTGCCCCTAGAACATCTCAACAAACTGGAATTGTAGAAAGAAAAAATAGGACCTTTCAAGAAATTACTAGAACCATTCTTAGTGAATATGAATTACCCATTTATTTCTGGGATGAAGCTGTAAATACATCATAATATATTATTAATAGATTGTTAATTAGACCTATTCTTAAAATAACTCCAAATAAGTTGTGGAACAATAGAAAACCCAAAGTAAGCTACTTTAAAGTTTTTATTTGCAAAGTCTATATCCTTAATACTAAGTAAAATCTTGACAAGTTTGTATCCAAGAGTTAAGAAGGAATTTTTCTAGGATATTCAATCTCTAGAAAAGCCTATAGAGTGTTTAAAAAATTAACAAAATGTGTGGAAGAATTTTTCCATGTCAGGATTGATGAGACATATCCACATGAGCCTAATACCTCTCTAGAAAACCTAGAGTATGATATGTCAAATATAGACATTAATAATAAATCCTCTAACCATCCTTTAAAGGAAACTATGAAAACTTCTAGCTCTATAAATTCTCCAGATTCAAGTCAAAATGAACCTGAAATCACTAGTCCCACTTTTTCTAGAGCTATTAGAACCCTTAATAACCATTATTTATATGTTGTTGTAGGTGATTTAGATAAAGAAACTCAAACAAGAGCTTCTCTTAGAAATCAGGTTGAAAATCATGTTTTCTTGTCACAACTTGAACATAAAAATGTTAATGATGTGATCAATGATGAATTTTGGCTGATGGCTATGCAGGAAGAGCTAAATCAGTTTGAAAGGAACAAAGTTTAGAAACTTGTTGAAAAACCCGAAGACATATTTACCATAGGTACTAAGTGGTTGTTTACAAATAAAGTAGATGAAGCTTGTAATATAGTTATAAACAATGAAAGATTTGGTTATACAAGGCAATAGTCAATAAAAAGGAATTGACTATTATGATACCTTTTCACCTGTTGCTGGACATGAAGCCATTAGAACCATACTTTCTTATACTTCCCATCTGAATTTCAAATTATATCAAATAGATGTCAATAGTGCATTCTTGAATGGGTATATAGATGAGGATTTTTTTGTTGAACAACCTCCCAGTTTCAAAAATCATTAATTTATGAATCATGTTTCCAAATTATCAAAAACTCTGTATGGTTTAAAACAAGCTCCAAAATCTTGGTATGATAGATTAAGTACTTTTCTAATTTCCAAAGGTTTTAAAAAAGTTATAGCTAATCCTACCATTTTTATAAAACAAATTTCCAATGATGTTTTAGTAGTTCAAATTTATATAGATGATATTATTGTTGGATATTCAAAAAAATTCTTTAGGCATTGAATTTCCTAAAATGATGCATAATTAATTTGAAATGAATTTAATGGGTGAACTAAAATTCTTTCTTGGATTTAAAATATTCCAAAATAAATATGGTATTATTTTAAATCAAAACAAATATACTAAAGATATTCTAAAACATTTTGGTTTGGATATCACTACAAGTAGTGATACTCCAATTAGTATTACATGTAATTTGGTTCTTGATGAAGATGGAAAATCTGTTGATCAAACCACTTATAGAGGAATTATTGAAATAATACTCTACTTAACTACTAACTGACATGAATTTATGTTTAGTGTATTTATGTGTGATCTTTTTGAAGAAAACCCTAAATAATATCATTTAAATGTTGTTAAAATGATTTTAAAATACCTCAAGCATACACCCAATCTATGACTGTTCTATCCCATAGGAGAATCATTTGAGTTAGTTAGCTATTCTAATGCTGATTTCGGTGGTTTTGAGTTACATAGAAAAAGAACCTTTGGAACAAGTCACTTTTTAGGAAAGTCTCTAGTATCATTGTGTAGTAAGAAACAAAACTCAATTTCATTATCTATTGCAGAAGTATATTACATAGATTTTGGTAGTTATTGTGTACAAATATTGTGAATGAAACATACATTACTAGATTATGGATATCAATTCAGGCATGTACCTATATATTTGAAAATACAAGTGCTATTAACATCTTAAAAAATCATGTTTCACACTCCCTGACAAAACATATTGATGTAAGACATCACTTTTTGGGAGACCATTATCAAAAAGGTGATATCAATTTGCAATTCATTGGAACTTAATATCAGCTTCCTGATATATTCACCAAACCATTAAATTCTGAAAGAATAGATTACATCATACCTGAATTAGGGATAATAAATCTTAAGTATAAAATGTATTTTTTCACAATGTATTGTTTCATAGTTTATGGTTTCACAAGCCATTGTTTTAAGATTACTGTCGCACTCTCACAGTTCTATAGTTTACTATCTTGAATTTGTTGTTTCATGTTTATGGTCTCACAGTTACTATCTCTCGGTTACTATCTTTCATTTACTATCTCAAGTATTACGGTCGCACCATATAGAGACTCACCATAAAGGTGACATTGTGAAAACATGTTCTGGTCTCACCGTGATAGCCTGTTCCAGTCTCACTGTAATGACACTTTTTTTATTTTATTTTTATTTTATTATACGTATAATTTTGTTGATTATTTTACTATATTCATCCTGTTATTTTTAATTTGTGACACTTGATATCCCTAAATGATAAAAACGAAATAGGTTTCACTATTTTCTTCACTCGAGCTCTCTTTTCTCAAAACTGAATCCCTTTTCTCTCAAACCGTAAGACCTCCTTAATATCTCTCTCTCTCTCTTGAACCCCTCGTTTAATTCCTTAAATGAAATTCTCATATTCTTCAATTCTTGAGAAGCACAGATCTATGAAAAAAGTGAAAGGAGCACTGAAGGTAGTGCCCGATGGACCAATGTATCCAAACCTTGTTGAAAGAATAGTGGTACCAAAAAAGTAAATATGCCCTAAATGGTTGTTGTGAAGTAATTATTTAGTTTTGAAAGCACTAAAAGTGAAGGGATGTCTGGATTGGTTCACAATGGAGACAAGCCCGATTTATCCAAATATTTTTTCTTAGTTCTATCAGTTTTTCTAGTTCTAATTTGATACAGAAGATGGTTTTTTTGTAAGAAGATGGATTAACGGCCAAAGATGCACCTTTTCCTCGAGGTTATGGGCTTCCTGATTAGGGATACCTCATGAAGGAATTTTTTTTAGGTCTACCAAATAGGTCCTCCTCCTAGTGCTATTTTTGTTATAGAAGAGGCCTTAGGAAGCTTGACTGGAAACAAAAAAGAAAAGAAGAGCTATTGATGATGAGTTAGATGGTGAAACCAGATTGCTGTTTAAGTTTATTCAGAATCATATTAGTCTAAGAAAATGATATTTTTCTACACTTAGATATCATGATGTATTTTTTATACACTTTATGAGTAATGGAAACAAGACTAACCTGTGAAAGTATGTTATACATCATATCTATGAGTTTCTTAAGACAACCTCAAAGTCTACCTCCTTGTTCTTCTCATGTATAAGGCCCCAGCCTTAAACCTTACTTAATCTTGAGTTATTACAAGATTACACATTGAGGATCTTTTCAGGTTTAGAGTTTTAGAGAATTAGATCATGAAACTTGCATTACATTCCACATTTAAACAAAGTGGTTACATAAAAGTCAGCATTCATTCTTCCCATCAACGGGAACATATTTAAAATATAACACGGATTCTTTCTTGACACATCCTTGACACTATCATCACATCATGTACCTTTCCCTTGACCTGTGAAAAACATTTCAAAAACTTGGGATGAGCATAAAAAGCTCAGTAAGAGTTATAAAAATATGGAAAGGAAACATGAGTTCATATATACATAAGAATGAAATCATACTTTACCCATAAAACAAAGGCACTTTAACATACCTCATCAAACCATGAATAAATCATAGAAATCATAAGACATAAAGGTAACTTGAGGCATTCATAACATTCTTATGTAGGGAGTAACCCTCTTGGTTACGTTTGGAATACCCATCACAGTATATTCCCTAAATCTCTTCGGAGAAACCTTAACGTTTCACTCCTTCGCGTTACCCAATGCATTGGAGAGCTATAACGGGCTCACCCGCCCTTAGTTTATCACGGAACCACCCGTCTTCATAATAATGCCCAAGAACCATAACATAATTGTATCACATAAAACATGAATAAAGGAAACATAACATTTCCACATTTCAATCACAATATAACAGTTTAAGATATTGAAATAATGAATCCATTAAAAACCATTTTCAAAACCATTTAAAACATTTAATAAAGATATTTTTGAATCAAAGTGTCCCATACCACCTTGAAGATTTTAACATTTTAAACCATTAATATCCATATAAATAAATCCTTAAAACCATTTTGAAAACATGGATATTAATAAGAACAAATAATTAAAACATTTAAAACGATATTTTGGTTATAAAGGGGTTTTACCAAAATTAGAGACACTTGAATACAATAATCGAGGAATAACATTTAGTCAGAACTTTATAATATCATGAGAATAAAAGGATTCATGATATAATACTCCAAAGGACAGTATATACACCATATAAGAGTGAATTGGTGCATAACAACAATGAACCCTCAATAGAAATGTCAAATGTGATGAAATCCCTTATAAAGAAGGTATCCTTAAATTAAGGACAAATCAATCTCAAAAATATGTGTGACAAAAATAAATACACTCAATATCAGTGGATATTAAGTGTAAACAATAAAAGGTCATTCACACATATTCAATGGATGACATATTCAATGACTACATGTTGAACCCAAAGAAATCGAAATTGGGTTAAAAAGTTCCCTTGACAGCCTAACGGCATCACATCAAAAAGAGTTGATGAGAGATAAAAAGAGTATCTCATCACTTGGACATAAAATTTACATCAATAAGGATATATGAGAACATATACCAACATAACAACATGTAAATTAAAATACCCAACAAAAGAAGTCTTTTTAAAAAAGAGGAGGGTGAAAGGTTCCCTTACCGACTTGGGTATCTTTCAAAACATACACCCCATGAAAGAAGGACAATAGATCATTGATGTAAATACTCATAAACGAAAGTATATTACACAAAGATTAGAATAATGGGCAGTACATACACCACTCAAAGGAAATTGTGGCAAATGTAGCATAAATCTCACGGGGATAAAAGTGAGATGAAAAATCCCTTACGAAAACTCGGCAGCCTAACGGCGCCACATAAAACTTCCAAAAGGATTGATGAGAGAGAATAGGGTCTCTCATCACATGAACATAAAAATTACAGTAGGAGTAATATAAAATAACATCCCAATCATAATAAAGATGAGCTTAAAAGAAATTACATAAAAGAATGTACTTAAAAAGAAAGAGAGTTGTAGGATCCCTTACCTCGGGTCCGACTTGACTCGATCATCCTTTAATCTCCTGAATAATAAACTTGAGTTAATTTCTAATTCCTTAAGAACCCTTTTCAAGTTCATTATTACTTTTATACCACTTATTACCTTGTCATAAACATTATGTAATCATTTAAGTTAATAATATTTGTTTTGCCGATATTTGGTTCTTAAGTCGAAAGTGGTCTTCTTACAATTACATGTTGTTCGTGTGGCCAAATGTTTATTATATCCAGAATTGTATTCATTATGTAGATATCATATATTTCATATATATCCAGTACATGCATGCATTTATAACATTACATAATCATTTAGAGGTAAGAAATGAAATGCACCGTTCATGGAGACGGTAAGCCGTACGTACGCATGAACGCTACTTTCATTTCTATTTCGTATTTTATAGAATGGAATAATAATGATATAAAGGTATATTATAATTCCAGTATAATATCATATATAATATCATATTTCCATCCTTTATACATCCCACATATGGTATTTAACGAATCAAATCACTTTGAGGGGGCGGTAGTCCGCACTTCCTTAAATGAAGATATCGCGTATACCCATAATGGAAGCCACAAAGGTAAGACAAAAATGAAAAATACAGAAGCATAAATAAAACATAAACATATTATATATCATATATAAAAATAGTGACATCATAATGGCCACCTTTGAAGGTGTTAAATGAGTATTGAACAATCATCGTTTCGGGAGGCAGAATTTCACCGTCCACGGAAACCGTATGTTCTTTAACCATTTGATGTAGTTGTGTGAGAGTGTAGCTAAAATAAATCTTGTAACAACATCCTAGTATATTGAAGATACTGGTGTTGTTACAAAAGAAGTAAATAAAAAGAGATTATAGGTTTGGAGAAGCAAAAAAAAACAAATGAACAAGAGAGAATGAGTTACCTTTAAAAGTGTAATCTCCTTTTGATTTGAGCCTAAAGGCTTCCTTTGAAAGGATTCTGCCCAAAGGGGATCCTCTAGGATGAGGAGAGGGATGTTGAGAGAGTAAATGGGCAGGGGTTGGCCGAGCCAAAGGCTTGAGGGGTGTGGGAAAAGAGGTAGAGGTGGGGGCCTTTTATAAGAGGAGAGGAGGGGCACTTTTGGAAAGCAATGAAATATTACATTATTTGAAAATGATTTTCGGTTCTAAAGGGTCCCACATTGATAGAATTCGTGGATAAGGTGATAAGGCATCGAAATCCACTCATCCAATTGGTTTTTTCCATGTGTATATTGTAGATTTTTCATTATCTTTCCATTTTAATTAAATTGTCAAATAATGATGTCATCGCTGCATCATTATTATGTCATAAATAATTTAATTTCTTTAATGTCTAAAAATTATAAAAAAAATACTATGATATAGGAAATCTTTTTATCTTTCCAATGACTATTTATAATCAAAATTTGGACTTGTATAACCCCACTTAAAAATTGTTTTAGTAAAACATACTATGTTAGTGTCATTTTCACTTTAACATTAAATAAAAAGTATTTTATGTTATTTCCCAACAAAAGTGGATCCATGGGGTCCCCAAGTTAGGCCATGGCTTGTCTTGGTCGGCCATGACATAACCAATAGGGTTGGGACATGTGTCTAGGTCATTTTATATTATTAAAGCATTATTTATACCTTAAACTACCCTAATTACCACTAATCGCGATTAAGAACTTAATGAGTTACTATTCACCAAAAAATTATTATAATCCCATTGAACCACATTTTACTTCTTAATGACAACCATGTATGTCGGATTTTCAAAATTCAATACACATTAGTGGTAAAATTTCATTTAACTGAAAAATCAGTTTGCTTGATTACCACTTAGTGGTTTCACTATTCATCAAAAATTGAAGTTTTTCAGAAAATTACCAAAAATTCACCCTAAGCTATATTTGATATTCTGAATTCAAAAATGAAGTCCGTTTTACAAAATTCAAAACATATTAGTCACATTAATTAATTTAATAATTAATTCCCGCTGTCAGAGCAAATAGCGTGTTTTTATAAAACAAAAAGTATCAAAAGATTGACACTAGTTTAAGTCTAATTTCAAAGTGAAATTAATTCCAATGACCACCATTGGATTAAATGGTAAAAATATTTTCTAATTTAACTTTAAAAACAATTCAAAATATTATCTAATCATATAAATAAATTAGATTAAAAAGAGGTTTTGAATTAAAACACAACATTTTACACTATTCATTAAAAAATGAACTTTATCAGAAAAATACCAAAAATTTACACAAAGTAAAAATTTGATGTCCCGATTCTTAATAAGAGTTTTATTTGGTCCAAAAGAATGTATAAGAGTGATCAAAACTATATTTAATGACAGTTCTCCATCAAAAGGCGATAAGTGAACCTTTAGTGAAAACTAGGGCATATATGCCTAAAATCGAATTCTTTCCGTATTTTAAGCCTCTATCCTTTATTGGATAATTGTAAAAACATTTAAAAACATATATAATCATATTTCAGTTATTTCTATCCATTCCCGCCATTACAACGGCTACAAGTTAACTACCATTTAAAATAATATTATTTTATTATTAGAGTGCAACGTAAGATTCCCAAGAAACTCGTTGTTGCGTGTTGGGTACGCCATCGAGCATAGCGTCCCCTTTAAAGTCATTTAAATATTTTATTCACAAATATGGATAAATATGAAATGTCATATTCTTTATTTACCTGGGATGTTACATCCTTCCCCCCTTTTGGGAATTGCGTCCTCGCAATTTTAAAATTGCGCTTGGAAACATCCTTGAAAGTCCCACATCGGAACAAAAGTCGGTAAAACAAACACTTTAAAATAAAGAAAGATAAGTACAAAGGTCACTCGTGTTAACCCGTACTAGGATTCCAAGTATGAAAATATGGACATGGAGGAGAAAACATAGGGTCACGTTCTTATGGAGAGTGATAGAAAACATGTTTAGGAGAAAGTTAACAATGAGAAAATCACAAACTTGTGATGGGTTAAACGGTATTCGATTCCCCAGTAGGAAAAGTTAATATACAACATTTTTGTTTTAAGTTACTTTTTATTGAGGAATTTATTCATAAGGAAACATAATCACTTATCATATTGAATTTCAACTTTTATTATATTCCTTTCACAAACTCATATTTTCTCCAAAAGACGAGTATTTAGGAAGACTTGTTCACATTAAGAGTACTATAATCAACTTCTAGAGAATCACCTAATCCACAAAAGAGAACTATGTACATCCTATGTCTTTAGGCTTAAACCAGAGCCAAAACCAAAAAGTTTAGTACAAGATCAGATAATCCAGAAAAGGATAACCCCTTATAAAAAGAAAATCTATTCTTAATCTCCAAAATTTGTCCAACAAAACCCAAAGTTCAACGAGGACCATCCGATAAACAATTTGTCCATAAAATTCTTCAAAGTAAACCTAATATAATATTGAAACCCAAATATTTGAAGGATTTAGTCACACAGTCTTCCATGTTAAATCGTAACATTTATCTCCAAACAACATTAGTTGCTCCTAAAGTCTAGTATTGAAAAGTAATTAACCTAATCACATATCCTCCATGATAGGTTAATCATTTTTATAAATAACCCAAAATCAACTTACTCTTAATTCATAAAATCATATAACCAAAAATAATCAGTCAAACTAACCAGGGACTTCACGTAGTCCAGTGGTAGGCGATAAATACCAGTCGCACTTTGGTTGTGGGTTCGATTCCCGCAGCTTTGTCCGACGCGACGGGATGTCACACGGTCTGCGTGTTGTCCTTTTTCCAAAACTATATAATTCTCAAAACATTCCCCAAAATGAGATAAAATCTTCAAAAATATTCATAACATATTTTAACCTCAAGTTTATCTCATTCCATTCCTTTTCCATCATATCATAGAGTAACCCATAATTACCTAAAAAGTAAGGATCATATAAACCCTAATGGTTACCTTAATAATTATTACCTGAATTTCCACATCGAGTTGGCCATCTCGTAAATGATGCATTAGAGAACTCACGAAGGTTGAAGTGATTGATCATGGATCCTTGATAGTTGGTTTAGAACAACTATGAGATTCCTCATTGAATCCCCTATCTCATCTAGTATCATAATCAGAGAACCACCACAGTTTCCTTCAAACCCATTGTCACTTTGGTGCCTGCTAGATCCATCCATTCACTAAAAACATAAATGTCAGTGTGAGTATATCAACAAAAACATCATGTACTAATGAGGAAGGTAGACTCTAAGATATACTTACTCATTCACATTATCTAAAATTAGGACTCTTTCTGAAATTCTAACCATTATGGTAATGTCACTTATGCTTAAAGAATACCCTAACCTCTAAAGTTATCTAAACCGACCTTTGATACCAACTATAAGGCCCCAGCCTTAAACCTTACTTAATCTTGAGTTATTACAAGATTACACATTGAGGATCTTTTCAGGTTTAGAGTTTTAGAGAATTAGATCATGAAACTTGCATTACATTCCACATTTAAACAAAGTGGTTACATAAAAGTCAGCATTCATTCTTCCCATCAACGGGAACATATTTAAAATATAACACGGATTCTTTCTTGACACATCCTTGACACTATCATCACATCATGTACCTTTCCCTTGACCTGTGAAAAACATTTCAAAAACTTGGGATGAGCATAAAAAGCTCAGTAAGAGTTATAAAAATATGGAAAGGAAACATGAGTTCATATATACATAAGAATGAAATCATACTTTACCCATAAAACAAAGGCACTTTAACATACCTCATCAAACCATGAATAAATCATAGAAATCATAAGACATAAAGGTAACTTGAGGCATTCATAACATTCTTATGTAGGGAGTAACCCTCTTGGTTACGTTTGGAATACCCATCACAGTATATTCCCTAAATCTCTTCGGAGAAACCTTAACGTTTCACTCCTTCGCGTTACCCAATGCATTGGAGAGCTATAACGGGCTCACCCGCCCTTAGTTTATCACGGAACCACCCGTCTTCATAATAATGCCCAAGAACCATAACATAATTGTATCACATAAAACATGAATAAAGGAAACATAACATTTCCACATTTCAATCACAATATAACAGTTTAAGATATTGAAATAATGAATCCATTAAAAACCATTTTCAAAACCATTTAAAACATTTAATAAAGATATTTTTGAATCAAAGTGTCCCATACCACCTTGAAGATTTTAACATTTTAAACCATTAATATCCATATAAATAAATCCTTAAAACCATTTTGAAAACATGGATATTAATAAGAACAAATAATTAAAACATTTAAAACGATATTTTGGTTATAAAGGGGTTTTACCAAAATTAGAGACACTTGAATACAATAATCGAGGAATAACATTTAGTCAGAACTTTATAATATCATGAGAATAAAAGGATTCATGATATAATACTCCAAAGGACAGTATATACACCATATAAGAGTGAATTGGTGCATAACAACAATGAACCCTCAATAGAAATGTCAAATGTGATGAAATCCCTTATAAAGAAGGTATCCTTAAATTAAGGACAAATCAATCTCAAAAATATGTGTGACAAAAATAAATACACTCAATATCAGTGGATATTAAGTGTAAACAATAAAAGGTCATTCACACATATTCAATGGATGACATATTCAATGACTACATGTTGAACCCAAAGAAATCGAAATTGGGTTAAAAAGTTCCCTTGACAGCCTAACGGCATCACATCAAAAAGAGTTGATGAGAGATAAAAAGAGTATCTCATCACTTGGACATAAAATTTACATCAATAAGGATATATGAGAACATATACCAACATAACAACATGTAAATTAAAATACCCAACAAAAGAAGTCTTTTTAAAAAAGAGGAGGGTGAAAGGTTCCCTTACCGACTTGGGTATCTTTCAAAACATACACCCCATGAAAGAAGGACAATAGATCATTGATGTAAATACTCATAAACGAAAGTATATTACACAAAGATTAGAATAATGGGCAGTACATACACCACTCAAAGGAAATTGTGGCAAATGTAGCATAAATCTCACGGGGATAAAAGTGAGATGAAAAATCCCTTACGAAAACTCGGCAGCCTAACGGCGCCACATAAAACTTCCAAAAGGATTGATGAGAGAGAATAGGGTCTCTCATCACATGAACATAAAAATTACAGTAGGAGTAATATAAAATAACATCCCAATCATAATAAAGATGAGCTTAAAAGAAATTACATAAAAGAATGTACTTAAAAAGAAAGAGAGTTGTAGGATCCCTTACCTCGGGTCCGACTTGACTCGATCATCCTTTAATCTCCTGAATAATAAACTTGAGTTAATTTCTAATTCCTTAAGAACCCTTTTCAAGTTCATTATTACTTTTATACCACTTATTACCTTGTCATAAACATTATGTAATCATTTAAGTTAATAATATTTGTTTTGCCGATATTTGGTTCTTAAGTCGAAAGTGGTCTTCTTACAATTACATGTTGTTCGTGTGGCCAAATGTTTATTATATCCAGAATTGTATTCATTATGTAGATATCATATATTTCATATATATCCAGTACATGCATGCATTTATAACATTACATAATCATTTAGAGGTAAGAAATGAAATGCACCGTTCATGGAGACGGTAAGCCGTACGTACGCATGAACGCTACTTTCATTTCTATTTCGTATTTTATAGAATGGAATAATAATGATATAAAGGTATATTATAATTCCAGTATAATATCATATATAATATCATATTTCCATCCTTTATACATCCCACATATGGTATTTAACGAATCAAATCACTTTGAGGGGGCGGTAGTCCGCACTTCCTTAAATGAAGATATCGCGTATACCCATAATGGAAGCCACAAAGGTAAGACAAAAATGAAAAATACAGAAGCATAAATAAAACATAAACATATTATATATCATATATAAAAATAGTGACATCATAATGGCCACCTTTGAAGGTGTTAAATGAGTATTGAACAATCATCGTTTCGGGAGGCAGAATTTCACCGTCCACGGAAACCGTATGTTCTTTAACCATTTGATGTAGTTGTGTGAGAGTGTAGCTAAAATAAATCTTGTAACAACATCCTAGTATATTGAAGATACTGGTGTTGTTACAAAAGAAGTAAATAAAAAGAGATTATAGGTTTGGAGAAGCAAAAAAAAACAAATGAACAAGAGAGAATGAGTTACCTTTAAAAGTGTAATCTCCTTTTGATTTGAGCCTAAAGGCTTCCTTTGAAAGGATTCTGCCCAAAGGGGATCCTCTAGGATGAGGAGAGGGATGTTGAGAGAGTAAATGGGCAGGGGTTGGCCGAGCCAAAGGCTTGAGGGGTGTGGGAAAAGAGGTAGAGGTGGGGGCCTTTTATAAGAGGAGAGGAGGGGCACTTTTGGAAAGCAATGAAATATTACATTATTTGAAAATGATTTTCGGTTCTAAAGGGTCCCACATTGATAGAATTCGTGGATAAGGTGATAAGGCATCGAAATCCACTCATCCAATTGGTTTTGTCCATGTGTATATTGTAGATTTTTCATTATCTTTCCATTTTAATTAAATTGTCAAATAATGATGTCATCGCTGCATCATTATTATGTCATAAATAATTTAATTTCTTTAATGTCTAAAAATTATAAAAAAAATACTATGATATAGGAAATCTTTTTATCTTTCCAATGACTATTTATAATCAAAATTTGGACTTGTATAACCCCACTTAAAAATTGTTTTAGTAAAACATACTATGTTAGTGTCATTTTCACTTTAACATTAAATAAAAAGTATTTTATGTTATTTCCCAACAAAAGTGGATCCATGGGGTCCCCAAGTTAGGCCATGGCTTGTCTTGGTCGGCCATGACATAACCAATAGGGTTGGGACATGTGTCTAGGTCATTTTATATTATTAAAGCATTATTTATACCTTAAACTACCCTAATTACCACTAATCGCGATTAAGAACTTAATGAGTTACTATTCACCAAAAAATTATTATAATCCCATTGAACCACATTTTACTTCTTAATGACAACCATGTATGTCGGATTTTCAAAATTCAATACACATTAGTGGTAAAATTTCATTTAACTGAAAAATCAGTTTGCTTGATTACCACTTAGTGGTTTCACTATTCATCAAAAATTGAAGTTTTTCAGAAAATTACCAAAAATTCACCCTAAGCTATATTTGATATTCTGAATTCAAAAATGAAGTCCGTTTTACAAAATTCAAAACATATTAGTCACATTAATTAATTTAATAATTAATTCCCGCTGTCAGAGCAAATAGCGTGTTTTTATAAAACAAAAAGTATCAAAAGATTGACACTAGTTTAAGTCTAATTTCAAAGTGAAATTAATTCCAATGACCACCATTGGATTAAATGGTAAAAATATTTTCTAATTTAACTTTAAAAACAATTCAAAATATTATCTAATCATATAAATAAATTAGATTAAAAAGAGGTTTTGAATTAAAACACAACATTTTACACTATTCATTAAAAAATGAACTTTATCAGAAAAATACCAAAAATTTACACAAAGTAAAAATTTGATGTCCCGATTCTTAATAAGAGTTTTATTTGGTCCAAAAGAATGTATAAGAGTGATCAAAACTATATTTAATGACAGTTCGCCATCAAAAGGTGATAAGTGAACCTTTAGTGAAAACTAGGGCATATATGCCTAAAATCGAATTCTTTCCGTATTTTAAGCCTCTATCCTTTATTGGATAATTGTAAAAACATTTAAAAACATATATAATCATATTTCAGTTATTTCTATCCATTCCCGCCATTACAACGGCTACAAGTTAACTACCATTTAAAATAATATTATTTTATTATTAGAGTGCAACGTAAGATTCCCAAGAAACTCGTTGTTGCGTGTTGGGTACGCCATCGAGCATAGCGTCCCCTTTAAAGTCATTTAAATATTTTATTCACAAATATGGATAAATATGAAATGTCATATTCTTTATTTACCTGGGATGTTACATCCTTCCCCCCTTTTGGGAATTGCGTCCTCGCAATTTTAAAATTGCGCTTGGAAACATCCTTGAAAGTCCCACATCGGAACAAAAGTCGGTAAAACAAACACTTTAAAATAAAGAAAGATAAGTACAAAGGTCACTCGTGTTAACCCGTACTAGGATTCCAAGTATGAAAATATGGACATGGAGGAGAAAACATAGGGTCACGTTCTTATGGAGAGTGATAGAAAACATGTTTAGGAGAAAGTTAACAATGAGAAAATCACAAACTTGTGATGGGTTAAACGGTATTCGATTCCCCAGTAGGAAAAGTTAATATACAACATTTTTGTTTTAAGTTACTTTTTATTGAGGAATTTATTCATAAGGAAACATAATCACTTATCATATTGAATTTCAACTTTTATTATATTCCTTTCACAAACTCATATTTTCTCCAAAAGACGAGTATTTAGGAAGACTTGTTCACATTAAGAGTACTATAATCAACTTCTAGAGAATCACCTAATCCACAAAAGAGAACTATGTACATCCTATGTCTTTAGGCTTAAACCAGAGCCAAAACCAAAAAGTTTAGTACAAGATCAGATAATCCAGAAAAGGATAACCCCTTATAAAAAGAAAATCTATTCTTAATCTCCAAAATTTGTCCAACAAAACCCAAAGTTCAACGAGGACCATCCGATAAACAATTTGTCCATAAAATTCTTCAAAGTAAACCTAATATAATATTGAAACCCAAATATTTGAAGGATTTAGTCACACAGTCTTCCATGTTAAATCGTAACATTTATCTCCAAACAACATTAGTTGCTCCTAAAGTCTAGTATTGAAAAGTAATTAACCTAATCACATATCCTCCATGATAGGTTAATCATTTTTATAAATAACCCAAAATCAACTTACTCTTAATTCATAAAATCATATAACCAAAAATAATCAGTCAAACTAACCAGGGACTTCACGTAGTCCAGTGGTAGGCGATAAATACCAGTCGCACTTTGGTTGTGGGTTCGATTCCCGCAGCTTTGTCCGACGCGACGGGATGTCACACGGTCTGCGTGTTGTCCTTTTTCCAAAACTATATAATTCTCAAAACATTCCCCAAAATGAGATAAAATCTTCAAAAATATTCATAACATATTTTAACCTCAAGTTTATCTCATTCCATTCCTTTTCCATCATATCATAGAGTAACCCATAATTACCTAAAAAGTAAGGATCATATAAACCCTAATGGTTACCTTAATAATTATTACCTGAATTTCCACATCGAGTTGGCCATCTCGTAAATGATGCATTAGAGAACTCACGAAGGTTGAAGTGATTGATCATGGATCCTTGATAGTTGGTTTAGAACAACTATGAGATTCCTCATTGAATCCCCTATCTCATCTAGTATCATAATCAGAGAACCACCACAGTTTCCTTCAAACCCATTGTCACTTTGGTGCCTGCTAGATCCATCCATTCACTAAAAACATAAATGTCAGTGTGAGTATATCAACAAAAACATCATGTACTAATGAGGAAGGTAGACTCTAAGATATACTTACTCATTCACATTCTCTAAAATTAGGACTCTTTCTGAAATTCTAACCATTATGGTAATGTCACTTATGCTTAAAGAATACCCTAACCTCTAAAGTTATCTAAACCGACCTTTGATACCAACTATAAGGCCCCAGCCTTAAACCTTACTTAATCTTGAGTTATTACAAGATTACACATTGAGGATCTTTTCAGGTTTAGAGTTTTAGAGAATTAGATCATGAAACTTTCATTACATTCCACATTTAAACAAAGTGGTTACATAAAAGTCAGCATTCATTCTTCCCATCAACGGGAACATATTTAAAATATAACACGGATTCTTTCTTGACACATCCTTGACACTATCATCACATCATGTACCTTTCCCTTGACCTGTGAAAAACATTTCAAAAACTTGGGATGAGCATAAAAAGCTCAGTAAGAGTTATAAAAATATGGAAAGGAAACATGAGTTCATATATACATAAGAATGAAATCATACTTTACCCATAAAACAAAGGCACTTTAACATACCTCATCAAACCATGAATAAATCATAGAAATCATAAGACATAAAGGTAACTTGAGGCATTCATAACATTCTTATGTAGGGAGTAACCCTCTTGGTTACGTTTGGAATACCCATCACAGTATATTCCCTAAATCTCTTCGGAGAAACCTTAACGTTTCACTCCTTCGCGTTACCCAATGCATTGGAGAGCTATAACGGGCTCACCCGCCCTTAGTTTATCACGGAACCACCCGTCTTCATAATAATGCCCAAGAACCATAACATAATTGTATCACATAAAACATGAATAAAGGAAACATAACATTTCCACATTTCAATCACAATATAACAGTTTAAGATATTGAAATAATGAATCCATTAAAAACCATTTTCAAAACCATTTAAAACATTTAATAAAGATATTTTTGAATCAAAGTGTCCCATACCACCTTGAAGATTTTAACATTTTAAACCATTAATATCCATATAAATAAATCCTTAAAACCATTTTGAAAACATGGATATTAATAAGAACAAATAATTAAAACATTTAAAACGATATTTTGGTTATAAAGGGGTTTTACCAAAATTAGAGACACTTGAATACAATAATCGAGGAATAACATTTAGTCAGAACTTTATAATATCATGAGAATAAAAGGATTCATGATATAATACTCCAAAGGACAGTATATACACCATATAAGAGTGAATTGGTGCATAACAACAATGAACCCTCAATAGAAATGTCAAATGTGATGAAATCCCTTATAAAGAAGGTATCCTTAAATTAAGGACAAATCAATCTCAAAAATATGTGTGACAAAAATAAATACACTCAATATCAGTGGATATTAAGTGTAAACAATAAAAGGTCATTCACACATATTCAATGGATGACATATTCAATGACTACATGTTGAACCCAAAGAAATCGAAATTGGGTTAAAAAGTTCCCTTGACAGCCTAACGGCATCACATCAAAAAGAGTTGATGAGAGATAAAAAGAGTATCTCATCACTTGGACATAAAATTTACATCAATAAGGATATATGAGAACATATACCAACATAACAACATGTAAATTAAAATACCCAACAAAAGAAGTCTTTTTAAAAAAGAGGAGGGTGAAAGGTTCCCTTACCGACTTGGGTATCTTTCAAAACATACACCCCATGAAAGAAGGACAATAGATCATTGATGTAAATACTCATAAACGAAAGTATATTACACAAAGATTAGAATAATGGGCAGTACATACACCACTCAAAGGAAATTGTGGCAAATGTAGCATAAATCTCACGGGGATAAAAGTGAGATGAAAAATCCCTTACGAAAACTCGGCAGCCTAACGGCGCCACATAAAACTTCCAAAAGGATTGATGAGAGAGAATAGGGTCTCTCATCACATGAACATAAAAATTACAGTAGGAGTAATATAAAATAACATCCCAATCATAATAAAGATGAGCTTAAAAGAAATTACATAAAAGAATGTACTTAAAAAGAAAGAGAGTTGTAGGATCCCTTACCTCGGGTCCGACTTGACTCGATCATCCTTTAATCTCCTGAATAATAAACTTGAGTTAATTTCTAATTCCTTAAGAACCCTTTTCAAGTTCATTATTACTTTTATACCACTTATTACCTTGTCATAAACATTATGTAATCATTTAAGTTAATAATATTTGTTTTGCCGATATTTGGTTCTTAAGTCGAAAGTGGTCTTCTTACAATTACATGTTGTTCGTGTGGCCAAATGTTTATTATATCCAGAATTGTATTCATTATGTAGATATCATATATTTCATATATATCCAGTACATGCATGCATTTATAACATTACATAATCATTTAGAGGTAAGAAATGAAATGCACCGTTCATGGAGACGGTAAGCCGTACGTACGCATGAACGCTACTTTCATTTCTATTTCGTATTTTATAGAATGGAATAATAATGATATAAAGGTATATTATAATTCCAGTATAATATCATATATAATATCATATTTCCATCCTTTATACATCCCACATATGGTATTTAACGAATCAAATCACTTTGAGGGGGCGGTAGTCCGCACTTCCTTAAATGAAGATATCGCGTATACCCATAATGGAAGCCACAAAGGTAAGACAAAAATGAAAAATACAGAAGCATAAATAAAACATAAACATATTATATATCATATATAAAAATAGTGACATCATAATGGCCACCTTTGAAGGTGTTAAATGAGTATTGAACAATCATCGTTTCGGGAGGCAGAATTTCACCGTCCACGGAAACCGTATGTTCTTTAACCATTTGATGTAGTTGTGTGAGAGTGTAGCTAAAATAAATCTTGTAACAAAATCCTAGTATATTGAAGATACTGGTGTTGTTACAAAAGAAGTAAATAAAAAGAGATTATAGGTTTGGAGAAGCAAAAAAAAACAAATGAACAAGAGAGAATGAGTTACCTTTAAAAGTGTAATCTCCTTTTGATTTGAGCCTAAAGGCTTCCTTTGAAAGGATTCTGCCCAAAGGGGATCCTCTAGGATGAGGAGAGGGATGTTGAGAGAGTAAATGGGCAGGGGTTGGCCGAGCCAAAGGCTTGAGGGGTGTGGGAAAAGAGGTAGAGGTGGGGACCTTTTATAAGAGGAGAGGAGGGGCACTTTTGGAAAGCAATGAAATATTACATTATTTGAAAATGATTTTCGGTTCTAAAGGGTCCCACATTGATAGAATTAGTGGATAAGGTGATAAGGCATCGAAATCCACTCATCCAATTGGTTTTGTCCATGTGTATATTGTAGATTTTTCATTATCTTTCCATTTTAATTAAATTGTCAAATAATGATGTCATCGCTGCATCATTATTATGTCATAAATAATTTAATTTCTTTAATGTCTAAAAATTATAAAAAAAATACTATGATATAGGAAATCTTTTTATCTTTCCAATGACTTTTTATAATCAAAATTTGGACTTGTATAACCCCACTTAAAAATTGTTTTAGTAAAACATACTATGTTAGTGTCATTTTCACTTTAACATTAAATAAAAAGTATTTTATGTTATTTCCCAACAAAAGTGGATCCATGGGGTCCCCAAGTTAGGCCATGGCTTTTCTTGGTCGGCCATGACATAACCAATAGGGTTGGGACATGTGTCTAGGTCATTTTATATTATTAAAGCATTATTTATACCTTAAACTACCCTAATTACCACTAATCGCGATTAAGAACTTAATGAGTTACTATTCACCAAAAAATTATTATAATCCCATTGAACCACATTTTACTTCTTAATGACAACCATGTATGTCGGATTTTCAAAATTCAATACACATTAGTGGTAAAATTTCATTTAACTGAAAAATCAGTTTGCTTGATTACCACTTAGTGGTTTCACTATTCATCAAAAATTGAAGTTTTTCAGAAAATTACCAAAAATTCACCCTAAGCTATATTTGATATTCTGAATTCAAAAATGAAGTCCGTTTTACAAAATTCAAAACATATTAGTCACATTAATTAATTTAATAATTAATTCCCGCTGTCAGAGCAAATAGCGTGTTTTTATAAAACAAAAAGTATCAAAAGATTGACACTAGTTTAAGTCTAATTTCAAAGTGAAATTAATTCCAATGACCACCATTGGATTAAATGGTAAAAATATTTTCTAATTTAACTTTAAAAACAATTCAAAATATTATCTAATCATATAAATAAATTAGATTAAAAAGAGGTTTTGAATTAAAACACAACATTTTACACTATTCATTAAAAAATGAACTTTATCAGAAAAATACCAAAAATTTACACAAAGTAAAAATTTGATGTCCCGATTCTTAATAAGAGTTTTATTTGGTCCAAAAGAATGTATAAGAGTGATCAAAACTATATTTAATGACAGTTCGCCATCAAAAGGCGATAAGTGAACCTTTAGTGAAAACTAGGGCATATATGCCTAAAATCGAATTCTTTCCGTATTTTAAGCCTCTATCCTTTATTGGATAATTGTAAAAACATTTAAAAACATATATAATCATATTTCAGTTATTTCTATCCATTCCCGCCATTACAACGGCTACAAGTTAACTACCATTTAAAATAATATTATTTTATTATTAGAGTGCAACGTAAGATTCCCAAGAAACTCGTTGTTGCGTGTTGGGTACGCCATCGAGCATAGCGTCCCCTTTAAAGTCATTTAAATATTTTATTCACAAATATGGATAAATATGAAATGTCATATTCTTTATTTACCTGGGATGTTACATCATGTTTAATCTATGTTATGTTATATGCTAAATCAATGGTTGGACTAAATGAAGAAGTCATCAAGGACTGTGAATTCTGTATCTCAAAGGTTATAGTAAAAATAATGAAAATCAGTTAGAATCTGTGGACAAATTCTTAGGTAGAGGATAACGAAAGGATATACAAAATGTTTAATCCAATTGAGAATCCTTCAAATTATAATAACATATCTGATCCTAGTATATAACCAGATGAAATTGTTGACTATCTTGTTGAAGAGGAAGAAGAGGTAGTTATTTCACCTCTAGAATAAATTGTCTTAGATAAGGAAGATAGTGAACATTTTCCACAAAAAATAGTTGTGAAGGAAGCACATGTTGCTAAAAGAAGTATTGATTTGGAAGAAGATCCTTCCTTTGGAAAATAATATTTTTTTAATATAATATAAAAGGTTTTTCCTAAGGATCATCTGGAAGAAGAACTTTCTCTTGAGAAAGAAGTTGTTGTAGAAGAATGTTTGGAAGAACAAGATAATCCAGAAATTATCCTTTCTACAGAGGAAATAATGGAACAAGCCTTCCAGTTAGCTAGAAAAGAAATGGGTGAGAGTATTGGAGATGGTCTTTTATAACCAGATTAGGGAAATGAATCTATTTTTCCTATGAGATATGCACTTGTTGATGGGGAGATAAACCCTAGTCTAGAATGTGTTGAAATTTCTAATCCAATTGATCAAAGCACTGTGGATACTTGTTATAAATTCCCTAGATACTTTGATGTGAATATTACCCAAAAAGCCTTGGTTAAAGGTATATACATGTCTATTGTGTTTCAATTGAATACAGTTTCTGCTCTAGATGTAATCTCTACGAAGGAACCTAAGCCTATCTCAGCTCATGTTCCTGAACCTTCACAAGAACCCCCAACTTTCATTAGTCAGGGCGATTTTAAAGTCTTTAGATCTACTTTATTGGCTGGATTTGAAAAGATCATTAACACCAAACCTTCACCTATAACAAACCTAAGTGAAAGAGATGTCTCCTTGATATTAGAGGAGAACATTGATAGATTTAGCCAAAAATGCTTCATGAAATTCAAGAGGTAGGAATTGAGAACAAACAGCTAAGTGATGAAGTGAAGTCTCTCAAAGCTATGGTTGAAAATATGAAAAAAGTATTGTAATCAAGAAAAGTTCCTATTTCTCATCCTATTGAGGATGTTAGTGGTTAGATTCCACAACAAGTTTTCTCTCTGATTCAATCGAACTTAACATCATTATCTAACAAAGGGGCTTAGAGAAAAAAAAAAGGAAATAGTCCAAGAGATTAGTGAGCTTGTTTTTGGTCTCAAAAAACTGACTAATGAGTATAAGGGATGTCTAGAGAAAGTTCTGAATCAACTTAAGTCCCTCACTTTAGTGCTTACAGCTTCTAGTGCCTCTAGATAGTCATCTTAATCTGTTGATAGTGATCTTCTCAAAATTGTGGTTAAGGAAGAACTTCATTCAATGTTCAGTGGTTTTGACAAGGTGAGTCTATCTACTATTGTCAAGAATAGTGATAGAGTACTTGATTTAGTGAGGATTCATTCAGTGATTTCAAATGATGTTGCGGAAGAAATTACTAAGAAAGTAGATTTCTACTTTAATAGAATTTTCTCTAAGCATGAAATGACCAATAATTTCAAATATCTTGTAGATAATTTTAAAATACATCCTCTCACTCAAGATTTCAAGACTCAAGTTCAAAATATGAAAGATTTCACTCCTCTATTGGAAAAGTTCATGGAGAACAAATATGATTTTGAGAAGGCAATGTAGTATTGTGGTGAGATTATTACTGACTTCATTCAGTTGTTGAAGCCTTTTCTTTATGTGCAGAGCACTGCTATTGTGGCTCCTACAGCTGCACCCTTGCGGTCTAGTTTACCTCCTTCCTCATCCATTGCCTTTTACACTACCTCAATGTCTGTATCTCGAGATTTGAGTCAGATCAGACATATTATCCTTGACCAAAACATGTCTTGATCTTCCACCAAACCTACTTTGGCACCTTCTATTTTTGATGGACTCTCTCTTCCTTCTCTGACCGCTGTCTTACTCCCTACTTCAACTTCTACTTCTTCTCTTGTGTCTATTTCTGATGCTGCATCCAAGGGAAAATAGAAGATAGTTGGTCTTGAATAAAAGTGAAAAAAATTTCTTGATATGGATATTTTTTACTATTTACTACTATTTGTAATGACACATATTTTTTCATCTAATGCAATGTGAACTGTTTTTGTCTATTCTCTTATTTATATTAATTTTTTTCTCTTTTAGTCTTTTTGATAATATCAAAAGGGAAAAACATAACACTAATAATAGATATCTCATTCAGATGATTTGTGATCATCAAAAAGGGGGAGATTATTGGACTCCTCATCTGTTAATATTGTTTTAATGATCAAAAATATTGTACATCCTATAAATCTTGTTAACCCTATTTAATATATCTCAAATCATGTAAAGAGATGGTTTGTTTCATTATGATTTAAATAAACATCCTCTAAATCTTGTTAATCCTAAACAATGTTTTATTATTGTAACCCATGTTTTACATTGTTATATAATTATTTCTTATATGAATGATTAAGTCTAACTCATTCTGTGAATATTACTGCTTAAGTCTGTATACAGATATTTGGCTAAGTTTGAGAAAACATGATTTTTCCACCAGTTTGAGTTTTCTGGAAAAGGACCCCGACATCGTGACCCAGACACTATGACCCAGACAATGTGACCAGTTTCATATCTCAAGATGTATGTTTCACCATTTCCATGCTACCATCACTAAGACACCATTTGAAGTTTGGAAAATCACTAGACATCGTTATTCTAACACCACATTTGTGAAACAGGTTTCTGATATTAGCACAATTACGCCATCATGACTGTCTCACCACTCAAAGGCAAAGAAGAAGACACCATTTTTTGGTGACACTATTTCCAAGTGACATCGTTTCCAGACAGACTGTGACACTATTCTTTAATATGTTTTTTCATTTTCAATTTAATTTATAATGGTCATATTTAAGTCATTTAAAGGAACTAACATTATTAATTTTTCCTTATAGACATGTCACCTGACATTAAAAGGTATGAGGTGTAGAATACATGCATCCTATCGGCCCCAATGTGTGCACCCATAATTAAAAAGGAAGATAATCCAATCTGCACACATATATAGAAGTTGAGAAGAAGACGCCCAAGCATTTTTTAGAAGATAGAACCGAAACATGCAGCAAGATACAACTGAAGAACACATGAAGAACCCTTGATCCAAATGCTGGACTACTATAGATCATAATCAAAATCATATTCGCAGTACCAACTCCACAAAGAACACGAGATAGATCTAACTGGAAACCAGGGAACCATACTTATGATACTCTGTTTCTCATAAATAGGACTTGATACTTACATATGCTTTATCCCACAAGTCCATAGTTTCATAGAATAACACTCAGAGCACTTATAACCCCATCTCATTATCTTTTCTCTATTGTGTACTGTTTTTATCTTTTGAGCAGTGTGTGTGTGTCTGTATTAAAACACACACTTTCGCCTACACTAAACTGAATGATACAAGACATCCTCCCTCTCACATATTTTTTCAGTTGCTTACTCCCACGGATATGTGTGGAATAAGTCCTTGTGTGGCCTGGTAGTTTATACCCATGAAGAATTGTGGAAGAGGTTGTGTGGCCTGGATAGTCTTATTCACTGTTGTTTTCCCCGATCCAGGATGTGGATCAAGTTTATTAATATAAACTTCTTAGTGGTAGGTGATCACAAAGTTGAGTAGATTAGGTATCAGCTTGAGATTGAACCACTTGTTTTATCTACTGTGACTTTGAATTTAGTTTTTCCCTGCTTTACTGTATATTTTAGAAAACAGTAGATTTTACATTGATAGTTAGTCAGGGATAGAGGTTATAATTGTTTTTCCTTATTAGAATATCTTCAAAAGTAGTATCAATAACTCATAATGATATTACTGAGAACTAATCAATCCTCTAAGAGGTTATTTGAATAGTCAAAATTTTATAACTCTATTAGCTTGATTAATTGGGCTGTATTCGTTTTTATTAGGGAACCTTTTTAAGAAAACTTTTTAACAAAAATTTTTAATAGATACACAATTCACCTCCCTCTTGAGTACTCAACTCCGACCAATATTTTCCATTTTTACTTTTTATCTGGGTAACTATTTTTTAATCTTATTAATTGATTTTAATGACAAAAATTAAAATTGACCATATTTCCTAACTTCAACCTTATGAATTAAATTTTTAAAATAATTTTATCAAATAATATATATAAATTTATTAAAACTTTATTTTAAAATAAAGACATTTTATCACATAAAAATGATTAATAGAAAAATAGTTTTTTTAGTGTTAAATTTATATATATGATAAATATATCATTTTTATAGAATTTAATGACTTAAATTGATTTATTATAAATCAAGTAAATGTTATTAGTATTTAAAGTAAATTCAAAATCAAATCTTACCCTTAAAATACATTATTCATTGAAAGGATTGAAGGAGTTTTTGTTAGATTGAAATTATAATTCAGCTCTAAAAAAGTTGAATGTAAGCTTTATATGCTCAAATAATATATTTAAATTCATAATTTTATCCAATAAATACATATTTAATTACTTATAATGTTTTTACAATTCTTGGATATTCATTCAAAAATTATAATTTTAACAAAAACTACATTTTTTACCCAAAATCAATATTTTCATAAAAACTTTAAATATTCTTATTAAGTGAATTTTGATGTGAGAAATTCAAAAATGAATCATGTTTTATAAAATTTAAATTTAAAAATTTGTAATTTCATTTTTAAAATAAATTACAAAATATAAAGAAATTGTATTCTATTTAAAATAACATCATATTAATTATTTATCTTCTAAAGGTAACAGTTTTTAATAATTTACCATTTTACTATTTGTTAAAGAATTATTAATAATATTCTTCTAAAATTTTGTGGTTTATTTACATTCATTATAGTGCATAATGAAATTTATAAAATATATTATTTTTTAAGAAGGAATACTCAATATATTACACACAATCCCTTAATCATCTGAAATATAGTGATCCCAATGTATCAAGGTTATATTAATTTCCTATTTTCAATCTTTAAGTTGAATTGTTAATGAGATCGTAATAAATTACATCATAAACCATATACAATCCTTACAAGGATTCTCTATGTTAGGCACCTATCCTAAAAAATCATTTCCCCCTTTTATATAAATCCCCTGGATCCTTGGACCATGCTCAACCCATTCCCAAGAAGCCTCACAAGTGGTCAATCAAAAAACCAAGCCACAAAAAGGTATAACCACCCCCACCCCACCCCAATTTCAGGATCATTTATGCTAGGTCCCTTTTAATTTATCTCATATTGAAATACCCATTCAAGGTCCATCACACAAAATTATTCTCAAGTTCTCATGGAAATTCTTTAACTAAATAATCCTAAAACCACACAACTTGTAATAAAAAATCAATTTCAACACAAATAGGTTTTTACTATTTATCTCGTGATTCAAAATCTATTATTTTTTACATCTCCTTGACTTCAAAACTTATTCACACACCCCACAATATGAGAAACACAAAAAAATAAGGACTCATATTTCTATGAATTCCTACCACATACTCATAGGATTTATACAATCCATAGTTATAAGAAAATTCATTCTAATTCTATTATAACTGAAGAATTCATCAATACCCTATAATGGGGGAGTTAGGATATAGTGGTGATGAATAATGATAGAGATATAAAATTAATAGGTGTGTGCATTCAGTCTTACATATAAGAGATCAGTTCCAAAGAATGGCTCGTATATGATACATAAATCAGGAGTCATTATATTTTTAAGAGGTAAAGGGAGAAGGGGGTTTTTAACCAAGTTCATGTCACTAGAAAAGACTGTTGAGGGTATTAAAAATCATAATAAAAAATTTCAAAAACTTAAAACGAAAAAAAAATCTACGAGAAGGCCCCTAAGAACCCAATAGACACAAATCGGTACTCGGTGGTCTACTAGATACCCAATGGTTTTCAATAGTCCTTTTAGTGAATACTTGGGGATCACTACCCCTATACACCCCACAATGTATTAAGTGGACCCCCATAGGGAACCTATTGCTATTTATATCCTTTTAAAATAAAACAAACCCCCATCCTCCCTTCACCTAAACCCCTAAAATTCCACCAAAACTCTAAGCCCATTAAATATATCCTTCAAAAATTTCTCAGAACTCCAAAATAAAATATGACTATCAAAATTTAAAACTCCCATATTCCCTAGTCGCATAAGATTATAGTCTCCCACTAACTCCATTGAAACTTAATGGAATGGGTAATTACAATCTCACCAAAATGTGGCCTTTTCCCTCACAAATATACACAAACCATTAATTAATCCCCTATAATATGATACCATCTCTTTTTTCTGGTTCCATGTTGATTATAGTTTTATTTTCTAAACACGTGATAAATCCAAACTACTGTTTCTCTAAAATATCATAATTTGATCAATAATACATTCCAATAATTTTTTTAATGATATGTCATATGCCAATTCTAAAATGCCATAACGAATCACACATGAAAATATCAGTTGGTCAACCATTACACAAAACATCCACTAAAATTGCTTAGGCCCATAATCTATAGTGTTAATTCCTCATTTTAAACCAATATTCCCTATCTTAAGTGATATATTAGAATCTACATGGGAAACTGATGACTCCTATGATCAATGAAACAAAATTTCAAAACACTGCCATAAGATTTGATAAACATTTAAGTGTAACCCAGATACCCACACCTAATTCCCAAAAATGAAAAAAAAACATAGGGATTTAGATATTTTATCAATTAAAAAATAATATTCACTCTATGATTACTTGAATATATCCCAATCATATACATTCTTAGATTGTTGATAAAATTCTTCTCTAAGTATATCTTAACATGAACTGAACCCATCTATAACTTAACTAATCAATTCTAAGTCCAGTGTTTCCTTAGTAACGAGATAAAATCCTTCTACCTTGATCTAAAAATTAAAACAATAACTCAAAAATATATTGTTGGATTCACCTACATGATATCGTAACCATTTAAAATATTTCCCATAACATAAGGGTTATACTATCAAGTGATCAATAGGATACCCCATTCTACAAGATTATCCTCCTAACACTAAAACACCTAAATTTTGATATCTCTCAAAATACACCATTCACGAACCACACTTGACATATCCAAAATCCTTGATATAGGATCTAATGACACTATAGTACTCCATGAAAATTCTATCCAATGATAACAACCACCCGCCATCTAACCTAGTCCTTGCAAACATATTACATCCCACTCACATAGATTGTAGTACCCCCAGTTTGAGGTATGTGACCGTTGTTTCAGTTCGTTTGTGCTTTTTGAAGTGGTTGGTTGAAGTTTGTAAAATTCTGGGAAAAACGTTTAAAGTTGTGGAGGTTGTGCAGGGGCACACAGTTGGTGCATGGTCTGAAAAAACCGTGCATCCATCCCAGGAAACTGTGCACCCTTGACAGTGGACTCTGTACGGGTGGAGCATGGTTTTTCAGACCATGCAGGAAATCTGTGCAAAGTCCCTAGGTGAGATAGTTTAAACCGCATGGTTGGCGCACGGTTCGCCAAACCATGTGGGGTAACCATGTGGGTACTTAAAGTTTGGGTTTTTAAGTCTCAGGCCACTTAGGATTTCCCATTTTTTCCCTCATTCTTCCTCCCACTCATGGATCACACAAGAGTTCCATTTTTCAGAGGTTGGGGGAGCTCCTTAGCTCATTTTGGAGGCAAATTGAAGGGTTTTCTTAGTGGATCGAAGGCGGTTCTCATGGGTTAAGTCCCTCTTTTGGTTCTTTGAGTTTTTGGTTAGGGTTATCCCTCTCCCTCTTTTAGTTTCCTAGATCTACAAGGGTTGCATGTAGATCTAGGGTTGTGTTTCCTTTGTGTGTTAAAGGTTGAGCTTTTTGATGTTATGGAATGGTTTTTGAGGTGGTTTCGAGGAGTCATTCACCCGGTTTGGAGTGCATTTGGGCGAAGGGTCAATTTCGACAAACCCTAAGAGGTAGGTGGCTTCTTTCTTGACTCCACATTGCTAGAACATGAAGCTTGGTTACAATTAATTTATGTTTCTTAAAATTAATTATTTTTTTTATGTGAGAAATTGATTGGAAATCCCTTTGGTGATGTTTTGTGGATTTTTGGGAAGAAAGGGGTTTTTGGGTAAAATTCCCTTGTTGTGATTTTAAAATAGAGATTTTAAAATGGGTTGTTTGGTTGAATTACTTAATATGTCTTGTGAAATAGTTTTTCAATAAAGGGGTTGTTTTATTGAAATGGGAATTGGCATGTAAAATGAGAGGAAGGGTGTTTTCAATAAAGTTTTGATTTATTTAAGTGGTTTGGCATGTAATTGAAATGGTAATTGCATATTTCGGTGACCTTGGTGGGTTATATGCTTAGTTATGGGTTTTTTTAATGTTGTGTGGAAGTGGGAAAGAAGTACCACTATAATAAGGGGATGCATAGTGGATGGAAGGTCCACCATCAATGGTAAGTGGATGAGAAGTGGTACTAAATTTGGGAAAGAAGAAACGGGTTGGATGGATGTTCCCCTGTGATTGTTATACCAGTATTGGGTTGTGGAATCTTGTGTGGTGCATTACTTTGCTAGATGTAAATTATTGTGCTAATGTGAAAAGATGAAATGGCTTGTGGAATTTTTGTTTGTATTTACCTTGGTTTTCTTGGCTTGGTAAGGGTATTTTTGGATTATAGTAATGGTTACACTTGTGATTATTTTATATAAACTGCTTTATATAAATGTGCTAACGGTTTTATCCTAGTGGCATGTGTAGGGAAGTCAGTTGGGGAAATCCTACTGAGTAGTTGTACTCACCCCCTGCTTTGGCACTTTGGTGTCTTTTCAGATGTCATATACCATGACATGGGCAAAGGTAAGGCCTCTCCCTCCTTTAGTGGTGCATTGTGATGTTTTGGTGGAGCTTGGAGCTTGGAGCTTGGAGCTTGGTGTGGAGTTGTGGTGGTGTCATGGCTCATGGTGTTTTGTTGTTTAGTTTATTCTTTCTACTCTAATGTTTTGTGGACATGTCTAGTTAAATGTTTTTGGGGTTTGTGATGGAATTGTTAGTATCACATGTTTGGGTTTTAAAGTGCATGCATCTTTAGTTGTTGGTTGGTTGATTTAGGTTATCTTCTTAAGGAAAAATTGTTCCCCACAGTTCCTTGAAGCCCTCAGCATTTATTTCCAGCCTTTGGCGCCTTGGGAACATCTCTTAAGGCCAAGTAACCCTCACTACCTCCTCAATCCCATGAGGTAGGGGTGGGGTGATACATAAACCAAATCAAAAAAGAATCTGATAAGAACCTATTTAAAACTAATAACATTATAAGTATTAATAACTACCTCAACAAAAATAAATTTATGTTTCTAAAATAGAATATACATGATCAAACCTTCTTGGTTTCTACCTTTCAATGAGAAACCCTACAAATACTTCCATATTGTTCCATATCAATGTATGTGAGACAATGTTTTATCTTATTCCTTTCACCTATATATTCTTGCACTATATATACATCTTACCATTTGATTTTCTAACTCAAATCTCAAATATCATCATGGAGACAATATTTATAACCATGAATTTGATATTTGATTCAAATATATGTATCCTTTAATCATATTGGGGTTTGATAGGATTACTCTATAAATTATAAATAACTCCAACTCAAGTTACTCTTGTAACTTCCACTGAAATTCTTATTTTATCCTACTCATTCTCACAAATTATTCATTTTTTATTTCACTCACATTAATCATTTAAGCCTAAAATCACTAAACCACACTATGATGATACATTCCAACCACATTTCCCACTTGCATGCCTTGCATAAATAATAATATAAATCCTTCAACCAATAATTGAAAATCTAATTCCAAAACCTATATCCTTTTCTATCCTTGATCATATTTTACACAAATCATATCCAAAGACTTCACTAATCCCACTATGGATAAATCGATTCGTCATCACAAAATTACATATATCGTGCTTGATACCTCAAAACAGTCCCTATTATCTCAATGGTAAGAAATAATACACAAACACAACCCTTTAACCAATTACTAACCCATCCTCATACCTAGTATGATACTATAATACCCACTCTCTATACTTTATAGAAAGATATAAACCATAACCGAATGTATTAAAACAATAATCATCCATATACATACATCTTATATTGTATTTAAGGAATCTCACATGTCACTGTGATTAAAAAAAACTAACTCACCCACACAAACTCCATGTCATGGACTCCTATATCAAGACGGTTCACGATCCGTGCCAACCTGATACCATTCCCGAACCATGCTCTAATGAGGCTCATCTAATGAATTTTAGGCATGGATATAGCTATCAGAGTTTGTAATCCGACATATAATACCCCTTTAAACATTTCCACATTCATTATAAATTACTATTTATAATTTGGATCCTAACATACTCAAGGTAATAACCATTTCAATCCCTACCCACTCAAGGGTTTACTATCTGTCGAGTAACATGTTTATACCAAACCACATTCCAGGCATATAATGTTGGTACAAATATACACCCAAAGTTATTTAATCTTATACTAACCCATTCTAGGTTTGTTTCTATATACATATTCATATCATTGGTGTAATCACATCAAAATTATACTTTTAGAAACATATCACAGTTTTGTTTTGTTAACATACATTCTCACAATAAGTTATTTAGGTAAACACTAAATAATTTATTATTGACTTTTAATTAACCTAATAATCTTCTTTATAAATAATCCCTTGAAATTATATCTTTTAAAAAATATATATTAAACCATACTATTCAAAAAAATCCAAAAAATTTCCCAAATTACACTTTCTTGTCACAAGATATCATACACATGTTGGGTAACCTATGTGTCAATTATGATGCATGTATGTATGCCTCTTTCCATCCCAAGTGAATGTTATAAAAATAAAAAATAAAAAATAATATGATTCATTATCAACCAATATAAACATAATACTAAACATAAACAACAATAGTCCTATAATTTCTGATAACCTGGACATTCATAGTACAAATGTTATTTAGGAACAAGGTTGGTGTTCGTCCTAATTTCTAATCAATCCTACCTCTAACAATAAAATTAAAAAATATTAATTACAACAAAAAATCAATGTTCTAATTACATTTTTATGAATTGGGTTTGTTAAAAAATCAGTAATGTGGTGTAGATCACGTGTTCCTCCTTGATAACCAGAGATCTCCGACATTAGGTGAGGGTCTATAATTACTATTGGGTAAATGATACCCATGATATTATAAGTAAAAAAAACAAAATAAAATAAAATCTTTAAATTAAACATCATTATACACATATGGAATTTACCATAAAGTAATAACCATAAAAATAATATACATCATATAAAATATAAAATGAACCCAAGTAATATAGACCTATATCAAAAAAGGATCACTGGGTGAGTTGATCATATACAAGTAATCATGAGAGAAAAATATATATCCAATATTAAGCCTCAACTCAATCAATTTTAGATAATTATATCCAGATACTCTTGTATAATCAAGTGTACAATGATCTTTATCCAAACTTACTTAATAGACATATGTTCTATACATCCATCAAGTTGCATCTATAGGGTGAGAGAATAAAATTAATTAGGTCGTTGATAATGGGGCCCATAAAATATTTCATAAAATATATCATGTGCATAGATGTATAATAAAATAAAACATGTATTAGTAAAAAATATATATTATCCTATAAATTAAACTAATTAATTACATGAATTAAATAAAATATTGTATCATGATATATACCCATGATCATTTAAGTTTGGAGTTTTATAAAATTAGGAAAAAAATATTATCAAAAAAAACCCATGTATTTTAAACTAATTTAAGTGTTTCGTAATATATAAGAAACTTCTTAATCCATACTAAGTCTTCATTATCTACAATAAATTTTCTATAAAAGATAATCTTATAAACCTACCACATAGATTACTTTCCTTATTTACCTGAGGAAAAAGAATCATAAGAAAGGGTTATCTCAATCACTTAGTAAGGTTAAGAATAAGAGATAAAAATCAATGATAATAAGTGATAAAAATATAATCATATAGGTATGTGAAGGAAAATAAGTAATATGAAAATAAAATAAATAATTCATACCCAATGAATCAAAGAGGATGATCATAATCATGGAAACATTACATAAGGATATGATATCATAAGATCATATAATCCTGGAATATGAGTAATCAACATAATTTATGAAATTATAATCATAATTCAAGGCAAATTTCTAATATTTTCATAGTGTATAGTGTCCCATGTTGTTTTTGTTTTCAATCATAATCCCCATAATTATAGTGGTCAGAGTCCTATAGTGGATTCGGTTCACTCTCTATTCACATAAATATAGTGGAAACGTCCAATGGTGGATTTTTTTTTATTTTATAGTCTCATATATAATATTAATGAGATATAAATATTTACCCAATAAATTTTAGGGAAACATATTTTTAGGCTCACCTATTAGATAAAATAGTTTTCTAAGGAAAACTGTTTGTGAACCATGCATGGTATCCCATGAGATGGAAACATTAACCAATAAATTGGAGAGATATATAATTATGGTCCCAAACATAACATAATTAAAATCATAATATGGACATGAATATGTGTCCCATATGAGGAAAATAAACCATACATAAAGAATAATTCTGATAAACCCCATGAGAAAGAAGTGTGTTTCAAAATCTAGTCTCAAGGAATAACTGAGGGATGTATCAGAAGAATTACAAAGAGAATAGGGAATTAAATCATTTATTATTTTCATATTTTAATAAAGAAACATTTTTATTTAATATTTAATTCCAATTTAGTAAAATTCATGATAATGATAGAGGTTAATTTAAAATAAAAAATAATACCATAGGTTATGATTTTCGAAATGTGCCTATGATATTTAAAGGAAATAAATAGCTTATAGTTTCGCATTAAAATAGAATTGAACTATATTTTTTTATATAAAATAATTAGGGTTTTAAATATCTACTCATGAAGAAATAAATATTTTTTTTCGTGAAACTTTTTAGGAAATAATAAATCATAAAGTTCCCTTAAGTTGGGTTTACTTAAAAGTGGGAATTATGAAGGGAACTCAAAACATATATTAACCCAAACACATAAAGGTATAGGAAACTAGGTATATATATAATTCATATATAAAATTCATATGTAATAAAAACAAGAAAATAATATAGAGAAATTTATAAAAATAAAAAGAATGAATAACCCAAAAGTAACAAGGGTGGTTTCCAAATATCCCTTTTATGTTTTAAAACACCTTTTTTGAAATACCATATTGTAAAATGGATAATAAAAAATATTTTGAAAATATGAGAAGGTAAATATTATGATCACATGAGATGATAAATAAATTTTATTCCAATTAAATAGGAAAACATTAGTGGGAATGAAAATTATTATCAAGGAGAGGAAACTATCATTAAAGAGGATGTTAATTATTTTCAATAATGATATACTATTTGAGTAATAGATTCATCAAGTTTATGATTTGAATTGAAAATATAACTTTATCAAGAGTGATAAATTATTTTATAATCATATAATATAATAAATCAACTTTTTAAAACCATTTTCAAAATTTAATCATTATGTCTAAAGAAAGAGGATGAATTAAGAAAAAAAACCTTATAGCTTTTGAAAATGTTTAGTCAGAATCCCATGAGAGTATGAAAATCGAATAAAAAATTGAATATTGTGAAATATAATATAACAAAATTTAATATATTCATGATTAAAAAGTTTAAAAGTTAAATATATAACCCATTAAAAATAATACATGGTGTATAATAAAAAACTTCTTAATTGATGAAAATTGAGACAAGAAACCCTTACCTTGCTCCTAATTTCTTCTACATACCCGCTTAACTTATAGAATAATAAAAACAAATTTTATTAGATACCTTATTAGGAGAATTGTTATTCTATATTTAATTTTATATTTACCATTTATATTAATATTATATTTATTTACTATATATCTTTTTCTTATATTTTCATGAAAAATGAATCGGTGATAGCTTATTTCGGTCATTTTTGCGTTCAAATAAGATATTTTGATAATATTTTAAATAGTTAATATAAACATTAGAGAACCAAAAAAATATATTATTTTCCTATCAAATTATAATAATATTAGTATTTATGTTCATATATTCATCCAAGATGTATTTTTATAGTATTATTCAAGTAGGTGGTTAAGCCAACCCAAACATAAACATGTTATATCTCAATGGGTCAGTATGGTTAAGTATGTATATAATATAATTATAAAAGAATAATATTATTATTATTATTTATATTTTTTAATATATTGAATAAAATTTTATGTTTTTTTATAAATAATAAAAATCAATTTGAAAAATGAAAAAATATCACTTCTTGGAGGTGGTAGTCCACACAACGCATGGTTAACATTATATTGTTTTTCTAAGTTGATGAAAAAGAATAAAAAATTATTTTTCAATTAATATAATTACATTTTAGTATACTAATGATATTGAGTTAAATAAAATACTAGGATTATGATGGGTTTGGAATATAAATATTAATAAGAAAAGGTAAGGATTAAGTAATACTCACTTTGGTACCTTGAATATTATCTTGAAAGTAACCTTAGAAATGAAGGGATTAAGCTATATAATTCAAACCATATTCTTGTGAACATGATATAGGATTCTATTAGTATCAAAATTTTATGGTTTTTTAATTTAATTTAATGGAATGGGTTTCTCAGGAAGGGGTGGAAATTTCCCTATTTATAAGTGAAGAAAAGGTACTTTTGTGAATACCCTTTACTTTTCAATGATATCATTACACTATTCAAGGTTAAATAACTAAAAATTAGAAAAAATGATTATTAGGTGATATTAGATTTATTAATACATGAAAACTTATTTCAACACAAGTTTTAAAAAAGTTAGAAGTCATTTGTTCTAATATTTTTACTTTTACTATTTCTTGTTTTATCGAGCAAACTAGGTTTTACCCAAATAAATTGTATTTTAATAAAAATATAAAATAACCCCCCAAAAAAATGGTACCAATGAATATAAATTTAATCCTTATTTAATCTTATTAAATTTCTTTATAAGAGAAAATTAACTTTAAATTAAATGATTTTATATAAAAAATTATAGAAAATTGTTGTTTTCATCATTAAGTGTTCTTAATCTTTTTTATTATTTATTAGTAGGTGAATGAGTGATAATTAATTTAAATATAAGATTAAAATTATATTAAATTCACTTTTGAGAATATGTTAATTTATTTTTTGGATAAAAATTACACAAAATTAATAAAACAATTCTTTGAAAATAACATTTTTATAATTATCTTGGTCATTGAATTTGATCATAGTAATTATTTTTTTATGAGTAAAAATAAAATTAATCATATTATATAATATGATAATGTTTATATAAAATATGATATTCATTTTTTGGATTTAATTTCTATAAATTATGAAATCTAATTTCTTAATATAAGAGAATAAATCAGTTTGAAGAGTAAAATATTACTTATGCTTCCAAAATGATATATGTGGGTTTTATAAATAAAAATAGTAATTTTAAATAATTTATTTTACTTATAAATATATATTTTTTATATAAAAATAGTTCAAAAATAATTAAATCATTCTTGTCTTATGATAATTTCATAAAAGTGGCAGTTTTGCTGATGTCGCTATTTTTTCACTATTCACCTAATAACCAATTATTTTAAAAAAATATAAAAAATTAACAATAGGATAATAGTATTTTTTATAAATCCAAAATTGAACATAATTTTTTCAAATTCTAATTCTAAAATTTTATAATTAAACTTTTATATAAAATCATAAAATATAATGGAAAATTTATTTATATAATAATTTAACTTTTCAAAGTATTAACTATTCTTAATCTTATCTCCTATAAATTAATAATCAAATTATTTTTATTATATTATTCATAAAGAATAAAAATGGCATCAAAATATAATCACACAACATGCCTATAGACCTTGGATACCTTCCCATTTGGTTCTTTCTATTACCTAATTCACACTACCTATGTCTCAATCATCCCAAACATAGACCACTATATTATTAATCAAACCCCATAATCTGTAATCCCATAGGCCCCCACAAAACTACTAGATATTTAAAGATAAAATCATTATATATCTATGATAAAAAATATAAACAATCCTAGTTAGTCTATATGGTCATAACCCAAACACTATTTAGTCACTACAGATTGAATACAATTACCCCTTCGTGATCTATTATCCCAAGGCTCAACTAACTGCCAACCAAACATTAACACATAAAGATGATGTATATTTTAACATCTCCACATGAAAATATTTGAGTAGGAAACTTTACTTATCTATCAATCCATATGATTCTTCCCATTAAAGTATAGTTATATAATATATATCATTACATTCATCAAGAAAACCAGAGGTCTATAGACCTTATTTAAAAATTTCTTCAATGGTACCCCTAAATTGGAACCATCATCTCAAGACTATCTATTAACATCCTTAAGAAATACCCCCACTAAGTATCTAATAAAAACTTGGCTTTCCATAATCAAACCCATAACCATTCCCTAAGTCATCTATCATAGAGAGATTCCAAAGTTCGTAGACCATATTCCTTCCTCCAAATAATCAATAAGTTAAACTATTACCAAGTTAGTCTTAAGGTATATAATAAACTATATACAAGACTTATAATGATTTTTCATGATAAACGCCTAGCCTAAACATTTTCTTCTCCCCATAACATGAATTTCACTAGTCTTTAAACCATAATAAAACTATTCCCAAGGAATCCCACAAGCGATCAGTCACCAAAATAAGATATTAAAAGTCCTATTAACTCTATCCCCATATACTAACTCAATAGTTTCTATACTAGGTCACTTATAATTTATCCCACACTTGGGAACACTATCTAGGTCCATATTATATAGGTAATCTTGAGGTACCACAGAAATAGTATCATTATACAATCCTAAAACCACCCAACATAGGGTAAAACATAAATTTAAGTACCAATGGTGATCTCAATGAATTACCAAAAAAACATTAATTTATTCTCATGATTCTCCTATAATTTTAAACAAACCAACATTTCTTCCAAAAAATACATAAAAAATGATTCTAGATATTAGGGAAATATATACTTTATAAGTACTATAAACACTAAGGAACATTGGTTAAGCCAAATAGATTCACAAGATACTAAAAAATGACCATACTATATTTGAAAAGAATGATTTCTAATATAATAATCTTTCATGAAGATACCACTTTTTTATGAGTTTTATATTTTTTCAATGATTTTAATTGGTTTTCAATAGAAGTCAATGAAATAGTAATATTTCATTGATGTCAATATGTTGAATAAGTAAGCAATAAATAAGATTCTAAGGTAACAAAGATATCCATGATTGATAAAAAATTTAATGTTTCTTTGATAAATGGATGAAGAATAATATACTCAAGTTATATTATCTTAAGGAAGTTCTTTTGAATACTTTGAATTTACAACTTTAAAGATTTTTAAACTATTCTCAAAGGCTAGAATATGAGTCACTATGTGATTTTAGTTGACATGATGTTTTCAATAGTGAAGATTATGATTAATAGTTCATTGAAATTAATATTCTAAAAGTAGAAGAATATGAATTACAAAAACTTCAAGAAAATCTTCTTTTTTTGATGAGATTATTTTAAGACCATGCAAATTTTTACATTTCATGAGGGAATAATAAGGTTACCATGCATTTTAAATACTTGATATATCCAATGATTCATAATACATTGATGATATATTGGTTTGGAATATTTCAATTGGATTTATTCTAAGTGTAAGAAAATAATTTGAAAACCATTATCTATCTAAATAGGGTCCACCTCAACCACACATGTGGGACACATATGTCGACTGTGTGGGAGGTAGTCAACCAATATATCCATCCATGATAAAATGAGGAATTGGGATCATAGATCCCACATGTAACACACAAACAGGTGTGCATGGGGAGTTCATAACTCACATTGTGTGCATGCATGGGTCAATATAGGTGAGGAACATCCTATGCAGTGAATGTGGGAAGAGGGTACTATAGATGCCAATCCCCTAGTACCTTGGCAAAAACTGTTATGGTAATAGAATTTTTTATAAATAGATTCCCAACCAAAGTTGTGATCAATGTGGTACATCCAAGGATTGGGTTACTATTCCTCCACTATAATCATGTATATATAAAACTATCCATTGAATGGGATTAATCTGATCTATTTGGTCATATCAGTGATCTGATTCTACCTCTATACTCTTCAGAGGATACTAGTTCATTGGGATATTCTTGTTGAAATTATGTATAAATCATACCAAGACTTTCTTTGAAGATAAATCATGGATTAACAGACATGTATAATCAAAATGATAAATTCAAGAAGTTACACTTTCATTCCTAAAAATAAAATTATGGATAGAATTAAATGAGCTTTGTCCTTATACAAAGTTGCAGAAGGCCGACGATGAATTTATCTTCATATGTACGTTCGAGTTTATAAAAAAGAAGAAAATTTGATTCACATGAGGATTATTTTCATAATAAGATATTCCAACTTGATCAATAAACATATTAAGATAAACCTATTGTAATATATTTTATTTATCAATATATTTATTACTATTATGATTTGAAATCTTCACAATATATTTTTCATGGATTTGAGTCAGTGATTAACTAAGGCAGAGGTGATAAACCTTCTCTATAAATATCAAACCCCCAAATCTGAGTAATAGTATTCCACTAATGGTTCATAAGATAGCTCTATTTTTTCATAAAAACAAATCATCTTATAGCATTATTATATGTGAGAAGTAAAGGAGTACCATGATCTACTTATCTACGTGGAGATGGGGAGTTCCAAAAACCGCCTTAAATAAAGAGAAGAGTTCAATGCATTCAAGTTGTTCGTATGCCTTCATGACTACATGATTATTTGAATTACCCATGAAATAGTGTGTGTATAATACCATATCACTATTTTTAAAAAATAATGTGACCCAGATATACCTCCAAATATATTTTTTATTTTCTAATAATCGATTTTTAGTGGAAAAATGGAAACCCTACAACAAAACCATCCATGAAAGTATAAGATGTGATCGCGTGCACTTATGTTGTTTGAATGAAGAGATAATAAACCTATATACTTGACCTTACACGAGTAAGGTAGTGGGTCTTTAAAACATAAACTTGTGAGAATACATTAGTGGAACATAATTTATAAAACATAACTTAAGAATTTTTCAAAACAAAATAGTTTTTATTCTAAAGAGAACTAAGATATTAGATATGCTATCACATGTGGTTGGCATGCATAATAAAAGGTAAATGATAATTCATCACTGAAGGAGAGAAGTGTTAAACCATGAAAATAAAAATGGATATTGATAATAAAATAAATTAATTAGCTTTAAGTGTGTATTTTGTTATAATGTATTGTGTAATTAAAATATAAGCATAAGATTATGTGAGATGTTTTGTACAGTGTAATCAGTGGTTGAGAAATATTCCATTTCACATGGTAGAAATAAATACTACAATAAATTGATGATATTTTGTATTTAATAAGAGGTAATATGACAATAATACAATTTTTAATATCTTTATACATTGATGAAGAAGTCAGTTCCAAATATTTATTCAGTTGATTATCATTTGGGTTGAAGAAGAATTTTGATATATCCAGTCTACTACACATTCATATAATTTTTACTAAATTGTAAATAATTATGATGATGTTGATATTAACATTAATTTTTTCAAAAAAACATGAAGGAATTATGTAATTATATCAAGAATAAGAATCAGATTAAATGTAGTCTATTTTTCATAGAAGAAGAAATGCAGAAGAAGAAGAAGAAGATCTGGTTTTTTAGCTACTATGAAAAATAATAACAAGAGTTACATGAATTCTATCATCTAAGTAAGAATAGTGGGAAGAGAAAAACAAAAAAAATAATTTTGAAATCTAAAATAAGCCTTGGTGGAAGACTATATTTGTGTTATAATGTATCTATTGAAGAAAATGGAACTATCTATACAGGATATATAATGAACCAGTGAGGAGCTACAAGTTGGATCAGGTCACCAAAAATCCATGGATATTAGAATAATCTCTTATCAAAATTATAAAGTGTATGGACTCACAATTTAGCTAAGGATTATAATCTCTCCAAACCACTATAATTATTGTTTCATTGAACTATAGAATATGTGTACTATTCATCACTATATAGGGCTAGGACTAGCTGCTCTTATGGAGTAGTGAACCTTGTAAAACTATCATGTTCCATTTTTTTATCTTCTTTCATATAATTTAATGTGATGAATAAAATATAATAGTACAATCAATATCATATTAGGTATGAGAGGTAAAAGGGATAAAATTTGATGGAAAAATATTTCCCAACACTGATTGACCCCTCCCCCTCAGTATTGATTATATCCCAAAGTTTTCCTCTCAATTAGTACTAGATCCATGGTTCACCTCTATTGGATTCTCTACATTACATTTATTCTCTTTTAAAGATTTGAGTTTATATTATGTGTTAAAAATTAATTGAATTTTTAGTGAATATTTATTTATCTCTTAGAATAAGTCTATATCTACCAATACTAAGATGAATAGGAGAATGAAAGATAAAATCAAGCTGAATAAGATATATATATATATTATCCAAAGAATAGAAAGTATTAATGTCTTCATGCCTTACCAAAAAAGAAGATATATCAGGCTTGGAAAGTGAAGATATGCAAGCTCAATTTTCCACCAGGGAGTTAGAAAATATCCCCACATCAATTGAATCATGATATTTATAATGACCCATACTTTACATCCATTGATATTAATAAAGAATTGAATTATATTTATTATAACATATAACAAAACCATGATAGTACCGTATAGGTATAGTGTCTTTAGAAACTGGAAAACAAAAACAACTAGTTCATAAAACATATATATTGTCTCCTATTTATTTCATTACAAATAGACTCCTTTTTGGCAGGTCATATGTAATACCCTTCTTTATGACCTAGTTAAAATAAACATATAAAGGGTGAGCTCAATTTCTTAGTAAGGGTAAACAAAGTAAATATCAATCATATCATATTCATAAAAACATAACATTTGAATATATTATCCTACATATAAAATATCACAATATCATGTCGTGGGATAAATAATAAAAGTGAAATTTAATCCCAATAGTCATAACATAAGACATTAAATTTTTTGTGATACGCACATAAGCATCTAAAATCATTTCATATTAGTCAAGTCTCATTTCCACTACCATCATAGTAGAAAAATTTCGTTACTGAACCGAGTCCACTCCTCGTTCATACCCTGTATCACAAACCCATATTTTCTTTTCATTCTAGACATATCTATCTCATGAGATAAAAATATTTAACCAATTCATTAGATAGAGATATAGGTCTCACCCATCTCATAATGAAACTATTCTTATTTATTCCACAAAAACATAGAAATATTCACCACAGCATAACCCAGTGAAATCTAATGGGTTTATTAAACATCATTACATCATAATTGATATAAAACAAATTAATTTCTTAAATAAAATTCCATAATAAACCCAATAAAATAATAGTAATAATAGGTATTGAAACATACACCTATGTAATATTAGATTGAAAATAATTTTGATAAAACGCTTGAGCTTCATTCCTGAGGAAAATATCCTTTCTTCTTCAAAAATATTTTCTTTTCTCAAAATGTCATGAATTTTTTAAAAGAAAATAATTTAATTGAAAATACTATTGTAAACTTTTAGATGAATATTCATATAAATAATGAGTTACGAAGATAAAAAACATTATCCTTGTATTTTTGATGAAAAAGTCAAAAAGTACCTCGTAGGGTAAAAAAAAGAAAGATTCCTTCCCAACCATGTAGTAAAATTAAAAAATGGGTAAAAATCACTTTAAAAATACATAAAATAATATTAAACATTTTATGAGAATACTTTTAGAAAACATGAACATGGATGATAAATATATCCTAAGTAGATACTTATGAATAAATAATTTCGGATAAAATGAGATTGGAAAAGATATCCCTTGCCTTAGGTCTAATATGCTTCGTATGTATCCAAAACTCTAGTACAACGATTTAAATAATGTTAAGGATTTATTACAGAATCATAATCTTTTTTATGATAAGATTTATGATCATATATTTCATTTTTTTGTTAGTAACATTTCATTGTTACTTGTTATTCGTGTATTAACCACTTTATGTTCTTACGTATGTTTTGTTGGATAAGTTCTTATTCCTATTTTTATGTTATATTTATATAATTTAAAACATTGCATTAGTATAATATATATCATATTTATTCATTAAATTCATTTATATAATCATGGTTTAATGAATATTATGTAGAACGAATTACATCGCATCATGGAGACGGTAAGCCGTATGTACGCACGAGCGACGATAACGTTCCCATAATTGGTGAATGGTATTGAATTATATGGTGTATAGTTTATATAAATTAGTATCATGTTATATGAATCTTATATAGGAATTATTTCCACCATTATACCCATCCAAGTAAGGTGATGGTGAAAAATTGATTACACCAGGGCGTGGAGACGGTAATCTGTACGTACGCACGTGCAGTGATTTCATTTTTCATTGGATGGATAGAAGGTGAAATAGGGTTGTTTCATATTTATAAAAAAATATAAGTATATAATTAATATTTATGTTATTTATTTATAATGAACCAACTAATGAAGAGGAAGTATAAGAATAAATAAATTTTAAAGAATCGGTAGAAGAGATTACCTCTTCCTTGACATGCCTCTGTTAAATTTACTCTGAGGTCACTAGAGTTTTTATTTTGAGAATAACAAAACAACTATAATGTTACTAGGTAAGTTCATAAGAGAAATGTTCAGGGTTTGGCCAAGCTTGAGGGCTCAAAATGGAGTGAATAGGAGAGCGACGATGTTCCCTTTTATAAGAGAGGACAGGGGCACTTTAGGAATCTTTCAAAAATACTAATTTATAATTAAATCAAACCCTACCCAAAAACCTCAAAATTGTCCCAAATTAGAATATGAGATGATATAGGATTGTAATATCATCAACCAAAAAAATTTTGACCACTTATTTTGTCAACTTAAACCTTATCTTTTTAATTGGCACTTACTTATTCTATTAATTTTTAATTTTGGTAATAACATTCTAATTATTTAATTATAATGAATATTTACTTATGTAGTGTTAATTGACCATAAATAGATACCTTAGGAGATTTTAGATATTAAAATTATCACTTTTAAATTTTTAAATATTTTTATTATTTTTAAATAATTTAATAAAATGTTATGTTTATAAAATCTCTCAATTTTGACACTATTCATTTATTAGACTTTAAATAAAATTCTAACAGAAGATAAATTCGAACCAAAATATTAAATAAACTCTTAACATTTCATATTACACTATAAAATTTGTGGAGAACATTAATTAGTTCATATGATATTTCTTTTAATATTATTAAAACCAATTATTTTATATTTCTGTTAATAAAATAATTTCTACATCACTATTGTGTCATCATTAATGGTAATTATTTAATCTCTAAAAATTATAAATAAATTTCTATGATTTATTTAATTATTTTAGATTTATAGAAAATATCAATAATATATTTTACCTCATATTTATTAATATATTAAAATTAATATACTTATATAAAATGAGATTGTGACATTTTATCTATCTCATTAGTTTTTATTACATTCATGTCATTTTCATAGGTAAGTGGTCATAATGTTATTCCATTTATAAAAATTGATGAAAATAGTATAATTTAGTTATCAAATAGGATTTTTACAGGTGTTAAGGTAATTTTATAATATTATTTTTACCCTTAATTACCTAATTTACCTTTAACCATGGTAATAAAAAAATTACCAAAGTTACTATTCATAATGCCCAAAAATAAAAGTAGCCTATTAACATAATTTGGACCTAATTATTCCAAATATGGAATCCATTTTTCAAAATTTTAAACACTAAATTTTCAGTAATTAATTTAAAATTAATCCCAATGTTGAGAAAATGAGTTTTAAAAGTTAAAACATTACAAAAGATTGAAAAGTTTTTACCTGTGCATTCAATGTAGCATTAATGCTAATGAAATAAATTATATTAAATGATAGAATTATATTTTATTTATACATTAAAACAATTAAATATTATAATTTAATCATATAAATTATCTCGATGAAAATAAATGTTTTTAATTAAAATTTTGTGTATTGTTACTATTCATCAAAATATAATAGTTATTAGAAACACATCAAAAATTTATCCAAAGTAAACTTTTATATCCCTATTCAAAATAACATGTTTATTTTGTCATATAAAAATTATTAATATGTTAAAATCTTAATTTAAAATGGGTCCTCCATTAAAAAGTGTAAAATTAACCTTTTTAAAATAAATCAAATAGGGTTTTTTTCATAAACTATTACTAAAATATCTATTAGATGAATATAAAAAATATTTTATTAAGTATATAACACATATATATATCATTAATTTCATTACCAAAAATAATTCACTCTAAAATTTAAATATCTAATTGATTTATATTTTTCATAAGTAATTGATAGCCAATGAATTCATAATGCATTTTCATAAGTTATTTATAATTATTCTCGCTAACCTAACTGCTAGGATATAATGGTAATTTTATAATAAGGGCATATCACAGTTTTTTTAAACTTATTATTGCGAGAAAATAAATCTACTAAAGAATAAATATTATTTAAATATTTCATAAAAACATTCAGGCGTTACATTCTGCCCCCTTCAAACTGAATTTCACCCAAGAAATTCTTCACTTAGTAAAAATAGATGAGGATAATTCTACCTCATCATATCCTCAAGTTCCCATATAGCTTCTTAAAATTGGTGGTTCCTCTATAAAAAATTAACCAAGCGAGTGGTCTTGTTTCATAGAACTTTTCGCTACGATCCAGAATCTCTATCGATTGTCAGCATGACATTTTTGTCGAATTTGAGCTGCTCTTATGTGTTGTTGAATAGATCTGAAATTTTCTGCCATTTAATCAATAAGATCAGGTCCTAATAGCTTTCATTCCCCAACATCATCTCAGAAAGTTGGATTTCTTCACTTCTTTCCATATAGGGGTCCTTAAGGAGCCATCTGATTGTATATAAATTCCAGCAATGGTAGGTGTTGATCTCAACCCCCTTTGAAATCCATAGAGAAAGCTCTCAACATGTCTTCCAGAGTTTGAATTGTTCTCTATGAATGATTGTCTATCTGAGGATGATAAGTAGTGCTTAAACTTAACTCTATATCCAGAGCATGCTGAATACTTTTCTAGAACATCGACATAAACCTTAAATCTGGATCGTGTATTATGGAAAGTGGTACTCCATGCAATCTTACCACTTCCTTAAAATATATCCTGGAAATCAGATCAAGAGAGAAATCCTCTCTAATAGAAATGAAGTGTGAAAACTTTGTAAGATGATCAACTATAACCTAGATAGCATTATTTCCTTTGGATGTTTTGGGAAGTCCGATGACAAAGACCATAGTGATGTTTTCCCATTTCCATTCTAGTATGGGTAATGGTTGTAACATCCCATTATACTTCTATCTCTCAGCCTTAACTTTCTAAAAAACTATGCATCAAGAGACATATTCGGTGACATCTCTTTTCATTTCATCCCACCATAAGTACTCTTTCAGGTCCATGTACATCTTTGTGCTTCCACGGTGAATAGAGAATGAATAACTATGAGCCTCATTTCTCACCTTCTTCTGTAACTCTACATCTTCCTTCTATTCGTATTTAATCTTCACTTGAATATATGGTTGACCATTCATTTGATAAAGATAATATTTCTCCCCTTCTATTATAATTTCAAGATCTATCCTTTGAATATTCATAAATATTGGATACTTCATGACCCTCATCATGGATAATCTAGCATGGTCTTGTCAACTAAATACATCTTCCTCCTTGTTTTCATTACCAGGGTGGTAATGTATTGAGAATTCATAATCTTTAATCAATTTTAAACACCTTATTTGGTGCATATTCATCTCCTTTTGTGTCAAAATATAATTTAAACTTTTATGATTAGTATAAATATCACACCTCTCACTATAAAGATAATGCCTTTATATATTTAATGAAAAGATTAACACAACTAACTCCAAATCCTGAGATGGGTAATTTTTCTCAATGATTTTCAGTTTTCTTGAGGCATAAGCTATCACCATATCATTGTGAATGAGAAAACACCCCATCCCCTTCTTGGATGCATCATTATAGATCACAAACATTTCTACACTATAAGGAAGTGTTAGCACAGGTGCACTGGCTAACCTTATTTTTAGCTCTTTGAAATTATCTTCACATTCCTCCATCTAAACAAACCTAAATCCTTTCTGAGTCAACTTGGTGATTGAATTATCTAATCAGGAAAAATTATTCAAAAACATAGATTTTATCCAGACAAATCAAGAAAACTTCAGATCTCAGTTATCGTTATTGGTCTCAACCATCTTTTAATAATATCTGTTTTTTTATCTACAGATATCCCCTCTCTAGATATTATGTGACGCAAAAATGAAACTTTCTAAATCCAAAAGTCACACTTGGTAAATTTGGAATAAAGCTTACCCTTTCTCAAGGTCTTGAATACAATTCTCAAATGATCTCCATGTTCTTACTTTCTCTTTGAATAGACAAGAATATCGTCTATAAAGACTACAACAAACTGATCAAGATAGTCTCAAAATAATCTATTCATTGGATCCATGAATATATTAGGGGCATTAGTAAGACTAAAAGGCATTACAATAAATTTATAGTGTTCATACCTTCTACAAAATGTCGTCTTTGGTATATCCTACTTTTTGACCCTTAATTAATGATATCCTGAATGAAGATCAATCTTGGAAAAGTATTGAGCTCCACGTAGTTGGTCAAATAAGTCATCAATGTAGGGGATAGGATATTTGTTCTTTATTGTGATATTGTTAAGTTCTTGATAATCAATGCATAGTCTCATTGATCTGTATTTCTTCTGAACAAATTGAACAGGTGCTCCCCAAGGTGACGCACTAGGGAGTATGAATCCTTTATCAAGATTCTCTTGGAATTTCTTCTTCAATTCCTACAACTCAATTGGATCGATTATATAAGGTGTCTTTGAAATAGGCATAGCACCCGGTATGAGTTCTATTGAAAACACAACTTCACTCTTTGGTGGAAGACCAATCAATTCCATTAGAAATACATCATCAAACTCCCATACAATGGGTGTATTCTTCATCATGAGTTTTTTCCCAACCATTTGAGATAAATAACCTTCATTTGTTGGAATCATGACCCATAAGATGGAAAAAATTTCTATTGGAAGGTTATATTCAACCATGCACAGATAGATGATCATTGATTGATCTGGAATATAAAAACGTGACATTACTTTCTTGAAAATTGATATGAGAACTATATGGAGAAGGAAAATCCATCCCAATAAGCACATAAAATTAAACTATAGTATGGATCACATGATTTTCAAGAACCACTTTCCCACAAACTTCAACTTGATAAGAATTATAAACGTTTGATGTTACTGTTGTGCCATTAAGAGTTGTAAAAGCTAACTCAATGTTTAATTATTGAGGTAATATAGTGATACACTTAGAAAATTATTCATAAATAAAAGAGTGGGTGGATCTAGAATAAAATAAAACATTTTATATTTTAGATTGGATGTTAAGTGTTCTTTTCACCATTTCATTATCATAATTTACATTGCTGATAGTGATTGCATGTGAATATCCATTTTCTTTTACCTTAAGAGTTTTAGACATATATCATCATCAATCACATTTGGATTCAGTAATTTATTAGCATAATGACCTATTTCCTTTCACTTGTAACATTTAAGTGTAGGAGGTGAATTATGCATAGCCTTTTATTTATTCTCGTCATTAGAAATATTTTCCCCATCATATAGGCATTCAATTGCCCGATGACCTTCTTTTCCAGACATAAAACATTTACTAGTCCCTTTAAGACAATTCCCTCCATGTTTCATTCCACACTTTGAGAATAAGGAAAAAACTCATCTTCTTTTTAGTGTGGTCTTTAGATTTTACTTTGAATTACATTTTTCTATTCTTATCAACCCCATATGATGGATGGGTTACTCCAATATCCATCTCAACCATGAGAGCACATCGAACAATTTTCTCATAACTATTGAAGTCCATTATGTAAAATCACATTCAGAGACTTGGTTTTAATCCACTAAAGAATCGATCAATTTTACTCTCAGGTTGGATAATAATTCCAGAAGCGTACCTTGCATATCTTGTAAAATTTTCTTCATAGGTACCAACAGATTCATTATCCTTTTTCTTAAGTTCAAGGAACTCTTTATCCATCATTGTTCTAAGAATATTATAAAATTACTTATTTAAAAATAAGTTCTTGAACTCATCCCATTCCATGGACTAAATTTCATCACGTTTCCTAGTACTCTTGATAAGATTCCACCATTTTTCAGATTCACCTTCTGAACAATATACTGCTAAGATGAATTTATCATGTTCAGAACATTATATAACTGAAAATATATTTTTAGTGGTACTGATCCATTATTTAGCTACTAATAGATCAGAAGACCTACTGAATAAATGTGGACGATGTCTCATGAAAGACTCAATAGAATATTGATCCCTCTTTTTCTCATTTGGAAGTCTTGTATGATTCCTAGCTTGAAAATTTTGTGTGAGCATGGCTACAAGATTTGGCATTCCAACTCCCATAACATTTGGTTTCTTAGGGGGACAATCATTTCCTTTCTTGTTGCACTCAGCATTAATGTGGTTCCTTCGGGTTCCATCCATTACCTAAAACCAAGAATAATATTATGAGAAACATTAATCATAATAGGAAAACCACATAACCCAGAATAAAATATCAAGTTAGGAAACTTTATGTTTTATCCTAGGTTATTCATGGTCAATTATAAAACACCGGGATTATATCGTATACTTTGACATATCCTTATGGTTCTTACTAAGGCTTTCTCATCCTAATTTCCAAAGGTTAACTATACATTTACTCTGATACCAACTATAACGACCCATACTCTATATACATTGATATTACTTCAGAATTGAAGTATATTTATTAAAACCTATAACAAAACCCTAAAAGTACCATATAGGTATAGTGCCTTTAGAAACTAGGAAACATAAACAACTGGTTCATAAAACATATACATTCTCTCATGTTTAGTTCATTACAACTAGATTCCTTTTTGGAATATCATACTTAATACTCTTCTTTATGACCTGGGGAAAAGAAAAATATAAACGGTGAGCTCAAATTCTTAGTAAGGTAAAACAAAGTAAATATCAATCATATCATATTCATAAGAACATAACATTTGAAAATATTATCCTACATATAAAATATCAAAATATCATGTCATGGGATAAATCATAAAAGTGAAATGTAAACCCAATAGTCATAAAATAAGACATGAAATTTTTTTAATACACACATAAGCATAGAAAATCATTTCATATTATTCATGGATCATTTCTAAGACCATTATAGCAGACAAAGTCTGTTACTGAACCGAGTTCACTCCTCGTTCCTACCCTGTATCATTGACCCTGATTTACTTTCGATTACATCCACGTCTATCTCATGAGATATTAATATTTACCCAATTCATTGTAGGGATATATAGTTCCCAACAATTTCATAATTAAACCATTCTTATATGTGACACAAAAACATAGAAACATTCCCCATAGCACAACCCATGAAATCTAATAGGTTTCTTAAACATCATTCCATCATAATTTATATAAAACAAGTGGATTTCCTAAATAAAATTTCATAATAAACACAATAAAATCATAGTAATAACATGGATAGAAACATAAACCTATGTAATATTAGATGGAAAATAATTTTAATAAAACACTTGAGGTTCATTCCTGAGAAAAATATCCTTTCCTCTTTGAAAATGTTTCCTTTTCTCAAAATTTCATTCATTTTTTAAAAGAAAATAATTTAGGTGATAATACACTTATAAATTTGTAGAGAAAGATTCATAGAAATAAGGTGTTATGAATATTAAAAAAATTATCCTCATACTTTTTATGAAAAAGTCAAAAAGTACCTTGTATGGTAAATAATAGAAAGATTCCATCCAAACAATGTAGTAAAAGTCAAAAAGGGTAAAAATGACATTAAACATACATAGAATAATGTTAAACATTTTATGAGAATATTTTTAGAAAACATGGACCTGGATGATAAATATGTCCCTAGTAGATACTTAAGAATAAACAATCTTGGATAAAATGAGATTTGAAATTTTATCCCATTACCTTAAGTGTGTAATGCTTCATATGTATCCAAACATCCTGTATAATGATCTAAATAATGTTATGGATTTATTCCAGAATCATAATAATTTTTATGATAGCATTCATGATCATATTTTCATCCATTTGATAGAAACATTTCATTGTTACTCGTTATTCAGGTATTAACTTCTTTATGTTCTTACGTATGTTTTCTCAAATAGTTTCTTTATTCCTCTTTTCAGGTTATAGTTATATAATTTAAATCATGGTATTAGTATAATATATATCATATTTATTCATTAAATTCAGTTATATAATAACAGTTTAATGGAGATCATGTTGAACGAATCACATGGTACAGTAGAGATTGTAAGTCGTACGTACGCACGAGCGACAATATCGTTCCTATAATTTTTTAATTGTATTGAAGTGGATGGTGCACAGTTTCTCAGAAATAATATCATGTTATATTAATCATATATAGGTATTATTTCCACCATTATACCCATCCAAATAAGGTGATGTTGAAAAATAGATTACACCACGGTGTGGATGCATTAAACCAAACGTACGTACACGCGGTGATTTCATTCTTTATTGGATGGATAGAAGTTGAAATAGGTTTGATTAATATTTTTAATAAAATATATTCATTTAATTCATAATTATTTTATTACTTTATAATGAAACAACTAATTAAGAGGATGTATAAGAAGAAATAAATTTGAAACAATCATAGAAGAGATTACCTCATCCTCGACGTGCCTCTTTTAAATTTCCTCTTAGGGTAATAGAGTTGGTTTTTTGAGAATACCGGCACCACTAGAATGTAACTAGGGAAGTTGAGAAGAGAAATGGTCTATTTTTTGGCTGAGCATGAAGGATCAAAATAGAGTGAAGATTAAATGGAGTATGTTCCCTTTAATAAGAGAGGAGAGGGGTACTTTAAGAAATTCTCAAAAATATTAATTTATAATAAAATCAAAACCTACCCAAAAAAACTTCCAATGAGTCCCAAATTCGAATATGAGATGATATCGGGTTTTAATCTCATCAACCAATAAATTTTGGACAACTTATTTTGTCAATTTAAACCTTATCTTTTTAATTGACACTTAGTTATTCTATTAATTTTTAATTTTGGTAATAATATTCTAAATATTTAATGGTAATAAATATTTACTTATGTGGTGTTAATTTAATATAAATGGATAATTTATAAAATTTTAGACCTTATAATTATCACTTTTTAATTTTTAAATATTTTAATTATTTTTAAATAATTTAATAAAATGTTATGTGTATAAAATGTCAATAGTGTTAATTTTGACACTATCATTTATTAGACTTTAAATAAAATTCACACAGATAATAAATTTGAAAAAAAAATATTAAATACACACCTAACATATCATAGTCAACTATAAAATTCATGGATAACATTAATTAGTTCATATGATATTTCTTTTAATATTTTTAAAACCATTTATTTGATATTTCTATTAATAAAATAATTTATCCATCACTATCGTGTCATCATTAATGGTAGTTATTTAATCTCTAAAAATTATAAATAAATATCTATGATATAAGTAATTAGTTTATATTTTCATATACTATCTATAGTTGATTTTATCTCATAATTATCCATATATTAAAATTAATATACTTATATAAAATGGGGTTGTGTCATTTTGTCCATCTCATTAGTTTTTATTACATTCATGTCATTTTGATAGGTAAGTGGCCAGAAAGTGATTCCATTTCAAAAAATAGAATATAAGGGTCTAATTTAGTCATCCAATATGATTTTTACTGGTGTTAAGGTAATTTTATAATATTATTTTTACCCTTAATTACCTGATTTACCTTTAACCATGGTAATAAAAATAATTACCAAAGTTATTATTCATAATTCCCAAAAATAAAAGTATCATTTTAACATAATTTGTACCTAATTATTCCAAATATGAAATCCATTTTTTCATAATTAAAAACACATAAGTTTCAGTAATTAATATAAAATTAATCACGTTGTTGAGAAAAAGGGTTTTAAAAGTTAAAACATTGCAAAAGATTGAAATGTTTTTACCTATGAACTCAATGTAAAATTAATGATAATGACATAAATTATATTAAATGATAAAAATATATTCTATTTATACTTTAAAACCATTCAAAATTATAATATTAAACCATCTTGATGAAAAAAAAAATTTCCAATTAAAATTTAGAGTACTTTTACTATTCATCAAAATAAGAAAGTTATCAGAAAAATATCAAAAATGTATCCAAAGTAAATTTTTATATCCCACTTCAAAATAAAATGTTTATGTTGTCATATAAAAATTATTAATGTGTAAAAATATTAATTTAAAATGGTTTTTCTATTCAAAGGTGTAAAATTAACCTTTTTAAAATGCATCAAATAGGGTTTTATTCATAACCTATGACTAAAATATACATTGGATGAATATCAAAAATATTTTATTAAGTATATAACACATATATATCTCATTAATTTAATTAATAAAATTAATTCACTCTAAAATATAAATATGAAATGGATTTATATTTTTCATAAGTAATTGATAACGAATGAATTAATATTGCATTTTCATACATTAGTTATAATTATTCCCTCTAACCTAAAGGATAGGATATAATAGTAATTTTATAATGAGGACATGTCAAGATTATTTTAGAATCATGATTTCATTCAAATAAATCTACTGAAGAATAACGATTATATAAATATTTCATAACAACATTCGGGCATTACATTCTACCCCCTTTAAACTGAATTTGTCCCTTGAAATTCACCACTTGGTAAAAAATAGATGAGGATAAATCCCCTTAATCATATTCTCAAATTCCCATATATCTTATTAAAATTTTCAGTTCCTCCATAAAAAATTAACCAAGCAAGTGGTCTAGTTTAATATAACTTTTTCACTGCGATCCAAAATTACTATTGGTTGTTGTCCATAAGAAAGATCTTAATCCAGTAGTATGACTTCTGAGCTCAGTACATATGAAGGATCAAGTATGTACTTTCTCAGGAGAGATACATGGAACACATCATGAACTTGAGAGAGATTTTCTTGAAGCGCCAATCGGTAAGCTACCTTTCCAACCCGATCCAAAATTTCAAAAGGACTGATATACATTGGGATCATCTTTCCGTTCTTTCCAAATCTCGTTAGTCTCTTCCAGGGTGATCTTCATAGGAATGCCTTATCACCCACTTCAAAATATAGGTATTTTATTCAGTTATTAGCATAAAATTTCTGTCAACTCTAAGCTTCTCTTATGTTTTGTTGAATAGATCTGACCTTTTCTACCATTTCATCAACAAGATCAGGTCCTAATAGATTTCTTTCCCCAACTTCATCCCTGTAAGTTAGAGTTCTGAACTTATTTTCATAGAGGGCTCTATAAATATCCATCCGAATACTATATTGAAAGATATAATTATATGAAAATTCCACCAATGGTAGTTGTTAATCCCAACCAAATTTAAAATATATAGAGAAATTTCCCAATATGTATTCCAAAGTATGAATTTTCCTCTCAGACTAACTGTCTGTCTGAGGATGATAAGAAGTGATGAAACATAACTTTTTATCTAGATCATGCTTAAGAATTCTCTAAAACATTGGCGTAGACCTCAGATCCAGATCAGATATAATGGAAAGTGTTCCTCTATGAAATCTTACAATTTCCTTTACATATATCCTGGCAAAATGATTAAGAGAGAAATCCTCTCTAATAGAAATTAAGGGTGCCAACTTTTTAAGAAGATCGACTATAACCCAGATAGAATTATTGAATTTGAATGTTTTGGGAAGTCCAATGAAAAATTCCATAGTGATGTTTTCCCATTTTCACTCTAGTATGGGTAATGGTTATAAAATACCCTTATACTTCTGTCTCTCATCCCTAACCTACTAAAAAAACAAGCATCGAGAGACATATTCGTCGAAATCTCTTTTCATTCCATTCCACCAAAAGTACTCTTTCAGGTCTCAGAACATCTTTGTGTTTCCTGGGTGAATAGAGAATGAAGAACTATAAGCCGCATCCAATATAACCTTCTTTAATTATAGTATGGGAGGAATACAAATCTGGTTTCTTAACCTTATTTTTTAATCACAATCAAGGTTGAATTCAGGAACATTTCTCACCTTCTTTTGTAACTCTACATCTTCCTTATATGCCTCTTTAATATTCACTTGAATATATGGTTGAACATTTATTTGAGAAAGATAATATTTCTCCCCTTCATTTATAATTTCAAGATCCATCCTTTTCAAATCCATAAATATTGTATCTTTCATGATCCTCTTCATAAATAACCTAGCATGGTCTTGTCGACTTAATACATCTTCCACCTTGTTTGCTTTCCCATGGTGGTAATGTATTGAACAGTCATAATATTTAATCAATTACAACCATATTCTTTGGCGCATATTCACCTCCTTTTGTGTGAAAATATAATTTAATCTTTTATGATCAGTATAAATATCACATCTTTCACCATAAAGATAATTCCTCTATATCTTTAATGCAATGATTACTGTAGCTAACCCCAAATCATGAGTATGGTAATTTTTCTCATTGATTTTCAACTATAATGAAGTATAAGATATCACCATATCATTTTTCATGAGAATGCACACCAGCCCCTTCTTGGATGCATCACTATAGATCATAACCCTTTATCCACTATAAGGCAGTGTGAGCACAGGTGGACTGGCTAACCTTCTTTTTAGCTCTTCGGAATTCTCTTCACATTCCTCCATCCAAACAAACATAACTCCTTTTCGAGTAAACTTGGTGAGTGGATTATATAATTAGGAAAAATATTTCACAAAATGTTTATAATATCCATCCAAACTCAGAAAATAATGGATCTCAGTTACAGTGGTTGGTCTCAACCATCTTTCCATAACCTCTGTTTTTGTAGGATCCACAAATATCACCTCTCTTGAGATTATGTGACCCAAAAATGAAACGTTATGAAGCCAAAAGTCACACATTGCAATTTTTTCATAAATTTTATCCTTTCTAAAGTTCTTAAATACAATTCCCAAGTGATCTTCATGTTCTTCCTTGCCCTTCAAATAGACAAGAATATCATCTATAAAGACTACCACAACCTGATCAATATAGTCTCTAAATACTCTATTCATTAAATCCATGAGGATGGCAGGGTAATTAGTAAGACAAAAAGGCATTACTATAAATTCATAGTGTCCATACCTTGTACGAAATGTCTTCTTTGGTATATCCTACCTTTTGACCCTTAATTGATGATATCCTGAATGAAGATCAATCTTGGAAAAGTATTGAGCATCGCATAGTCGGTCAAATAAGTCATCAAAGTGGGGAAGAGGATGTTTGTTCTTGATGGAGATCTTGTTAAGTTCTTTATAATCAATGCAGAGTCTCATTGATCCATATTTCTTCTAAACAAATAGAACAAGTGATCACCAAGGTGATTCACTAGGGCGTTTGAATCCTTTATCAATATTCTCTTGGAGTTGATTATTCAATTCCTAAAACTCAATTGGGGCCATTCTATATGGTGTCTTTGAAATAGGCATAGCACCCAGTATGTGTTCTATTAAAAACTCAACATCACGCTTTAGTGGAAGACCTAAAAATTCCTCTGTAAAGACGTTATAATACTCTCACACAATGGGTGCATTCTTAATCGTAAGTTTCTCCCCAACCATTGGAGATAAATAACCTTCATTTATTGGAATCAAGACACATAAGATGAAAGAAATTTCTATTGGAAGGTTATATTCATCCTTACATCGATAGATGATCATAGATTGATCTTGAATATGGAATCTAACTTCCCTTCCTTGGAAATTTATAGGAGTTTCATATAGGGAAATCTAATCCATGATAAGAATCACATCAAATTCCACTATTGAAAGGATCAAAATATTTGCAAGAAGAACTTTACCACAAACTTCAATCGGAGGAGAATTATAAACTTTTGATGCGACTTTTGTGCCATTAAGAGTTTCCACAGCTAACTCAATATTTAATTGTTGAGGTATTACAGAGATACCCTTAGAAAATTATTTAGATTTAAAAGAGTGGTTGGATCCATAATCAAATAAAACATTTTCTATTTGAGATTGGATGGTAATTGTACCTTTCACCACTTCATTATCATACTCCACGTCGTTGATAGTGATTCCATGTGACTTTACTTTTTCTTTGGCCTTAATAGTTTCTTAAAATTGATCATCATCAGTCACCCTTGGATTAGGGTATCGATTGGCATAATGAACCATTTATTTTCCTTGTAAAAATGAATGGTGGGAGGTGAATTCTGCGTAGCCTTTTCATTATTCATATCAATAGACATCTTTTTCCCATAACATTGGTATTCAATTGCCTAATGACCATCTTTTCCACACTTAAAACATTTACTAGTCCCTTTAAGAAAATTCCTTCCATGTTTCTTTCTGGAATTTTAGCATAAGGGAATACTCATTTTTTTAGTGTGGTATTTAGATTTTCCTTTGAATTCCATTTTTCTCTTCTTATCAAACCCATATGACTAATGGGTTACTCCAATCTCTCTCTCAACCTTGAGATCACATCGAACAATTTCCTCGTAGCTATTGAAGTCCCTTTTGGCTAATACCCTTTAGAGACTTGGTTTTAATCCACTAAAGAGTTGATCATTTTTACTCTCAGGTTGGATAATAATTCCATATGTGTACCATTCATGTCTAATAAAATTTTCTTCGTAGGTAGCAATATATTAATCATCCTTTTTCATAAGTTCAATTAACTCCTTCTTCATCATTGTTTAAAGAATATGAGGAAATTAATTATTGAAAATTTGTTCTTGAACCCATCCCATTATGTGGACCCAATTTCATCTCTTTGCCTAGTATTCTTGATAAGATTCCACCATTTTTCAGCTTCACCTTCCAAACGATATAATTCTAAGATGACTTTATCATGTTCAGAACACTGTAGAACTGAAAATATATTTTCAGTGGTACTGATCCATTTTTCAGCTACTAATGGATCAGAAGACCCACTGAATGAAGGAGGATGATGTCTCGTGAAGGACACAATATAATTTTTGTCCCTCCTTTGCTTGTTTTGAAGTCCGGCTTGATTCATATCATGAGAAAGTTTTGTGTGAATGGCTACAAGATTTTTAATTCCAGCTCTCATAACATTTGGTTTCTCAAGGGGATAATCATTGCATTCCCCATTGCACTCAACATTAACGTGGTTCCTTTGGGTTCCATCCATTGACTAAAACCAAGAATAATAGTGTGAGAAACACTAATCATAATAGGAAAACCACATAATCAAGAATGAAATTTCAATTTAGGATACTTTAGGTTTTATCCTAGGTTATTCATGGTAATTTCTAAAACACTAATATTATATCCTATATTTTGACATATCCTTAAGGTTCTTACTAAGGATTTATCATCCTAGTTTCCAATGGTTAAATATACCTTTCCTATAATACCAACTATAACGACCCATAATTTACATACATTTATATTACTTTAGAATTGAAGTATATTTATTACAACAAATAACAGAACCATGACATGAATGTATAGGTATAGTTTTTTCAGAACATGGGAACCATAAATAACTGGTTCATAAAACACCTACATTGTCTCCCGTTTATTTCATCATGACTAGACTCTTTTTGGCTTATTATACTTAATACCTTCTTCATAACCTTGGGAAAAGAAACATATAAAGGACGATCTCAAATTCTCAGTAAGGCTAAACAAAGTAAATATCAATAAAATCATATTAATAAGAACATAACATTTGAAAATATTCTCCTACACATAAAAGATCACAATATCATATCATGGGATAAATCATAAAAGTACAATTTAATCCCAATATTCATAACATAAGACATGAAATTTTTTGAAATGCACACATAAGCATGGAAATAATTTCATATTAGTCATGGCTCATTTCCAAGACCATAATAGTGGACAAAGTCCATTACTGAACTGATTTCACTCCTCGATCTAGCCCGGTATCACTGAACTGGATTTACTTTTCGTTCTAGCCATGTCTATATCAAGAGATATAAATCTTTACCCAATTAATTGGAGGGGGATATAGTTACCCCCCATATCATAATAAAACCATTCATATGTGTGTCACAAAAACATTTAAACATTCACCACAAAATAACTTAGGAAATCAATTGGGTTTCTTAAACATAATTACATAATAATTTATATAATACAAATGAATTTCCTAAATAAAATTCCATCATAAACATAATCAAATCAAAGTAATAATATGGATAGAAACATACACCTATGTAATCTTAGATGGAAAATAATTTTGATAAAACAATTGAGCTTCATTCCTGAGGAAAGTATCCTTTCTTCTTCAAAAATGTTTTCATTTCTAAAAATGTCAAGAAATTTTTAAAAGAAACGAATTTAGTTGAAAATTAAATTGTAAATGTATAGAGGAGGCTTCATGTAAATAAGGTGTTATGAAGTTAAAAAAACATTCTCCTGAAACTTTTTCCAAAAAGGTCAAAAAGTACCTCATATAATAAACAAAAGAAAGATTCCTTACAAACAATGTAGTAAAATTTAAAAAGGGTAAAAATGAATTTAAACATACATAGAAGAATAGTAACCATTTTATGAGAATATTTTCAGAAAACATGGACCTGGATGATAAATATATCCCCATTAGATACTTACGAATAAACAATCTTAGATAAAAATACATTGGAAAAGTTATCTCTTACCTTAGGTCTGATATGATTTGTATGTATAAAAAACTTATGTATAATGATTTAAATAATTTTAAGGATTTATTACAGGATAATAATCATTTTTATAATAACATTTATGATCATATTTTCATCCATTTCTTAGTAACATTTCATTGTTACTCGTTATTTGGGTATTAACTACTTTATGTTCTTACATATGTTTTGTCAGATAAGTTCTTATTCCTCATTTTATGTTATAGTAATAAAATTTAAAGCATGGTATTAGTATAATATATATCATATTTATTCATTCAATTCATTTATATAATCATAGTTTAATGAAGATCATGTAGAATGAATCACATCGCACTGTGGAGACGGTAAGTCGTACGTACGCATGAGTGACGATATCGTTCCATAATTGTTGAATGGTATTGAAGTGGATGGTGAAAAGTTTATTATAATTAGTATCATGTTATATTAATCATATATAGGTATTATATCTACCATTATACCCATCCATTTATGGTGATGGTGAAAAACATTTTACACCACGGTATGGAGATGGTAAGTCGTACGTACGCACACGTGGTGATTTTGTTTTTCATTAGATATATAGAAGGAGAAATAGGGTTGTTTCATATTTATAATAACATATCAATATATAGTTCATATTTATTTTATTACTTTGTTATAAAACAAATGATGAAGAGTAATTATAAGAAGAAATAAAATTGAAAGAATTGGTAGAAGAGATTACCTCTTCCTCGATATTCCTCCTTTAAAATTCCTATTAGGGCACTAGAGTTGGACTTTTGAGAAGACCAGAACATCTAGAATTTAACTATGAAAGTTTATAAGATAAATGTTCAGGGGTTTTTCGAGCTTGAAGGCTCAAAATTTAGTGAATAGGTGAGAGAAGAGGTTCCCTTTTATAATAGAGGAGAGGGGCACTTTAGGAAACTCTCAAAAATATTAATTTATAATAATATAAAAACCTACCCAAAAACCTCCAATGTGTCCCAAATTAAAATATGAGACAGGAAAGGGTTTTAATCTCATAAACCAATAAATTTTTGACAACTAATTTTTTCAATTTAAAACTTATCATTTTAATTTACACTTAGTTATTCTATTAATTTTTAATTTTCATAATAACATACAAATTATTTAATGGTTGTGAATATTTAATTATGTTGTGTTAATTTACCATAAATGGATACTTCATGAAATTTTATACCTTATAATTATCAATTTTTAATTTTTAAATATTTTTATGATTTTTAAATAGTTTAATAAAATATTACGATTATAAAATGTTAGTAGTGTCAATTTTTACACTATTCATTTATTAGACATTAAATAAATTTAAAACCAAATATAAATTCAAAAAAAATGTTAAATACACTCCTAACATGTCATAGTATACTATAAAATTCTTATATTTCATTAATTAGTTCATATTATATTTATTTTAATATTTTTAAAACCATTTGTTTGATATTTCTATTAATAAAATAATTTCTACATCACTGTTCTATCACCATTGATGGGAATTATTTAATATCTAAAAATTATAAATAAATTTATGATGTAGGTAATTATTATAGGTTTACATATACTATCTATAGTCTATTTTATCTCATAGTTATTTATATATTAAAATTAATATACTTATATAAAATGAGATTGTGACATTTTGTCCATCTCATTAGTTTTTGTTACATTCATGTAATTTTCATAGGTAAGTGGGCATAAATTGATTGCATTTAGAAAAATATATGATAAGGGTAAAATTAATTCTTTCAATAGGATTTTCAAAGGTGTTAAGGTAATTCTCAAAAATTATTTTTACCCTTAATTACCTGATTTACCTTTAACCATGGTAAAAATAATAATTTCCAAAGTTACTATTCATAATGCCCAAAAATAAAATTACCCTATTAAAATAATTTGGACCTAATTATTCAAAATATAGAATCTATTTCTCAAAATTCAAAACACAGAAGTTGCAGTAATTAATTTAAAATTAATCTCATTATTGAGAAAATGGGTTTTGAAAGTTAAAACATTACAAAAGATTGAAATGTTTTTACCTAAGAATTCAATGTAAAATTAATGCTAATGACATACATTATATTAAATGATAAAAATATATTTTATTTATATTTTAAAACCATTAAATATTATAATTTAACCATATAAATTATCTCGAAAAAAAAAATCTTTTTTAAATTAAAATGTAGAGTATTTTTACTATTCATCAAAATATGAAAGTTATCAGAAAAATATCAAAAATTTATCCAAAATAAATTTCTATATCCTGATTCAAAATAACATTTTAATGTTTTCATATAAATATTATTAATGTTTCAAAATCTTAATTAAAAGTGGGTTTTCCATTCAAAGGTGTAAAATTGACCTTTTAAAAAATACATTAAATAGGGTTTTATTCATAACCTATTACTAAAATATATATTAGATTAATATCATAAATATTTTATTAAGTATATAAAATATATATATATATATATCTCTCATTAATTTCATTACCAAAATTAATTCACTCTAAAATATAAATATATAATTGATTTATATTTTTCATAAGTAATTGACAGCCAATGAATTCATAATGTATTTTCATAAGTTAGTTATAATTATTCCCACTAACCTAACATCTAGGCTATAATGGTAATTTTATAATAATGGAATCTTGTGATTCATTTAAACTTGTGATTATGTGCAAAGGAAGTGACTGAAGAATAAAAATTATTTAAATATTTCATAAAAACATCAAGGCGTTACAATATTCAAGAGATCAGGTGGTATGTGTTATTTCCCATTCAAAATTGTCCTAAAGATGATCCAAGCACTGTTGGGAGTGATAAAATTTTATTTTATTTTTTAATTGATTTATTAAAGGATATGATGTATGGTTATCCTAAAGAATTAGTCTCTATTATTTGTGGGGTATTTGAAAGTATATAGGAAGAGATAAATTAGCTTGAGTAGAGGTCATAAGTTATGGAAAAGGATTTATAAATGAAACTTCTATAGTTTTTAATGCTCTCCATATAGGTTTTAACCATTAAACAACAAATAGGGATCATGAAATAATTTCCTAAAAATGGGTCAAATAATTCAATGAGAAAGATGGTGCTAATAAGGATCTGGAAGAAAATATCCATGAACTTGAAGAAAAGTTAAAAAATAACATTAATATCAAGGCTTTACAATTGATGATAAATTCATGCAGATCAAGGAACATTACTCTTTTTTATTAAAAAAATTAAGTTTCATTAATAAAAAGTTAAAATAATGAATAAGGCTTTTGTAGAGAATATTATTAAGATTGAAGATCAGAAAATCATCCTCAATGTAAAATGTTTTGAATTCGAAGTTCAGTTGACCAATCTTGAGAAGACACATATTGAGACTTCAAAAAATAAGAATATAGTTTTTTCTACAACTCAGTGCTCACTAGAGTATTATAATTCTAAAAGACCTCCAAAATGTGATAATAATACCATGAATTCATTCAATGGTATATCTCAAGCAGTTTAGAAGAAGAAGGTATCATCTATACCATCTTGTAATAATGATTGTAAATGTGTTTCCACAAATGGTGCGGTTTGGAAAATAAACCTCAACAATTATGGATGAATAAATGATATAATAATTCTACCACCATGAGTATGGTAGATAATAAAAAGAGTATGGAATTTGGTTCCCCATTAAGATCCAAAAAAGATATGAAAAAGATCCAAAAACATTATATATAAGAAACAAGAATATCAATGTAATGCACCATTTTGGGGATAGAATAAATTTGGGAATTATGAACTAGATTGTTGGTATAATCATTTATATTCAAAATCCTAAAGAAAACCCATGTCAACAGGGAGAAATATAGAGATGAAGAAGATTAAACATCTATAAGATAATACAAATATATTTACTGAAAATATATTTGTAAAGCTTGAAAATATTTTTGATGTATACAATAGTAGTGGACACAATATTGGTACATTCTCATATAAACATATATCTAAATATGATGAGAAAATAATACTACATAATTTAAATAATAATGAAGAGGAAACCTTGGGAAGAAATCAAAATAATGTTATAAACAAAAATTATCCAAATAAGTTATCAAATAAGAATGGTGAAAAGACATTGGATTCCAAATCCAAGAAGTTGAAGAAATGTAAAACATCATAAATAACTACCAATATGGATGGTACTCAAAATAATACATGTATAACATTGAAAATATCTATCAATTTTCTATTATATTAAATTTTATATACATTTTGAATAAATTTGTTTAAGGTTTATTAATGAATTGTTAGACAATGCACTGCGTTTAGGTTTGTTTTCACATGAATAAAAAATTCCATAAATAAAAGAATAAATGTTGGAAAAGTGAAAAATAAATTACACACCATGTATCTCAATTACAATACATGCAGGTTTAAAAATTTTGAATCCCACTAAAATTTAATTTCATACACTACGTATAGAGATTACACGATGAGAATCCTTCAAAGGAACTCCTGGTCAAATATTTGATCAGATTCTTTGATAGGAAAGGAGGATCCTGGTTACAAGTCTTGAAACTCAATTACGTGACATGAATATGTCAGGAAATAAATCATTTAATCTATAAAATTGTGTGCAAGTTATTTACATTTTGTACTTCTCATGCCTATTTATATTTTCAGTGCCTCCGTGCAATAGAAATTTTGGATGTAATTATTTTTTCTCTCATTTATCTTATCATTTTTTCATTTATTCTATCCCAAAACTAGTTTTCTTTTATTACATTAATTTTATTATTTCATCCATTATTTAACTATTTCTACATATATTTTGTTTATGATGTTTTCTTTCAACACCACACCTCATTCTTCATCAACGCAGAGATGTATCTTTATACATTCCTCATTTGTAGTAAGTTTTTTATTGTTTCTTAGTTTTTTTATTGTGTAAGGATTATTATTCATTATTTTATTGTGTGAAACCATTTTTTCTTAGATCTACATAATTTCCATTTGTTTTATATTTATTCTTTTATATTTAATACTAGGTTTTTTATTTAAACTACTTTATGATTATGCATAGCACGCCTAATACCTCCTTTACTTTGATCATCATAGTTACGTGAAGCTAATACTTTTAGGGTAAGGTTTTGTGAGTAGGGATGTTTCCAATTTTAAATGAATCTCTAGATTGAATCATGGTAACCCTATGTCTAGTAATTAGTTTAATAAAAATTATTCCTCACATTCTTTCACTCAACCTTGACCATGGGAAGTGAAATCGAATAAACCTAACCTAATTGAAGTTTAGAAAGACTATGAACATTATCCTATTATGACTTCTGTATGGAATTCAAGTTTAATTCATTTTATTTTTCAATTATAAACTAATATTGGTACAATTTCATCATAGGTATATCCAATTGGTTTTATCAAAATCGATTAGTGACTTTTTCACTGCTTCGCAGCCTAATCCATAGGACCAGTTCAAGTTAAATCTATGATTATATTTTTCCAAGTTCCCTTAAGTTTGACCTTGATCCCTTCTATAATTAATCTAAAGGAAACTCCAAAAATACTAGTCTTAATAAAAAACCAAACTTAAAGAGTGAAATTGAGGAATCATTCCAAAAAAATGAATGTTCATTGACCTACCAGTCAACCTCATTGGATCGACCCCACAAGTCCACTTTACTACTCCCTGGTAGTATATGAGGTTTGGGACTATAAATATTTTATCTGAACTCATCCCATGAAAATTCAATTACATGTACGGGAGAGTAAAATTTTGGAAAAAAATTCAGGGACAGAAGTTTCTCAGGCATAGTAACCTTAGAACCGAACCCATGTTATCTCACCCCCAACCCGTTTATTATTTTATTTCCCTTTTTATTATTTATTTTTATCTTTGGGGTGCACCTAAATCATATATCTCTCTCTCTTTATCACTCTCTCCCACTCTCTTTCCATATTTCTCCATTCACATCTACTGTATGAACTTGGGTCCCTTGACTTGTTAAAGAATCTAAGACACATAAGAACAACTTATAATTTATCCCAATATTGACCTAACCATCACTACACACCACCACTACACAATGGCAGAGCATGAAAATATTTCACTACCACATCTACAAAACCCCAATTATACCCCACCTATCAATCAAAATGAGAAACCATATCCACATGAGTGCACCATTATGGACTATGGTTTACCATCCATTAGTGGTGATGAGCCCAACATTATGAACCATCCAATTCAGTCGCATATGTTTAAAATTAAATCTAGACCCATTCACATGATCATGAATACGGTAAAGTTCAGTGGGCCTCAGAGCAAAGACCCCCATGAACACATCTTGAACTTTCTTGAGGTTTGTGATACCTTTCACAACTAAGGACTATCATCATATTCCATTCTCTTAAGAGTGTTACCTTTATCTGTGTGCCATATTTCCAAGTACTGTCTAAAAGGTCAATTTATCGAGTCATTCATGACTTTGGATGATTTAGAAAAGAATTTCTTAAACAAGTACTTCCCACTCATCTGGACTTGGAATATATGAAATGAAATTCAAAAAAAAATCACCTTGGTCGATGGAGAATTATAATGGTATGCTTGGGACAAACTCAATGAGATAACCCACAAATTCCCAGATCATGGACTTGATGTGTGTCTTCGGTTACAAAATTTTTATCAAAGACTCAAGCCTGTTGCATGTACTATAGTAAATGTCACTACTGATAGAGGACTCATGCTAAAGACACTAAAAGTCAGCCAAGAAATTCTAGATGAATACATGTATAATTTCAGTCTATAGAAAAGTGATTGATGACCCCCCTTATACATAATTCATATGGGAGAAGAAACTATCCACCTTACTGCACAATTTGATTCTCTAACCAATATGTTTGAATAATTCTAGTTACCAGATTTTCCACCACCCATAAAAATCCAATAATGGAAATATAATCCTACGAGATGTGTGGAGGTCGGAATTCTTACCAATATTGTTGGGAAGGTAAAGAAGAACCCCAAAATCAAGATTTTAATTGAATAAATTATAGTTAACAAGGAAAGTTGTACCAACAAAAAAATAAATAATAGAAAAATTAACATCAAATACAAGATCAAATATAGGAAAATAAAGGTTAATTTTAGAAGAGTAGTGGGAAGGTGGAACAAAGAAACCAATGAACACCTAGGTACCCACAACAAGGTAAAGATCTTTGACTAAAATAGTGGATCTAACAACATTTCCATAGATCCCAATAGTACCCACCAGCACCACAACAACAATTTCTGTAAGCTCCACCAAGACAACCTCCACAAGCCCATCCTCTCCAAACAAATCTTTAAAACCTTCTCACTTACTTTTTGTATAAAGAATACCAAAGGAAGATGACCCAATAAATAGATTAGTAAAAACATGAGGATTTACTATGAAACTTAGATCATCAAGCCACCTCTCCCCTAAAAAGGATAATGACTACATCGCACCACCTACATACAAGACACCTCTCCCCTTTCCTAAATGAATGAAACAAGGCATAGAGGAGGGGGAATTTAAAAAATTCTTAGACTATGTTAAATAGTTGAATATGAATTTAAAATTTTTAAAATAAATTTAACAATTAACTATATATGAATATTTTGTTAAAATCATGCTCCCAAGTAAAAGAAATTGGTGACCTAGGAATTGTCCCTCTGAATGATGAATGCTTTATAACTTTCCAAAGGAAATTGCCTCCAAAAATGTGAGACACTCTTAGTTTCTCAATTATATGAATTATTGGGATGTGTAATTTTTAAAAATACTTTTTAAATCTAATAAAAAGTATCAATATATTTCCCATGTGTTTTTAAAAGAAGTTGGGGTTCGAAGAACTGAATCCAAAAAAGATAGATCTACAAATTACTGACTGTTTATTCAAGTATACTAGAGGATTTCTTGAGGAAGTCTTGATTAAAGTTAAAAAATTAATTTTATTCTCATATTTTTTTCTTCTGAATATGTATGAGGAAGTTGAAATCCCCCTAATTCTTTGAATTCCATTTCCTACCACTAGAAAGGCAATGATTAATGTTATCATAGGGAGAGTGATTTTTAGAATTAGTGAAGTGTGAGTTATGTTCAACATGGATAATGCTATTAATAAAAGTAACATATCATCAAATTATCAAACAATTTATTAGTCAAATAAAAAATCATATGAAACTGAGAATGTTAATGAGATATCACCTATGGTTAAAAAGGTTCAAGTTCTCATAAAAATAAAATTGGAAGAGAACCTCTAACAAAGATGGTTATCCCACCTTTTTCACATCTGTTTTCATGAACCATTTAATGAGGGGCATAAATTCAAATCTAAAGTCTTATGCTTCTGAAAATGTCTAGATCAAGATAATAAATAAAGCACTAGATGCAAGGAAACCATGGCTAGGTTATGACATGTTAGAGAATTTGTTTGGATTTTTTAGGGAGATACTAGAATTCCATCAATAAGACCTGTTGGGAATGGGAAAAAATGTAACAATACACTTTTTGTTTGCAATAAAAGACATTTAATTTTTTATTTTGAAATTAAAGAACTATGAAATTAGGGTTCATAGTGAACCCCCTCCCCCCCTCCTCTGTCGCTCCCTCTACAATGTGATGCCCCCCCCCCAAGATCCCCCGGCCAACCATTCCCCACTCTCTCTGAGATCTCTTGCACCACCACCTCCAATCCTCTCCCATCATTGTTCTCCACCCAACATGGTACACACAATGTTGGTGTGAACCCCACCGGCCGACCATGTGCCCAAGCACAATGACATCCCTCCTCCAACTAAGAGGAAAAGGCTCACACCTCCCCCGCCACATGAAGATCCATCATTCTCTTATTCTACATATGCCACTATAAGTGATTCAACATTGGGTGACTCCCAGTCATCCTCTGGTAGATCATAGGGAAAATCCCATCCTCACCTTCAACCATTCCTCAGTTTCTCAAACCAAAAGAAATAGGTATTCGTGGTCTGTCTCTAGGAAAAGACCATGAGAATGAACAAAAATCTAGATCTGACCATCTTTGATGACATCCACATCCATCATGAGGTAATTCATCCCATGAATTGCCTGAACCTGAACCCTATCACAAAGGTACGAGATGAGATGTACTGGGATATCTTCCTCATGTTATTTTCCACATTCAAGATTGGCATCAATTTCATCTACTTCAGACTCAGTAGGCACCCATGGAAGCTTAGCCTGGGAGACTTTATAATCAACCTTGGAAAATATTAATCCAATTTCATCACCTACATTATCTTTTTCACTCTATAGCTCAATCCAAAAAAATATGAGGCTACATGAATTTTTCCTCAGATCACTAGATATATCCATAGTATTTAAAAATCTTGCACCATAAAGAGCACAACACTCTGAGGTGCCACACTAAGGATCTGGAATACGTACATCACACATGCTTGGATGGCATGTGGATATTCCCAAAGTGTTTTTATCCATATCGAGGTACTTATTCTAGATTCAACCATGGGTTTCCCCCACCATCTATATGGAAATATAGTTTGGAGAGTTTTACATGAATTTATCGAAGCAAACCTGAGGCACTTTGATGGGTGGATCATTAATAACTCATCTGTCTAGGAATCTAGATTTCCTTGAGGAATCTAGGACCCACACTTCCTTTGGTCCTATTAAGAGCATCTCACTTCTGATTCTCTACAAGATAGGGATTTTGATGATGGAAGATGAAATTTATCGATGGGATCCAACATACGTGTAGGATGATAATGGGTCCCCACTCGGCATGTTGTGGATCCTCGAGCTACCCCAGCCTCCCCACATCATGCTCCTACTCCCACCCCATCATACACCACTACAGATACCATCCCACCACCCAACATTCCCTTACCCCTATTACTATCCATATCCATTCACCACCCACCACTACCTTTCCCGATACACCACCCACCCCAGCATACCCAAAAAATCTTTGATCCACGAACCTTTTCAACATAGATAATCTACGATGCATTAACCACCACATCTGCATCCCTTTCACAAAGTTTTCCCATTTTACTACCCAATCCACCACCAGCTCTCATCTATCTTCATATTCAAGCCCTTTATAAGCTTCCATTCCTACCCTAGATCCCACCACAGAAGATCTACCCTCCGAGATCATAGACCCTACTTCCTAGCAGGAGTTCTTGGCATAAGATACCTAATAAGGCAAGGTCCCAACCCCTCCACCATCTGATTAGATAAAATTCATCTACCCTACTTCCAGATCCATGACCACTCTCAAGATTTATACCTCTCCCACACTATCCACTGAGATAGCTTCTAGCACCACAGAACCCATCACTATTGATCTCCCATCCCCTTCCTTCATAGCTAATATAGATAGGGGACAATTACCGGCACCCTCTACTCAACAGAAGAACCTTGATGATTAGCTCAGTGATTGTTAATGTACATATTTTTCCTTGTGCCCCTCCCCCATTTTTTAGACCATTTGGGTGATCATATTTTTTAATCATTGAATTCCCTTTCATTTATGAATCATTTCACTTATTATATATACGGGATAAATATTTTTCTTCACTGTTTCTTGGATTATTTCTTCATTTCATTATTGTATTACTTTATTCATGTCTATTTATTATACCTTATACATGGTCATTAATGTGCATGTTACACCACCATCTTCCCTCGTACTTAGGATGAATCAACATCTGAATAATGTAAAGTTCCATTTTGAAGATATTTTCCTAGAAATAAAAGCTTAGTAGAGGTACCCACTATGGTAGGCATAGAAGATATTATTACTACATGATATTCATGCTCGGTATGAACTAGATGTGATCAATCTCACCAAGAATATATGAGAGCTCGATGACACATCCATGAGTTCTAAAAGGTGATAAAGGACTCCTGAGAAGATGGGAAAAATCCCGATACTTTTTTCTATCTATCTAGATGACAACAATATTATTATCACTTTATGGGAGGAAATCTATATTTTATTTTTCTCCTTCATTTTCCTTCTTATACTTAGGATTTCAATTTTATTTTTCATTTTTTATTGGTCACTTTAAACTTCATTATACCCACATATATTCATGTATCTGAGATTATTTTCATTATATTCACAGTGTGTACCTACAAATACACTTCTTTCATTCATATTAAACCCAGTAGACTAATGTTCTATCTAGTATAGGTTTTTTCTATCAAACCCATTATGAAGTTAGCCCAATTTAGACTCATTTTACACCAAGTTTATTCATTTCATGAAACATATACATGGAGATATCGATTACCTAAAAATCAAATTCAAAATTTTCATTTCATTTTTCTCTGTGTTATATCTATCATATGTCTCACATTATACTTTCAATGATAGTGTGGACATTTTCACCTTTTAAGTGTGGGGGAGTCTTTTATGAGATTTATTTTCAATAAAAATTGATTATTTCTTATTTTCATTAATCAATGAGACATTTTTCACTATAATCATGCTTTAAACTTGAAAAATCATCAAACCCTTTTAAATAAAAGACGGATTTAGTTTGGAAATTTTTTAAATCCATTTTTAACACCTATTAATATTTTTAGAATGATTTTTGAGTTTACTAATTTACAACAAATTGAAAAAAAAAATTAATTGATTTTTATTGACTTATTACTTGATTTATATACCATGTGTGATTTCCAGTATTTTTGTATATCACATTCCTAATAGAACTATAGGCCCAAAATTTTATAATCTTTTCTAAGAAAATTTCATGAGTGAAACCTATGGAATGTAAACATATCATAACCTGCATGGGGATCTTATTGAGGATATGATTAAACAAATAAAATTTTAATATGACTGAGGAAATATTTATTAAGCTAATTTTTCTTGAGACCCACTGTACATTTTTTTAGTTTAGACCATAATTTCCATGAATGAATTGTTTAAGATGCAGGTATTCCATAATGATTATACCTTCCTTTTTTACTATTGGTATTATTCATGATTATCCTTTGAAAAATTTTGGTGGAATTTTCAACTAATCGAAATGGGATATATTTATTGAGGATATGTATTCTGAAATTTTTATCAAACTAAATGATATGATCCATGTTTCCATTTTGTAATTCCACACCTACCCTGTTTCTATAAAAGAAAAGAAATAAAAATAAAAATACTTTGGGTTATGTATTTGGAATGTCAAAAAAACATCATTTCCATATCGATGAATCCTATGATAGATTATATGTGATTAGGGGATGGATGTGAGATCTGGAAAGAATACCACTTTAGAAAAATAAATAAACATAAATGAAAAAAAGGAACTGGGTACCTTTTTTATATATACTTGATATAATCATTGATCTACTTGATATTCTTAGATCATGGAAAATTTTTGATTGAGGAGGAGCCACATCATTGCATTATTCCCTCTTATCATGCATTATACTTTAGATATTACCCTCATTTTGAGATTTATTTTCACTTTCTACCCACTATCCCTCAACCTCATAGTCATTCAAACCATTTTTTTCTGAATCCCTCATGATTTATTTTTTAATTTTATTTACAAATTGAATATGATAGATATTATTCAAGCATATAGTTAGGAACATGTATTCAGTTTATGAGAAAAACTATAGTTATATTTTACCCTGAGCGATGAGAGAAAATTTATTGTGAGGTAAATTGAAAAATGGGTCTAGAATTTAAGGAAAAGTTATGAAAATATAATTAAAATAATAATAATATATATTAATAACTAAACCGTGAGGCATGAATGATTTTATCTACATGATTTAATTTATAGGAATGATATTTTCTACTTACAGTTATTTTTATTTCCATAGTTTTAATGCATGATTCCCATTTTAAAAATTTCTTCTTTTTGAATCCCTGTTGAGATTCTTTTTTCTTGAGGGTAAGAAATTTTTTAAGTGTGGGGGAATTGGATTAGCTGAAATTGGATATACCTTTTGGATATATATTTTTAAGGTTTTTAATGAATTATTCGATAATACAATAGGTATTTGTTTTATTTCATAGGAACTAAGAATTATGTACTTAAAAGAATAAATGATGAAAAAGTGCCAAAAATCCTTTACACGCTATGTATCTCAATTACATGATGTGTAACTTTTGAAATTAAAAATCCCACCATAAGTGAATTTCACACATAAATTTAATAGATTATATGATGTGAAACCTTTAAAGGCTAACCGGGTCAAATATTTGAGAAGATTATTTGGCAGGAAAAGAGGATCTCAGGTACACGGCGTGCAACTCAATTACATGACATACATACGTTAGGACAAAAATCGTTTAAGTCAATATACAAAATGCAAGACTTGCACTTTGTGTACTTAGTTAGGCTATTTATATTTTCAGTGCCTCTTTATAATTGATAGTCAGGAAGTCCTTATTATTTCTCTCAGTTTTCTTCTACTATTTTCATTCCTTTTTACCTAAAACTACTTTTATTTCATTAATTTAATTGTTTCATTGAATCTAAGTGATTTGGTTAATATTTTATCATCTATTCTTCAACTATTGTTACACTTCTTTTGTTTTTGATGTCATCTATCAACACCATACATTATTTTTCATCAACGTACGCATGTTTCTTCATTTATTCATTGTTTTCAGTATGTTTTTGATTTTTTCTTAATTGTTTTGATTATGTGTTACTTATTATTCATTGTTTAATTTTTTAAAACTAGTTTATTCTTAGATCTACATTTTTTCAACTATTCGAATTTAATTCTTTCTAGTTTAATCTTGAATTGTATTTCTTGCAACTTATTTATGATTATGTATAGCATGTATCATACCTCCTTGATATTGATCATCATCGCCATGCACAGGTATTCCTCTTAGGGTTAGGGGTTGACAGTAGGGGTGTTTCCAATCCTATATGAATATATATATTAAATATTCATAACCCAGTGGAAATTAATTAGGTTAGTAACCACTATTTATCACATTATTTCACACAACCTTGACCATGGGATGTGCGATTTAATATATGTGACATAATTGGATTTGAGAAGGACAGTGACTATTAGCATTTTATTATTTCTACATATAATCCAAGAATAATGGATCTAAGCTATTAATTATACCATGACCATGGGATAGTTTCATCATAATTATATCCAATTAGTTTGACCAAATCTAATTGGTGATTTCTCCACCACTTATCATCCTAATCCATAAGACTATTCCAAGTTAAATCTAGGATTATTCTTTTTCCAAGTGCCCTAAAATTGACCTTGATACCTTCTTTAATTAATCTAAAGGAAAATCAAAACTACCTAGTATTTTTAGACAACAAACTTAAAGATTGAATGTGGGGAATCCTTATAAGGGTTTTATTTGAATGGTGGATGGCCTTCCAGCCATCCTCTTGGAATTGACTCTACACTTACTACATCCTATTAGTAAGTGTATTTTGGGGATATAAATATTTAAAATGACCTTATCTCATGTGAATCAAATGACATGTGAAGTAGAGTCAATTTTCCTAATGATATGTTAGTTATTTGGCTAGAATATTTGGGAAGAATAGGGAAAGTGGAATAATATCAAGCAATTGTTGGTGAAAAGGGAAAAAATCAATATAAGGAATATATGGTACATGAGAGTTTTAAAAAAAAGATAAATCTTATGTCAAAAAATTTCAATGTGAGAGATTTAACAAAGTTGTACATTGTGAAAACATTTTTTTGAATATTCTTTCACATCAAGAAAAAGTCCTTAAGAGGCGTAATAATGAATAAATCATTAATTTTTTTAAGAAGAAAATATCTCCACACAAAGAAAAAGATAATTTAAATATATCCATGCTTCCCCCAACATAAATCATAATATAAGTTTAGATATGTAATCATAAAGACTAGAGGAAATGTGAAACTTGGTTGTGAAAACAATCTGTTGCCTTGCGGATAACATTGAGAATTAAGAAAGATATACATTATTCCCTTAATATTTGTTTATAGTAATTGTTCTTATGATTTAGAAATTAATGTTAATGTATGTTCTTTGGGGAAGAACCTATAATGTAGTGAGTGTAATCAATTACTTACATCAATGTTTAAGAAGTCATCATCCTTGAATGATTCCACAATTGGTATTCAAATAAAAATATTATAGATAGTCATATTTGATGAATTTTAATATTATCTATTCATATCATAGACAACAAATATAAAGAATATAACATCATGTTTTGATCTTATATTTGATATCTTCAAAAAAATGTATTAAATAAGTTCATACTCGGTGAAGTTGTGAATGTTCTCAAAAATAGATAGGCACAAGTTAATGATACATTTTGATGTATTATCCATGTTGGTACATCTTGAAATAAATTCGTGAAGAGATCTAACATAAGAATATTTTTATAAGTGTTTCCCTTTAGTAGGATGAAAATGAAGAATGATGGAGTTCCTGCTAGAATAATTATATTAATTGGAATAAAATCTAATAATTTTATAATGTGCATGAATATCATATCTTTGTAAAAGGTATATCTTCCATAATCTTGCATCTTTTATTATCAAAAAAATAAACATAACACAAAGGTGGAGTAATTGAGTAAATCAATAACATAAAAAAAGTGGAAGAATGAATGTTCCCCATGGCCACTTATCCTACCTATTTCACTTGAATATTTTTGATATGTTTGTTAAAGTGGGTTCAGAAGTTTTAGGTAAATTTTTCTTATAAATGATTAATAACTCATTATTGTATATTTAGACTATAATAAAGCTGGGTAACCCTTGAATACAATTATATGTGTTCTTATTTCATATGGTTTTATGACTACTTAGTAAATTATAGATTTGTTGTCTAAATAAAATCCTCTTATTTCTACACCGAACATGGTTCATATAGATATAGATTGAAATGATGGGTGAAAATTTTTCTTAAGTATGGACCTATACCCTTTTCCCTTGAACTTCATATTTCTTTTTAATAAGGGGAGAAAAATTGAAATGAATGTTTGGAAAATTAAAGGGGAGATATTTACATATTGAAATATTTATTTCGAAATAATTTTGAAGGTATTTGAAATAAATACAAAGGGGGGATTAAATATCCCACTATGTGTATAATTTTAATTTTTTTTAATGATTGAAATTTTTTTTCAATGGTGTTCAATTAAATATAAATATTTCATTGATTTCAATATGTTGAAGAATTAATTAAGCAAGTAGTTATTTAAGTATCCAAGATATCAAAGAATGATAATACTGTGAATGATTCTTGGAAAAAATAGATAAATAAGAATGTACTTAATTCTTATTATCTTATTTAAGTTATTTTAAATACTTTTATTTTATAAATTTGATGATTATTTTACTGTTACTAATTCCTTGTACATGTGTCACTAAGTGATTTGAGTTGACATGATGTTTACAATAATGGAGAGGATGATAAAGAATTATTTATAATTGAAAATTTTTATTTCATGAGGAACTTATTTAATGGCCATAGAAATTTTTATTTTTCACAAGGGAAGAAGAAGGTGTCCATGAATTGTAAATGAATGAGATATCATATATATAATTATGTTTTTTGAGATCTTGTTTTGAAATATTTCACATAGATTTATTATAGGTGTTGGAAAACAATTGGCCAACCATTAGCCATCCAACTAAGGACCACATAAACCACACCTGTCGGACCCTTAGGCTGGCCAAATGGTAGGTAGTCAACCAAGATATCTTTCTATAGTGGCTAGAGGAAGTGGCGAAATGGCTCCAAGATGGAGCACATAGTCAGGTGAACATGGGGATCTCATAGTTCATATGGTGTTCCTAGGTGGGATAGTGTGGTTGAGACACATCCTATGGATGGAGTGTGTGAAAAGGGATTTAGGGGTACTAATCCCCCACTATCTTAGAATAAACTGGTAGTGGAACGGGGTTCGTTATTAAGAAACGACTAACTAAATACATGATCTATGTGGGATAGATGGGGATTTAGGTTATTATTCCTCCACTAAAAACATATGAACATAACAAGGGTCGTAGAAATGGATTAATCTATGTCATCCAATAATATCATTGATCATATTCTACCTCTAGACATGTCATAGGATACCTTTTCGCTGAGATTTGATTTCTATAACGATGGATAAATTAGGCCAAGGATTTCTCTAATGGTGAAGCTATAATTAACACATCAGTATGATAGAAATGTTAAGTGCGTGAAATTAAACTTACATTCATGAAAAATGAATGAAATATAAAATGGAATGATCCTTTACTGAGTGAAAATGATTTTGTAGAAGTATGAAATTAATACCCTTGGTTTCTGGTATGTAACCCTTACTAGATTCTTTTTATGATTATAAAGTGTAAGGGTTGAGTATGGGAGAGTTTGGTAAACTTTTAAGAAGTTTTTTGTGCTAAAAGATTGGTGGACGGTTTGTGCATAGTTTTTCTAAACTGTGCAGAGGTCCTAGGAGAAACCATGCTCACATGTAGTTTTGGGACAATGTAAAATGCATGTTTATCACATGGTTTGCATAACCTTGCGGACTAACCATGCACAGGGAAAAATCAAGATCCTATTTTTTAGGATCTTTCTCGTTTTTTATCTAACATTCTCTTTTTTTCTCCCAAATGGACCTAATTCAACATTTCTCTCCATTAATGGTTGGGGAACCTCTACCAACCATTTAATCTATGTCATCCAATAATATCATTGTTGGGATTGATAAGGGTTAGGTATTTCCCCCTCTTCCACATGGTCAGTTGTGTGGATATGAGGAATTGTTACACAAAATAGAATATTAAATAATATAAATGGCTGTTTATGTGCATTCCTTGGAAAACTATTTACTTTATCTTTAGTTTATATTTTAATATAAATTGTTATTAGAAATTTTTTTATATAAACTATTTTATAAAAATGTGGATAACATTTATATTCTAGTGGTGTGAGTAGGTAAGTCATTGGTAATAACCTACTGAGTTTTATACTCACCCCTGCTTTGGAACTTTGGTGCTTTTGTAGATGTTATCTTCTTGGAAATGGGTAAAGGTAAAGTGTCATACGTCTTTAGAACCACCTCGTGATACTTAGGATGTTCAGTAATTGGATCATAGATCTTGTGTAGAATGGGGTCTTGTGGTCATCTTGGATTTATTAGTTGTCTTTCTGCTATTTAATTTGATTTTGTTTTGGATTCCGCTGTAGCACTTTTTTGTTGGATTTTTTATAAAGATAATGGTTGGGTTGTCTTGCTTTTGTTCATGCATCATATAGGGAGTTTTTTGGGTATGGTTTCTTGGGTTAATGGTTTTAGTTCCTAAAGGGTAAATCATCCCCCACTAGAATTTGAAACCCTTTGGAATTTATTTCCAGGCTTTGGCATCTTGGGGATGTCTCCTAAGGCCAAGTAATGACTCACTGTACTCTCAATATAATGAGAATTAGCAGGTCATTACAAATGTTATCTGTTTGTTCGATCCAAAAGTTTATTTGGGATATATGGTATCATCTTGTTCCTTTCATGTGGAACCATTAGTCCTCAGTTTTCTTGGCCTTGGAGTAGAAATTTGTTCTTGTCTATTCCTTGGGGTATGGTCTTAGAAAGGAGTAGGATTGTTGAGACATGAAATTTAGAGCATAAAAAAGAAGTAGCTAACCTTTTTATGCAGAACATCAAGTTACCAGCGAGTTGGGTGCATAAATGTTTTGGAGAAACTTATAGGATTTTATAATCTCATTGTCATGGGTTTATCCAATGAGACAATCATGACATGAATTGTAGATAAATGACTTCCCACTAGGATTTTATATCTCATTGAGAGTAATTATTTATGATTTTGTGCAATGATAAGCATTTTTGAAAATTAATGAATTTTTTTTCAAATGAAATACTTTGAAAAAGGTCATGGTTTATTCATTTTGAAAATGATTTGATTTTCAAAAGAAAGAGTGGATATTTCAAAAATGGTTGAATGTGGAAAATATTGTTTTCTAAAAGTAGTTTTGTGATAGTTGATGTGATAGAATTTGAAATGATAAGACATCAATTACTAGAGAGTGAGACTTATAGGGTTTTTTCTATTTAGAAAATGGAACCTGGTAGGCATTATAAAAACCAATCGGAAGAGGCCAGTGAGAATGTGGTTGCACATGATCCACAGGTGAACTAATAGTTTGTCCAAATCATCGCTCAAGCTTTTAAAACCATTGAGTTGGAACTATAACTGAATACTCTATTTATGATATCTGTCACTTCTAAAAATCCAAGTGGAGGAATTACTGTTTTATTCAAGAGAGGAGCTGATAAATCTTTCACTAAGATTAATAGGAAGTGGGAAACCTATTCTTAAGGAGGTTTAACACATAATAATTAGACCACATGAGAAATTAACCTTCCTCCAAGACCCAATAGAAAGATTTTTTGTTTTCATTGTGGTTCACAGAGTCAAATCAAGTGGGAGTGTGCATCACCAACAAGAGAGTGATAAAATTGCAACTAGATGAGACATCTTAATCTCTTTTGTCATAGTACTCCAAGGATGGGTGCTTGAGACACTTCTCATGTATCTCAATCAACATATGCTTCCACATAACAAGGTAAATCTTAGTAAGGTGACAAGGATTAGAGTATAGCAATGAAACAATTTTATAGAGTTGAGCAGATGGTTATGGACAATCAAGCATCACCATCTATGGTGAGAGGTACAACTATTTTTAATTCTACCCTTATACAAGTATTGTTTGATACTGGTTCATCTCATTCCTTCATTGATTATTGTGCTACATATTTGATAAGTTTAAAAACCTAATATGATTCCTTCTATGATAAAACATAAAACTCCTATCACTAAAATAGAATATAGATCCTTCCTATGTAGAGAATATTCTATAAATTTTGATGGAGCTGGGTTGAAATGGGACTTCTTGGTCTTGGAGATGTATGTATTAGATTTAGTCCTATATATGGATTCATTGATAACTTTAAAGTCTCACATTGACAATTATAGAAGAATGGTTAGTTTCACATCTGAGGATGGCATCGAGCATCTCTTTAGAGGACAAAGGGTTATAATGATAGGTGAAATAGGCTTGTTGGAACCAGCTATGGGAATGATATCTTACTAGTTGGCACTATTTACTTTAGCATCAACGAAAGATATGGATGATAACAGCATTCTAGTATTCATGGATATATTTCCAAATGTCTTCCCCAATAATTTCTTAGGGTTACCACCTATAATGGAATTAGATTTTATGATTGATCACCTTCTGGGGACCATCCCTATTTCACATACTTCTTATAGGATGGAACCTATAGAATTAAGTTAATTGAAATTAAAATTGGAGAAGTTGGAAATCAAAGGTTTCATTTAGACAAGTACGTATCTGTGGGAAGCACCGATGTTATTCATAAAGAAAGTATACAAAACTCTTTGACCGTGTGTTGATTATCATAAGCTTAATCAAGTTATGATAAATAACAGATATCCACTTCCATTCATTGATGATATATTTGATCAATTGAGGGTTGATAGTGGTACTTAAATATTGGATTGCAATCAGGATATCATCAATTGGGAGTTTGGAAGGAAGATATTCTGCAGACATCTTTCAAAAGTAGATATGGCCACAACGAATATATAGTCATGCCTTTCGGTCTTATGAATGCACCATCAGTCTTTATGGAATTGATGAATTGGGTATTTCAGTGATACCTAGATTCTTTTTTGTGGTGTTTGTGGATGAAATATTTTTGTATTCAAGGACAAGGTTTGATTATGAGGAACACTTAGTGATAGTTCTGGAAATATTGAGAGTCCATATTTTGTATTCCAAACTATCAAAGTCTGATTTTTTGATACAAGAGGGACGCTTTCTTGGCCATGTAATTTCGGAAAAAAGTGTTTCTATAGATCCAAAAAATATAGAAGCTGTAATATCTTGGAAACCCTTGAACAATTTCTTTGAGATACAAAGTTCTCTTGGTTTTTCTGGTTATTATTGATCCTTTTTCATGACTTCTCAGGACTAGCTTTGTCAGTGATAGCTTTGATAAAGAAGAATGTTCCATTCCGATAGACTGAAGAATTCCATAAGTCCTTCCAAGAGCTAAAGGTTTTTCTTACATCAGCACCTATCATGATTTTTCTATAATCAGTACATGGTTACATGGTGTACTATTATGCTTCAGGATCTAGGTTGGGATGTGTTCTCATGCAAGGATACCATGTGGTTTCTTATGGTTTGAGATAGTTGAGAGTGCATGAGAAGAATTACCCAACACATGATTTGGAGTTAGCTACGGTTCTCTATGCCTGGAAGACCTGGTGACATTATCTCTTTGGTGAGAAATTTACTGTGTCTATGGATCACAAAAACTTGACATATATTTTCTCACAATGGGATTTCAATTTGAGGTAATTAAGATGGATATAGTATCTTTATATGTTTCACTTTGACTTAATGTATACATTAGGAAAAGGTAATTTGTTGTCTAATGAATTAAGCATAAATTCATATGCTTAGTTGGAAAACAAAGATTTAGATGAGTGGTAGTTGATGTCAGTCTTAGCCAACATGCATGTGGAATGTGAAGACCGAGGTGATGTTGTAGTTTTCATTTTAGTTTATATGGTTCCTAATTTGGTAAATATGGTCAATGTCTCCCAAACGTCCAATGTAGAATTCCAGGTTATGAGTTCAAAAATCAATTTTGGTGAGACAATTGAGGGCTAGAAACTTGATGGGGATGTATTGTTGTGGTTTAGAGATCATATGGTTGTACCTATGGATTGACAAGAACAACGTCTTCATGATTACCACCATTCAAGATGGGTTATACATCCAGGAATATAGAAAATGTATAAGGAATTGAAGGTGCAGTTTTGGTGGAGCAGCATGAAAGGTAAAGTGGAAAAGTTTTTCTTGCAGTGCTTAACTTGTCAGTAAGTTAAGGAAGATCATCAGTGACCAGTGGGTATGTTGCAGTCCTTACCTATCCCAGTGTGAAAATGGGAGTAGATAACAATGAATGTTTTTACAGGTCTCCCAATAATGGTTCAGAAACACAATTTCATATGGGTGATAGTGAATCAGCTCACAAAGTCATCCCATTTCATCCCAATTCATAAAAATCATACACTGTAGGATCTATCCAAAATCTATATCTAAAAGGTGGTAAAGATACATGGTGTACTAGTCTTAATAGTTTCATATAGATATCTGAGGCTCATATCTCATTTCTGTAAATCCTTATAGAAATATCTTGGGACTCAGTTGACTATAACTATGGAATATCATCCTCAGATAGATGGGAAATCCAAATGGATGATACAGACATTGGAAGACATGTTTCGGTATTTTGGAATGGATTTTGGTCACTCATGGGAGGAGCATATACCCATAGTGGAATTATCATATAATAAAACCTATCAAACCATGATACATATGGATTTATTCGAATAATTTTATAGGAATCCTTATCATTATTGACTGTGTTGTGTGGAAATAGGCGATACTTAACTAGTTTAACCTATTCATGTCCAAGAAATGATGTAGAATATTTAGTTGATCAGAAAGAGGATGGAGACAACTCGGTGTCATCAGAAATATATTACGGATCATCAGTGAAGACTGTTGTCATTTGCGGTGAGTGATCATGTGTTCTCGTGGATCTCTCCAAGACTTGGACATCATTATTTTTGGAATCATGGAATGTTATCTCTGAGATACATTAGACCTTTCGAGATACTTGAATGGGTGGGGAGGTGACATATCGGCTGGAATTTACACCATGGTTCAGTTCGATGCATAATGTGTTCCATATATCTCAGTTGAAAAAGTATCATCATGATCCCAACCATGCAATCAGATGGGATCATGTAAACCTAGATACAAATGCTTCATTGGTATGCATTTCGATATGGATTGTGGATAGGCAAGAGAAATTCTTTCATGGAAAGAGTATCAGTCTAGTGCGGGTTTCATGGAAACATGGTCAAATTTAGAAAGAGACTTGGGAATGCGAGAAGGAAATGAAAGAGTAATGGTCGGAACTCTTTCAAGGCTTTGATGATTTTCTACTTTTGGAGGACATAAATACCAATTGTGGGGAGAATTTAGTACCACCGGTTTCTGGTATGTAACCCTTACATTATGTTTTTTATGATTATAAAGTGTAAGGGTAGAGGATGGGAGAGCTTGGTAAATTTTCAAAAAGTATTTGGGGAAAAGAAGGGGTGAACGGTCTATGAACAATTTTTCTAAACCATGTGGAGGTCCTAGGAGAAACCGTGAACACATTCAGTTTTTGGAAAGTGTAAAATTCATGGTTATTGCATGGTTTTCCTAACCGTGTGGACTAACTGTGTGCAAGGAAAAAAATCAAGATCCTATTTTTTAGGATCCTACTCGTTTTTTCTCCTAATTGCTCAATTTTGCTCTTAAACAACCTTAATTAGATATTTCTCGATATTGATAGTTAGGGAACCTCTCTCAAGCATTTAGGAATAGATCTAGATACCTCCCTTGGTGTTTTCATGCCCAATTATCATCGTAAATGTTGTTCTTCTTTGTTCTCATCGTGTTTCTTTAAATCTACTTAGATCAACTTATTTTATTCTCTTTATTTTTCAGATATACACCTTTTATGAATATATCTAGGATATTTGATTCCAAATATGTTAATATTTGGGTTCATTGTTGGTAGGAGAAGAGATCTAAGGTTGTTTTGTGGGGAATCAACTAGGTTTCTAGAGCATTCTTTGTCCGTTGTAAGTTTTTGCCAAAATCTTCGATGTAGATGGCTTCAATCTCAATGCCACTTAGTATAACTAATTTTAATTATTTCAAATTGATTTCTTTTGGATGAATTAAGTTTTAATTTTTCTATTTAATAATTTTTTCAAACCATATATTGTGACAGATTGGAACATTGTAGAAATATGGAAAATTGGTGTTCTTGATAATGTGATTTGGTTATTGATTTGAAAATAGTGATTTTAAAATGGGGATTTATTGGAATTATTGTAATTGGATTTAATTAATGTTTTTTAAATAAAATCAATGGTTTTATTTAAATTAAATATTTGGTTGAAATTGGTTTATTTAATGGTTTTCAATAAAATAACGATTTTACTGAAATGGATGAAATGTTTGTTTTTGTATTGGTTAATGACATAATCGTTGTGTGTGTTCATATGACATTTGGTATGGATAAGGTTCGGGAGTCTCCCCTATTATTATTGGGATGGATAAGGGTTAGGGTTATCCCCATTTAAACATTTAGGTGTATTTGGGATGGATAAGGGTCAGGAGTATCCCCCACCATTGCTGGGATAGATAAGGGTTAGTGCTATCCTCTGTTAAACATTCAAATTTATTTGGGTAAGATAGGGGTAAGAAGTCTCCAACATCATTGTTGGGAGGTATCAGGGTTAGTTATTTCCCCCTCTTCTAGTTTTCATGCATGGTCGATTGTGTGGATATGAAGAATCGTTACAAAAAATAGAATGTTAAATGATTTAAATGATTGTTTATGTCGTTTCCTTGGAAAACTATTTACTATGGATTTAGTTTATATTTCGATATAAATTGTTTTTAAAATTTTTTTATAAAAACTATTTTATATAAATGTGCCTGATAATTCTATCCTAGTGGAGTGAGTAGGGAAGTCCTTAGAGAAAACCTACAGAGTTTTACACTCACCCCTTCTTTGGTTCTTTGGAGATTTTGTAGATGATATCTTTTGGGGCATTGGTAGAGGTAAATTATCACACGTCTTTATAACCACCTCATTATACATGTGATGTTGGTTGATTGAATAATTTATCATGTAGAGCATGGTGTTTTTTTGTCATCTTGGAGTAATTAGTTTTCCTTCCGATGTTTAGTTTGATTTTGTTTTGGCTTCCACTATAGCACTTTTTTGTTGGATTTTGTTATAAAGATAATGGTTGAGTTTTCTTTAATCTTTTTCATTCACAATATAGTGAGTTGTTTGGGTATGGTTTTTTGGGTTAATGGTTTTAGTTCCTATAGGGTAAATTATCCCCCACTTTCATTTGAAACCCTTTGTCATTTATTTCCAACCTTTGGCATCTTGGGTATGTCGCCTAAGTCCATGTAATGACTCCTTGTACTCTAAATCCAATGATTATTAGCAGGTCAATACACTAACCATGTGTTCATCTTCATGGATAAGTTTGATATTATAAAAATAGGAGCATTTTATGCATGTGAGGAATATTACAATAAGAGGAGATGCCAAATTTCGCAGAATATTTCACACGGGAAACCCAAGGTCATATATTTTATTTACTGAGATATTTGGTACTATTATGATTTAGTATTTATATGGTATGTATTGCATGGATTTGAATAAATAAATAAATGAGGTAGATCTGGTGAACCTTGCCTATAAATTTCATACCCCTGAGGACAAGAAATTTGTGGTCACTCACATTTAATATGATGTCTCTAATTTTTCATAAAAATAGATCCTCTCTGGGCATTCTTTTTTTCTAAGAAGTAAACGAGTATTGCAAGCCTCTTGGCTACCCGATGTAGGGTAGTTACACACACCACTTGTATAAAGGAGAAGAGTCTAATGATTTTGTGTTGTGTGTATACCTTCATGACTACATAATTTTGTAGATGAAACAAGAACCAGTTTCTTTATAATTACATATCATTATATTTAATGAATAAATTGACTGACATATACAACCTTACATGAAGGAAGTATACACTATGATACCATGTATGTGTCTTGTGTGAATGAAATATGGTGAATCTATATACTTTAACTTATACGAAGAAGATAGTGGATCTTGTATACTTAAAATTACATGAATAAGGTAGTGTCCACATGTGTATAAAACTAAAAAAAATATGTTTTCCAGAAAAAAAAATTACATTTATGTGAATCAGAATTGAGATATCGCATAAATAGCCGCATGTGGATTGCTTTCATGATAAAAGAAAAATGATAATGCATGAATTAAGAATAAAATTGTTGAACTATGAACATAAAATGGGATATTGATAATAAATTAAATTAATTGGGTTCATGTTGTGTTTAGGAGATAATGGAATGTGTAATTAAAATACATGCATAAGATAATGTTAGATGTTTAGTGTAGTGTAATTAGTGGTTGATAAATATTTAGTTTCACTAAGAAGAAATCAATACTACACTCAATTGTTTATATTTTGTATAAAAGAAGAGATAATATAAAACTAATAAATTATTTCATATAATTTTTTGTTTAATAAGAAGTGAGTTCCTATTCATTTTTGAGTTTATTATCATTTGGTTTGAGGGTGAATTCTGAGATAGTCAGTTTACTACAAATTAATATCATTATGAATGATGAAAAAATAATTATGATGATGTTGATCTTAACATTTATTTTTTTCAATAAACATTAAAGAAGTTTATTGTTCTATAAAGAAGAAGAATAAGATCGAGTACTGTCTATTTTACACTGAATATTATAGGAATAAGAATAAGAAGAAGAAATATAAGTTTTCAGTTAGCTCTTATGGAGAATAAGAAGATTTAATTTTATTATGCAGCTAAAGTAATAAATATGGGAATATAAAAAAAGAATCACTATGAAATCAATCAAAAGTATCAATGTGATACTTTCTTAGGGTTATAATGTATCTCATGAAAAAAATGGAACTTTCTTCACAGGATGTATAAAGAACCGGTGAGGAGTTATAAGTTAGACCAGGTCATCACAAATTTGGGGATTTAAGAATAATATATTATCCACCCTTCTAAAGTGTATGGGTTAAGACTTAGGATAAGGATTATGATTTAGAAAAACTAATGTGACATGTGTCTCATTATAGTATAGAATCTATCTACTAGTCATCACCATACATGGAAAGTACTCTCTATTCTTACTGAGTAGTGAACCTTGTAAAAATATTGTGTGTCATTATTTACCTACTTTTATAAAACTATATGTGATAAAGAAAAGAGAATACAATAATCAAGATCTTACCTAGTATAATAGGTAAAAGTGATAATAGTTTAAAAGGTGAAAAATTTTCCAACACTAATTCACCCTACCACCCTCTCAGTGTTGAGTATATCAAAATGTGGTACTCCCACTTCACTTAGAGCTATTGATATCCAGACTAGAGATCAATCATAGAAAACCAAATAAATACTTTTATTTTATCAAAGAGGACATACATATGGGTCATATGATACTCTTTTGTCAAGTTCACTTGATTCATCTTTAGATAATCTACATAGAGACCTAGAATCTTATTATCTTTATTTATAAAAAGCATAAGATCTAATAAATGTGGTACACTAGGATGAATGGATCATTTACCTTATAGGTAATTAATTTAAACATTAAAATTCATTATATATACAATTCCCATTATATATAAAGGTAATTATTTAGTAATCATCCCTAAAACATGATCAGTAGTAAAATTCACTTCCTGTTCTAGAGGAAACCCAAAGAAATCACTGAGAAGCACCATAGGAAAATCTCTCACAACATGAAAAATCTATGTCCCTAAATTTCCTTGACCATATTTCACCAAATTTGATTCCAACTATAATCATTTAGTAATTTGAGGTTAATATTGACTAGAAAAATTATTCCCTTATCCTTGAAATAAATGGGACTTCCCGTTAGATGAGTTGAAGGATGCACATTATTGATAAAAATAAATGTTGGGTTTAAATTCAATCTTATAATATATTTTTATAATGATAAAAATGAGGTCCATATTTAGAATTAGGAAATAATATTCTAGTGAAATTTTATAAATAAAAATAGGATAAAACTGATATCAAAATCCCTTGCACTTATTTCTCCCTAGAGGGGTTAAAATCTCCATCACATAAAGCATTAGTTCATAAAAAGATTCCATAGTTACAAATTTTCAACATAGATAAAAGAGTGTGAGGTATTTTTTTAAAATAATTAAATATCTATAAATAATGAAATAATAATACTATCTTTTATTATTATTGATCCATCTTTGGATTCCCTAGGTTCGTTCTTAGCTACAAATAAGTTATCAGTTTTTTTCTATGTTTATGAACTCCACCTAAACTGAAGCTTGATCATGAACTAACTATACCCATGAGTATATTTACATCTACCTATATTCACATAACAATATAATCTCATTCTATAAAAGGAATCTGATATAAACTAACATCTTCTATAAATAAATAGCCAATGTTGGTTTTTTGGAAGTTTCTCCCAATAGAACCCCTGAATATTACCAATAAGGATATAATATTTAAAATACATATAAATTTACTAAAAATGATAATAATATCACTTCATACCACATTGATAACATATAAGTGTTCTATTCGTTATAGATTATGAAGAAATAGATTAATATTGTCACTAAGAACTGACATTTTTTCCTCATCTGAACTCATCGTACTTCCCACATTAAATAACCTAGCATTATTTATCTCTCCCACAAAATCCTTATCTATTCGTTAAGAATAATAAGTAGATATTTATAGAATAATATTCAACTAGATGTTGTGATGAATACCCATTTTAAAACATCAATATTTCAAAGTTCCATTATTGAAAATATCCAGTGAAAATTTCACTTTCTTGGTGAATTGGTTCACAAGCTCATAAATACCTAATTACACTACTGAAAACATAAAATATCTCATACATTTTCTAACTTAATTATCTCTGGATAAAATTATTGAGTTATCATGGTATTTAAATCCTTCATTAAAAAGTTCTCACATATCATAGCCTATACACCAAACTCCCACCGCATCCTACAGGGGTCCTCATGTATAAACGTGGTACAATTCACCATTGAGGGCTTTGGAGTTTTGATAAAATCAAAAAAAACATGATTTTATCTATCCAATACTATACCTTTTGAGGATCCTTATTTCCTCTAAAATTAAGAGAATTATATCTATGGAATTATTAGGATTTTTCTCTACCTTGAGTCATCCCAAGATAAATATCCATTCCCATATCTTTTATGGTTTATATAGAAATACTAGTAAAAACATGATAAATAGTATGACTAACTTGTGGAAAATTATTCAATTCTCTTTTTTAGGGGTTCACAAGGACTCATCTTGAATGTAAGACTCTATAAAATAAATTAAGAAAAGAAAATTTCACAAAACACAAAAAAAATAAAAATGAAATTACATAAAATAACATCAATTTGAATCAAAAATATCTCATAAAACCCTTAAGAATTATATAAAACCATTATAAAATTAATTTTATAAAAAAAAGATTTCTTTTATGAAGAAAAATTTTTCTTTGAGGTCTTCTAAATAGTGTGTCAAACTGTGAAACACTATGGGTTCGTCCAAGTGTATTTCATAGTTCATTGCCTTTGTTTGTACCTTGTGCATCTAAAATGATGTTCCCCCAAAGTTCCTTCTATTTTCATTATGTAAGATACAATTATAACTAAAAAATAAGTAACAATAAGTATCAATACAAAAATATCTCCTAAAATAATGATTATAAAACACAAATTTTAAAATATAATTCCTGGAACCCCATAAAAACGCAAGAATAATCTTGAAAATCATGGTCTAGGTACTTCTTTATGACCCACCCCTTGAATTATAATTATTCAATATTTATTATACCTTTTTTAAAAAATAACAAAAAATGGTCTTTAATACTATTTTTTGATGAACTGATCAGAGATACCCAATCATAACACCTGATTTGATCCATAATAAGGCCTTAAGTTCATTATTAATTATTATAGTATTCAAACAAGTGCCAATGGATCCAACCTAATCAGTTGATAATTATTTCTCCAATTTTTAAATAATTACCAAGAATGGATCCCAACTAGAAACCTTATATTATCATTCTATATGTTGTAAATTTTAAAAATAAAAAATAATATATTCCAATATAATAATAACCAAATATGTAATAATATGAACCAAAAAACATCAGGAGACTATAAAAAATGAAAAAAAAAATATAAACCTATCCATTAACAATTTTATACATCCATAAATTATATATAATTTCAAAAACTGAATCCAATATGAGGAACAAAGTGGGTGGAAATCAGATTAGGTTGCATATATATGATTAATACCCAAAATACATAACCAAAAATGAATTCAAACTACCCATATCCATGCTATAGGTGATCACCATATAATTTTTACCTCTTAAAAACTCGAAAAATATTATGGATCATCCATTATATCAACAAAGTTTATTTCCTTTCATTTCATCAAAGGAAATCAAGTTTATATTCATAAAACGTTTTTTGGGAAGGTTGTAGTAAAAAATCATATTAGGATACCACTAAAGATTCTATACAAATCATTTATAAAATTAACCATTTATTACATGATTTATAAAAATATAAATAAATACCTTGTCTTTTTTGAAAATAAATAACAAGATTTTATAATATTAACTTTTTCTATGAAAAAAAATGAGTTCCTAAAGTCTTACCAAAATAGTCCAAGTACATATATAAAAATATATTACTAAATAATCCTTATTTCATATTTTATGTCAATATATATCCTGGGATATCACCTATGAGTCTAAGGAATGAAATCTTGGATCCCCATACTCAACCAAAAACTACGTGAAATTTGTTAGCCATGTAATAATCCTAAGGTAATGGTAAATGCACTGGTAAAAGCATAATCCTAAATAAAAGAAAAAGTTACCAGTTTGAGATTAATCCTAAAAAAAGTGAAAATTCCCCAGTGGAACTAGACATTTAATAATTCTAAACTAGTCCACCCAAGAAAAATAATAATTTTGTCTAGTTAAGGTGATATATAAAGAAGATAAAACTCATAAATCATCCTTGTATTTCTCACTAGAATACCCCTTAGCTACCCATTTTTTCTGATAAAGTTTTCCAAAATCAAATTCAACATTCAATTCAATATAATATTGGAAATTCACATATCACCTAAAAACCAATAAAGTAAACAACCTAATTCACAAGAATATTAAACATTCACTATAATATAATTTCATATTTTACATAAATAATTATATAGGGCATAGAAATAAGAGGTTGAATCAATAGTACTATATTTTAATAAATATAAACATGACATTTTCTTTTCAAAACAATAATAATGTCATAATTTATCCCTTTTAAAATTCATAATCCATTGTACCATAAAAATAAATCCAATTATTTCGTAACAAAACTCAACTTTTCATTTCCCTGAGAACATAGTGTCCAAAACATTTGTATAGGTATAATTTATACATTTCTATTAAAATACCATTCCATGTCACGTAACATTTAAGAAGAAATTATCATATTTTTATCAAAAAACTATAATAGATCTTGAATATTGGTTCTGATTCAATAAAAACTCCCTTAAAAACAACCAATCATTCATGGTTAGAAAAACCAATGGATAGGTATAAAACCAACTACCAATAATCAATGTAATCAGTGAAAAATGTTGTGAATACTCCAAGAATAAAAGGATAAATTCATAGAAGGTGATTAAATCCCTATAAAATATGAATACCCCAATTAATTTTAAAACAAGACGAAACCCTTATCTATTATATTCATAGTGGGGAAATTGGATAGGTTATGAGAGAAGATGTATTAAATCCATGTGCATAAAAATAACTCACTTTGTTGAATAAATTCAAAGATCCTATTTCTTATAGTAATTAATGTTATAAGACCCCTAATGAAATCAAGAACAATCAGAAAATTCCTAAATATAATTCATTTTTACAAAATCAAAATCATCTTTGGGAGTAAGTAAGTGTTATAAGTTTTTCATCACTAAAGGGAGGTACCTTATAATTGAATTTTAATGGAGACATAGTAGAAACTGCAAGACCAGCCACATTGGCCTACCCAAAACAATAAAACATGAAAATAATAAAATTGGACCATCAAACCTAAAAACAACTAAGACAATAGATATAACATAGTCAACCCAAGTAGATTGGATAAACAACAAATATCCCATGCGAATGATGAGTTGACTGAATTAAGTCCTCTATATCACTTTAATTCCTTGACCTACAAAACCATGGGAAATTAGCCTAAAAAATATCACCCCTTCAATGAAGAGAACTACACATGATACAATGACCAATACCCAACCCACCAACTAAACCTAAACTAATGATAAAACCTACGGGTGAGCCAGTGAACAAAAACCACTAGTTACTACTAATTGAGACCACCAAAACATCCCTTAAAACAATATCTTCATCCTCAATGCACATGGATATGATAGTGTCTAGAACAAAAGAAAAAATTAGTCAACCTCTTAGGAAAAAAACATAAAACCACACATAAATAATAATAATAAATTTGACAAAAATAACATAAAAAATAGAGAAAACCAAACCCAAATACACAAGCCAATGAGATCAAACAAAACAAAATAGGGTCCGATAAATGACTAAATCTTTACTTAACATAATGACCAATGGGGATCAAGATCCAATTCAAATAGTATTAAATAAAATAATTCATGAAAACATTTATGAGGTTGATGAAATAGTTTTATCTAGTATAATAGTACTAATACTACCACATCACTTAAATAAATATCAATAAAATTTATTTACATATAATCCATGGGAGAACCATTCAAATCAACAACCCAAATTTGACTTGTTTGGGCCCCATATCTACTACAACATCTTCATGAATTTTACAAAATGAATAGTATTTTAAAGACCTTATAAAATGGTGAATAAAACAACACAAATGAAATTATATACCAATAAATCATTATAATCCTAGGTTCTTCATCGATCAACCCTAGAAGTAGTTAGACTAAAGTTGAAATATTCACCTAGAAGAGGAAAAGACTTGAATGTAATATGTGAGATGATTTGGAAGCCACTTTATCCCTAAGTCATCAGCTATATCTTAACTCGATATTGAAAAATAGCCATTCTCAAAGCCCTAAACCACTTATAAAAATTGTGATGATTTCTAAACAAACCAATAGAGTGCCTTAGAAAGTTTAATGCATAGCGCAAAAAATGATCTACTAAAGCTAAAACCAAACATCACTAATAAATTTGTACGATGAGTGATCCTTAAATACACAAACCCTCAAAATATTTCTCTAATTTGAATATTTTCAGTATGAAATACTATACCATATGATGCGTGAAACTAGGAAATTTTCATTGAAATTTGTGGTTGTGAAAGGAAAATAGAATAAAAGTTATACAATAAACCATAGGGGGGATACCTTTATGTGAATAAATATAATATAAGATTAATGTCCATGAAAAAACATAGAATAAAAGTGGAATAAAAATGGAGAAGAAAAAAAGAAACAAAATAACACATTGATCCTTGCACTAACAATAGTTGCGGGTGGATAACCTATCCTTGTTGAAAATTTCCACAATGTGATAAATCAGAAAACCCGATATTTTTTAACTAAATAATCACACTAATTTAATGAAGAATCATATAATAATATAAATATGAAGAGTATATCACCAAGGGGATGATTCATAGAAGACTCCCAATGAAAAAAGGGAGAAATGTGAACATGAAACAATAAAAATGATTTAAGAAATAAATATATCTAAAATTTTAAGTAGATTCACGATTATAAATTAAATTAATCCATCCAACCATGTGGTGAATTAAAAAAACAATTCTTGAAATACATGACCCTTATGCATGATTAGGGAGACCATGTATCCAGACTATGAAACCTGTAAATCCCTCTAAATAATAATATTTCCAAATTAAACATCAAATTAATCAATAGAACAATTAATATAAAAAATAATTACTAAATTCTGAAATTTTGTGTGTCACATGGGGGCTCACTAAAATATCAATTAGGTCCATGGAACTTCTTATGGACTTGGTTAACTGCCACTTGAAGTTGGGAGGGGGTATTTTCAACTTTTTATGGTGAGGGTTTATAACCTCATTAATGGGTTTTGTTTAATGGGATTATAGTAGGGGTGGGTTATCCATCTTCCTCTCTCCTTACTCTCATTTTTTCCTCTCTTGATTCTTGTGGTTTTGGATGGGATCAGATTTCCAATTGGGGTAATATTCCTTCTTTATCATCCTCTTTTATCCTTTCCCCTACCTCTAATCTTCTTTGTACATTTCCCAATAGGGAATTTAGTTTGATTTCACTAGAGAATGGTGAAATCCCACTATAATGAGGGGTTTTATGTGTGTGGAAGCTAGAACTGGCCCAAGAGTGGAAGGAATTGGTCCATTAAATATGGTTTTATAGAAATTAAGACACATAGTTGGTATAACTAGTTGATTATTATTTTATTTTCATCATTTTTTAGTAAAAATTACGAATGGATCAGAAGAATAAAATTTTTTTTTAATGAGAGGACTAGAGGCTTGTATGATTCATTTACCCTTTATTTCATGATATTATGATAAAAATATGATAATTTTTGGGTTTGATACCTTTATATTAATTTAGAAATAATTATAAGAATTAATTCAAATTATTTTATGATTAATTAATCAATTATTTAGATAATATAGGGTATCAAGAATGTGTGTATAATTGATGTACGCTTAGTCTATAATGGAATGGGAATCATTGAAGTGGGTAACTTGATGTTAAGTTAGTTTATTCCAAGTTTTATTGATGTTTTATGGAATTTCATGTATTGTGTGATGTATAAGAGGAGGTGTGTGGGTGTGAATTTCCAAATGAGAGATAATGGATCTTGGTTTAGTACTGTGAAATGAGTATAACATAATAAGATATTTGGGTGATCCCATACACATTACCCTTGAAATTGAGTTTCTATAAGACTCTAGTTTGGTGATGAGATTGGGATAAAATGGTAATGGACCCTAGGGTGAGTTTCCAAATTTTTATAATGACTTGGGTGACCTAGTAGGGCATAGAGTAATGATTATTTATTATTTATAGAGTGCAATGAGAAACATGTGGGTTGAGAAATGTTTTTGGTTGAGATTTTGTAAAAGAAGTGGTAAAATAGGGAGGGGGACCTATGAATAGGAACTAAGATTTCATGTGATGTTTGATGAGGCCTAATAGGATTGCGAGGGTATTTATACTAAGGGTAAACTAATGGAGGATCCATCTGGTGGGGGATTTTTTTTATCTTGGTATATGGTATGAGTTTTTGGTGAGCCTTAGAAGCAAGGTAAATATGAAAGAGGTGACTTATATGAGCAGGGAATAAAGGTTAAAACCCATAGGGGTATAGTGGGATTATGAGTGATGGCCTACCAACAGTGGTATATTGGTAAGATTTTCAGATAATGGGTCTACTTTTTGACCTCGATCTTGGGTGTTTTGATTTATAGCCAATGGCCCTTTGTCACTATAGAGGTGTTTTCCATGAGAAATTGGATGAGCTAATATGGAATATCCCTAATGAGTGTATCAAAGTGATTAATTGATGTGACGTGAGAGTTGATGTTAGACGAGGTCTAAGAAAGGGGTATATCATGACACTTTATGAATGTGATATGATGGGTTTTAGATCAGGTCCAGGGTTAGAATTTCATTTCTATGATTATGATTCTTTCCTAACATTTTTTATGTTGTGATGCATTCATTGAGTTGAAGGATAGATGGTGATTTTAGGCCTACTATTTTGGGGATCATTGAGGAGTGGAGATGACAATGTTGTTTTGATCGAAAGGATATGGTTAGATGGTAAAATAATATACAATTCTCATTTTGAGTAGGATGGGTTAGATACTAGTCACTAGATCCTTTATAGAATTAGATAATTAAGATGTTGTTTCATCATCCAAATGTTTGGGTGTGTATATATTGAGGAGTATCAAATAGTGGTACATGTTAGATGCTAGATACCCATATTTCAAGTATATGGATAATTTGGAACTGTAGAATCGTCCTTATACATTGAGTGGGTTTTTAATGATGAGATCAGAGAGTGGATACTTTATACAGTATAAAATTATCAACATATTAAGAGTAGGTGTCATTGAGGAGTATTAATGATCATACAGGATAGATATTGGTCAGTTAATCCTTATGTGTGTGCATGGGATAGATGTAGTACACTCAATTATTATATGGATGAATGGGATAAACATAGGATAATCCATTATTATTTGTATAGGTGGTTTTGATATATGAATAATTACAATTTATTGGATGTACATATACATTATTAAACATCAACCCATGCATAAACACTGGCTAAAACGGCTAAGGGTCAGCCATCAGGGTGGCTTCTCTAGTTTATAATTATATGATTGGGGTTTTTCATGTGAATTTTTATAGTTTTCATCTCATTCTATACATGAACGTGAACACACACACACACACACACACACACACACATATATATATATCTTATTTTACACTAGAGACACCGTTGTTTGTGCCTTATTGAGTGTTATGGTCACACCCAAATGTGTACCATAGAGAATATTGTAACACCCCAAGCTTCCATGGTACGCTTCTCTTTGAATAATACAGTAGTGTGTGTTGTATACAACTTCGAGTTCTAACACACCACAACCAATCAAACTAGTCGTTATGAATAGTAATGCCCACTTTTTGAAATTTTATAAATTTTATATTACCAAATGGACTTCATTTTTGGATTTGGAATATTGAAATTATCTTAGGTTGAATTTTTGGTATTTTTCTGAAAACTTTCAATTTTTGATGAATAGTGAAAAACACTGAGTTATAGTTTAAAATCGAATTTTTATTTAAATAATTATTTATTTTATTTAAATTTATTTTAGGTAAAAATAGACACATAATACCTATATATGTTCAATTTAATTCATTGGAGTCAATTTATAATAATTTTAGATTATAAAAACTGTATAGAAATTTTCACTGTCTTTTACCCACCTCCTAGGAGAATTTCCAAATTCACATAAAACATAATTTTACCGCTTCTGTGAGTGGAATTTTGAAAATCCGAGAGACACGGTTAATATCAAGTAGTAAAATATGGTTCAATAAGATAAAAATAATTTTTGGTGAATAGTAACTTTTTACTTTTATTTATCACGGTTAAAAGTAAATAGGGTAATTAAGGGTAAAATGATATTATTATTACCCTAAAACGTGTCTTGGTTCTATTGGATAAGTATAGTTCGACCAAAACCAACCTTAGGAATAAAATATGAACCTCTTTGATCTACTTGGATTAGATTAGGACATTTATTATTATTTAATTAAAAGAAGAGTTAAAAGAGTTAAAATCAATGTTTAATAACTAAATCATTATTAATATAGGGTTACGCATAAGCTAAATTCGACTACAAATAATCAATAGAAAGATAAAAATATTTACTACATAATGGTATTTTATTTATATTTTTTAGACCTTAAATTATTTAATTTATTTATGAAATAATATGATGCAATAATTAACTAATTAATGAAATATTAAAATAATTGATATTATTAATATCCAAATAAATGTTATTTGAGACTTTTTATGAATTAAATTAATTTTATAGATTAATATGACATTTTAAGGTCGGTTAGATGAATTGTTTTCGAAGAAATAATGCTGTTATAAATTTAGAAAAAACAAAATACCAAATAGTGTCAAAATTGACATAAAATAGTTTTTAAAACAAATATTATATTATTAATTGATATTATATTCATAAAAATATAAGGTTCGGCCAAAAGACTTATATAATTATATTTTATCATTAATGAACCACTTGGGGTTCTCTTGAAAGTATATATTAAGTTTATTAACCATATAATATAAAAATACAAAGAGACATGGTAAATGTCAAACTATTTAACTAAGAGTTAAATCTAAAATATAAAGTTAATATAGTGACCCAAACCTGCCTAAAACCAATTGGTTGAGTGATTTTCGACCCATACCCACCTTAACCTCTAAATAATACATTTTTGAGCCACCAGAAACTGAAAATGTTTTTATTATAAAATAAAATTTCTAGCTTTTCCTAAGGTTCCCCTCGCCCCTCTTATAAAAGAGAACTCCCCCTTCTCTCTATTTCACACCTCTGAAGCCATTTTTCTTGGCCAAAATCTACCCACATACCCTCTCAACTATTCTACATTCATCCTAGAGGACTTAAATTAATCAGAAAGCCAACCTAACGATCCCTTTTGATCAAATCAAAAGGAAGAACCCAAAGAAGAGGTAAATATCTCACCACCTCTTTCATGTTCCTTTCTTTTTCCACTTCCTTTCTGTTTGTTGATTCCATTATAAAATAATAACTACAGTATCTTCTATATACTATGATGTTATTATAAATATGGTGCAACCAAATTCGTTATTTTATCCATCCTTTGAATGACATGTCACCATACGTGCGATTGTACGGCTTACCGTCTCTATATCGTGGTGTAATTGTTATTCAATACATTATTATTTGGATTGGTATAATAATGATGTGTAATTGATTTAAATAATAAATATAACATGATAATTATTCTTTATATATGATATACCATAAAATTATATATTATTTTAATAACAAAAGAATGATATTGTCGCTCGTACGTACATACGGATTACCATCTCCATGAACGCGATGAGATTCATTCCCCATCATATCCATTTAGGACTAATTTTCATTAGATGATTAAAAATAATGTTTAAAGACTTTATATCATTATGTATATGAATAATATATATCCCATTCATAACAAATATGACTCACATAACAAATAATATAAAGGAAAATGAATCCCTTAACACCCGAAACAACAATAATACTAAGAAATTATTAACAAAGAAATGTTAAAAGATCATATATGATATCGTATTAATGTATATGAATCTTGTATTATTTAATAAAAATTATTTAACCATTATACAGGAGTTTAACCAACCCTAGACCAAGGAAAAGTACAACGTAAGGGTTTATTTCACAATCTCTTCATTATCTGAGGTTGTTTCTTCGTAATTATCTACTAGGACCCCTTTATCATCCACATCCATGTTTCTTAAAAATGTATTTCAAAACATTCTTACTATTTTATAGAATATGGGTTAAATTCATTTGTACCCTTTTTTGACTTTTTATAAGATGTTTATAAAGGAATATTTCCATCGTTTTCCAAACAAGGTCCTTTTTAACCTTTTCGAAAAATTTAAGGTAAGAATTTTTTTTAACTTATACGGAGGGTGCAGCTATTTTTCTCCGTTATAAAATCATATAAGCTTCCCTTAAAATATTATAAGAATATTTTCAATGTAAATTCTTTATTTTATAATTATGTGACTTTTAAATGATTTCAAAAAAAGTTATATTTCTCTCAAATAATTTTTATTTCATCTATGTCAACATCCTTTGATGGATTTTTAGCTTATTTGAAGCTAATTTATTATGATACAAAACATCCATATTGTATTGAAGGTTTTGTGATATATTTAACTGTGGATGTGCTATTTTTATACCATTCATGGTTTATGGATAAATTATTGACATTTTGTATGCTAGTTTTAATATGAATGTTTATGTTATTTTTAAACCCGTTCATATAAGGAATGCATTGGGCTTAGTAAGTGACTGGTGGAACCCGCTATAGCTCCTCGATGCATCGGTATGTCTCATGAGACAAAATATTGTCTTGGAACAAGGCCCTGAAAAAATATTTTTTGTAGTCTTGGAGTAAGTCCTTGACTATGTGGTTATGATAGTCTGGCATTATGCATTCCATCATTATGAAAGTGGTTATTGATATTTCATGTAATTATTCGACTAGTAGAATATCCATGTGAATAAGTAAATGGAATTATTTCATTTTATTTTTTCCATAATATGAAGAAGTTCAAGTTTAAAAGGATTTTTTTTATTTATACATTTCCTTAAATTTTTATGCTTATTTATGAATGTTTCCGCTATATTGTTATCCTTACTGAGCATCTAAGCTCACCCCTTTCTATGTTTTATTTTTCCTAGGATATGAAGAAGTATTTTATGACATACTTGTAGGGATATTCTGAGGGGATATGAGTGTGGGCTATGGAGACTATGTTGTTGTATTTTTTCACTTTATCATGTAATGTAAGACTTAAGAAGGTATCTAGTGTTTCCAAGGCTACTAAACTAATCGGTATTTGGAGACTTGATATTTTGTGATCATGACAATGATACGTAATAATGCACCGACTCTGGGTAAATGGGTTCAGGGCATTACAGCTGGTATCATAGGAAGTTTAGTACAATCCTTAGAATCTAGATTTAGATAAACTCTGATTAGAGAACATAGACCTAATATGGACTTTGAGGATTGTTATAGAAGAACTTCCTAGAATTTTGGTATTGTAGATATTTTGTGAGTTTTCCAAGAAATAAATCCATGTCTGGATATGAGCAGGTAGAGGCGGGTCTGGCACAGATGTACCTAGGGTAAAACCCAAAAACACCGCTTTGAGCTAGACTCGAATGGGAACTGGTGCACGACAATGGGTCTTGCTGCACTCTTGGTTATGACACTCCTAGGGGATATGCTTATGATAATTCTCATTTTCTTTAAAAACCATTATGAAGGGTTTATGCCTATAAAATTCCTCAAAGAAAACATTTTTATGATTATGGATTATATCCATAAACTATTCAATTTATGTTAAGTGTTTTACAAGTTTGGATTAATATATTGTGATTAATAAACTATTCTAGTGTATTCCATTGTTTAGAAATGGCGCCTAGTGGAAGGAATGGAAACAGTATTAATGCTTGCACTCCTTGTAGGGATTTCCCTCCTGTTCAAGATAATTATAGTGGAGCTAATGATACAACTGGTGCTGATTAACTTATCACCATACTGGGACAACTCACTTAGGTAATGAATAATAACCTTACTCGTATAGAGCACCCTGATCCACAATGTGGAGGATCAATGTTAGATCGCTTCATGAGGAAAAAATCACCAACATTCAATGGGAGTACAAATCCATTGGTTGCTAAGAAATGGATAAGTTTTTTAGAGAAAATATTCTACTCCTTGGGGAGTAGTGAAAGGGAAAAAGTTGTCATGGCATTTTACCGCCTCACTAGAGATGCTGATCAATGGTGGTCATTGATTCAAAAAACAAAGGAGGATGATGAAGTATCAAATATGGAATGGAGGGAGTTTAAAGAGCTTTTCTTAGAACAATAATTTCCTTATGACCATCGAGCAGATATGGAAAGGCAGTTTCTGAGTCTAAGGAAAAAGGAGGATTAGAATGTGGCAAGAATGAGTATAACTTTACAAGGTTAGTGAGGCATGCTAGAGATTAAATATATAACCGAAGAAGTAATATTGATCGTTTATTTGATGGTTTAAAACTGTTTCTTTTTCGAACATTAGTCTCACAATCCTTCTCGTCGTACAAAGATATTGTCTCATGTGCTATCAAGATAGAAAAATAATTCTCTAAGTCTTACGACTTTAAAGCAAAGAAACAGAAGAGATCTTCTGATCACTCTGGAAATGGAAATTAGGGGAACAAGGGAAAATTTGAATTTCCATCCTATAGTAAATGTGGGAAGAAACACCTCGGTACTTTCTTGAAGGGAATGGGAGTCCGTTACAAGTGTGGTGAAAACGGCCACCAAGCTCGTGATTGCAAGGGTAAGAAGGAAGCTACCGATGTTCAATGCTACAATTGTAGGGAGATGGGACATTATGAAAATGAATTTCCTATGTGTCAGGGGAACTTACCTCATAAAAGGCCAAGGGATCAAGTCCATGCATGTTCTATCACTACTGCGGATTTTGAAGCTCCAAAAGACGTGGTGGTAGGTAATTTAATGGTTTCCTCAAGTTTATCCAATGCTTTATTTTATTTTGGATCATCGCATTGTTTCATATCTTCCTAGTTTGCTAAGAAAATTAGATATTTCCAATTTGATTTAACAAGGGAGTTGTTAGTAAAAATACCTAAAGGAAGTATCATTGCAACAAAGTTTTGTGAATTAGTCCCCATTAGAGCATATAAATGTTCTTTATCTATTGATCTCATCATCATACCCATGAATGAATTTGATATAATCCTCGGTATGGATTGGATTTCGGACCATGATTCGAAGATTTATTTTAAGAATAAGGAGGTTACAATTTTTGATGATGATAATGATAAAGAACACCTTATCTTTAGAGAAGAATCATCACCACCTAATTCTTATCTAGATCCACCCCCAGTAGCTCAACTAAATTCAATTATTGGGGAGGAAGAGAATGAAATAATTGTGGGTGAGGAAAGGAATGTTCAAATATAGGATGCACCTATTGTGAAAGAATATGTTGATGTGTTTCCAGAAGATTTACTTGGACATCCTCCAGAATGAGAAATTGAGTTTTACATTGATTTAATTCTTGGATCAAGGCCCATATCAAATACCCCTCATAGAATGGACACTGTTGAATTAGTGGAACTAAAGAAACAACTAGAGGAATTGAGTAATAAGGGATTTATTCTCCATAGTGTTTCTCCATGGGGAGCCCCTATTCTTTTTGTTAAGAAGAAAGATGGATCTATGAGGTTGTGAATTGACTACAGGGAGATTAATGCTATAACAATAAAGAACAAGTATCCCCTACCTCTCATTGATGATTTATTTTTCCAACTACATGGAGCTCAATACTTTTTAAAGATTGACCTTTGATCTGGATACCATCAATTGTGTGTGTAGAAGGAAGACATTTCGAAGACAGCATTTCGAACCGAGTACGAGAATTATGAGTTTACAAGTAATGCCTTTTGGATTGACTAATGCACCATTTGTCTTCATGGATCTAATGAATAGAGTTTTCAAGGAACATCTCGATGATTTTGTAGTGGTATTTATTGATTATATCTTGGTATACTCCAAAATCTATGAAGATCATGAAAATCACTTGCGCATTATCCTGAAGACTCTTAGAAGACATGAATTATATGGGAAGTTTAGCAAGTGTGAATTCTGGATTTATGAGATTTTTTTTCTTGACCATATTGTCTCTAAGGATGGAATCTTCATTGATCCTTCTAATAAAAGAGAAATCCAAGAATGTTCAGCACCAACAAGTATAACTGAGGTACGCAGTTTTATTAGTTTAGAAGGTTATTATCGACGTTTCATCCAGAATTTTGCCTGGTTGGCTAACCCATTAACAAAGCTCACACGTAAAGGGGTTAAATTTGTTTGGACAAAAGTGTGTGAATAATGTTTTGAATAACTGAATAGAATATTAGTCAATTCTCCTATATTGACTCTACCATCAGGGAATGATGGGATTGTTATTTATAGTAATGCTTCAAAGAAAGTACTTGGTTGTGTCCTTATACAAAATGATAGGTTTATTGCCTATGCATCATGATAGCTAAAAATTCATGAGAAAAACTACCCTACTCGTGATCTTGAGTTAGAAGCTGTAATATTTGCTTTGAAGATAAGGACACACTATCTATATGGTGAAAAATGTGAGATTTATACTGATCACAAGAGTTTGAAGAATATTTTCTCACAGAAAGAACTCAACATGAGGAAAAGGAGATGACTTGAACTACTCAAGGATTATGATTACATGATACACTACCACACAGGGAAGGCAAATAAGGTGGCAGATTCTTTGAGTAGAAAGGATCATGGAGTTTTGAACAAGATGAGAGTTGAAAGGGATCCTATTTTCATGGATCTAGTGAAGATGGATATGGGAATTGCCATGGAAGGTGAAACATCAACACTTTTTCAAATTTTTTCCAAACCATCTTTATTAGAAAATATAAAGAGTTCTCAGACCGATGATGAAGAATTTAAAAATAATATTAAAGCTGTGAATGATGGGAGATTGAGTGACTTTGTGTTTGAAGATGGAATTTTAAAATTTGGGAAGAGACTTTGTGATCCCGATATACCTGATCTTAAAAGGGAATTGTTGGACGATGCTTATAGTTACAATTTATCTATACACCCTGGGAGCACCAAAATGTATAGAGATTTGAAGGAACATTTTTGGTGGGACAACATGAAGAAGGAGATTGCTAATTTTCTTTCAAGATGTATGGTTTGTCAACAAGTGAAAGCTCGAAGGCAACAACCTAGAAGAGTCATGCAACCTCTTCCCATACCTAAGTGGAAATGGGAAAATATTATAATGGAATTTGTCATGGTACTACCAAAGACTCATAGAAGGAACGATGCAATATGGGTTATTGTTGATCGTCTTACCAAGTCAGCACATTTTCTTCCTATAAGAGAAGATTTACCACTTGAACGTCTAGCAAGACTGTATATTAATGAAGTTTTAATACTTCAAGGAGTACCCCTATCGATTGTTTCTGATCGTGATCTATGTTTTACATAAAGATTATAGAAAAGTATTCAGAAATCCCTGGATACTAAACTTCGTTTGAGCACTAACTACCACCCCCAAACTGATAGACAATCAGAACGGACTATTAAAACCTTAGAATACATGTTGAGATCTTGCTCACCTGACTTTCAGGTTATGTGGGATCAAAATTTACCTCTGGTGGAATTTTCTTATAATAATAGCTTCCATTCAAGTATTCAGATAAAACCATATGAAGAATTATACAGAAAGAGATGTCGCACACCAACCTGTTGGGATGATCTTGGTGAAAGAAAATTCGTAGGCCCAGAACTAGTGGAGGAAATGATAGAAAAGGTGAAGGTAATCCAAAACCACATCAAAGCAGGTCAAAGTAGGCAGAAGAGCTATGCTGATAACCGAAGGAAGGATTTGGAATTTTAGGTAGGAGATCATGTTTTCTTGAAAGTATCTCCATGGAAGGGAGTTATACACTTCGGTAAGAAAGGTAAATTGAGTCCCAGGTACATCAGACCTTTCGAAATTCTAGAACGAATTGGGGTTGTAGCATACCATTTGGCAATGCCGCCAAGTCTCTCTAAAGTTCACGATGTGTTCCATGTATCACTGTTGAGAAAATACATGTTTGACCCAATGCATGTACTCACTTATGAGGAATTAGAACTTAAAATTGATTTATCTTATTGCGAAGTGCCTATCAAGATTCTTGATACAAGAGAACAAGTGCAGAGAAACTGGACGACTCGTCTGGTAAATGTTCTATGGAGAAACCATAAGATGGAAGATGCAACGTGGGAACCCGAGGAACTTATTATAAGGCCCCAGCCTTAAACCTTACTTAATCTTGAGTTATTACAAGATTACACATTGAGGATCTTTTCGGGTTTAGAGTTTTAGAGAATTAGATCATAAAACTTGCATTACATTCCACATATAAAAAAATTGGTTACAGAAAGATAGTATTCTTCATTCCCATCAATGGAAACACATTTAAAATAAAACAGGGATTATTTCTTGACACATCCTTGACTCTATCATCTTATCATGTACCTTTCCCTTGACCTGTGAAAAACATTTCAAAAACTTGGGATGAGCATAAAAACTCAGTATGGGTTATAAAAAAAACATGGAAAGGAAACATGAGTTCATATATACATAAGAATGAAATAATACTTTACCCATAAAACATAGTCACTTTAGCATACCTCATAAAATCATGAATAAATCATAGAAATTATAAGACATAAAGGTAACTTGAGGCATTCATAACATTCTTACGTAGGGAGTAACCCTCTTGGTTACGTTTGGAATACCCATCATGGTATATTCCCTAAAATCTCTTCGGAGAAACCTTAACGTTTCACTCCTTCGCGTTACCCAAAGCATTGGAGAGATATATCGGGCTCACCCGCCCTTAGTTTATCACGGAACCACCCGTCTTCATAATAATGCCCAAGAACCATAACATAATCGTATCACATAAAACATGCATAAAGGAAACATAACATTTCCACATTTAAATCACAAGATATCAATACAACACAAAAACATTGTGAAAAACATTTTCAATACTAAAATAAAAGAAAATTAAAACATGGTATTTATTTTTCTTTTAAAAAGAAGGTATGGCTTGTAGAGGAAGCCAAAACTCAAATAACGGTCACGACGGCAGAGAAGTCGTTGTCGCCGCATACGTACGACAAAAACATTCCCTTTTGTCGTTTAGTAAACGCTTAATATAAAAAAGATTCCTTTTGAATAAACGTAAAAGTCAAAGGGGTTTATACACCGTATAAAAGAAAGTTGTGTATAAAATAAAATATGCCTCAACGAAAGGAGATTGAGACGAAGTCCCATACCTCGTATCCGACTTGACTCGACCGTTCTTTAATATCCTGAATAATAAACTTGAGTTAATCTCTACTTGATTATGAATCTTTTTCAAGTTCATTATTCCTTTTATACCATTTTATGAACATCATGTAATCAGTTAAGTTAATAATGTTCATTTTGTCGGTATTTGGTTCTTAAGTCAAAAATAGACTTCTTACACTTACATGTTGTTAATTTGGACAAAGGTTCATTATATCCAGAATGGTATTCATGATGTAGATATCATATATGTCATATATATCCAGTACATACATGCATTTATAATATTACATAATTTAGAGGTAAGAAATGAAATGCACCGTTCATGGAGACGGTAAGCCGTACGTACGCATGAATGCTACTTTCATTTCTATTTCGTATTTTATAGAATGGAATCATAATGATATAAAAGTATATTATAATTGCAGTATAATATTATATATAATATCATAGTTCCATACTTTATATGTCCCACATATGGTATTTAACGAATCAAATCACTTTGAGGGGGCGGTAGTCCGCACTTCCTAAAATGAAGATATCGTGTTTACCCATAATGAAAACCATAAAGGTATTCCCAAAATGAAAAAAAACAGAATCTTAAGGAAAACATAAACATATTATATATCATATATAAAAATAGTGACATCATAATGGCCACCTTTGAAGGTGTTAAATGAGTGTTGAACAATCATCGTTTCGGGAGGCAGAATTTCGCCATCCACGGAAACCGTATGTTCTTTAACCATTTGATGTAGTTGTGTGAGAGTTTAGCTCAAATAAAACTTATAACAACATCCTAGTATATTGAAGATACTTGTGTTGTTACAAAATAAGTAAATAAAAAGAGTTTAGGGGGTTGGAGAAGCAAAATAAAACAAATGAAAATGAGAGAATGAATTACCTTTAAAAGTGTAACTCCTTTTGATTTGAGCCTAAAGGCTTCCTTTGAAAGGATTATGCCCAAAGGTAATCCTCTAGGATGGGGAGAGGGATGTGTAGAGAGTAAATGGGCAGGGTTTGGCCGAGCCAAAGGCTTGAGGAGTGTGTGAAATGAGGTAGAGGTGGGGGCCTTTTATAAGAGGAGAGGAGGGGCACTTTTGGAAAGTAAAGAAATATTACTTTATTTGAAAATGTTTTTCGGTTTTAAAAGGTCCCACATTGAAATAATTCGTGGATAAAGTGATAAGGGTTCGAAATACACTCATCCAATTGGTTTTGGCCATGTGTAGTTCATAGATTTTACATTGTCTTTCCATTTTTTTTAAATCGTCAAATAATGATGTCATCGCTGCATCATTATTATGTCATAAATAATTAAATTTATTTAATTTCTAAAATTATAAAAACAAATACTATGATGTAGGAAATCTTTTTATCTTTCCAATGACTATTTATAATCAAAATTTGGACTTTTATAACCCCACTTAAAAATTGTTTTTGTAAAACATATTATGTTTGTGTCATTTTCACTTTAACATTAAATAAAAAGTAATTTATGTCATTTCCCAACAAAAGTGGATCCATGGGGTCCCCAAGTTGACCCATGGAATGTCATGGTCGGACATGACACAACCAATGAGGTTGGGACATGTGTCTAGGTCATTTCATTTTATTAAAGCACTATTTATACCTTAAACTACACTAATTACCACTAATCGCGATTAAGAACTTAATAAGTTACTATTCACCAAAAAATTATTTTAATCTCATTGAACCACATTTTACTTCTTAATGACAACCATGTATGTCGGATTTTTAAAATTCAATATACATTAGTGGTAAACTTTCATTTAACTGAAAAATCAGTTTGGTTGATTACCACTTAGTGGTTTCACTATTCATCAAAAATTGAAGTTTTTCATAAAATTACCAAAAATTCACACTAAGCTATATTTGATGTTCCGAATTCAAAAATGAAGTCTTTTTTACAAAATTCAAATCATATAAGTCACATTAATTAATTTAATAATTAATTCCCGCTTCCAGAGCAAATAGCGTGTTTTTACAAAACAATAAGTATCAAAAGATTGACACCAGTTTAAGTCTAATTTCAAAGTGAAATTGATTCCAATGACCACCATTGGATAAAATGGTAAAAATATATTCTAATTTAACTTCAAAAGAAATTCAAAACATAATCTAATCATATAAATAAATTAGATTAAAAAGCAGTTTTGATGTAAAATGCAGTATTTTTCACTATTCATTAAAAAATGAATATTGTCAGAAAAATACCAAAAATTCACACAAGGTAAATTTTGATGTCCCAATAATAAAGGATAAGTTTATTTTGACAAACATAGTTTATAAAATTGTCAAAATATAGATTCAAAAATGGTTTGCCATCAAAAGGCAGTAAAACAATCTTTTAAGAATATTAGTGTATTCCATGCATAAGATTGTATTTATTTTCATTTTAAGCCTCTATAACACTATCTTAATCATTAATAGACATAGATAAAAATATCTATTATTCATTACTTACTTGGGATGTTACATCCTTCCCCCCTTTAGAAAATTGCGTCCCCGCAATTTATTTACTTATCAAATAAATGGGGGTACTTATCCCTCATTGCATTTTCAGATTCCCATGTTGCCTCTTCAATCATGTGGTTTTTCCACAAAACCTTTACCTGGTGAATCACCTTATTCTGTAACACTTGCTCCCTGTGGTCAAGAATCTGGACCGGTTGTTCCTCATAAGATAGGTTCTCTTCCAGCTGAACTTCCTCTAGACTCAAAACATGATATGGATCTAGCATATACTTTCTCAACATCGAAACGTGAAAAACATTGTGTACCTGAGATAAACTCGGAGGTAAAGCCACTCGGTATGCAACTGATCCAACTCTCTCCAGAATTTCGTATGGTCCAATGAACCTCGGACTCAACTTTCCTTTCTTACCAAATCTCATCACACTTTTCCAAGGAGAAACCTTGAGAAAAACATGATCACCTACCTCGAAAGATAGATCCTTCCTTCGGTTATCCGCATAACTCTTCTGCCTGCTCTGAGTTGTTCTCATGTGTTTCTGAATCAGCTAAACTTTTTCTGCCATCTCTTCTACCAATTCTGGTCCCATCAACTTCCTTTCACCCACTTCATCCCAGAAAGCTGGAGTTTGACACCGCTTCCCATATAATGCCTGAAATGGTTCCATCTGTATACAGGAATGAAAACTGTTATTATATGAAAATTCAACTAAAGAAAGATGTTGGTCCCAACTTCCCTGATAATCCATAGAACAAGCTCGTAGCATATCCTCCAATGTCTGAATTTTTCATTCTAACTGCCCATCTGATTGAGGATGAAAAGCTGTACTAAAATTTAATTCAGTACCCAACGTCTTCTGAAGGCCTTTCCAAAAGTTAGAAGTAAACCTGGGATCACGATCCGATACAATGGAGAGAGGAACTCTATGTAACCTGACTATCTCTTTAAGATACAAACGGGAAAGTTGATCAAGAGAGAAAGTATATCGTATAGCAAGGAAATGAGCAGATTTGGTCAAGCGATCAACAATAACCCAGATTGTATTATTACCTCGAGATGTCTTCGGTAATCCAACAACAAAGTCCATGGATATATTCTCCCATTTCCACTCTGGCACTGGTAAAGGCTGAAGCATCCCTTTCGGTAACTGCTGCTCTTCTTTAACCTGCTGACAAGTCAAACACTTCACAGTAAAATCAGAAATATCTCTTTTCATTCCATCCCACCAGTAATACTCCTGCAGATCTCTATACATCTTAGTACTGCCAGGATGAACTGAAAACGGAGAACTATGAGCTTCACATAACAACTCTCTCTTCAACTGTGAATCACAAGGCACACACAATCTCTTCCCAAATCTCAAAACGCAATCATTATCAATGTTGAATTCAGGCAACTTACCTTTCTGAACCAGCTCTACCCTTTTCTGCAACTCACTATCTTGCTTCTGTGCTTGCTTGATTCTATCTGATAGAGAAGATCTCACTGATACCTGAAACAAAACAGAAGGACTTCCTGCACCAACAACTTCTATGCCAAAGTTCATCAAATCGTTAACCAAAGGATCACTTTCCAACCACAACATTGTTAATGAAGCATTAATTTTTTGACTCAAAGCATCATCCACTTTATTTGCTTTTCCCGGATGGTAATGAATTGTACAATCATAATCCTTGATTAATTCCAGCCAACTCCTTTGTCTCATGTTTAACTCTTTCTGAGTGAATATATACTTTAAACTTTTGTGATCGGTATATATTTCACACTTTACTCCATACAAATGATGCCTCCATATTTTTAAAGCAAAAACAACAGCAGCTAATTCCAAATCATGTGTAGGGTAATTTACCTCATGAGTTTTCAACTGTCGTGAAGCATAATCAATTACCTGATCATTCTGCATTAGGACGCAACCAAGTCCTTTCAATGAAGCATCATTGTATATAACAAACTCACCATTCCTGGAAGGTAGTGCCAAAACTGGAGCATTCACCAATCTTCTTTTCAATTCCTGAAAACAATCATCACATTCTTTTGTCCAGATAAACTTAACACCCTTCCGAGTTAGCTTAGTCATTGGACTAGATAACCGTGAAAAATTTCTAACAAACCTTCGGTAATAGCCCTCCAAACCAAGGAAGCTACGAATCTCGGTTACATTTGTGGGTCTTGGCCATTCTTCTACAACTTTTGTTTTTGCAGGATCAACAGTTATTCCATCTTTAGAAACAATGTGACCAAGGAAAGAAATTTTTTGCAACCAAAACTCACACTTTCTGAATTTCCCATACAGTTTCTTTTCTTTTAAGGTTTGCAAGATAACCCTTAAATGTTTTTCATGCTCCTCTTTACTTTTAGAAAACACCAAAATATCATCAATGAAAACCACCACAAACTTATCCAAGAACTCATGGAAAATTCAATTCATTAAGTCCATGAATACAGCAGGTGCATTGGTTAGCCCAAAAGGCATTACTAAAAATTCATAATGTCCATATCTCGTACGGAACGCGGTCTTCAGAATATCTGCCTCCTTTACCTTCAGCTGATGGTACCCCGATCTCAAGTCAATCTTTGAAAAAAACTGAGCTCCCTGGAGCTGATCAAACAAATCATCGATATGAGGCAAAGGATATTTGTTCTTAATAGTGATATTATTCAAGGCTCTATAATCAATGAAAAGTCTCATAGAATCATCTTTCTTTTTAACAAATAAAACAGGAGCACCCCATGGTGATGTGCTAGGTCTAATGAAACCTTTCTCTAATAAATCTTGCAATTGCTCCTTCAACTCTAAAAGTTCAATTTGTGCCATTTGATAAGGGGGTTTTGAAATTGGCTTAGCATCAGGAACTAAGTCAACAGTAAACTCAACTTCCCGATCTGGTATTATTCCAGGAAACTCATCAGGAAAAACATCAGGATACTCATTTACCACTGGCACATCATTAATCTGAACAGTTCCTTTATTTTCAACGACATGTGCAAGGTAACATTCATTTCCATCTTTTACAAGTTTCTCGGCCTCTTGATATGTTATCAAAAGTAAGGGTTCATTCTTGTAAACAAACTGAAAGTCTTTCTGAAAAGAAACTTCTTTAGATCTACAGTCAATCTTAGCATGGTAAATAGAGAGCCAATCCATACCCAGGATAACATCAAACTCTACTAGAGGTAGAACAATAAGGTTTGCAAGTAGGTTCTTTCCACAGATAAGGATAGGAAGATTCTTATAAATTCTTTTTTCCTCGACACTTCCCCCAGGTGTTTTTACCAAAAGTTCAGGAGTCATTTCTTGAGATGGTATTCCCATTTTACTAGAAAAGGTTTCAGAGTTGAAAGAATGTGTAGACCCCGAATCAAACAACACACTGGCATAATCTGAAAAAACAAACAAAGTACCTGATACAACTTCATTTGATGGCCCGACATCTGCTGAAGTAGTTGCAAAGGATTTCACCACCCCTTTCTGCTTGTAGTCTAACTGCTTCCCATCACTCAAGCTCCTTGTCGGACACTCGTTTGCATAGTGACCCATCTCATTGCACTTATAACATTTCACTAACTGTAAATCAAATTTGTTCTTACCTTCACCTTGATCCTTTTCAGTGCAATCACGAGCCTTATGTCCCATCTTACCACATCGGTAGCACTTTCCAGAATTCAGAAGACATTCCCCAGCATGCCTTTTGCCACATTTATCACAAACTGGAAACTTAGTTCTCTTACCATCAGACTTTTTTGAAGAATTCTTACCTTTCTCCAGCCACCTCGGTCTCTTCTTCTGCTGGTTGTTATAGAAAACTTGGTCATCGGCAAACTCCATTTCCACCTTCTCAGCACATCGAACAAGATTTTCATAACTTTTAAACTCACGAGAAGCTAATGCCCTTCGATACTTTGGCTTTAATCCTGAGTAGAAACGATTGATTTTACTATCAAGGTCTCGAATAAAATTTGGAGCATACCTTGCCAATCGAGTGAACCTTTATTCATAGGCAACCACTGAGTCTTCCTCTTGCCTCAATTCCAAGAATTGTTTTTCCATCCTAAGTCGAACAGCCTTAGGAAAATACTTCTCAAGAAACATACCTTTGAATTCATCCCAGTCAAGAGCATCAATCTCATCGGCGTCCCTGATATTTTTAACCATAGACCACCACTGATCTGCTTCACCCTCCAAACGGTAAATAGCAAGACTAACCTTTTGATTGTCTGAACACCCCATGACATCAAAAATATTCTCCAGTGCTTTAATCCACCCTTCAGCTAGCACAGGGTCAGATGATCCTCTGAATGATGGTGGATGTTGCCTCATGAAATGTTCCACCACTGACATGTTCCTCTGTGGTTGTTCTGGCTGATCTCGTGCATGGATACCACCGCCATTTATCGCTTGAGTCAACTGTGCCATTACTGCAACAAACTATTCAGTTCCAATTCCGACCATTTCTGGATGCTGATTCGGAAGGTTATTTCCTTCTGTATGCCTTCCTAGCACTGCTTCCCTGTTTCCTCTGCGGAAAACCATTCTGAACAAACATGTCTTAGATGAAGCAACATGGTAATCTTTAAATGCTATATCATTTCGAAAAAAAAAATATTTTTGGATAATCATTTAATATAATTCTAACTCCTAAAGTTATCTAAACTGACCTCTGATACCAACTATAAGGCCCCAGCCTTAAACCTTACTTAATCTTGAGTTATTACAAGATTACACATTGAGGATCTTTTCGGGTTTAGAGTTTTAGAGAATTAGATCATAAAACTTGCATTACATTCCACATATAAACAAAGTGGTTACAGAAAGATAGTATTCTTCATTCTCATCAATGGAAACACATTTAAAATAAAACATGGATTATTTCTTGACACATCCTTGACTCTATCATCTTATCATGTACCTTTCCCTTGACCTGTGAAAAACATTTCAAAAACTTTGGATGAGCATAAAAACTCAGTATGGGTTATAAAAAAAACATGGAAAGGAAACATGAGTTCATATATACATAAGAATGAAATCATACTTTACCCATAAAACATAGGCACTTTAACATACCTCATAAAATCATGAATAAATCATAGAAATTATAAGACATAAAGGTAACTTGAGGCATTCATAACATTCTTACGTAGGGAGTAACCCTCTTGGTTACGTTTGGAATACCCATCACGGTATATTCCCTAAAATATCTTCGGAGAAACCTTAAAGTTTCACTCCTTCGCGTTACCCAAAGCATTGGAGAGCTATATCGGGCTCACCCGCCCTTAGTTTATCACGGAACCACCCGTCTTCATAATAATTCCCAAGAACCATAACATAATCGTATCACATAAAACATGCATAAAGGAAACATAACATTTCCACATTTAAATCACAAGATATCAATACAACACAAAAACATTGTGAAAAACATTTTCAATACTAAAATAAAAGAAAATTAAAACATGGTATTTATTTTTCTTTTAAAAAGGAGGTATGGCTTGTAGAGGAAGCCGAAACTCAAATAACGGTCACGACGGCAGAGAAGTCGTTGTCGCCGCATACGTACGACAAAAACATTCCCTTTTTTCGTTTAGTAAACGCTTCGTATAAAAAATATTCCTTTTGAATAAACGTAAAAGTCAAAGGGGTTTATACACCGTATAAAAGAAAGTTGTGTATAAAATAAAATATGCCTCAACGAAAGGAGATTGAGACGAAGTCCCATACCTCGTATCCGACTTGACTCGACCGTTCTTTAATCTCCTGAATAATAAACTTGAGTTAATCTCTACTTGATTATGAATCTTTTTCAAGTTCATTATTCCTTTTATACCATGTTATGAACATCATGTAATCAGTTAAGTTAATAATGTTCATTTTGTCGGTATTTGGTTCTTAAGTCAAAAATAGACTTCTTACACTTACATGTTGTTAATTTGGTCAAAGGTTCATTATATCCAGAATGGTATTCATGATGTAGATATCATATATGTAATATATATCCAGTACATACATGCATTTATAATATTACATAATTTAGAGGTAAGAAATGAAATGCACCGTTCATGGAGACGGTAAGCCGTACGTACGCATGAACGCTACTTTCATTTCTATTTCGTATTTTATAGAATGGAATCATAATGATATAAAGGTATATTATAATTCCAGTATAATATCATATATAATATCATAGTTCCATCCTTTATATGTCCCACATATGGTATTTAACGAATCAAATCACTTTGAGGGGGCGGTAGTCCGCACTTCCTAAAATGAAGATATCGTGTTTACCCATAATGGAAACCATAAAGGTATGCCCAAAATGAAAAAAAAAACAGAAGCTTAAGGAAAACATAAACATATTATATATCATATATAAAAATAGTGACATCATAATGGCCACCTTTTAAGGTGTTAAATGAGTGTTGAACAATCATCGTTTCGGGAGGCAGAATTTCGCCATCCACGGAAACCGTATGTTCTTTAACCATTTGATGTAGTTGTGTGAGAGTGTAGCTCAAATAAAACTTATAACAACATCCTATTATATTGAAGATACTGGTTTTGTTACAAAAGAAGTAAATAAAAAGAGTTTAGGGGGTTGGAGAAGCAAAATAAAACAAATGAAAATGAGAGAATGAATTACCTTTAAAAGTGTAACTCCTTTTGATTTGAGCCTAAAGGCTTCCTTTGAAAGGATTCTGCCCAAAGGGAATCCTCTAGGATGAGGATAGGGATGTGTAGAGAGTAAATGGGCAGGGGTTGTCCGAGCCAAAGGCATTAGGAGTGTGTGAAATGAGGTAGAGGTGGGGGCCTTTTATAAGAGGAGAGGAGGGGCACTTTTGGAAAGTATGGAAATATTACTTTATTTGAAAATGTTTTTCGGTTTTAAAAGGTCCCACATTGAAATAATTCGTGGATAAGGTGATAAGGGTTCGAAATCCACTCATCCAATTGGTTTTGGCCATGTGTAGTTCATAGAGTTTACATTGTCTTTCCATTTTTTTAAAATCGTCAAATAATGATGTCATCGCTGCATCATTATTATGTCATAAATAATTAAATTTATTTAATGTCTAAAAAAATTATAAAAAAAATACTATGATGTAGGAAATCTTTTTAGATTTCCAATGACTATTTATAATCAAAATTTGGACTTGTATAACCCCACTTAAAAATTGTTTTCGTAAAACATATTATGTTTGTGTCATTTTCACTTTAACATTAAATAAAAAGTAATTTATGTCATTTCCCAACAAAAGTGGATCCATGGGGTCCCCAAGTTGACCCATGGCATTTCATGGTCGGCCATGACACAACAAATGAGGTTGGGACATGTGTCTAGGTCATTTCATTTTATTAAAGCATTATTTATACCTTAAACTACACTAATTACCACTAATCGCGATTAAGAACTTAATAAGTTACTATTCACCAAAAAATTATTTTAATCTCATTGAACCACATTTTACTTCTTAATGACAACCATGTATGTCGGATTTTCAAAATTCAATACACATTAGTGGTAAACTTTCATTTAACTGAAAAATCAGTTTGGTTGATTACCACTTAGTGGTTTCACTATTCATCAAAAATTGATGTTTTTCAGAAAATTGCCAAAAATTCACACTAAGCTATATTTGATGTTCTGAATTCAAAAATGAAGTCTTTTTTACAAAATTCAAATCATATAAGTCACATTAATTAATTTAATAATTAATTCCCGCTGCCAGAGCAAATAGCGTGTTTTTACAAAACAATAAGTATCAAAAGATTGACACCAGTTTAAGTCTAATTTCAAAGTGAAATTGATTCCAATGACCACCATTGGATAAAATGGTAAAAATATATTCTAATTTCACTTCAAAAGCAATTAAAAACATAATCTAATCATATAAATAAATTAGATTAAAAAGCAGTTTTGATGTAAAATGCAGTATTTTTCACTATTCATTAAAAAATGAATATTGTCAGAAAAATACCAAAAATTCACACAAGGTAAATTTTGATGTCCCAATAATAAAGGATAAGTTTATTTTGACAAACATAGTTTATAAAATTGTCAAAATATAGATTCAAAAATGGTTTTCCATCAAAAGGCAGTAAAACAATCTTTTAAGAATATTAGTGTATTCCATGCATAAGATTGTATTTATTTTCATTTTAAGCCTCTATAACACTATCTTAATCATTAATAGACATAGATAAAAATATCTATTATTCATTACTTACTTGGGATGTTACACTTATGATGAAGAACCACCCGAGTATTTTAATGTAGTAATATTCAAGAAATTTTTAAGACAAAAATATTTGAAGGAGGGGAGAATGTAACACCCCAAGCTTCCATGGTACGCTTGTCTTTGAATAATACAGTTTCGTGTGTTGTACGCAACTTCTAGTTCTAACACACCACAACCAATCAAACTAGCCATTATGAATAGTAATACACACTTTTTGAAATTTTATAAATTTTATCTTTTAAAATGGACTTCATTTTTGGACTCTGAATATCAAAATTATCTTAGGGTGAATTTTTGGTATTTTTCTAAAAACTTTCAATTTTTGATGAGTAGTGAAAAACACTGAGTTATAGTTTAAAATCAAATTTTTATTTAAATAATTTTTTATTTTATTTAAGTATATTTTAGGTAAAAATAGACACATAATACCTATATAAGTTCAATTTAATTCATTGTATTGAATCTATAATAATTTTAGATATATAAAAATTTTATAGAACTTTTCACTGTCTTTTACCCACCTCCTAGGAAAATTTGAAAATTCACAAAAAACATAATTTTACTGCTTCTATGAGTTAAATTTATAAAAACCGAGAGACGCGGTTAATATCAAGGAGTAAAATTTGGTTTAATAAGATAAAAATATTTTTTGGTGAATAGTAACTTTTTCCTTTTATTTACCACGGTTAAAAGTAAATAGAGTAATTAAGGGTAAAATGATATTATTATTACCCTAAAACGTGTCCTAATTCTATTGGATAAGTATAGTTCGACCAAAAACAACCTTAGGAATAAAATATGAACCTCTTTGGTCTACTTGGATTAGATTAGGACATTTATTATTATTTAATTCAAAAAAGAGTTAAAAGAGTTAAAATCAAAGTTTAATAACTAAAAAATTATTAATATAGGGTTACACATTAGATAAATTTGACAATAAATATTAATTAGAAATATAAAAATATTTCCTAAATAATGGAATTTTATTTATATTTTTTAGATATTAAATAATTAAATTTATTTATGACACAATATGATGTAGTAATTACCTAATTAATGAAATATTAAAATAATTGATATTATAAATATACAAAAAAATGTAATTTGAGACTTTTTATGAATTAAACTAATTTTATAGATTAATATGACATATTATGGTTGGTTATATGAATTTTTTTCGAAGAAATAATGTTGTTCTGAATTTAGAAAAAAAAATACCAAATAGAGTCAAAATTGACATAAAATAGTTTTTAAAACAAATATTATATTAATAATTGATATTATATTCCTAAAAATATAAGGTTCGGCCAAAAGACTTATATAATTATAGTTTTATCATTAATGAACCACTTGGGGTTCTCTTGTAAGTATATAGTAATTTTATTAACCATATAATATAAAAATACCAAGAGACATGGTAAATGTCAAACTATTTAACGAAGAGTTAGATCTAAAAGATAAAGTTAATATAGTGACCCAAACCTATCTAAAACCTATTGGATGAGTGGTTTTCGACCCATCATTACCTTATCCTTTAAATAATCAATTTTTTATCCATTATAAACCGAAAATTATTTTATTATAAAATAATATTTCTAGCTTTTCCTAAGGTGCCCTTCACCCCTCTTATAAAAGGGAACTCCCCCTTCTCTCTAATTCACACATTCAAAGCCATTTTTCTCAGCCAACCTCTGAAAAAATACCCTCTCAAATGTCCTCCATTCATTCTAGAGGAATTAATTTAGTTATAAATCCAACCTAAGGATCCATTTTGATCAAATCAAAAGGAAGAACCCAAAGAAGAGGTAAATATCTCACCACCTCTTTCAAGTTCCTTTCTTCTTCCACTTCCTTCTCTTTTTTGTTTCCATTCTAAAATAATAACTCCAGTATATTATATATATTTTGATGTAATTATAAATATGGTACAACCAAATTCATTATTCTATCCATCCTTTGAATGACATGTCGCCATACGTGCATATGTATGGCTTACCGTCTCCATGGCGTGGTGTAATTGTTACTCAATACATTATTATTTGTATGGGTATAATAATGATGTATAATTTATGTAAATAATAAATTTTACATCATAATGATTCTGTATATATGTTATACCAACCAATTATATATTATTTTAATAACAAAAGAATGATATTGTTGCTCGTGCGTACGTACGGATTACAGTCTCCATAAACGTGATGAGATTCATTCCCCATCATATCCATTTAAGACTAATTTTCATTAGATGATTAAAAATAATGTTTAAAAACTTGATATCATTATGGATATGAATAATATACATCTCATCCATAACAAATATGACTCACATAACAAATAATATAAAGGAAAACGAATCTGTTAACACCCGAAACTACAATAATACTAAGATATTATTAACAAAGCAATATTAAAAGATCATATATGATATCATATTAATGTATATGATTCTTGTATAATTTAATTACAATAATTTCACCATTATACAGGAGGTTAACCTACCCTCGACCAAGGAAAAGTACAATTTAAGGGTTTATTTCACAATCTCTTCATTATCCAAGGTTGTTTATACGTAATTATCTATTAGGACCCCTTTATCATCCACATCCATGTTTCTTAAAAATGTATTTCAAAACATTCTTACTATTTTATAGAATATGGGTTAAAGTCATTTATACCCTTCTTTTACTTTTTATAATATCTTTATAAAGTAATCTTTCCATCATTTTCCAAACAAGGTCTTTTTTAACGTTTTCGACAAAATTAAGGTAAGAATGCCTTTTTTTAATTTATACAGTGGGTGTGACTATTTTCCACCCTTATAAAATAATTGACACTTCCCATTAAATATTATAATAATATTTTCAAATTAAATTTTTTATTTTATAATTATGTGCCTTTTAAATGATTTCAAAAAAAGAGATATTTCTCTCAAATAGTTTTGATTTCATCTAGGTCAACATCCTTTGATGGATTTTAAGATTATTTGAAGTTGATTTATTATGACACTAAACATCCATATTGTATTGAAGGTTTTGTGATATGTTTAACTGTGGATGTGTTATTTTTATACCATTCATGTTTTATGGATAAATTATTGACATTTCATATGCTAGTTTTAAGAAGAATGTTTATGTTATGTTTAAACATGTTCATATGAGGAATGCATTGGACTTAGTAAGTGACCAGTGGAGCCCGCTATAGCTCCTCGATGCATCAGTAGGTCTCATGAGACAAATTAGTGTCTTGGCACAAGGCCTTGACAAAATATTATTTCTAGTCTTGGCACAAGTCCTTGACTATGTGGTTATGATAATCTGGATTTATGCATTCCATCATTATGAAAGTGGTTATTGATATTGCATGTGATTATTCGACTAGTAGAATATCCATGTGAATAAGTAAATGGAATTATTTCATTTTATTTTTTCCATATTATGCAGAAGTTCAAGTTTAAAAATATTTTGTTTTAGTTATACATTTCCTTAAATGTTTTTTCTTATTTATGAAAGTTTCCGCTATATTGTTATCCTTACTGAGCATCTGATCTCTCCCCTTTCTATGTTATTTTTTCCTAGGATGTGAAGAAGTATTTTATGACTGACCTGCAGGTATATTCTAAGGGGATATGATTGTGGACTATAGAGACTATGTTGTTGTAGTTTTTCACTTTATCATGTAATGTAAGACTTATGAATATATCTAGTGTTTCCAAGGCTACTAAACTAATCACTATTTTGATACATGATATTTTGTGATCATGCCAATGATACGTAATAATGCACCGACTATGGGTAACTGGGGTCAGGTAATTACAAATATAAAGACTCGTATTTGGATTTTAGGTTAGGTATAGGGCCCTGGTACAGGTGCACTAATTTGAGTAACTTGACAAGTATGTTGAGGAAGTTCTAAGATGAGTCCAAGGACAAGTATTAGTGTGTCTTTTTGTTTTATTAGTTTTTAATGTTATTTATATGATTAGACAATTAGGATATATATTTCAAATATATTACATACACAATATATCTTTATTTCATTTTATAATTCATGTGTTTGTGTTATTTATATATATTTTTAATGCATTTTGATTCTATATCATGGTGGTGTTGATATCTATTTTATAGATGTTTATATTTTCTATTGATTATTATGTGTGATAATATTGAGAGTATATTATCCTCATGAGATGTTATCAAAACCCCACTACTAGTCCAAAAGATTTGGTTTATGGGGAGAAGTTCCAAAGTTATGTAATAATTTTTTATGAGTCATACAGATGGTTATATGAGCTGGGATATCATAAAAAGTGTTTGAGATTTTCCATCGATATTTTTTTCCATTCTCTTCTATCCTTGTCAGTTCATATTTTATAATAAGTTCATTTGATGATTATACTTCATACCCAAGTCTAATATTTCTCGTATAATAATTCATTCTCTTTCTCAATAATTCCTCAAGTGGCATTGATTCTTTTTTATTTCTATTTTGTTAATTAACTAGATAATATTATAAATTTAAGCTTTATCCAAACCAATGTAAAATGAATTTTAGATTCAAACTTAGTATGAATATTCACTACTTTCTATTGAATAAATTCAATATTATTTCCTTTATATTAAATAAAAGTATTAATATCATTTATTATATTATTTTCAATTAAATTTTTAACTCAAATCCATCCACTTCTTATGAATTTTATTTCACTACTAAAATCTCTTCAACCACATGGTCAAGCCTTTTTATTTCAAAATAAAACTCTTTGATATGGCCATTTTAATCCTTTATAATACTTCTCATTCATTTTTTCCTTTTTCTAGATATATAGTTCCTCAAGATCACTCTCAAGATCCATATTCAATTTAATAATTCCTTCTTTTTTATATTGATCTTTGCTTCCAATTTATTCATCATAAATTTTATAAATTAATAGCTTTTCTACAAATGATAATAACTCAGTAACTTATTCTTCATAAGATGATCATTATCTTCATCATCCTTGGTCACATATATTATCTCATGAGATTTTATTCTTCTATTTTGAAAACAATATTTACATATTATTATTCATATGGGAAACCATATTTTTACTTCTTAATGTGAAATCAATCTCACCCACTTTTTCATACCCTATTGGGAACCTTGCTTTTATGTGATAAATTTTCCATAATTTAAAACATTTTGATGGTAGTTTACCTTAACACCTATATTTTCCTATTTTGTATTTACTTACAACCAATGATATAAATTTCTCACTAAAATATTTATAATATTCATCATCCTTACACTTTTTATTTTCCAATGCCTTGAATTCAATTTATTTGGTTTGAAACCCTGATGGTCCTCTTATATTCACTCTCATATCACTTAATACTAAGATTATTTAAAACTAACCAAGTTTAACTTTCCAAAAAATCTTGTTTCAATGGTTGGAAAACAATTATTGTGAAAAAGTGGACATCTTCCCAGAATTTTATTTATAATTTTCACATCATAAAACATTAAACTAATGAAACATATTGATTCAATAACATAAATGATTCAATTAAATAATTCATTAACTATATAATTTATAAGAATATTTAATTTCTCAAACTCATTCTTTAGAACCTAAATTTTTTCCTCTTTCACATTGTTTCCCCTTCATAAAGACTTTAAAACATGTCCAATGATGCATTATTAGATATAAAAATCATAAAATTTATAGAGGTACAATTTGGAATGAATCCAGATAACTTATTTTGAGTATTTGTACTTATATAGATCAATTTCTTGGCTAGTTAAATAAACAATAATTATGTTGAATCACTTATTTTCTCATAACCCTTTTTAAATTTATAAAACCCACTTTGAGGGAAGTAGAAACTCGATACAAGAACACAAATCCACAATTGTAAAAAACTGATAAACACCCTAAATTTTAGGTGAATGTAAAACATTTAGTATAAAACTAAATATAGCTAATATCCATGGGAATTCATGTCAAATATACTCCTTATAAATAATAAAATTTTAAAAAAGAAACCAAATAAAACAAAAATTATGAGTATAAAAAAGAGACACCACTTAAAAGACTAGAATAATACATCCCAAGTGATTATAGATGTGATATCATCATAAATTCCATACTTAAAAATATAGTCTATCAAATATTCTTACTCCCTTGGTATTAAATTCATTTTCTATGTTATAAAAAATTTAGATCAAGATTTAATTGTGTCATTGATTCGATAATATTAACTTTTTATATTAGAAACCACTTATTATAACAAAGATCTCAGAAACCCTAAGAGTGGGGTGAATTAGAGTATTAAATTTATCCTCATTAAACACCTTCAATTGGATATTATTCTCAATTTATGATAAAAAAATCTATCAATAAAATCAAAAAACCACAATAGACAAAAAAATAAAAATAAAGTACATGAACATATATATTTTACTTAGATCACCCAAAGGTCTATATTCAAGGAGTATTAACATAATGATGTGTTAGTGCACAAAAATTAACAAACATAGTATTATGATTACATTTTTTGGTTTATTTTACTTGCAAGACAAACTGAAACTTATTATTATTCTCTCCACTCACTACTTTAATAAAATGTTTAAAAAATATGGTCAACTACAAGCCATAAAATTAAAAAATTGTATCATAAATACATACAACCAATAATAGTTTCTCAGTTTAGCTTCATGATATAATTAACATCATGTCCATATTTTCTTAAAAAATAAAAAAAAATAATTTATTTAGCATCCCATAACCCATAAATATTATCTCTTTATTTTATATCAAAAAACTCCATTAATTATACCATTAAGTTTGATCTGCTTATAAATTTATATCATGTTAAGAACTAGGTTAACAGAAATCTAATAGCATGCTCTAGGAATCCACATGTGATATATTCTTCATTGAATCAATGTATAAGTAGTTAGTTTACATATACCCTAGCTATATAACACAAATATAAAAATTCAAAAATAAACATTGAAAGATATATATGAATCTCAAAATCAATTTGGGTTTCCTTTATCTTTGAGTTTTGAAAATAACATTCAATTTGAATAGAAAAACATGTTTTTATCAAAATCAAATTAACCACACAAACCCATTTAATAAACCTTACACAACCTTTGAATACTCTAGATCAATATAACATATTGTAAATCTCATCCTACACAACTCTTTTACCAAAAAGATCATTTTGATACATAATTTGAAAATCATTATTAAATATCACTCATCATATGAATTAATTTCAAAAAAATTATTCCATGAATTTAAATATTAAATATATTTTATAAATGTTATCTCAACCTCATGAAACTGTGTTCGTCTCATTAAAATATCACACCAAATTGTTTTTATAGGTTTCAATCTCATGAATCTAGTTGAATATGAGAGTCTCTCTTACAAAACACTAATATTGAACACTTCAATTAACTTATTTCACTTGAAAATATCATGATAATCTCAAGAACCACCTTTTAGAATCTTTAAACATCATGAAAATATTTTATTTTATAAACAACTATTATGAAGTCTTAAAAAAATATAATCACATAAAGGTAACAACTTAGATGTTTTTATTTGATATATTTATAAAACTACCTAGAAATACTTAATTACATTCTAGATAAATCAAATAAAATCAAATTAAAAAAACGTTATAACTCATATATTTTTAATTTGATTTACAGTAAGCACAAAATTTATACATCATCAAATAATTTCAAGGGATTATTTAATCATACAAAAAATAAAACCATGCTTTGACCATATAGAATGTGGTAATGAGAGTTAGAGACAACTACCTCAGATTATTGCATAAAATTTCTATAATTTAATATATCTAGAACTATATATATCAATTATAATCCTAATCTATCAATACATATTATGAAAAACTCAGTGAAATTCATGACCCACATATTTATATATCCAAATTCCCATGATTTAATCCTTGATATAGATATATAGAAGTAAAAAAAAACAAATATAAAAAGAAGGTAAAGGATCAAGATCATCTTTGCGTAAATCTAATTATGGATCAATCAAATGTCCCCAAAGATTCAACTAGATTTCAAGGTGGACATTCATACTTTCCCTAGAGAATAATTAATATTAATCAAAGGAATTTAAGGTAATTTTAGAGTGTTAAATGAGAGTTATCAAATGTTTTAAAATAAAAATATATAACTTTTATTTTCATCCATGGTTAGAATGTGTGGTTTTTTAACAATACAACTAACTATTCATTCTCAACTTCATGGAATTTTCTATAATTCTTGATTACTTAACTTTGGGGATAACCATCCATTCCTAAATTCCTTTAATTTTATAAAATGTCTGTTTATTCTATTTAATTGATTAACTATGAATTTAACTGTTCATTCTCTAACTTCATTCTATAACCCAGATTCCCATTAAAATTGTACCATTGGGTAAAACAAAATGTCAAGATCTATATTGTGCTTAAAATTTTATTTTTAAAAATTAAAAAATACTATTTAAACCTTTTAATTAAAAATTACTAAATATAAACCTTAAATTTTTTCAATGCTTATGGATGGAATTTTCCAATTATACATATTAAATTACTCTTATATATTTTTCACCCTTGAAATTATTAATCAGTATACATCATTAGATTAACACTTAAAAAATGAAGAAACATCTCTTACATAAATATGAAATCATAAGTCATTACCCATTCCAAGTTAAATCATTTAAATAAATCTAGATATTGAAATATTATATGTTATTCCCACTCTTAGAAACTCTCTTTTAATATGCTATTCACCCACAAGACTTTCTCCACTGGTACGAATCATACATGAAAACCATTCCATTGATGATATTGAATACTAGATGATTGCTTGAGGAAGTCTTGGTTAAAGTTAAAAAATTAATTTTATTCTCATATTTTTTGTCTTCTGAATATGTGTGAGGAAGGAGAAATCCCCCTAATTCTTGGAATTCCATTTCCTACCACTGGAAAGGCAATGATTAATGTTATCCTAGGGATATTTGGATGATGCTCATAGTTACAATTTATCTATACACCCTGGGAGCACCAAAATGTATAGTGATTTGAAGGAACATTTTTGGTGGGACAATATGAAGAAGGAGATTGCTAATTTTCTTTCAAGATGTAAGGTTTGTCAACAAGTGAAAGCTGGAAGGGAACAACCTGGAGGATTCATGCAACCTCTTCCCATACCTAAGTCGAAATGGGATAATATTATGATGTAATTTGGCATGGTACTAACAAAGACTCCTAGAAGGAACGATGCAATATGGGTTATTGTTGATCTTCTTACCAAGTCAGCACATTTTCTTGCTATAAGAGAAGATTTACCACTTTAACTTCTATCAATAATATATATTAATGAAGTTTTAATACTTCATGGAGTACCCCTATCGATTGTTTCTGATCGTGATCCACATTTTACATCAAGATTATGGAAAAGTATTCAGAAATTCCTGGATACTGAACATCATTTGAGCACTGCCTAACACCCCCAAACTGATAGACAATCAGAACGGACTATTCAAACCTTAGAATACATGTTTAGATCTTTCTCACCTAACTTTTAGGTTATGTGGGATCAGTATTTACCTCTGGTGGAATTTTCTTATAATAATAGCTTCCATTAAAGTATTCAGATGAAACCATATGAAGAATTATACAGAAAGAGATGTCGCACACCAACCTTTTGGGATGATCTTGGTGAAAGAAAACTTGTAGGCCCAGAACTGGTGGAGGAAATTATGGAAAAGGTGAAGGTAATCCAAAACCACATCAAAGCAGCTCAAAGTAGGCAGAAGAGCTATGCCGATAACTGAAGGAAGGATTTAGAATTTCGGGTAGGAGATCATGTTTTCTTGAAGGTGTCTCCATGGAAGGGAGTTATACATTTCGGTAAGAAAGGTAAATTCAGTACCATGTACATCAGACCTTTCGAAATTCTAGAACTAATTGGGGTTGTAGCTTACCATTTGGCAATGCCGCCAACTCTCTCCAAAGTTCATGATGTGTTCCATGTATCACTATTGAGAAAATACATTCCTGGCCCAATGCATGTACTCAACTCTGAGGAATTATAACTTAAACCTGATTTATCTTATTTCGAAGTGCCTATCAAGATTCTTGATCCAATAGAACAAGTGTAGAGAAACCGGACGACTCGTCTGGTAAAAGTTTTATGGAGAAACCATAAGATGGAAGAGGCAACATGGGAACCCGAGGAACTTATGATGAAGAACCACCCGAGTCTTTTCATGCAGTAATATTCAAGAAATTTTTAGGAAAACAAATTTCAAGGAGGGGAGAATGTTACACCCCAAGCTTCCATGGTACGCTTCTTTTTGAATAATATAGTAGCGTGTGTTGTACGCAACTTCGAGTTCTAACACACCACAACTAATCAAACTAGCCGTTATGAATAGTAATACACACTTTTTGAAATTTTATAAATTTTATCATTCAAAATGGACTTCATTTTTGGACTCGGAATATCGAAATTATATTAGGGTGAATTTTTTGTATTTTTCTGAAAACTTTCAATTTTTGATGAATAGTGAAAAACACTAAGTTATAGTTTAAAACCGAATTTTTATTTAAATAATTATTTATTTTATTTAAATTTATTTTAGGTCAAAATAGACACATAATACCTATATAAGTTCAATTTAATTCCTTGGAGTGAATCTATAATAATTTTAGATATATAAAAATTTTATAGAACTTTTCACCGTCTTTTACCCACCTCCTATTAGAATTTACTAATTCACATAAAACATAATTTTACCGCTTATGTGAGTGGAATTTCTAAAATCTGAGAGACATGGTTAATATCTAGGAGTAAAATGTGGTTTAATAAGATCAAATAATTTTTGATGAATAGTAACTTTTTTCTTTTATTTACCACAGTTAAAAGTAAATAGGGTAATTAAGGGTAAAATGATATTATTATTACCCTAACATGTGTCCTAATTCTATTGTATAAGTATAGTTAGACCAAAAACAACCATAGGAATAAAATATGAACCTCTTTGGTCCACTTGGATTAGATTAGGACATTTATTGTTATTTAATTCAAAGAATAGTTAAAAGAGTTAAAATCAAAGTTTAATAACTAAAACATTATTAATATAGGGTTAAACATAAGATAAATTTGACTATAAATATTAATTAGAAATCTAAAAATATTTCCTACATAATGGAATTTTATTTATATTTTTTATAAATTAAATAATTAAATTTATTTATGACACAATATGATGTAGTAATTACCTAATTAATGAAATATTAAAATAATTGATATTATAAATATAAAAAAAATGTAATTTGAGACTTTTTATGAATTAAACTAATTTTATATATTAATATGACATATTTTTGTTGGTTATATGAATTTTTTTCTAAGAAATAATGCTTTTATGAATTTATAAAAAACCAAATACCAAATAGTGTCAAAATTGACATAAAATAGTTTTAAAAACAAATATTATATTACTAATTGATATTATATTCCTAAAAATATAATATTATTCCAAAAGACTTATATTATTATAGGTGTATCATTGATTAACCACTTGGGGTTATCTTGAAAGTATATAGTAATTTTATTAACCATATAATATAAAAATACCAAGAGACATGGTAAATGTCAAACTATTTTACTAAGAGTGAAATCTAAAAGATAAAGTTAATATAGTGACCCAAACCTATCTAAAACATATTGGTTGAGTGGTTTTATACCCATAATTGCGTTATCCTTTAAATAATACTTTTTTTAGACATTAGAAAACGAAAATTATTTTATTATAAAATAATATTTTTAGTTTTTCCTAAGGTGCCCCTCACCCCTCTTATAAAAGGGCACTCACCCTTCTCTCTAATTCACACCTTCAAAGCCATTTGGCTCGGCCAACCTCTGCCAAAATACCCTCTCAAATGTCCTCCCTTCATTCTAGAGGCATTACGTTAGTTATAAATCCAACCTAAGGAGTCCTTTTGATAAAATCAAAAGGAAGAACCCGAAGAAGAGGTAAATATCTCACCACCTCTTTCAAGTTCCTTTCTTCTTCCACTTCCTTCTCTTTGTTGTTTCCATTATAAAATAATAACTCCAATATCTTCTATATATATTTATGTTGTTAAAAATACGGTACAACCAAATTCATTATTCTATCCATCCTTTTAATGACATGTCACCATTCGTGTGGACGTATGGCTTACCGTCTCCACGTCGTGGTGTAATTGTTACTCAATGCATTATTATTTGGATGAGTATAATAATTATGTATAATTGATGTAAATAATAAATTTAAAATGATAATGATTCTGTATATATGATATACAAACAAATTATATATTATTTTAATAACAAAATCATGATATTGTCGCTCGTGCGTACGTACGGATTACCGTCTCCATAAACGCGATGAGATTCATTCCCCATAATATCCATTTAAGACTAATTTTCATTATATGATCAAAAATAATGTTTAAAAACTTGATATCATTATGGATATAAATAATATACATCCCATCCATAAAAAATATGACTCGCATAACAAATAATATAAAGGAAAACGAATCTGTTAACACCCGAAACAACAATAATACTAAGATATTATTAACAAAGCAATATTAAAATATCATATATGATATCATATTAATGTATAGGATTCTTGTAGAATTTAATTACAATTATTTCACCATTATACAGGAGGTTAACCTACCCTCGACCAAGGAAAAGTACAATTTAAGGGTCTATTTCACAATCTCTTCATTATCCAAGGTTGTTTATACGTAATTATCTATTAGGACCCCTTTATCATCCACATCCATGTTTCTTAAAAATTTATTTCAAAAAATTACTATTATTTTATAGAATATGGGTTAAAGTTATTTATACCCTTGTTTTACTTTTTATAATATGTTTATAAAGGAATCTTTCCGTCGTTTTCCAAACAAGGTCCTTTTTAACCTTTTCTACAAAATTAAGGTAAGAATGTATTTTTTTAATTTATACGGTGGGTGCGGCTATTTTCCACCATTATAAAATCATTGAAACTTCCCATAAAATATTATAATAATATTTTCAAATTAAATGTTTTATTTTATAATTATGTGTCTTTTAAAGTATTTCAAAAAAAGAGATATTTCTCTCAAATAGTTTTGATTTCATCTATGTCAACATCCTTTGATGGATTTTAAGCTTATTTGAAGTTGATTTATTATGACACAAAACTTCCATATTGTATTGAAGGTTTTGTGATATGTTTAACTCTGGATGTGTTATTTTTATACCATTCAGGGTTTATGGATAAATTATTGACATTTCATATGCTAGTTTTAATACGAATGTTTATGTTATGTTTTAACATGTTCAAATGAGGAATGCATTGGACTTAGTAAGTGACAGGTGGAGCCCGCTATAGCTCCTCAATGCATCAGTAGGTCTCATGAGAAAAATTAGTGTCTTGGAACAAGGCCTTGACAAAATATTATTTGTATTCTTGGAACAAGGCCTTGACTATGTGCTTATGATAGTCTGGCATTATGCATTCCATCATTATGAAAGTGGTTATTGATATTTCATGTGATTATTCGACTAGTATAATATCCATGTGAATAAGTAAATGTAATTATTTCATTTTATTTTTTCCATATTATGTAGAAGTTCAAGTTTAAAAATATTTTGTTTTAGTTATACATTGCCTTAAATGTTTTTGCTTATTTATGAAAGTTTCCTCTATATTGTTATCCTTACTGACCATCTGAGCTCTCCCCTTTCTATGTTATTTTTTCCCAGGATGTGAAGAAGTATTTTATGACTGACCTACAGGGATATTCTGAGGGGATATGAGTGTGTACTATAGAGACTATGTTGTTGTAGTTTTTCAATTTATCATGTAATGTAAGACTTATGAATATATCTAGTGTTTCCAAGACTACTAAACTAATCACTCTTTTGAGACATGATCTTTTGTGATCATGCCAATTATACATAATAATGTACTGACTCTAGGTAACTGGGGTAAGGGCATTAAAAATATAAAGACTCGTGTTTGGATTATAGGTTAGGTATAGGTCCCTAGTACAGGTGCACTAATTGGAGTAACTTGACAAGTATATTGAGGAAGTTCTGAGATGAGTCCAAGGACAAGTATTAGTGTGTCTTTTTGTTTTATTATTTTTTTAATGTTATTTATATGATTGGAAAATCAGGATATATCTTTCAAATATATGACATAATCAATATATCGTAATTTCATTTTATAATTCATGTGTTTGTGTTATTTATATATTTTTTAATGCATTTTGATTCTATATCATGGTGGTGTTGATATCTATTTTATAGATGTTTATATTTCTATTGATTATTATGTGTGATAATATTGAGATTATAGTATCCTCATGAGATGTTATCAAAACCTCACTACTTGTCCAAAAGATTTGGTTTATGGGGAGAAGTTCCAAAGGTATGTAATAATTTTTTCTGATTCATACAGATGGTTATATGACCTGGGATATCATAAAAAGTGTTTGAGATTTTCCATCGATATTTTTTTCCCATTCTCTACTATCCTTGTCAGTTTATATTTTATAATAAGTTCCTTGGAAGATTATACATCATACCAAAGTCTAATATTTTTCGTATGATAATTCATTTTCTTTCTCAATAATTCCTCAAGTTTCATTGTTTCTTTTTTATTTCTATTTTGTTAATTAACAAGATAAGATTATAAATTTTTGCTTTATCCAAACCAATGTAAAATGAATTTTAGATTCAAACTTAGTATGAGTATTCACTAATTTATATTAAATAAATTCAATCTTATTTCATTTATATTAAATAAAAGTATTAATATCATTTATTATATTATTTTCAATTAAATTTTTAACTTAAATCCAGCCACTTCCTATGAATTTTACTTCACTACTGAAATCTCTTCAACCACATGGTCAAGCCTTTTTATTTCAACATAAAACACTTTTATATGGCCATTATAATCCGTTATAATAATTCTCATTCATTTTTTCCTTTTTCTAGATATATAGTTCCTCAAGATCACTCTCAAGATCTATATTAAATTTAATAATCCCTTCTTTTTTATATTGATCTTGCTTCCAATTTATTCATCATAAATTTTAGAAATTAATAGCTTTTCTACAAATGATAATAACTCAGTAACTTATTCTTCATAAGATGATCCTTATCTTCATCATCCTTGGTCACATATATTATCTCATGAGATTTTATTCTTCTATTTTGAAAACAATATTTACATATTATTATTTATTTGGGAAACCATATTTTTACTTCTTAATGTGAAATCAATCTCACCCACTTTTTCATACCCTCTTGGGAACCTTTATTTTATGTGATAAATTTTCCATAATTTAAAACATTTTGATGGTAGTTTACCTTAACACCTATATTTTCATATTTTTTATTTACTTACAACCAATGATATAAATTTATAACTAAAATACTTATAATATTCATCATCCTTACACTTTGTATTTTCCAATGCCTTGAATTCAATTTATTTGGTTTGAAACCCTGATGGTCCTCTTATATTCACTCTCATATCACTTAATACTAAGATTATTTAAAACTAACCAAGTTTAACTTTCCAAAAAATCTTGTTTCAATGGTTGGAAAACAATTATTGTGAAAAAGTGGACATCTTCCCAGAATTTTATTTATAATTTTCACATCATAAAACATTAAACTAATGAAACATATTGATTCAATAACATAAATGATTCAATTAAATAATTCATTAACTATATAATTTATAAGAATATTTAATTTCTCAAACTCATTCTTTAGAACCTAAATTTTTTCCTCTTTCACATTGTTTCCCCTTCATAAAGACTTTAAAACATGTCCAATGATGCATTATTAGATATAAAAATCATAAAATTTATAGAGGTACAATTTGGAATGAATCCAGATAACTTATTTTTAGTATTTGTACTTATATAGATCAACTTCTTGGATAGTTAAATAAAAAATAATTATGTTTAATCACTTATTTTCTCATAACCCTTTTTAAATCTATAAAACCCACTTTGATGGAAGTAGAAACTTGATACAAGAACACAATTCCACAATTGTAAAAAACTTATAGACCCCCTAAATGTTAGGTGAATGTAAAACATTAACTATGAAACTCAATATAGCTAATATCCATGGGAATTCATGTCAAATATCCTCCTTATAAATAATAAAATTTTAAAAAAGAAACCAAATAAAACTAAAATTATGAGTATAAAAAAGAGACACCACTTACAAGCCTATAATAATACATCCCAAGTGATTATAGATGTGATATCATCATAAATTCCATACTTAAAAATATATTATATCAAATATTATTACTCCCTTGATTTTAAATTCATTTTCTATATTATAAAAAATTTAGATCAATATTTACTTGTGTCATTGATTCGATAATATTAACTTTTTATCTTAGAAACCACTTATTATAACAAAGATATCAGAAACCCTAAGAGTGGGTTGAATTAGGGTATTCAATTTATTCTCATTAAACACCTTCAATTGGATATTATTCTCAATTTATGATAAAAAAATTATCAATAAAATAAAAAAACCACAATAGACAAAAAAATAAAAAAAAAGTACATGAACATATATATTTTACTTGGATCACCAAAAGGTCTATATTCAAGGAGTATTAACATAATGATGTTTTGGTGCACAAAAATTAACAAACATAGTATTATGATTACATTTTCTGGTTTATTTTACTTGCAAGACAAATTGAAACTTCTTATTATTCTCTCCACTCACTACTTTAATAAAAGGTTTTAAAAATATGGTCAAATACAAGCCATAAAATTAAAGAATTGTATCATAAATACATACAACCAATAATAGTTTCTCAGTTTAGCTTCATGATATAATTAACATCATGTCCATATTTTCTTAAAAAATAAAAAAATATTTAATTTAGAATCCCATAACCCATAAATCTTATCTCCTTATTTTATATCAAAAAACTCCATTGATTATACCATTAAGTTTGATCTGATTATAAATTTATATCATGTTAAGAACTAGGTTAACAGAAATCTAAGAGAATTCTCTAGGAATCCACATGTGATATATTCTCCATTTAATCAATGTATAAGTAGTTAGTTTACATATACCATATCTATATAAATCAAATATAAAAATTCAAAAATAAACATTGAAAGATATATATGAATCTCAAAATCAATTTGGGTTTCCTTTATCTTTGAATTTTGAAAATAACATTCAATTCGAATAAAAAAACATGTTTTTCTCAAAATCAAATTAACCACACAAACCCATTGAATAAACCTTACACAACCTTTGAATACTCTAGATCAATATAAAATATTGGAAATCTCAACCTACACAACTCCTTTTCCAAAAAGATCAGTTTGATACATAATATGAAAATCATTATTAAATATCACTCATCATATGAATTAATTTCACAAAAATTTATTCCATGAATTTAAATATTAAATATATTTTATAAATGTTATCTCAACCTCATGAAAGTGTGTTCCTCTCATTAAAATGTCACACCAAATTGATTTTATGGGTTTCAATCATATGAAGCTAGTTGAATATGAGAGTCTCTCTTACAAAACACTAATATTGAACACTTCAATTAACATATTTCACTTTAAAATATTATGATAATCTCAAGAACCACCTTTTATAATCTTTAAACATCATGAAAATATTTTATTTTATAAACAACTATCATGAAATCTTAAAAAAATATAATCACATAAAGGTAACAACTTAGATGTTTTTATTTGATATCTTTATAAAACTACCTAGAAATACGTAATTACCTTATAGATAAATCAAATAAAATCAAATTAAAAAACGTTATAACCCATATATTTTTAATTTGATTTATAGTAAGCACAAAATTTATACATCATAAAATAATTTCAAGGGATTATTTAATCATACAAAAAATAAAACCATGCTTTGACCATATAGAATGTGGTAATGAGAGTTAGAGACACCTACCTTAGATTATTGCACAAAATTTCTATAATTTAATATATCTAGAACTATATATATCAATTATTATCCTAATCTACCAATACATATTATCAAAAACTCAGTGACATTCATGAACCACATATTTATATATCCAAATTCCCATGATTGAATTCTTGATATAGATATATAGAAGTAAAAAAACAAATATAAAAATAAGGTAAAAGATCAAGATCATCTTTCCGTAAATCTAATTATGGATCAATAAAATATCCCCAAAGATTTAACTAGATTTCAAGGTGGACATTCATACTTTCCCTAGAGAATAATTAATATTAATCAAAGGAATTTAAGGTAATTTTAGAGTGTTAAATGTGAGTTATCAAATGTTTTAAAATAAAAATATATAACTTTTATTTTCATGCATGGTTAGAATGTGTGGTTTTTTAATAATACAACTAACTATTCATTCTCAACTTCAGGAAATTTTCTATAATTCATGATTATTTATCTTTGGGTATAACCATCCATTCCTAAATTCCTTTAATTTTATAAAATGTTTGTTTATTCTATTTAATTGATTAACTATGAATTTAACTGTTCATTCTCTAACTTCATTCTATAACCCAGATTCCCATTAAAATTGTACCATTAGGTAAAACCCAATGTCAAGATCTATATTGTGCTTAAAATTTTATTTTTAAAAATTAAAAAATACTATTTAAACATTCTAATTAAAAATTACTAAATATAAACCTTAAATTTTTTCAATGTTTATGGATGGAATTTTCCAATTATCCATATTAAATTACTCTTATATATTTTTCACCCTTGAAATTATTAATCAGTATACATCATTATATTAACACATAAAAAATGAAAAAACATATCTTACATAAATATGAAATCATAAATCATTACCCATTCCAAGTTAAATCATTTAAATAATTCTAGATATTGAAATTTTATATGTTATTCCCACTCTTAGAAACTCTCTTTTAATACGCCATTCACCCACAAGCCTTTCTCCACTGGTATGAATCATACATGAAAACCCTTCCATTGATAATATTGAATCCCCAAAATATACTCCATGAATATTTCACATTCCCTAATATCAATATTTCTGAAAAAACAATTTGTGATAAATTATAAATATAACTATGAAATTGAGATAAATGAAAAATATAAAGTGTGATTTATAGTTGAGGTGTATATTATAAATTATTAGAAACTTCCCCAATATAATTAAATACTTCAATGGGTATAATTAACCTTTGTGAAAATTTATTCCCATTTATTTTCTTGTATTGACCTATCTTCAAAGAAACTCATAGAAACACATGATCCCCTATCATAAACTATAATGGTATTCATATTTGATCTATATATGATTTATGTATAATTTTTTTGGTCTATATATTATCTCATATCATTTTCAAATACTATATCATATTATTTACCAAATTTATTCCAAAAATGGTTGAATTTCAAATTCCAACCCAATATACTGCTGAGAAAAAAATATTCATCCGTACAATAACATACATTGTGTCTTGAAAAAAATGAATAACAAGAATTATTATAAGAAAACCTTAACCAAGGATTGATTTTAAACCCATGAGCCTCCAAATATAAGATACATGATTTTTGAATATACTCGATGGATTAAATATTTCTATTAATTTGATCATATTTAGATGGTTGAAATATTGTACTAAGTCACAATTGGGTGTCAAATATACATTACAATAATTTCAACACATGTGATGTAATCTGAGAGTCTCAATCAGTTACAATAATTTTTAGTACCTTATATAACAATATAATTTAAACCATAAAAATTTGATTTAAACTCTCAATTAAAAATTATTCCTTCATCAGTAATAAATTTCCTAAAATCATCAATAAATCAAAAATAACTTAAAATATCATCCTAACATTTAGATGTATGTGGTAGTCCTTACCTAGAATCCATATATATATCTTCCCACGTATACTATGGGAAGCTTAATATTTATATCAAACCATATAGTTCCTAATATTCAACATTTAACATTTGATAAGCTATGAATCTATCTACATATCATATTATAAACCACTTCATTTTAGGCCACTAATACTATTCAAAAATTTCATGTTACCTATTTCTAAATACATAATGTACTATAGTGGTGAACTATAAAATTACCCTTTCACTTATCAACAAATATCAATAGTAATGTATAACCAAGCATGGAAGGTAATTTCATGTTATGCTACTTCATTAGAGTAAATCAACCTAAATAATACAACCTCTCTACACCTTCATCTCAGGTTCACAGAACCGGGACTCTACCCCTTATTGTGACATTGAAGAGGATGTTTTGATTTAATAAAGACAAACTATTTTGTAAAAAATTTCAAGATATAGATGAAAAGATGTTGGTTATTATATCATTTGACATTCCTCTCTCACTTTATATGAAGCATTGCTATAAGATTTATGGTTCAAGAAATAGCCTACCATGCTACTCTTTATTGGGGTATAAGTGATCTAAAAGTTAGAGTCTTGAAGACACTCCACCCTTATTCTATGTCATAGATATATCATAGTATTTTTTCATCTATATAGACATTAAAGTGTCCATTGAGAAACTATTACCATCAAAATTTCAAAGAAAAATCCACTACTTCAAACTCAAGGTTGTGGGGAGCACTGCTAAGTTTATGATGATATAACTATCTAGACCCATATGCAATGACTATTTTTACTATATTATAAAACATATAAATATTTAATGTAATGAATAAAAATAAACCTCAAATGGTGTCCCTATTTTGATAATTGTGGAATGGGTACACAATTTAACCCCTCCTTTATTTCTTTAATTGATACTTGGAATTTTTCATTCTATTTAAAAGAATAAACCTAGTTGGTCAAAGTTCAAAATGTTGTATCTTATCAATAAATATCAAGGAAAAAACTCTTATAAAAACTATTCTATCCCAAGAAAAGATGTACTTGTAAATCATTATTTGGAGGATTGTAAGAAAAAACCACCTAAATATTAGTAAGATCCATTATAACATCATAATCAGAAATAATGTGACCAATGTATTGTGTCACGACCCACTCCCCATAAAGTGTACCCCTCCTGGGACATAAATGTGATAAGAGAGATAGTGACCCATGATTCCCACCTTCATTAGGCCTTGGGTTGGAGAATAGCATCGAGGTTATAGTAAATAGAGAGATGGGAGGCATTACCCTCTAAGATAAACACATACGGAAGAGAGAGATAAGATTGACACCAACCAACACCTTCTCAGACCACAAAAATAAAACCCAAGTATACAAATGTAATTTCATGAAATAAATACTACAACTGAAAGGGAAAACTGTATATACCAAAAATAAAGTAAATATAGTGGCACTACCACAAAACTGGGCAAGTCCAGCGCCAGCCTTTATCAGCGCTAATGAAAAAGCTCTGATAAAGGGGGATACTTTTATCAGCTCTAAAAAAGTGTTGATAAAGGGTACCTTTATCTACGCTAAAAAAGGCACTGATAAAAGTACCCCTTTATCGGTTCTTTTTTTAGCACTGATAAAGGTACCCCCTTTAACAGCGCTTTTTTAGCGCTGTTAAAGGGTACCCCTTTATCAGTGCTTTTTTAGTACCGCTGATAAAGGGGGTTTTTATCATCGCTTTTTTTAAAAGCACTGATAAAGTATCTACTTCAAAAAAAATCATTAAAAAATATATATTAATATTTAAATATATAGACATAGTTATATTGATATAAATATAATATATAATTTTAAATATATTTTAGATGAGTATAAATATACAGTTACACTTAATATAAAAGATATTTAGTGAAAATGGCTTATAAAGAAATTAAAAGAATATTTTTAATAAGTAATTTTCTAATTATTATGGATTAATAGTCATTTAATAACAATTTAAAGACTAAAAAAATTAAAAAAATTAAAAAAGATCGAAAATATGTTGAAAAAGAAACTCGAACTTCAAACAGCCATAACTTTTGATCCGGGTGTCCGTTTGAGCTCTACAACATATCAAATCGAAGCCTGCGACGAGATATATGCGCTAATCATAAAGTAAAAGCCTTTGTCACATTTTTCGATGCCAAAAAATCCCCAAAAGGCCTCCAAAACTAAGTTTTTAGTCGGGATACCCCGATTTTTGAACATTTTGTGGATTTTCAGCCTTGTTTAAGTGGGTATTATTGGATTTTTTTTGTGGGGACTGAATTTATTCCATGGTATTATATTCATATTAATATTATTTATTTTAAATTTTATCATTTTTTATAATGCACTGCTATTTATAATCAAATATATAACAATATATACATATTTTTTATATATTCACATATAAAAATTTAATTATAAGTATAAATAATAAAATATATTTAATATTAAAATATATTAGCTTTATCTAAATAATAAATAATATCCAATTTATTTGAAATACAAATATATGAATATTTATATACCTATATATTAATCTAAATATATATATATATTAATATAACTACATATATATATTCATATAACTATAAATATATATATTAATAACAATATAAATATATATATTAATATAAATATATATATTAATATAACTATATATATATTAATAAAAATATATATTACTATAAAAATAAATATAACTATATATATATATATCAGGAAATGGAAAACAAATCAAAATAGAGTGGTAAGGCCTTAGGCACGCAGGAGGGAGGTCTCGAGTTCAAAACCTGGTGGAGGCAGGGGCGCGCGCATGGGGGTGGATTTAGGTGGCTAGCACTGATAAAGGGTGGAGGGGGTGCGTGCGGGCACTGGAGGGGCAGAAAAAGCGCTGTTAAAAGGGGGCTCAAGCACTATAAAAGCCCCCCTGATTGGCAGGTTTTTTTAAACTTTTTTTATTTTTTTTATTTTTTTTTAATTTTATCATCGCTAAAAAGAAAGCACTGATAAAGGACCCTTTTATCAGTACTTATTTTTAGTGATGATAAAAGACCCCTTTTATGAGTTCTTTTTTTAGCACTGATAAATGGGCCCCCCCCCCCTATCTTCGCCGGCTTTAAGAGCACTTTTCTAGCACTGTTAAAGGCCATTTTTAGCGATGATAAAAGGCATATTTGTAGTAGTGTGGTGACCATGAATCCCAAAAATCTCCTGCGAAAACCACAAGCTAGTAGAAACCAGCCTGATCTCCAACCTACTCCAAATGACCTGAAAAACAATTTATATAATGTAGGGTGACTATAACAGTATACTCAGTATGATCCTCCATAGAGCCTCTCATGAAAAAGTAAAGAAAGCATGCCAAAGTACATTGAACAACAAGTAAAACTAACTCATCACCAAAATAGGTATACTTGGTTCATAGCCTCACCATGGATAATCTCACCAAGTATCACATAAAAGAGTATATATTATAATAAATAATATCAAGTATACCCGGATACCACTTCCCCACTGGTTTTCTACTTTTCCCCAACATTGCACATCCTGAGCATCTTTCTCCAAAAATACTAGCCTGAAGACACCTAGGCGAAGCACCACAACATGCACCTCATGCAACTCTCCACCACATCCACTTAACCATAAGTAACCATGTAGATTTCAAGAGCCATAAAATCCCTTATAATGTGTATCATACATCAGGTATTATTCCCCAGGCCATTACAATCCATACACTGAGTAATGATCCTCAAGCCATCACATCCTATACATGTTATACCTATAGTATCCCTTAGGAAACTATATTCAGAATATATATGTGTGAAATAACAACAAGACATTATATCCCTCTAAAAAAATATATGTAGAAAACTAACCACCATGAATACTAGAACAAGTAACTACCGAGAGAAGAGAGTGGGGCCAAAGGGGGTAGTTAGGCATCCATCCTTCCACCGAGATGTTGGGGAAAACACCCACCCCCCCCACCACCATGGATCAGAATCCCTGGGGTATTAGTTTCCCTAATTGATAGGGTAGAGTAGCCTATAGAAACACAAAATTATATGATATAATATAGCTCACAACCACAATATGGTCATAACCTAGTATTAGAATCAACTGTAACTAACATCTCTTAGACTCCAAGGTACCACTGAAAAGACTATATATCATATAAGAACACAATAATTTAAAGTGCTACATTAAGTTACATTATCCATTTTTATCATTTTTACTTTGCGTTAATTAATTATTTAACCATTAATTAACCATTAACATTTCCAAATTTCATTTTATTAGTATCAAAACAAATTCACATTCCCTCCAGACATAACTAAACTGATTCCATGGTTTCTAAAAATTATAACCTCAGCATTGAATCCTAGAAATCTCCAACCACATGGGTTAAACATTTATTCATTTACTTAAAAACGGTTACCGCTTTCCATATTTCCTATTATTCTATGAAGACATTCTATGCTACCATGAACAAGGGGATCAACAAGGTGAGTAGATGAACTACCCATCGAGTCTTTTCCATATTTAGGAGGATCATAGACCCATCCAACCATGAGAAGATAAACATGGAAATCACATTTCATACCCTATGTGTCTTCGGATCCCTTGAAAGGAGAGTAAGAAAAACCAGCTACCTCAAGTAGTGGGGAAAGTAAAGTAGATAAACCAATAGTAGATTCAAAAAGCACCTAACTTTCATATTAACGAGTAAGCCCTACTTAAACCTATTCCCTCATCTACGGTGTCCTCCACAACACCACATGCATAAATCAATGCATCTCTCCACTTTATGCATCAACTACTGCTATAACAACCAGGCCTCCCTACCCTACATATAAAAATAGCCCTCAAAGATCATACATCCCATACTCATGTCACATTCGGGACTCCCTTCTCCACAAACCACAAGTCTCGTATCCAGACCACATCATAAGAAGTAGGAACAAACATAGTAATGGGATCTTGGACCCAAATCATAAGGCACTTGGCCTTTACAAGAAAGCAGTAAATTTAGTCCCTACCAAGGAATTATCCATATCACACAACTTATTCTTATTCCATATTGAATTAATTTATTCATTATTTATAGGTTCCAACTACAGGCAACCTAAACAACAAGTTATCACAAGATATCACAAATTAATTAATAAATTAATTTAACATGACTTTAATATCCTTCTCAGTATGCATTAACATGCTTCATGTTCATTGACCAATTCAATTAAACATGCACACTTTCATCAATTTGATAAACAACAAATTACAAAAACAATAATCGGATTCAATAAAAATTCATCATTAATCTTTTATCGAATTAATTATCATTTAGTTACAACTTTATGTTCTTTATCAATTTCTGTCAAGAAAAACATGATAAACCAATTAAGTCATAGATATCACACTATCTTTCAAATCAAGAGGCAAACTATTATCACAGCTCAAAGAAACTACATCGTTATGCCATCAATACTAATTCATTAATCTAGTTCTAGTATTTAATTAGTTCAATTCCATTTAGATACAAGGGGATAAATCATGCTAACTCTACGATTTCATGTTAATAAATAGAGGATAAATGAATCTCCTACCTCAAAAGGTCACTGGTGTTATTTACACAAGAATGGATCAATGCAACAAATCCTGATCACATCTCCTACAATGACTACATCCACCCAAGGATGACATAACACAACCATACCAAGAAAACCCAAGAAAATCCATTAGAAACATTGATATTATGCACCATCACATGGAAAAAATAAATGGTAGGAAATTGATCGATGAAATCTCAAGAACAAAGGTAGAGCATATCTTATATCAAAGACAGATCAAATGAGGTATGTGGGGAATTGATCCAGGGTGAAGGAATCCCCATACATTGAAGACAGGGTTTGACGAGTTATATAGAGTCAAGAGAGAACCTTTGAATCCATAGGGTTTGAGAAAACCCAAGCAGTTAGACTATTTTAAAACATACAACATTGGTCTATTACATGACGTGTAATACCCTTTCACACCGTATAATGATTCGGAGTCGACTTCTGTCGAAAAACTCTTCACCAGAATGCTTTATTTTGTTTTTTCAAACCCCAAAATATTACACATCATGAAACCTCCATGAAAACCCATGAAACATAATTTCATACCATGTAATACAGTTACAAGATGTGTAATCCCCCCTTTCTATATTTTACTTAATCGAACTTCTACAAACTCCCTATGAGCCTCCCCTGAGGAATTCAATCTTAAAAAACATTAAAATGGTCGATTCATGTAGATCTGAACCCTTACATCAGATATCACTCAAAACATTATCATTCTTGAGAATCCAAAACCAACACAAAAAGAAAATTGGAAAGGGGTTCTCTAAATAGCCACCCTGTGAGATACCTCTCAAAGATCTCACCACCATAGGAGCTCAACCAATTCACTAGAGAAACGATCCAAAAACCATGCAATAACCACAATCACATCATAAACACTCTCTTAGGGGATATACCTCTCAAGAGAGAGCAATCCACAACAAGTAAAAAAGAAAAATCCATCTCATAAACAGAAAGGGTCTACAACCACAAAAAACAAAATTGCAAGATAATAGATAAACATCAAATAGCTTGGGGTACTGAATGTGTATCTATGACTCATGTTACTAGGAACTCACCTACACACCACTGTGCCACCACAATACATGAACCAAGGGGATATCATTCTCATGAAACACCTTCTCCTTACGATCATGGATCTCTATAGGCCACTACACGATTGTCGCATCATCATCAACATAGATATCACCCCAATAAATGATGTGAGAGTCATCATGAAGATAACGAATGAGATGAGATATGAAAAAATCAATGTGTATCTATCTTATATGTAGGGGAAGTTATACCCAATACACCACGTCTCCAACATGAGCCAACACCACAAAAGGACTAACAAACTGGGGAGAAATCTTACTCCAATGCCAAAACTTCACTTCCCTCAATGGGGACTCACCTTCAAAAACACATGATCCCCAAAAATAAACTCCAAAGGTATCCTCATATGATCAGAATAGGATTTATAATGATCCTACATGTGTTGTTGTCATCCTCTAATGAATCACCTGAACCATCTCTATCATATTTTGTTCCAGTTCCGGCCAGAGAATTGGTAACTCTCCGACCCCAGTCCAACACAATGGGGAATGGAAAGGTCAGACATAAAAGGATTAAAATAGTGTCATATCTATGGTGGAGTGGAAATTATTATTTTAACAAAACTCTAACAAGGGTAGGTGCCACATCCACAAACCTCCAAAATCCAGGACACAAGAGTGCTACGTGTCTTCAAGAGTCTGGATGGTCTGCTCTATCTGACCATCCGTCTATGGATGAAAAGAAGTGATAAGGCATAGCTGAGAACCAAAATCATGTTGGAGAACTCTCCACACCCTATAGGTAAAATGAGGATCTCAATCATAAATCATCTTCTTAGGTAATATGTAGAACCTCACCACTTCCTACAGATATTGCCTCAACAAAACCTCCACTAATCTCGACTCTTTGATTGCTATAATGTGGGATGATTTTTTCAAGCAGATCACTACCAAAAATATAGAATCATATCCTCCCTGATATCGAGGTAAAATGGTAACAAAGTCCATATATATTTCCTACCACTTCTACTGAGGAATATCTAATAGCTGGAGAAAACCACTAGGAACACGGTGCTCATCCTTCACCCTCTGAAAGACCAAACATCGAGACACAAACTCTAAAACTGCATGCTTCAAACCAGGACACAAAACATGACCCCTCAAGTCTCAGTATATCTTTCTCACGCTAGGATCTACCACTAAGGGTGAACTATGTAACTCTCTAAGAACCACCTCAAGTATTGCCAAAGGAATGAAAATCCTACCCTAAAACAACACCTGGTGTTGTTCATCTTCAGACCAACCATCAGGGGCCTCACCGTAAACAACTCGGTCTCTCAAAACCTCCACCTCAAGATCTCACAACTGGGATTCCTCCTATTACTATAGCATATATGATTTCACCATCATTTAAAAAATACAACCTCTACCCCCATATTCTCCCATATCCATATGTAATGCTGAAAGTTCTTCCATCACCCTCTAGGAATCACCTGATTCACACACTGCATCACTATGCAACTTCATACTCAATGAATCTCCGCAAAATTTCCATTCCCATGAGTATATGAAATCTCAAAGTCGAAATCCTATAAAAACTCCATTAACTGACACTAGATCACGTTCAAGTCACGCTGGTAGAAAACATACCTCATGATTTTATGATTGGTGAAAACCATAAAGCGCTCACTGATGAGGTAATGTATCCAAAACATTAGTGAAAATTCCACGACCACCAACTCAAGATTTTTGGTGGTATAGTTATATGTATAGGGATGTAAATTCTGAGACTCATAAGAAAAAACTTATCTCTTATACATAAGAACATAGACCAACCCAAGACGTGAAGCATCACAGAAAACCTTGAACTGGACTCCTTCTGTTGGTAGAAAAAGAAATGGGGAACTGACCAAATTCTCTTTCATATACTCAAAAGTTTCTATACATTGATCATCCCACAAGAATGCCTGATCCCTTCTAGTCAATGTTTCCACAAGAGTCGCAACCCGATAGAAATCAGTTATGAACCTCCTATAATAGCCTACGAGACCAAGGAAACTTCACACCTCTTCCACTGTCTTGGGGGACATCCAAGAAACAACTGCTTCTACCTTTGATGGATCCACCACTAATCCCTACTGGGACACAAAATGCCCTAAGAAATGGACTTCACGATCCAAAAAATCACACTTCGGCAACTTCCCAAATAGCTGTTGATGGTGAAGAAATCCCAAAACTGCATGTAGATTCTCTATATGCTCCTCCTCGAACACGGAGTACACAAGGATTTAATTAATAAAAATCACCATGATATTATCCATAAACTCATAGATTACAGCATTCATTAATCCCATGAACATAGCTAGATAGTTATTCACACTGAGTGGCATCACAAAAAACTCATAATTCCCATGACGACAATAGAAATAAGTCTTCTGAATATCCTCATCTTTTACATGAATCTGATGATATCTTGACCAGAAATTAATCTTCAATAGCCAAATTGTACCCTTCATTTGATAAAATAAATCATTTATCCATGGAAGAGGATAATGGTTCTTCACTATAACTTTGTTCAAGAGAAGATAATTGATACACAACCATAAATTTCCATCATCCTTCTTTGAAAAAAAACTAGAACACCCCATGGTGGCACACTTGGCTGAATAGAACCACACTACAACAGAACATCAAGATGTATACACAGCTCCTAAAACTCATAAGGTTCTATCCTATACAGATACATCGAGATAGGAGACATGTTTGGTTGTTGTTTGATCTCGAACTCGATCTATCATCGAGTGGGTAATGCTACAACCACTTCTGGAAATACAATAGGGTACTCTATTAAAACCCTGGGAAACACCGTCTTCTGAACTTTAGATGAACTCGTCATCAGCTAAGACATCGAGGAAGACAAGGAAGGAACATTCCTCTGACACATCTGAGGGTCCCGCTCACCAAAAAACACTAATGGCTCTCCATCTACATTAAAGAACCCAACTTGACTCCTAAAGAAATCCATGATAGCATGCACTGAATACAACCAATCCATTATAAGGATGATGTCATATGGTTGTATCCATAAACATAGGAAATATCCCCAAGAGCACTACATCCTCATCACTAGATCATAGTCTCTACATAATTCAAACAATTTTTCTCGACCTCTAACTAGCATAGTCAATGCCAAGGGAACTAGAAGCCTCTCTACCTAAAGTACCAAAGCATAGACAAGGGTAGGTGATATGAAGTAGTATATTGCTTTTAAATGAAACAAGGCATGCACCCAAGTAGAAAACAAGTAAAGGGTACCTCAAACAACATCTAGCTCGCCTGGAATTGGTCATGATAAAGCATGAAACTATCCACAACCTATCCACAGCCTCTATGACCCTAATGAAAACCACCTTCATGATCACACTCTACTATCTAAGGATATGGAGCATACAAGGGATTTAATCTATCTATCTTATCTACTCTCTATTGATCCCAAATTAGAAAACCCATTGTTGTTGTGTTCGTTATAACTGCCTCAATGGAGGAACCTGAAGTGGTATAACTTTCGCACGTTGATCACTCATAAAGGTCAGACACTCTCTCAACTGATGACCTCATCCTCCATAAGAGAAAAACATGTCTCATACCTTTTCAAATGCCTAAGAGCCAGTTCCCCTAAGAGAAACAATATGGTGAGGGGTGGGACCTACCATCGGTTAACTTAAAACTCTTCTTCCCTAAAAACCAAGAACCCCATAGCATAGTTTTTCTTCGTGAAGAAACTGGATGAATCCCCTATCATTATGACCTAGTTATGGTTAATGTCCTCTCAGTGAGCTCTTCTCTTTCCAACACCTCGAAATACATCTTCATCATAAATGCGGTGACCTTGCACTAGATCTGTCAATGCAAAGCCTCCTCAAAATGCCTCTCCCTAGCCTCCTCATCTAGAAACATGTCTGAATCATATTTTAAAGGGTTCTCAAACTCTTTTACACTAGATATACCATCTCAAAGGGTAAGAAGATCCTATAGAATTGCTTCCTTCATGGTCGAAGAAAGAAAATCAGCTCTGAACTGGGTTTGAAACTCCTCCCAAGAGACTTTTGAATCCTCCCAATCTATGAGGAACAAGAACCACCACTTCCTTACTACCCATGAATCATCATCACAAAAATGATACCCAGTAATCCTTCTGAGCACAAATCGAATTGAAGTCCATCTCAATATCCTCCAACCAGTTTCTTGTGAATGCATATGAAATAGATCCCTCTTACTTCTATATACTCTAGCACTGAAACTCTTCGAGTGTCCTCCTTCAAGTGTCATTATCATCGACCTCTAATCTATGGTGATTTGTTGGCACAACCTGATGAACATATTTTGCATGAACCTGAGGAGGACGTAGACCTGGAGAGGTACCTACAAAAGAACAAACAATTATAGCTCCTAAACTTAGAATAGGAAATTCTTTTATACTAATTAATTAATTTCTATTATTAATTTTAGGTTAAACTATCCCACGGTCTACCCATTAAAACATAGGCACAAAGAATAATGATGCATGATATTTTCCAAGGTCTCTACCATAAAATCAGTATCACCTCATTTAAAAGCCACTGTAAGATTAAAGTTCCATTCATCGGATCATAGTGGTCCTTAAATACCCATTTCTCAGTCGGTTTCCTGTGTTTACAGTTCTTAATAAATTTAGTTGATATCATTACACTACCAACCCATGAAACCCCACCTTTGTCTAACTCCAACCTCCATCATATCCCTCAACCAGAACTCTTATACCAATCGGTAAAAAAACCCCTCCCCAAAATGTGTACCCCTCCTAAGCAGAAAATGGGAGAAGATAGATAGTGACCCCCAAGTCCCACCTCTAGTAGGCACTAGGTTGGCGACTTGCACCGAGGGTATAGTTAACACATAGATGGGCGGCATTACTCTCTAAGAGAAACACATTCAGATGAGAGAGATAATATAGACACCAACTAAATCCTACTCAAACCACAATATAAAAGAAAACACAAGTACACAAATGTAATTTCATGTAAGAACTACTACAACTGAAAGGGAAAACTGCAATTACCAAAAAGGAAAGTAAAGACGGTAGTAACCAGGAATCCCAAATAGCTCTTGCCAAAACCCCAAGGTAGTAGTAACCAGCCTAATCATTAACCTACTAATAATGACCTGAAAAACTATTTATATAATGTAGGGTGAGTATAATAGTATACTTGTTAAGATCCTCCCTAGAGCCTCTTGTGAAAAAGTAAAGAAAGCATGCTAAAGCATAGTAAACAACAAGTGAAAATAACTCATCACCTAAACATGTATACTAAGTTCATAGCCTCACCATGGCTACTCTCATCAAGTATCTCATACTAGAGTATATATTATAACAAATAATATAAAGGGTACTCTACTACCACTTCCCCATCGGTTTTCCACTTTTCCCTAAGGTCACAAATCCTGATCATCTCTCTCCAAAAAAGGCTAGCCCGAAGACACCTAGGCAAAGCACCACAACATGCACCTCGTGAAACTCACCACCACATCCACATAACCAAAAGTAACCAGGTAATTTATGGGATCCACCACATCCCATATAATGTGTATAATATATCAGGTATTATACCTCAAGACATTACAGCCCATACAGGGAGTAAGGATCCTCAAGCCATCATAGCCTATACACATTATACCAATAGTAGCCCTTAGGAAAATATATAAAGAATATATGTCTGTGAAATAACCACAAGCCATTATATCCCTCTACATGCATATACAGGGAAAACTAACCTCTATGCATACCAGCACAAGTAACTACCAAGATAAGAGAGTGGGGACAAAGGGGGTAGTCATCCATCCATCCTCCCACCGAGATGTTGGGGAAAACACCCCCCCCCCCTAGGGCTCAAAATCCCTAGGGATTTAGTTTACCTAACTAAAATGGTGGAGTAGCATATAGAAACACAAAAGTACATGATATAATATAGGTCACAACCACATTATGGGTATAACCTATTCTTAAACTCAATAGTAGCTAACATCTCTCAGACTTCGGGTTGTCACTGCTAATATTATATATCTTATAAGCACACAACTATTTGAAGAGATAAATTAAGTCACTTTATAACTTTTTATTGTTTAAAATTTATGTTAATTAATTATTTAACCATTAATTAACCATTAATATTTCTACATATTATTTTATTAGTATCACAAAAAAGTACCATGCCCTCCAGGCATAACCAAACTAAGTCCACGGTTTCTCAAAATTATTACCTCAGTATTAATTCCTAGCAATATACAACCTCATGGGTTAAACATTTATTATTTTCCTTAAAAATTGTTACCACTTTCCATATTTCTTGGTATTCTAGGAAAACATTCTAAGCTACCAAACACAAGGGGGTCAACATGGTGAGTAGATAAACAACCTATCGAGTCTTTCTCGCCTATATTAGGAGCATAGACCCATCCAACTATGAGAATCTAAATAAGGAAATAATGTGGCATGACCCATGAATCTTCACCTCCCTTGGATATAGATTAATAAAAGTCATTTGCCTCAAGAATCTGGGAAAGTAAAGAATCTAAATAAACAATAGATTCAACAAGAACCCAACTTTCATATCAATGAGTAAGCCTATATTTAACTCATTCCATCATATTTGGTGTCCTCCCTATAACTAAATGCATAAATAGATGCATATCTCCACTATATGTGTTAATTACTAACACAGAAATAGAGCCTCTCTTCCCCACATACCACAACAGCCCTCAAGGCTCAACCATCCCAGGCTCAGGTCACATCTGGGCCTCCCTACCCCACATTCCACAAGTCTTGTATACAGAGCACATCACAAGAAGCAGGAACAATCATGGAAATGGTCTCATGTCCCCAAATCATAATTCACTTGGCCTTTACAATCAAGTGGGAAACTCTGGACCTAAAAAAGGCATTATCCTTATCACAAAACCATTTCTTATTACATCCTAAATGAACGGATTCATTATTCACAGGTTCCAACTATGGGAAACCTAAACAATAAGCTATCACAAATTAATTAAAAAATTTATTTAACATGCCTTTAATTACCTTCTCTACAGGAATCAACAAGCTTCATGTTCATTAACCAATTCAATTAAACATGCACACTTGAATCAATTTTATTGACATCAATTTACAATAACAATAACTGGATTCATTAAACATGCCTCTTTAATCTTTTATCCAATTAATTATCAATTAATTACAGTTTTATATTCTTTACCAATTTACATCAAGAAAAACATGTTAAATTATGCAATACATAGATATCACACTATCTAGAAAATCAAGAGGTAAATAGTTATCATGGAAAAAAGCAACAACATCATTATACGACTGATACCAATTCTTTAATCTGGTTCAAGTAATTAATTAAGTCAATTCCATTATGATATAAGGGTATAGATCATGTTAACTCTATGATTTCACATAAATAAATAAATAATAAATTAATCCCCTACCTCAAAATTTCATCGGCATTCTTCACATGAGAATGGATCAACGCAACAGATCCTGATCAACACTCCTACAACAAATGCATCCACTAGAGGACGTTGTGGAATAACCGTACCAACTAAAAAACCAAGAAAACTCCATTAGAAACATGGAGATCACGCACCCTCTCATGGAAAATAGAAAAGAGAGGAAACGGATCAAAGAAACAACAATAACAGTGGTAAATCATACCTTGTATCAAAGACGGGTCGAAGGAGGGAAGTGGGGAATCAATCTAGGATGAAGGAATCCACAAACATTGAAGAGGGAGGTTGCCGAGTTGTGTGGAGTCAAGAGAGATTTGTTTCATATGTAGGTTTTGACAAAACCAATTGGCTAAATTTTTTTTAAACCTTCAGCATTGGGCTATTACCCGACATGTATTACCTTTTCACGTAGTGTAATTCCTCGATGTCGGTTTCCATTGAAAAATGTGTCACCTCAATGCTTTATTTTATTTTTTCATTCCCAAAAATATTACATGTCGTGAAACCTCCATGAAAACCCATGAAACATGATTTCGCATCATGTAATAAAGTTAAACTATGTGTAATCCCCCTTTCTAGATTTTACTTAATCGAACTTCTCCAAACTCTCTCTGAGCCTCCTCTGGGCACATCAATCTTTAAAAAACATAAAATGGGTTGATCCACATGAATTTGGGCCCTTAAATATTAATATTTATGTTTCCAAAAGTGAAATTTTGGTATCTTTGCATAAAACTAATGTTTCTTGAGTAATATCAAAACCCTTATTATATGTTTTTATTTTTCCTTTATATTTAAATAAACCAAATTACAGACAATAAAAATCATCAAAATTTGTTCAAGGTATAGTTGGAATTCCTAATTCATAAATCCCATAAAATATATGATTTATTGGTGGCTCAAAATGGAATCAAAATGAACTCAAAATATTCACATAAATATCAAATAGTTTTATTAGGAATTTTTTCATTCTTTATCCTAATTTGATGTTAGCCCAAGCGTAAGCGAATATTTGAAAACCAACTCACCCCTATTAACTGGTTAAATAAGTATTTAATACTCAAATAGGATATTGATTCTTTAATATTACTCTATTAAACCATTGGTAATTCATATATAAACAAAAACTACTATCCACCTGCCTAGAAAATAAAACTAAAGCATATCGAGGAGATATGTTATTCCTAATAAAATCTCTCAATAAAATATCATCTATTGAGTTATTGAAAATTTATGTCAAAACTATAAAATTAAATTATAGACATGGTTTGAAAATGTGGCGGCAGGCCAAGAAATCATGGAAGTAGGTTATGGCCCTGGTTTTCTAACCCATGGTAGATAAATCCATGTAGTAGGGGTTTTCAACTTCCATAGTTTAAACCGTGGTAGTAGGCCATGTATAGTCACAGTTTAAACCATTCCATTATCTTTGTATATCCATAGTTTAACTGCGGAAATTGTAACCTTATAGGATGGTTAAAAACATGGAAATTTAATGTTATAACCACTGTTTTAACCATGGAAATTTTTAGCTACATCCACAGTTTAACCACGGAAATTGGCTCCTAATGCCATGGTTAAACTCATGGAAATTTGAAACTAAATTCATGGTTAAAACCATGAATATTTCCATTAAATTATATAAAAAAGTGCCACTTTTAGGGTTTAAACCATGGTTATATCATCTAAATTATAGAAAAAAACCTTACCCTACAATCTGTATCTACCAAAACTCATATCCACCAGATACTACATCTTATAAAAACACTAATATCCTCAAGATACAATCAACAAAATCATTTTTCATTTAAATTATTTTTATAACCATTAGAAATGCCTTTAATGAATCATAGAATAATGTTTAACTATTTTATGATAACTTAAAATGGATGAAATGAAATGATTCAATACAATATTAGGTATTATAGTTCATTCCACAGATCATGAAACACTCGTATCACTATTAATGTTATCAGTATTATGTAATAAGATATTAACCTACAAAACTTGTGGTGATATGATCTTTATTGCATAATTTCATCAGTCACTCAATTTTACTAAATCATTCTAGAGATAATAAAATTACACACCCACAAATGTTAATAATTTAAACTAAAAAAAAATGTAATTCATATATAATAATAAATAAGGGATGAAAATGAAAGTGATAATGGAAGGAAGTTTGGAAAATCCAATCCTTAATAATCTGTAAGATTTTATACTAAGCTTCAAACTATCACTAGAAATCAACACACTTCTACAAATGATGCTTTCCATTACCTAAAAAATCATACATTCAATTTTTACACAAAAGAGGTGTTATATATAGTGAGTGAGAACATAATCCTCAGAAAAAACCCAAAAAACATTTGTTAACTGAATGAGTTAGTATGTTAATATATAAATAATAAAGTAATTCAAAAATGGTTAATTACCTTTAGTGTCAATTATGTCATACCAGGGAATTTCAAAAATCATCCCATCAAAAGCCACATATAAGTGAACATTAACATAGATCAAACATAGAACAACATGGTTAGTGATACAAATTTCATACATCACTAAAAACACAACATGTTAAATCATTTATTTCCCATTAAAATTGATGTTTTCATTTTATCCCCCCAACATATCATGTGAAAACAACATGGAAATATAAAAACATTCTCTATATTAAATATCATAATCTTTACAACCCAACACACATAAAGAACTGATAACAAGGTATAAAAATACCATATTTCATGTCATGGTTAATTACCCAACCATTACCCAATTATTATACCTATGTAACCATTCAAGTATTCATTTCCAAATTCATTACAAATAAATTCAGCATGTAACTCACACCTTAATAGACCCAGTTAAGTAACATCATCAAACATTATGGTTTAAAATAAATTGGACAAGATTTCCCCCTTAAAATCAATAATATATTCCTCTTAAACATTATTCCTAGCATTTAGAAAACTTTTTCAAGAAATTCAATCTAACACTTTGGTAAGATCAAGAATATGTCTAACACAACAAGCACTCTATTTTCTTTCTATAAGTTTATTCACCACTTTATACTCTTAAAATACTATTCCTAGCTTTGTATAATCCACAAAATATAGCCTCATAATGATGATAAATTATTTAATCTTGAGGTTAATTCAACAAATTAGATTGACATGCTTATCACTCTTAAACATTAATTTCCAAATGCATAAATGGACATTTTAGGAACAATTGAACCCATTAAAATCATTATTCTATTTTTAACTTATCAACATGACATAATGAAACATATAATTCAACCATATTAAATTAAAACGAACTACTTCTCGCCCAATATACCATTATTATCATTCCTTGTTAATTTTTTATCCATATTTACCTATCAAAAATCATCACATTATTGTTCATTTATCTTATTCATTTCATATTCACCTTTCCCCAACTAGTTCATCAGTTTGAACATATCCAAACTTAATTTTAACCATATATCACCATTTTAGGGTCATGAACATCATTATAAAAATTGTAAAAATCTATTTATCACCAATTAGACTCATTACCAATCCAATAAAAACATCGGATCAATTTAAAACAATAAGAAGTCTGTATGTCAAAATTAATGTTTGTTTATAAAAAATATAGTCAGATACAATATAAAAAGGGAAGAAAATGATATAATGAATATTAAATAATGAATATGTAAGAAATAGAATTTATTTTGGGTTATATACAGAGTTTTCCCATAAGTGCGACTTTACAGCCTGGGTAAACACACAAAAAGTACATGCCATTAATTGTTTGATGAAACTGAAATAAATATAAAAAGTATATTCCAATAATTAATTTAAAACAATTATAGAATATCGATTAAGTGATCATTGTATTGTTATTTACATCATAGTGTTTAGATAAACCTTAATAAAATAAAATAAATAGATTCCCATAATTAATTTATGAAGATATTTGGAAAAAAACTATGCAATAAATGAAATATATATAGTTTGATAGAACATTATCTAAAAAAATATTACACACTTTACTCCTTATACTATACAATCTCAGGGAATATCTTCATCTCCATATATTTTAAATTTGTTGACTATGTGACACAATAATATCATATTGAATCATTTTTTTTAACTAAAAATTATGTTATTGTGAATTTTTAAATTATAGTGTATTAGGAAAAAAGAAATAAATATATGTTTAGACCTAATTTATTCATTATCATTTTGTATAAAAAAAGAGTAAAAAATCAAAAAAAAAGGTAAATCCACTTAATGGGCCTAGATAGAATTGATAAGGGGTGGTCGAGATAATGAATTATAAGATAGTGAATACATAAAAGAAAAAACATATAGTTAAAGAAAAATTATATGAAAGGGTGGTTGTGAACTATCACTGGATGGGTAGCTACAGAAACAAAAAAAAACTAAATATATATTTAGAAAAGAAAAATGATATGATGGTTTGAGGAAATATATTTTTTTGGGAAGGAAGTAATACATGAATTATCTATGGTAATATATGAAATATATTTGACATCTAACATCCATAGATAGTTAGGATTGGCCAGATAGAATAAAAAATTGAAAGATATATGGAAAATATAATACAATGTCTGAAATAATTGTTATGAAAAAACATATAGCATTCCAAAATAGTAGATATAAATGACTTATCACTAATCAATAATAGGTAATGGTATATATAGGATACAAATTTCACTGAACTATTTAATTCATTGTAAATATAAATGATATATATGAGGATAGGAATGGTAGATAAAAAAACATTTTATAGAAACAGTATAAGTAATTACAACATAAAAGGTTGAAAATAATAAGAAGTTTATTGTGCATCAGAAAACCAAAAATCTTGAAATAGTAAAAAAATATAAAGATACAATCATTAATATGTTGAAAATATAAAATATATCAGGCCTTGATAATGAAAAACCAATTTTACAATAAAAATTAAAAACCATACAAAATGGGGCACTGTGCAACTCCAAAAAAGGGTGTTTTGCACTCTTTCTACAATATCAAAACAATTTCCAAGATGATAAAACAAAACTACTGTTTTAAAATAAAAATGATATCAAATTTTACCCACATTTCACAATGGAATACACCCTTATAAATCTTCATCATAGAAATTACAACATCATGATTGTTAACAAAATTTGGAATGTAAACTCCAGGAGGTCGGTGCATGATCACAGTTCAACATCAACAAAATTAAAAAAAATTCAACATGAACATTAAAAAAATAAACATATAAATATATTAAAGCTATAATAAGACAGATTTCAAATTATAAAAAACTCTATTTTATTTTCATAGACTTCCTACCAGAATGAAGAATAGACAACAGAGAGATAATATTTCAACAATTTTTCTTAGAATTAAATTAAAATTTCGAGTACAAGTGAAAAAGAAGCTCCCCTAAAGGAGAATATTTAAAATATTTACCAATATCCAGGTATAAAATATATTATTAGGAAAAGATAACCCACTCTATTTTAACATCATAATGTCTATATTTGGTGTAGTGGGTGGAAAGAATCCTGAAATCATAAAATCAATATTGGAATCACTTTTTTATATTTTTTTCCATCTAAGATGTCCCCATAAAATTACTATAACTCAAAAGATTGAAAAAATAAATCTTAGCATGATATTTCAAAAAAATAAAATATAATTGGATGTTGATAAGTCTTTCCACCAATAGCAATTCCAATGGTTCTACACTAAGAATAGTGAGAAAAAATACAAAATAGTTAGACTTTTAGGTCAGTATCCAAAATTAACATGAATATTTTCAATGAAAGTAAAAATATATTCTAATTAATTGACTAAAAAATAAATTTCAATGTAACAACTTCATACATTAGAAACATGAAATTAAAATATATATATATATATAGTAAATTAAAACAATAAACACATAGTTTTTTAAAAACCATCATATACATAGGCACTATAAGTAACAGAAACATGAATTGAATTGAATGTTGAATCATAATAGAAAATCTTAGAAAATTAAAAAAAAGAAATGAAGGATTATTAAGTATTTTCAAGAAATAGAAGTAGGAAAAGAAAACTCTTGAAATCATAATAAAAATTAGCAACATTTAAATCAAAACTTTTAAATCATTTTAAAAGATCTAAACATGTTGGACAATTTTTAGCAGTCAATCAAAAAATATATAAGAGTGTACAAGGATTTTTTTCATTGAAATATCATATTAATTTTTAATTAAGAACAAAAATGACCATGTAAATCAGTTATTGCAGCATGAAAAACAATTTAAACTAGAAATAATATTCTTATTTCTCTAAGAAAATCAATTGAATTTTAAAATTTTGAAATCAAATTTACTTTCAGAAACATGACCTAAAAAAATGAATACAAAAAATTTAAAATAATAAGAAAACTACCTTGACAATCATTATTGTCCTCTAAATTCATCCATATAATTTCACCATTCCAACTTGAAGAAAATAATATAGCTTACACAATTAAAATCCCTTAAAAATAAGTAGATGTAACATTAAGAACAATAATTAGATTTGATTAAAAATGTAACCAAAACTTAAATTAAACTTTTAAGTGGTGAGGTACCTAAATTATTAATGGGAAAAGTTTGAGTGAGAATAATCCATGTTGAATCCATTTTAGGACATCCAAATTAAATTAGTTCAACACTAACACTCTAAAATCTATCATATAGGTTTCTATTAATTTAAAAATCTATAAACTATAACCAAAGAATAAAAATTTGGTGAATTTAAAAAATAAACTTGGGTTAAAACCATTTAAATCTTCAACACATGTCGAACTATTCTAAAAAATTATCAATTTAGATTTCTTGAAAATAAGTTCATGTTATTAGTGAGATTTAAGAATTATTTTCAACAAAACAAAATATTTCAGCATGCTCATAAACACCATAGTGTATCGATAACATTCATAACCAGTAGTATAGTAGTTTATTTATTAATGTTTAAGCTTAAGAAAATTATTCTCAATTTAACCATAGACTAAAAAATGCATATTATTAAGTAGTAATATGACTAATAAACCCATTTAAAATTGAAATAATCACTCAATTGGGATAATAGTGTGTTATCCTCTGAATTCATATATAGAAATTTCACCTTTTCTATATAAAAAACAATCTTATTGCTTCTATAAAATATCCTATACATCAATCAGAATTTGACTTTAAACCCTAGTAATATAAATTTAATGAAAGTGAAACCAATTTTTAGTTATAGAACAATGTGAAGAGAATATAATCTCACAAGCCAACTATAGTTATTTTTATATATTACCTAAGTCTAGAGAGGGAGTATTCATAGGAGTGGCCATTGATTCTCAATGATATAAGCATAAACCTTGTGAAAAATAATATCTTTTTTCAAACAATTAAGATAGATATACAAAAAATTAATTGATCACAAACAATTTATAAATCTCAAGCACATCATCGACCAAAAAAATAATCCAAGGAGGTATATAATATCATGTTATCTTTACAGACCAGGATTATATAAAACAAACATAATTTAACATGCAATAATCTCTATTTACTATAAAACCCTCATTAAATCAGAATAAAATAGTTCTCTAAAAGTATGTAAGTGTGTGTTTTACAGTTTAAATAATGTTACCAATTAATATTTTGACCAACTTATAATAAAAAAACCTGAAATAAACTTATCATAGTAACACCAATAAGTATTTAAACTCAACACTCAATATTTATTACCAATAGGAAACCATATTTCTAAAAAACAACATAAACTGATATACCATAATTTACATCAATATGTATATAATATAATAAATTAAACCTAAGTTGTAATCATGATAAAACAAAAATCAAACATTTAGAAGGGTTTTTTCAACTATAACCAACATGTAAGGTCAATATTATAAACCATGAGACAAAATTATGTAATTTCATTACACAGTAACTTGTATAAATATATTTTTTTAGTCAAAACTCTATTGTTGAAACAATTACACTGATAAATATTAATGGAAATCTGAAACTATAGAAAAGTTTTATTATTTAATTTAATTACACAATAGAATGTGTAAACAAAAGATGATTGTATTGGTTAATCCTCTATTAAAATTAGAAATAAAAATGATTTTGTTACAAAGGAACATAAATGTAAATATTTTTATATTATTAATAAACTGTAAGTGAATTGTAAATGTAAAGAAATTTAGTATACCTAATAATGTATTTAAAATTTTAAATAAAAAATAAAAAATAAAAAAATAAATACATTAAATAATGTATAAACTGAAATTAAAGTAAACTGAAAATTCATTACTGTAAGTGCATTATACATGTATATAAACTAAAAATTCATTAATTTGAAAGTTCATTATGAATTTATAAAACTTGGTATACATATAGGAATACAAATATGGTTTAATAACCATTCATTTTACTACCCATGGGATCCCATCTTAACTAAAAATTTAAACATAAAAAATAAAAATTTCAATCTTAATAAAGTCAATTGTAGATAACTGAATAGAACTCAAGAAAATTAATATGAAACAAAAATCATAAAAGGAATAAATAATTTTAATTTCATTGACCATATGACATAATCTATGGATTGAAATGATCTTCAACTATAACTATTTAAGAAAAGATAATAAAAATATATAAATAATTTTTTAAAGATCATTGAAACAACATACTTAATAGAAAATTACTCAAGGTATAATTTTCAAATTTGTATCATCTGGTGATCGATTCTTGAATTTTTGTTTCCTAAAAAAGGTCATGTAACCTAATTACTCAAGTAATAATTTTAAAACATGTTAGAACAACATAATAAAAAATTGAATTGATTTTTGAATTATATTTCTATACAGATTTCATTATTAAAAAATTTAAAATTATAATTAAAGTGTATAATTAATTACTAAAAAAATTTAAATTATAGTTTAAGTGTAAAATTAAGAAACTATGAAATATAAAAGGAAAATATATTAATATCAAAAAATACAGACAACATATATCATTACAACTAATTTTTATAATTTAAAAGTAATAAAAAATTCGGGGAAACAAAATTGAAGGAAATCTAATGGCCAGAGAACAAATATGTTATCCCAGGAACCTATCATAACACTAAAAATATTTACTATAATATCGAATATAAAACTCATTGTTAAGGCCTAAAATAAAAAATATGAAAATATATTTGGATAGATTAAATATTTAAACAAATATGACTTTTTTATGGCTAATTTATTAATCAATAACCATAGTATAGTATGTGATATCAAATAGAGTATCAGATAATTAACTATAATTAATATTTTTTCCCTATTGAAATAAATCTGAGGAAATTGAATTTTTTTATTGTAAATTTAGATTGAAAAATGATATAAATGCACATATTATATACCACTAAATATACTTATAGAAACTTTTTTCAAAAACACATGGAAACCAGGAGAAATATAATTTGTATGTTATTTTTTCACAAAAATTAAAGTATTTCATTAATTTTAATATTACAACAACAAACTTAGTACAAAATTATGTTTAGAAAGTAAGATACAGGTAAAACTATGGAATAAAACATGTAATAAGTGATCAATTCCCAAAAAAGTATGTTATCGAATAGAAAATTCATCTAATTATTTTCTTGGTAAAAGTAATGAAATTTAAAGTAACTAATAAATTTTTAATTCATGGGAAAATAATAATTCAAAGAAAGAATTCAATTTGGAACTTAATAAATCCAAATCTCAATCTTAAATAAAGTTGATAAAGGTTTTTAAAGGTTTACGGTCTAGTTAAAAGTAATAAAAAATAATGAATTGATATTGAATTTTTTTTTTGAAGAACTAATTCTAATTTATTAGTGATTAATATATTTATTGAAGGAAATTAGTTAACCATTCAAAACAAGGAAATTCAAAGCATACAGTTATCCAAGAAAATTATAATGAATGGTTTCGGGAAGTTTCCACACACAGAATAGAAGAATAGAAATTGTGAATAAGAAAATTGTAAATTAGAAGAATGTAAATATAAATTGGATGTTGAATAGAATAATGCAATAAATATATTTTATGGGAATTTTGTTGAGTGTTTTAGGTCAGTTCATGGTTTGGGGAGGTTATGTGGTCATTTTGGAGGATAAGTGTAATGCCCGGATGTTTTTATGAAATATTTAAATAATTTTTATTCTTTAGTATCTTTCTTTTCATGCATTTGTGAGTTTAAACGAACTGCGATATACCCTTATTATAAAATTACCATTATATCATAGCCGTTAGGTTAGCGAGAATAATTATAACTAACTTATTAAAATACATTATGAATTCATTGGCTATAAATTACTTATAAAAAATATAAATCAATTAGATATTTATATTTTTTATTGAATTACTTTTGGTAATAAAATTAATGAGATATATATGTGTTACATAATTAATAAAATATTTTTTATATTCATCCAATAGATATTTTAGTCATAGGTTATGAATAAAACAATATATTATGTATTTTGAAAAGGTTAATTTTACACCTTTGAATGGAGAAACCATTTTAAATTAATATTATGATAAATTAATAGTTTTTATATGACAAAATAAACATTTTATTTTGAATCAGGATATAGAAATTAATTTGGATAAATTTTTGATATTTTTCGGATAACTTTCATATTTTGATGAATAGTAAAAATAAGCTAAATTTTAATTAAAAACAACTTTTTTATCAAGATAATTCATATGGTTAAATTGTAATATTTAATAGTTTTAAAGTATAAATAGAATATATTTTTATAATTTAATATAATTTTTTTCATTGTCATTAATTTTACATTGACTTCATAGGTAAAAACATTTCAATATTTTGCAATGTTTTAACTTTTAAAACCTGTTTTCTCAAAAATGAGATTAATTTTAAATTAATTACTGAAACTTATATGTTTTGAATTTTGAAAAATATATTCCATATTTGGAATCATTAGTTCCAAATTAGGTTAATAGTCTACTTTTAGTTTTGTGCATTATGACTAGTAACTTTGGTAATTATTTTTATTAACATGGTTAAAGGTAAATTAGCTAATTAAGGGTAAAAATAATATTATAAAATTATCCTAACACCTATAAAAATCCTATTTAATGACTAAATTATACCCTTATAATATATTTTTCAAAGTCTAATAACTTTATGGCCACATACCAATGAAAACGAGAAGAATTTAATAAAAACTAATGAGATGGACAAAATTTCCCAATCTCATTTTATATAAGTATATTAATATTAATATATAGATAACTATGAGATAAAATAGACTATAGATATTCTATGGAAATATGAAATAATTACCTACATCATAGAAATTTATTTATAATTTTTAGATACTAAATAATTACCATTAATGATTACACAATAGTGATGTAGAAATTATTTTATTAATAGAAATATCAAATAAATGGTTTTAAAAATATTAAAAGAAATATCATATGAACTAATTAGTGTTCTCCTAGAACTTTCTAGTTTACTATGACATGTCAGGAGTGTATTTAATATTTTTTTCTAATTTATCTTAGTGAATTTTATTTAAAATCTAATAAATTAATAGTGTCAAAATTAACACTATTGACATTTTATGAACATAACATTTTATTAAATTATTTAAAAATCATGAAAATATTTAAAAATTACTAAGTGATAATTATAAGGTCTAAAATTTCATAAATTATCCATTTATGGTCAAGTAACACCACATAAGTAAATATTCACTACCATTAAATATTTAGAATGTTGTTACCAAAATTAAAAAATAATAGAATAACTAAGTGTCAATTAAAATATAAGGTTTAAATTGACAAAATAAGTTGTACAATGTTTATTTTTTGATGATATTAAAACCCTATCTCATATAATATTTTAATTTGGTTCATTTTTTAGGCTTTTGGGTAGGGTTTTATTTTATTATAAATTAATATTTTTGAGAGTTTCCTAAAGTACCCCTCTCCTCACTTATAAAAAGGAACCTCCTCCCTCTCCTATTCACTCCATTTTGAGCCTTCAATATCATCTATCCCCTTAAAATTTAACTTCTAAACCTCCCTAGTTACATTATAGAGTTTCTGGTCTTCTCAAAAGACCAACTCTAGTGCCCTAAGAGAAAATTTAAAGGAGGCACGTTGAGGAAGAGGTAATCTCTTCTACCGATTCTTTCAAATTTATTTCTTCCTCTACTTCCTCTTCATTAGTTTTTTCATTATAAAGTAATAACATAAGTATTAATTATATACTGATATGTTATTATAAATATGAAACAACTCTATTTTACCTTCTATCTATCCAATGAAAAACCAAATCACCGTGCGTGTGTATGTACGGCTTACCGTCTCCACGTCGTGGTGTAATCTTTTTTTCACCGCCACCTTACTTGGATGGGTATAATGGTGGAAATAATACCTATAAATGATTAATATAGCATAATACTAATTCTGAGAAACATTACACCATCCACTTCAATACCATTCAACAATTATGGGAACGATATCGTCACTCGTGTGTACGTACGACTTACCGTCTCCACGGTGCGATGTGATTCGTTCTAAATGATCTTTATTAAACCATGATTATATAAATGAATTGAATGAATAAATTTGACATATATTATACTAATACCATGATGAAAATTATATAAATATAACCTAAAAACAGGAATAAAAACTTATCCAACAAATCATACGTAAGAACGTAAAGCTGTTAATACCCAAATAACTAGTAACAATGAAATATTACTAACAAACGGATGAAACTATGACCATAAATGTTATCATAAAAATGATTATGATTATTTAATAAATCTTTAACATTATTTAAATCATTTTATAGGAGGTTTTTATACATACGAATCATATCTGACCTAAGGTAAGGGATAACTTTTCCAATCCCATTTTATCCGAGATTTTTTATTTGTAAGTATCTACTACGGATATATTTATCATCCAGGTCCATGTTTTCTAAAAATATTATCATAAAATTTCTACTATTATTCTACGTCTTTTTAAATTCATTTTTACCCATTTTTACTTTTACTACAGGGTTTGGAAGGAATCTTTCTTTTCTTTACCATACGTGGTACTTTTTTACTTTTCCAGCAAAAGTACGAGGAGAATGTTTTTTTAACTTATATGGAATGAACGGGTTTTTAAATCTTCATAATGCATTATTTTAATGAATCTTCGTCTACAACTTTACAAGTTTATTTTCAACTAAATTATTTTCTTTTTAAAATTGCACGAGATTTTGAGAAAAGAAAATGTTTTTAAAGAATAAAGGATATTTCACTCAGGAATGAAGCTCAAGTGTTTTATCAAAATTATTTTCCATATAAGATTACATATGTAAGAACCAAGATATTATTTTTAGGTATGAATATTGTTTTCAATTGTTTATGAGAAAAAGGGAAGAATTTGGAAAATTTATAATTACACGCCATGTACATAGGAGTATACACTATGTACCCGGTTTCCACGGGTAGCTGTATACTGGTCGTGTAACGGCCATGTACATGGTCATGTGAGGTGACCAAGAGACCACCTAAAGTGAGTTCTAGTTAACTCATGTACACATCATGTACATTAAATGAACATTCCATGTACATTTTTTATTTGTAAAATGGTTCTGGGTTCACGTCTAATTCCTAGAATTGTCTTCTTCTAACCTTGTCTCATCTAAGAGTGACCAGGGGCAATGATTCTTCTCTAATCCTCTGATCCATTATCCTTTCTCTGAATCGAACATCGTCGGTTTCATTGGAATCCCCTGGGTGAGTTCTTCCTTCTTCTAGATCCTCTCCTCATAATTTCTCTTCTTTCGTGAGATATTCGAGGTTGATATTTTTTTTGATGTTTTTGTAGATCTATGATGTTCAAGGTTGATTCAAAGGCTGAGGTTCAACTATATAAATTGTACAATTTCGAGGTAGGTGGTATGTGCCTTTCCATAGTTTTATTTGGATTATATGTGCAAAACATTCTGAATACCCTAGTTTAGGGTATTTCGTGTTTTGGATATTTAACCCTATTTGATGCCCACTACATTTTTTTTCTTAAGAAAGGGTTTTGATTATGATTTAGGTTTATTACATTTTTTACGGATGTGTTTTCCCATGTTTGTTTAATATTGGTCATTGGGTCTAGAACTGTCGGTTAGGCAGTTTGTTTCCATGCCTAGTGCTGTTAAGATAGAGTTGATATTATATGACATACTTGTGATATGAATTGTAGCTACTTAGACTTATATTAGATGAGATTACTTTTGATGATAGATATCATTTATGCACAATTATATTACACAGGGCTGTGAGAACCTAGTGTAGTTAGACCATAGGGGGAATTGACATTGAGGGCTTCCCCAGAGTGTATGTTATACTTTTTACATTGCGATAACATAGGGGAGATGGACAATGAGTGCTCCCTCAGAGTGTATATAGTATACTTTTGTGAGACCATAGGGGGAATGAACATTGAGTGATTCCTCAGAGAGTTTTTAGTTATCGTTAAAAGACCACATGGGGAATTCATGGTGAGATCTTCCTCATAGAGTCTTTGTCTTTATGAAACCAAAGGGGTTCGACTGTGAGAACTTTCCCAGAGTGTCTCTTGTAAATGATTTGTTTAATAATTAAAAAATGTAAATGAATGTAGTTTTCAACTATAGGACTATTTACTTTTGAGTACTTCCTTGTTTATTACTTCATTTATCATTTTTCCTGCTATATATATTCATTGATTGTTAGGCATAGATCTTTGGGTGGTTGCCTACTAGGATTCATCTCACACCTTGTTTGGGTCATTATTATGGACCCAAAAAGATTATATTGTTGTAGGTATGGATAAGGGAAAGTTCCCTTCTACTTCAGGCACTTGATGGTTGTGGAGTTGGAGAGCATGGGACCAATCTGAGGCTTGCGATGCGGCCAGAGTTTACTTTTTTTATTTGTACCTTTTTTTAGTATCATATTTCCATAATTGTGACTTTTTTGGATAATTTCCAATACATATGTGACATGAATCATTTATATATGTGCTCTAGTTGTTTATTTACTTTCAGTCTTCAATATTTTTCGTATTGTATGGTATTACTGCTTCTTTTTTTGTATATTATTGTTATTACATTACGTTACTCTTCCAATGAGGTAATATTTTCCCCACTATCACACCCAAGTACTTTTCTTCTAGTTGGAAGCCTCCAGCATTCGGGGAAATTCACTTGAGTCCATTTGACCAACCGGGTACGGGGCACCTTCGGGCGGCACCCAGAATCGGGATGTTACAAAGTTGTATTAGAGGAATTATTTTCTTCTTTGACTTAATATTTTGAGCCTATTGATATGGATATGAAGGAATTGGTAGTTGTTAGTAAGTTGTTCCTGGGATTATCTAACCCGTGTACAGGGAAAATCCAATTTACCTCGATTATTTCAATTTTTTGGTTTTCAATTTTTATAATTGATTTGATTTCACCATTAGGTGATTCACATGTTTTGTGTTGTTATTGTCGATATTATTGAGGTTCTATTTCTATTTCAACCTGAAGAGATGAGGGCATTCCATCTCATGCATCAAATAGGCACTTGATAGGGATCACATGTCATTCTTTCTCGTCATTCCATTTATGGTACATTACTGATTTCATGTTATTGTAATAGATGTTGTGCTAGATATGCATGTTGTTGTGATAGATGTCATGAGATAATACATTCTATTTTGATAGGGTATTGGAAAATTTAATGTTTCATTGGAAGGGGTGCCAAACTTTAGTTCCTGAGGTGTTATGGGCCATCATGGATCGGAATTTGGTGGATCATGTGATAGATTTCACTATTATACTTTGTGATATACATGAATATAATGCCAAGATTTGATTTTTGGGGAGTATGGGCCCCAACAGATCTAAATTTGGAACTTTAATGTTTGTTTCAGTGTTTTTATGGGGTTTCGGAGTAGTTTCTAAGGCTTAATATCAGTAAAAACCCAGAATACATATTGTGTATTGATGAATACATGACATGTATCCTTATGTTTGGGAAGGAACAACTTTTATTAAGTACATGTTGTGTATTGTATGTACATGTTGTTTATTCCTTAACCGTGTGATTGGATGTGTGGGCAGAGACACGGGTTTGGGAAATGTTTGGAAGCACACACTGTGTACTTAGAGTACACATTGTGTTGTAAGGACCATATATCCAACAGTGTGCCTAACAACACGAGTGGTTAAAACTTAAGTGGTACACGTTGTGTCTAGTATAAACACGCTATGTAGTTTTGTTCTAAGTGAACTGTGTGGCTTATTTGTGTAGAGGAACTCAATCAGGGGCAGATTCAAGTACACACCATGTAAAAGGAGAACATTCCATGTGTATGGGGTGTTACATGACCAAGGTTGGTAGAAGTACACACCCATGTAAAGGCCTAAGGGAACACATTGTGTAGGGGTCATACATGTTGTGTATCCATGTTTTGAAAAACATGAATGTTTTATTTCTCCTGATCCTTTTCTTTACTTCTATGTTTTAGTCCTTGATAATATTGAACTAAGGTGTTTGATTGACCTTAAATATTCATGCCACCGAGACATCTTCTAATTGTATGCCAGATACAGGGAAACGATCAGACACCAGACATGATAGATCAGAGACTGCCATCAGATCCTCCCTTCATGCATGTCTTGGAACCAGCCTTCATTCTAGATACAGGTGCTGATGCACAGTTCTGAGAAGGCTTCATGAGGTTTATGCAGACCTTCCAGGGAGCACCGCATCATGCCATATCTATGGCAGAGTTGATGCAAATTTTTCAGCAGCAGCATCCTCCCACTTTCTCAGGGGATGGAGGACCTCAAGCTATAGATTCATGGTTAGAATACATGCTATTTATCTTTGTGCATCTGTAGATGCCTCTAGAGAGGAGAGTGAATCTCACTATGTACATGATTTGGGATTTTTCCAAGAGATGTTGGGGCATGATATCAAAGTTGGGACGCTAATGACTTATGGCTTGGGATGAGTTCCAGTGGACCTTATATGACTAATTTTACCTGGAGACATTGAGGGCCGACCGAGCCTAAGATTTCATGAGTTTGGAGTAGGGTACACACTCAGTCATGAAGTATTCTTCTCACTTCACATAGCTGTAGTGCTTCACACCCATTCTAGGGGGTGATAAGTTATTTCTATTAAGGAAGTCTGAGGATGGTCTCAGGCGTGACATCTGATCTCTAGTGAACATCTTCAGGCTAACATCCATAACATATATAGTCAACCAGGCACTAATCATAGAGCGCAACCTGAGGGATTCTAGAGTTGTGATCCAAGGTAGTTTAGTATCTAGAGTTGGTACTCCTCTGTCTGATAGTAGGAAGCATCATAGGGAGTCTACACACGGAGATTTGAGTAGGCGAGATACTCTTTTAGGTAGCCTAGTGGTATGCTACTTGTGAAGGAAAAGTGGGAATACGATGCCACTTTGCTTAAGAGAACCAGTTGAGTGCTGATATTGTGGAAAGATGGGTCATCATCAGTGTTTCTATCAGTTTCTCTCACTAGAAGCTGGTGATAGGGGTTCTTTTATGACTCCACGTTCGGGAGCAAGACCACCATTTTCTCATCATTCAGGGAACTAGAATTTTTCTGTCCATTCAGGACAAGGTGGAGGTTGTGGCCGTAGTGGTCAGACACAGAGTTTTCGATAGCCACAGGGTTGATCAGCTCAGGGATCACAGACAGCTTCACAGGGTTGCGACACAGGTCAGGCTTTTGTGTTAGATCATACCCAGTAAGAGTAGGTTCTTGGACCCTATATGACTAGAGGTACGATTTTTTTGCCTCAGTTTTAGATTCTTCTCTTTTCGACATAGGGGATTCCCATTTTTTTATATTTGTTCCTATTGTAGAGAGCCTTGGGCTCTGTATCTTTACATCTGCTAATATTTTGATGTTGGACACACCATTGGGGACTAGAGCGGCTAGTGTACGTTAGTGCAATGAGTTCCCTCTTGAGGTTGGTGGGTGTCACTTCTTAGGGTACCTTTATGTCTTAGAGATGGTGGTATATGAAATCATTCTTAGAATGGACTGGTTAGTTCTCTTCCAAGACATTGTCAATTTCTATTTTCACAAGGTTAGTTTCATGTCACCAGAGGGAGGTTTGTTTCTACATAAGGGAGAATGGGATGTCCAGGCGAGTAGAGCTAGACTCGAGCATCATGGGTTGGGATTATTTATATCCTAGATTGCTAGTTTGTATCTGGATAACCAAGGGACTTCACAGATAGACTTTCCCCCAGTGGTGGATCATTTTAGAGATGTCTTTCCAGATGAATTTTCAGGTTTACCTCTAGATCGAGAGGTAGATTTCTGTATTGAGCTTATTCCAAGAGTGTCACCAGTGTCTATTCCTCCATATAGGATAGCTACACCCGAGTTACAGGAGCTCAACAAGTAGTTTGAGGAGTTAGAGGCAAAGGGTTTCATCCAAACCAATACTTCTCCTTGGGGTTCACCAATCCTATTTGCGAAGAAGGTGGATGGTACCCTCATACTTTTTGTGGATTATTAGAAGTTAAACCAGTTGAAAGTCAAGAACCAATATCCCTTGTCGAGGATTGGTGATATCTTTGATTAGATTGGAGGAGCCTAGGTGTTCTCAAAGATTGAATTGAGATACAGTTATCATCAATCGTGTGTTAAACAATGAGATATACCATCTACAACCTTTCGGAGTAGGTATGGTCTATACGAGTATGTGGTTATGTCGTTCGGTCTCACAAATGGGCATATAGTTTTTATGGCACTGATGAACCGAGTGTTCCATCCATACTTGGACTCCTTTGTAGCAGTTTTCATGGATGATATATTGGTGTAATCTCACACTCAACATGACCATGCTACCCATCTTGAGATCATTTTGAGTACACTAAGAGAGTATATGTTATATGCTAAGCTCTCAAAATGCCACTTTTGGATGTATGGAATTCACTTCTTGGGTCATGTTATCTTAGATACAAGAGTATCAGTAGACCTAAAGAAATTGAGATCAGTAGTTTCCTAGGAGAAGATGAGAAACGTCTTTGAGTTATAGAGTTTTCTAGGGATGGATGGTTACTATAGACATTTTATATAGGACGTTTCACGCTTTGTTGTGCCACTAATGGGCCTGACTAAGAAGAGTGAAAAGTACTTGTGGACAGATTTCTGCGACTCAGCCTTTTAAGAGCTGAAAGGGGGATTGACTTCAGCATCGATACTAGTTTTTCCAGAGTCAGGAAAGAGTTATATAGTTTACTTTAATGTATCATGTATCAGGCTAGGAGCAGTGATTATGCAGGGGAAAGGCATCATTGAGTACGGGTCTCGATATTTGAGGCCACATGAAAATAACTACCTGATGCACAATCTTGAGTTGGAAGCAGTTGGTCATGCCATGTGATGTTGGAGACATTACCTTCTAGGAGATCATTTTGTGGTGTAAATTGAAAAAAAAAATTCTCAAGTATATTTTTACCCAGTGTGACCTAAATTTGAGATAGCTAAGGTGGGTTGAGTACCTTCAGTATTTTGACTTTGATCTTTCCTACATGACTAGGAAAGGAAATGTAGTGGCTGATGCGTTGAGAAGGAGGAATCGGATATAGGTAGTTCAGGAGGCCAACAGTGAGTGGAAGCTTATGACTATATTCTCTGAGATGCATGTGGTGGTGCAAGTCAGGAAGGGGCAGACATTTATTTTTTCTATAGCTATTAACTCTACTCTACTTGATCAAGTTAGAATGAGGCAGCTATTAGATTCTAAAGGCCTAATTATATGGGAGGGTGTCAAGAGAGGACATTATTCCTAGATGGACCATAGGTGAGGATTATATATTGCATTTTCATGGGTGTGTGTGGGTGTCAGTAGAAATTTATGGGGAGATTTTACAGGATTTTCATTCCACATTTTGGAAAGATTATCCTAGTGTCATCAAGATGTTTCAAGATCTACACCATTAGTATTGGTAGATCAGTATGAAGAGAGATGTGGTTGGTTTTAGGATGATTTTTTCCACCTTTCATTAGGTGAAGGTTAAGTATCAGCGACTAGCATGAATTTTGCAACAGTTACCCATTCCCAAGTGAAAGTGGAATGATGTCATGTTGGACTTCGTGATGGGTTTACTGAGGTCATCTCATGGGAATGATGCAGTTTTCGTTGTAATTGAAAAAATCATGAAGGTTTCACACTTCTTACTGATCAATGAGACCTTAAGTGTTGATGTGATTGGAAGGTTTTACATCCATGATATTTTATGTTAACAAGGGGTTCTAAACTCCATCATTTCATAAAGGGATTCCCATTTTAATTTTTGGGACTAGCAAGGACTACAGATGGATTTGGTTATGTAGGTACTTCTGAGTACAGCTTACCATCCCTAGAAAGATGGTAAACTCTACTCAGAAGTACCTATGTACCCAAAGCCCTCTGTAGTCCCTACCAAACCCAAGAAGTTAAATGGGTGTCCCTGTCTGAAATGATGTAGTGTAGAACCCCATGTAAATGTACAATATCATGAATGTGCAACCTTCTATGCCCATCAGCACTGAATGACTCCTTGATCTGTAAAAAGTGCACAACATTTGTTAGTCTTTCAATGACAACCCAAATTGGATCATTCCCACGAGGTGACCTCAGTAAACCCATCATGAACTCCATCGCGACATCATTCCAATTCCACTCGAGAATGTGTAACTGTTGAAAAATATATGTTGGTCGCTGATGCTCCACCTTCACCTGTTGATAGGTGGAACACCTCATCAAAAAACCAATAACATATCTCTTCATACTAGGACACCAATACTAATGGTGTAGATCTCAATACATCTTGGTGACACTAGGATGAATAGCCCAAACTGAGGAATGAAAATATTGAAAAATATCCTCGTGAATTTCTGCTGACACCTACACGTTCCCATGAAAATGCAAGATCTCATCCTCACCTACAATCTATCCAGGAATAGGGTCCTCTCCTGACACACTCTTCCGCAGAACTAGGCTTTTGAATCTGATAGCCACCACATTCGCACTCAATCAAGTAGAGTAGAGGTAACAGCTGTAGAAGAAATAAACACATGCCCTTTCCTATCGTGCACCTCCAAATGAATCTCAGAGAGCATATCCATAAGCTTTGACTCACTATTGACCTCATGAACTGCATGTATCTGAGTCCTCCTGGTAAACGGATTATCCATTATGTCGCCTTTCCCAAGCATGTAGGCAAGCTCAAAGTCAAAAGACTAAAGGTACTCAACCCACTTTCGTTGTCTCAAATTTAGGTCATGATGTGTAAATATATACATGATACTTTTGTGGTCAGTATACACCACAGAATGCTCTTCCAGAAGGTATTGTCTCTAATAGCGAAAGACATGAACAACTGCTACCAACTCAAGATCATGCATTGGGTAATTCTTCTCATGTGGCCTCAACTATCGAGACCTGTATGCAGAAACTCCTTCCCCCTACATAATCTATGCTCCTAGCCTGATACCAGATGCATCATAGTAAATGGTATATCTCTTGACCATCTTTGTAAAAACTAGTATCGATGTTGAAGTAAATCTCCCATGTTAGCTTCTGAAAGGCTGAGTCACAGAAATCTGACCATAGGTACTTTTCACCCTTCTTAGTCAGGCATGTCAGTGGTGTTATTAATCATAAAATGTCTTGTATAAAACAACTGTAGTAACTATCAAGCCCTATAAAACTCCATACCTCAAAAAAGTTCTTCATATTCTCCTAGGAAACTACTGCTCTCACTTTCCTTGGGTCTATTGATACTCATGTCTCTAAGATAACATGACCCAAGAAGTGAATCTGGTCCATCCAAAAGTGGCATTTGGAGAGCTTAGCATATAACTAATGCTCTCTCAGTGTACTCAAAATGTTTTCAAGATGGGTATCATGGTTGTGTCGAGTGTGAGAGTACACCAAGATATCATCCACGAAAACCACTATAAAGGAGTCCAAGTATGGATAGAACACTCGGTTCATTAGTGCCATAAAAAACTATAGGTGTGTTTATGAGACCAAACTGCATAACCACAAACTCGTCTAGACCATACCTTCTCTAAAAGGTTGTAAGATGTATATCTGATGTTCTAACACGCAACTGATGATAACTATATCTCAGGTTAATCTTCTAGAACACCAAGGATCCTTGAAGCTGGTAAAAGAGATCATCAATCCTCAACAAGGGATATCAGTTCTTGACCGTCAACGGGTTTAGCTTACGATAATCCACATGAAGTCTGAGGTTACCATCTTCCTTCTTCTCAAACAGGACAGGCAAACCCCAAGGAGAAGTACTGGTTCGGATGAAACCCTTTTCCTATAACTCCCCTAACTGCTTCTTGAGCTTCTATAACTTTAGTTCAGCCATCCTATAATGAGAAATGGACATTGGTGCCACTCCTGGAACAATTTCAATAGAGAAATATACCTCTCACTCTAGAGGAAAACCTATAAAGTCGTCTGGAAAGACATCCCTGAAATGATCCACCATTGAGGAAACTTCATTTGTGAAGTCCCCATGTCATCTAGATACAAACTATAAATCTGTGTTGTAACTCCTCCCAACCAATGATGCTCAGGTCTAGATCTACTCGCGTGGACATCCCATTCACCCTTATATAGAAACAATCTTCCCTCTACTCACATGAAACTCACCCTATGATGATAGAAATCAAAAAAGTCTTGGAAGGGAACTAACCGATCCATTTTGATAATGACATCATAGCCCATCATCTCTAAGACATAAAGTTCCCACAAGAAGTGACACCCACCAACCTCAAGAGGGAACTCCTTGAACTGACTTTCACTATTAGTTATAGTCCCCAACTGTGTGTCCAGCATCAGGATATTAGTAGAAGTAAAGATACAGAGCCCAAGGATCTCTACAACAAGCAAATATATGACATTATGGAAAGCCCCAATGTCAAAAAGATCAAAAGATAAAACTGAAGCAACCAAAATCGTACCTCTAACCATAGAGGTTATGGGATCCTACTCTTGTTGGGTCTTCTATAGCGCAAAATCCTGACCTTTGTCATGGTCTTGTGAAGCTATTTTTGATCCATGAGCTGATTCACCTTGCGGCTATTGAAAACCCTATGTCTGACTACAATGGAAACAACCTCCACCTCAGCCTGAATGGTCGGACTAAATCCAGTTCTCTAACAGAAGAGAAACCAATGGTACTGCTACCGAACGTGGATTCATAGCATAATCCCTATCATCAGATGCTAGTGAGAAAAACTAACATAAACACTGAAGATTGAAAATCTTTCCGCATTATCGGCAATAAATTTATTCTCTCGGGCAATGTGGCCTTGTATGACCACTCTTCCCACACTGGTAGCATACCACCTGGATACCTGAAAGAGTATCTCTCCTACTCAAATCGTGAGGTTGTACATTTACATGGGGTTTCTCACTCCATCGTTTCAGACATGGATGCCTGTCTTACTTCTTGGGTCTATCAGGGACTACAGAGGGCTTTGGGTACACAGGTACTTATGATTACAGCTTACCATCCCAAGACAGATGGCCAGTACGATCATACGATTCAGGTGCTGGAGCACATTCTTCGATCATGTGTCCTAGATTTTGGTGGTTCTTGGGAGAAGCACATAACTCTGGTGGAGTTTTCCAACAATAATAGTTTTTAGGTGACTATTCAGATGGCATCATATGAGGCTTTGTACGGTAGGCCATGCTTATCACCCCTATGTTGGTTTGAAGTAGGAGAGGCAGCTATATTGGGACCTCATCTTGTCCAGGAAACCACAGAGAAAGTGGAGTGGATTTGAAAGAGGATTTCTACTGTACAGTCACGGCAGAGGTCTTATGCGGATAGACAGACATGACCTCTAGAGTTCGAGGTCAGATATCAAGTTTTCCTACATGTCACACAGAGGATGGGACACATGAGGATTAAGAGACAGGGAAAGATTTCACTGAGATATGTAGGGTCGTTTAAAGTTTTGTAGAGAGTCGGGTCAGTTGACTATCATTTGCAGTTACCTTAGAGGTACCGGACTATGCATGACGTATTCCACCTTTCCCAACTACAGTGTTACTTCTCATACTCGTCTCATGTTTTTCAACCCAAGGAGGTTGAGTTGGTGGTGGACACATCATTCTAGGAGCATCCTATCCTAATTGTTCATCATAGTATGAAGGTTCTCCTAGGACAGTATGTTCCTCTGTTATGGGTGTTGTGGTAGCACGGGTGAGTATAGGATGAGACTTGGGAAAAGGAGGTCGATATGCAATCATAGTGGTCACAGCTAATCGATGATTCTTCTCCTACACCTCTTTATTAGAGAAATTTGGGGATGAATTTCTTTAATAGGGGAAGTTTGTAAGAACCCAGATCTTATTTTTATGTATGGATCTTGTTTTCAGGTGTTTTTGAGAAAAAAGGTAGAATTTGGAAAATTTATAAGTACACGTCGTGTACTTAAGAGTACAAATCGTGTACCCGGTAGCTGTAGGTAGTCATGTACTGGTCGTGTAACAGTCGAGTACATGGTTGTGTGAGGTGACCTAGAGACCGCATAAAGCGGGGGCTGATTAAGGCATGTAAACGGCAAGTACATTAAATGAACATGTCATGTACTTTTCTTTTAATTTCTAAAATCAGACTGGGGTCATGTCTAATTCCCAAAATTGTCTTCTTCTAACCCCATCTCATTTAGGAGTGACTGGGAGCAACGATTCTTCTCTGAGCCTCTTATCAATCTTCTTTTCTCCGAATCAAACACTGTCAGTTGCGTTAGAATCCCCTCAGTGAGTTCTTCCATCTTCTAGAGCTTCTCCTCCTAATTTATCCTCTTTCATGAGATATTCAAGGTTGATAATTTTTGACATTTTTGTACATCTACAACATTCTCAGTGAATTCAAAGGATGAGGTTCAACTATATTTATTGTAAAACATCAAGTTAGGTGTTTTTTGACTTTCCGTAGTTTTCTTTGGATTATATGTGCAAAACGTGCCGAATACCCTAGTTTAGGGTATTTCATGTTTTGGAGATTTAATCCTTTTTTATTCATAATATATTTTGTTTTCTTGAGAGAGGGTTTTGATTATGATTTAGGTTTATACCTTATTTATGGATTTTCTTTCCCGTGTTTGATTGATATTGGTCGTTGGGTTTAGAACTGCCAATTAGGTTTTTTCTTTCCATGCCTAGTGCTATTAGGATGGAGTTGACATTATATGACATGCTTTTAATATGCATTGTAGATGGTTAGCCTTGTAGTAGATGAGATTACTTTCACTGTTGGATATTGTTTGTGCACGATTTTATTACACAGGGCTATGAGAACCCGGTATAGTTAGACCATAGGGGGGATTGATGTTGAGGGCTTCCCCAGAGTGTCTATTATACTTTTTATGTTGTGAAACCATAGGGGGGATGGATAGAGAGTGCTATCTCAAAGTTTCTATAGTATACCATTGTGAGACCACAGGGGGGATGGAAGTTGATTGCTTCCTCAGAGAGTCTGTAGTTATCGTTAAAAGACCACAAGGTGAATTGATGGCGATTGCTTCCTCAAAGAGTATTTTTCATTGTGAAACCAAAGGAGTTAGATAGTGAGAAATTTCACATAGGGTTCCATGTGAATGATTGGTTGAATAATTAACAAATGTAAATGAATGTAGTTTACAATTGTTGGACTGTTAACTTTTGAGTATTTCCTTGTTTATTACTTCAATTTTCATTTTTACCGCTATATATATTCACTGATAGTTAGGCACAGATCATTGAGTGGTTTCCTACTAGGATTCATCTCATACCCAGTTTGGGTCATGATTTTGGTCATAAATAGATTATATTGTTATAGGAATAGATACGGTCAAGCGCCCTTCTACTTCAGGTACATTATGGTTGTGGATATAGAGAGCATGGGACCATGCTGAGGCTTGAGGTGCTGCTGGAGTTTACTAGTTTTCATTGATCATTGGTTTAGTACTTTATTTCTAGCATTGTGACATGTTTGGCTGCTTTCCTAGACATATGTGACATGCATCATTTATATATGTTCTCTAGTTGTTTATTCTCTTTTAGTCTTATATTTTTTGATTATTGTATGGTATTACTACTTATAATGTTTTATATTATTATTATTCCACTATGTTTCTCTCCCAATGATGGAATAGTTTCCCCACTATCACACCTAAGGCCCTCACTGCTAGTCGACAGCCTCTAGCATTCAGGGAAATGTTCTTGAGCTCGTGTGACCAACTGGGTATGGGGAACCTTTGGGCAGCACCTGGAACTAGGACATTACAATATAGTTTTATGTTTATATCCCTATTATTACAATGATTGTATAGTGTTTATGATGGAATTTTATTTAGGAAATTCATTTTTTTGTATCAATTATTATGGAATGATGTTTAAGAAACCCATTTGATTTCATGGGTTATGTTATGGTGAATGTTTCTATGTTTTTTTGGCACACATAAGAATGGTTTAATTATGATATGGGTAGCACCTATATCTCCTTCAAATGCATTAGGTAAATATTTATATCTCATGAGATAGACATGGCTGGAGCAGCAAGTAAATCAGGTTCAGTGATACAGGGCTGGAACGAGGAGTGAACTCGGTTAAGTAATGGATTTTGTCCTCTATGATGGTCTTGGGAATGAAACTTGACTAATATGAAATGATTTTCTATGCTTATGTGTGTATGCCACAAAATTTCATGTCTTGTGTTATGACTATTGGGATTACATTTCACTTTTATGATTTATCCCATGGCATTATATTGTTATATTTTATATGCAGGATAAAATTTTCAAATTTTGTGTTCTTATGAATATGATATGATTGATATTTCCTTTTTTTACCCTTAATGGGCATTTGAGATCACCCTTTATATGTTTATTTTCCCCAGGTCAAGAAGAAGGGTATTAAGTATAATATGCCAAAAGGAGTCTAGTTATAATGAAATAAACGGGAGACAATGTAGATTTTTTATGAACCAGTTGTTTATGTTTCCCATTTTCTAAAGACATTATACCTATACAGTCTTGTCATGGTTTTTCTATATGTTTTAATAAATATACTTCAATTATGAAGTAATATTAATGTATGTATTATGACAACCCTGATCTTTTATTACAAAATTAAACATAATTTATTACATAAACATCATTTGATACGACATAGAATACTGATAGGTTTAGTGTATTTAGGGCTTAGGATCATTACATAACAACTTAAAACATGAAAAACAACATCTTTATTGAAAACTTCCTTTACATGACCACTACATTCCCTCGTACATAGCATTGCATGGGATAACCTGAGGACGTGCATAATAAAAGGGTGAGCTATAAAGCCCAGTAAGGGAATAAACATGGAGTAACATGAGGAATACAATACATCTCAGACAATAGGAATATCATTAGATCACAATAGAAGCATAAACATAAAGGCATGATAATTCAAGATAATCATAACATGTAAATGTGGCAACAACACTTAACATGAAATTAACATGAGTCAAGGATCATTGCACATAGAGCATGAGTAAATCCTCATTGCACATGAATCATGAGTAAAACCTCATTGAACTTGAATTAGAATGAGTCAAGACCCATTTAATATGATCTATCATGAGACTATACTTTACCCAATGCATTGGAGTGCTATAAGGGCACACCCTTCTTAAACATTTAATTTCATGCATAAGTGTTCCACATAGATCATATAACATGGATTCATAAAACATAATCATTTATTCCATGATAAAGGAATGCATAATTCATACATGTAACTTTATAATCAATAATTAAATGTTCATAAAGGTTAATACCCTTGATAGAGAAATGGGCATGGTATTCACTACACAATTACAATGGCTTAGAAAATCAGTGCAATTTCAACAGCGTAATGGCGTGACGTAAGAATTCATAAAAATGGTTGATGAGAGAGAAATGGATGTCTCATCATATGTCAATTAAATGGACAGAAAGGGGGTCATATAGATACATGTCCCAACAATTGTAATGGAATTTAGAGTCATGATACAAAATAATTGCTTGAATATAAAAGAGGAGAGGGAAATTTCATTCGGAATTTCAGCATAGTAACGGGTGTACATGGGAGGCATTTAATGAGAGAGAAAGGGGTCTCCCATCATTCAAACATAAAGAGGGAAGTATGGGGGAGGTGAAAAACGATACCCTAGCATTTATAATTGAAATTAAAATGGTATAACAACATTAAGAAAATTGGACAAAATGAGAAAGGAAGTAAAACCCTTACTTGGAAGTGTGCTTTCAAAAGGCTTGAGAGAGGCTTGAGAGAGGCTTCTTGGGGGATTGGAGAACCTTGAGAGGATTCTAGACAGAGAAGGATAGAGTTTGGATGAACTCCAAAGGCTTTGAGTGAGGAGGAAGTGGGAGCTTGTGTGGGTTTAAATAGGAAAGGTGGGGGAATTCTTTATTATTTAGGTTTGGGACAACTCACATTAAAATAATCCAAACCACAATCAATCCCATGGTTTTTGCCCATGGTTTTTGGAAAAGGGAAGTGGAAAACAATATTTTATAAGGACAAAGTTCAAAATTCTTAAAATAATGGGGTTGCTTATGTGGAGGTGAGTCACACTCCCAAGGAAAACAATTTAAAAAGACAAGATGTTTAATAAGTCTTGAAGGGTCCATTAATGCATTGTAAAATAAGTCAAACAAACCCAAAACCAAATCATTTTAATGGTAAAACATATATTTTCCGAACATAAATCTTATCGTATTTTATTATATCACTATTTGGTTATTAGGATGTCATAAAACACATTATATATTTAAACGGTATTTAATTTTTACCCAAAAATTTGACTATCTCAGAAAATTATGAAAAATTCACCATTTGATAATTTCAACATCCTGATTCTAGAAATAATATTAATTTTATCTAAATAATTTTCTAAATGTGTTAATTTTCACTTTTAAAATAAAAACCGACATTTATCGAAAATTCATGGGTTTTGACAAATCTGGATTTCAAACTTTAATAAAAATGAAAATTGCATTCATAAAATTATACGATCATTTATATTTAATAAATATAAATTTAATAATAATAATAATAATTTATTAAAATATTATTTAATTCAAAAATATATTAATTCATAAAAATAGATTTCTTTGTTGAATATTAACTAAAAATACTATTTGTGATTTAAAAACTATTTACAAGGTAACAATAATAAAATGAAAGTATATTCATTATTATATACAAAAATAATGTACATAACCATAGTGCAAAGTTCTTGTTACATAACCCCTTATAACACCCGCATAAGAGCGAAGAGTAAGGTGTGTGATGGTGACAGACTCTTGGGGTGGCTCAGATAACATTGCTCGGGTGGTAAAATCTATCAACTTCCACTTCTCTCGTAGGTGGTCCCGCTCGAGCTTAACATATTCAAGCTCGGCTTTGGCTTGGTCAAGAGTGAATCCCAATGATGCCACCTCCTTTCTGAGCTCCGACAAATGGACTTTGTATGGGGCACATCTATTGGATGAGTCCATCGCTTCCTTTGTCTGAGTAAGTTGGATTTGTTAATTACCTATATTTATACTAATCATGTGATCACTATTCAATGGCTATATTAGAAATGGTCACAATTCTTAACAGTAATTTAAAATCCAAAAACATAAAACCAAAGAATTTGACATTTTATATAAACATTTTAAATAAAGAGACATTTAATTAGATTAAGAGGGATTTCCATTAATGAAATTTTGGGTCATTAAAATATTCCCCCCTTAAAAAATTTCACCCTAAAAATTTTTTTTTCCCACACTAAAACAAATGTGATAACTCTGCTTCATCATTTCCTCTGATTCCCACATTTCTTCTTCAAACTTGTCGTTTCTCCACAACACCTTGACGATGGTCATTGTCTTATTTCGTAGAACTTTTTCTCTATGATCTAATATCTTCACTGGTTGTTCCTTATAAGAAAGATCATCCTCTAACTATACCATCTCTAAAAAGAGTACATGTGAAGGGTCCAGTATGTACTTCCTTAAAAGGGATACATGAAAGACATCATGTACTTTGGCCATGGTAGGTGGAAGTTCTAGTTGATAGGCCACAGCCCCGACACGATCAATAATATCGAAGGGGCCGCTGTACCTTGGACTTAACTACCCTTTATTTCCAAACCTCATGACCTTCTTCCACAAAGATATGCGTAGAAATACCATGTCTTCAACTTCAAACTCAAGGTCTCATTGACGGTTATTTGTATAACTCTTCTATCGACTCTGGGCGTCCTTGATATGATGCTGAATGTCTTTCACCATCTCCACCATTTCTTCGACCATTTCTGGTCCAAGAAGATTATGCTCACCAACCTCATCCCAACACGCTAGTGTTCTGCACCATTTCCCATAAAGGGCTTCATATGGTGCCATTTGGATTCTCGATTGGAAACTGTTATTATAAGAGAACTCAACCAGAGGAAGATGTTGATCCCATACTCCTTTAATGTCCATTGAGAACACTCTTAACATGTCCTCAAGTGTTTGGATAGTTCACTCGTATTGGCCATCAGTTTGAGGATGATAGGCCGTATTGAAGTTTAGTTCAGTATTCTTAGCATGTTGAAGACTCTTCCAAAACATAGAGGTGAATCTTGGATCTCGATCAGACACAATAGATAGTGGTACTTCATGCAGCCTTACCACTTCCCTGATATATATACGTGCCAATTGATCCAATGAGAAATCCTCTCGAATATCAATGAAGTGTGCAGCCTTTGTAAGACGATCCACAACGACCCAGATTGCATTGTTGCCTTTGGATGTCTTCAGAATTCTGATGACAAAGTCCATGGTGATGTTCTCCCATTTTCATTCTGGTATGGGAAATGGTTGCATCATCCCCTTAGTCTTTTGCCTCTCTACCTTCACTTGCTAACACATCAGGCACTTTGATTTATATTCACCGATATCCTTCTTCATATTATCCCACCAATAATGCTCTTAGAGATCTCGATACATCTTTGTGTTTCCTAGTTGAATAGAGAAATTCAAACTATGTGCATCATCCAAAAGTTCCTTATTTAGCTCCAAACATTATGAAACACATAAAATTTTCCAAAATCTCACAATTATTCCTTCACTAACATTAAACCTTGGGGATTTCCCTTTTTCGATAGCTTCCACTTTTTCCTGAATTCTCACATCATCCTTTTGAGCATCCTTTAAACTTTCCAAAAGTGATGGTTGAGCAATCATTTTTGAATGGATTGATGATGTTCCCTTCTTTATGATTCCCATTTCCATCTTCAAAAAATATAAGAAGATTGTATCCTTTTCAATTCTCATCAATGATAGAATCGTTGGGACCTTTTTACTTAGGGCATCTGCCACCTTGTTCGCTTTCCCAGGGTGGTAATGGATTGAGCAGTCATAGTCTTTGATCAGCTCTAACCATCTTCGTTGATGCATGTTCAACTCTTTTTGTGTGAATATATACTTGACGATTTTGTGGTCCGTATATATTTCACACTTCTCCCCAAAGAGATGATGTCGCCAAATTTTCAAAGAAAAGATCACTACAGCCAACTCAAGGTCATGTGTTGGATAGTTCTGTTCATGAACTTTCAATTGCCTTGAAGCATAGGAAATGACTTTTTCATTTTGCATCAACACAGATCTTGGGCCCTTTTTCGAAGCATCACTGAATACCACAAAAAGTTCTCCACTTGTGGGTAAAGTGAGCACGGGAATAGTGATATGCCTCCTTTTCAACTCTTTGAATCTTTTTTCACATTCATCGCTCCAGGAAAACATTACTCCCTTCCGAGTTATCTTGGTAAGAGGTTTGGACAATCGTGAGAAATTTCTAACAAATCGTCGATAATATCTAGCTAACCCCAAGAAGCTACAGATATCTGTTATCAATGTTAGTCTCAGACCTCCCTCAATTGCCTCTATTTTGGAGGGATCCACAGATATCTCATTGCTTGTGATGATATGGCCCAAGAATGAGACCTCCTTCATCCAGAACTCACACTTGTTGTACTTTCCATAGATTTTCTCCTTCTGCAAGGTCTCTAGTACAATTCTTAGATGCTCCTCATAATCCTCCTTGGTTTTGGAGTATATCATAATATCATCTATAAAGACTACCAAAAATTTGTTGAGGTAATCTCTAAAGACTCTATTCAACAAGTCCATGAAGATTTCTAGAGCATTAGTGAGTCGAAAAGGCATTACTATGAATTCATAGTGCCCGTATCTTGTATGAAAAGCAATCTTGGTGATATCTTCCTTCATCTCCCTTACTTGATAATATCCCGACCGCAAATCCACCTTGGAGAAGTATTGTTCTCCACGCAGCTGATCGAACAAGTCATCAATTCGTAGAGAGGATACTTTTTATTTATCATGATTTTGTTGAGATCACGATAATCAATGAAAAGGCGCATTGAACCATCCTTATTCTTAATGAAGAGGACTGGTGCACCCCATGGTGAAGCACTTGGGCGTATAAACCGTTTATCCAGATTCTTCTGTAGTTGTTTCTCTAGATCTTCAAGCTCTATAACAGCCATTCTATATGGATTTTTGGATATTGGAAACACCCCAGGTATAAGGTCAATTGAGAATTCAACATCTCTTCTAGGAGGAAGACCAGTCAATTCCTCGGGAAACACATCAGTGAATTCCCTCACAATAGGAATGTCCTCTAGGATGGATGCCTCCATGGACTCAATCATCTAATCCAGATACGCATGCTCATTGGGTAGTAATATCCATGCTTGAGATGATGGGGCTAAAAATGTTCATCTTCCTCTTTGCACTTGTAAAGAATCGGGGGTCGATTATCCACATGGAGAGTGATTTCTCTCTCATGGAAATTTATGTTGGCTCTATATAAGGAAAGACAATTCATTCCAATAATTGCATCAAATTACACAAGAGAGATTATGAAGATTTTTTCTGGGAAGGTTAATCCACAGATTATGATAGGGGAGGAGTTATATTCATGGGATGCAGTGATTGCCCCATTTTCCGTACTCACTGACATCTTCACTTCCATGATTTGTGGTGGTGCTGGGATTGTTCTACTAAACTTTAAAGATATAAAAGAATGCGTAGAACCTAAATAAAAAAGAACATTCTCTATTATTGAATGAATAACTAGCATACCTTTCATCACTTTGTTTTCGGGGTTCACTTTGGTTGTAGTGATGGAAAAAGCTCACCCTTTCTTCCTTAGAGGTTGTTGGTTGCCTCCGAAAACCCTTGGATTAGGGCCCTGATTTTCACGTTGCCCCGGTTCTTTGCAGTTGTAGAAATGAACAAAGTGTTGAGGTTTGAACGGAGCATTCCTCTCCTTCATTGCAGTCGTGGGTCTTTCTTGCCGACAGTTAACAACTAGGTTCCCTTCTCTTCCACACCTAAAACATTTCCTCGTCCTCTTCAGGCAATTTCCAGGGTGCTTATTTATGCACCTTTGGAAAGTGGGGTGCTGGATCTTCATTTCTCCATTGGATTTATCCATCATACCACCAGAATTTAAGTCCACCTTACGCTTCTTATCCCCATGATACCCCTGATATTCTCAGATCTCCATTTCTACCTTGAGGGCACATCGGACAATTTACTCATAGCTGTCAAAGTCACGGATTGTCAATGCTTTCCACAGGCTATGTTTCAGCCCCCCAAAGAAGCGGTCACCCTTTCATTCGGGGGTATCGAAAAAGCTGGAACTATATTGTGCAACCCTTTTGAAGTTTTCCTTGTACGCTTCAATAGATTCATAATCTTTTTTCTTGAGGGAAATGAGGTCCTTTTCCATATTAATCTAGTGGGTACGTCAAAAATATTTATCGAAAAACGTCTTCTAGAAATCCTTCCATTCCAACACCTCGATCACCTCCTCAGGATTCGTATTTTTGATCAATGCCCACCATTGATTATCTTCACCCTCCATACGATAAGCATCCATGAGAAACTTCTCTTGTTCAGAACATTGAAGGATGGAGAAGATCTTTTCAATGGACCTGATCCATTATTCAGCAATTGAGGGATCGGATGATCTATTAAAAGTAGGAGGTCTTTGTCTTATGAAGCTCTTGATAGAGACTTTTAATTTCGTAGGGGGGTTGAACGTTTATCTTGACCCATGTTTCTATTCAAATCTTGAGTTATCTAAGAGAGAAGCATTACAAAGTTCATGATTCCAGCTCCTATTGGATTGGGCATCTCATTAGTATAGTCATTACATTGATCTTCACATTGGTTGTCAGCTCGAGACCTCCTATTACTGGCCATTGGTTGGAATAAAAGGAAAGTTAGGGGTAACACATAAAGGGTAATACAAGTAAAAAACTGATGACTTAAAAATAAATCTTATTTCCTTAACATAAGAATCTATTGGCTTCAGTCTATGTTATCCATGATCTACTTTCTAACATATATTCTTAGGGAATTTTTTGTCCCTTAATAATGGTTCATACTAATCTTGTGAAATTACCAAAGCATATCCCCTGGGAGTGTCATAACCAAGAGTGAATAAAGGTCCGTTATCTTTCACCAGTTCCTGTTTGAGTCTAGCTCAAAGCGGTGTTTTCGGGTTTTACCCCTAGGATACATATGTGCCAGAGCCACCTCTACCTGCTCATATCCAGACAGGGATGTATTTTCTTGATAAACCACTTACTAAATACTCACCAAAACTTAGATATGTTTTAATTATACTTAGTCTTGTATCTAAGGCTTCACTAGGGTTTTCTAACCCTAATACCAAAAATAACTAAACATATCCTCTGATACCAACTATGACAACCCTGATCATTTATTACACAATTAAACATAATTTTTTACATAAAGATCATTTGATACAACATATAAGATCTAGATCTCTAGTGTATTTGGGTATTATGATCATTACATAACAACTTAAAACATGAAAAACAACATCTTTATGAAAACTTTCTTTACATGACCACTACATTCCCTCGTACTTAGCATTTCATGGGATAACCTGAGGACATGCATAAGAAAAGGGTGAGGTATAAAGCCTAGTAAGGGAATAAACATCGAGTAACATGAGGAATACAATAAATGTTAGAGAATAATAATATCATTATATCACAATAGAATCATAAACATAAAGTCATGATAATGCAAGATAATCATAACATGGAATTGTGGCAACAACACTTAACATGGAATTAGCATGAGCCAAGGATCATTGCATATGGAGCATGAGTAAATCCTAATTGAACATGAAGCATGAGTAAAACCTCATTTCACTTAAATTATCATGATTCAACACCCATTTCAAATGATGTATCATGATACTATACTTTACCCAATGCATTGTAGCGCTATAAGGGCGCACCCTTCTTAAACATTTCATTTCATGCATAAGTGTGCCACATGAATCATATAACATGGATTCATAAAACATAATAATTTATTCCACGATAAAGGAATGTTTAATTCATACATGGAACTTTATAATCAATAATTAAATGTTCATAAAGGTGAATACCCTTTATAGAGAAATGTCCATGGTATTCACTACAAATTGACATTGTCTTAGAAAATCGGTGCAATTTCGGCAGCGTAACGGTGTGACGTAAGAATTCATAAAAATGGTTGATAAGAGAGAAATGGGTGTCTCATAATATGTACATGAAATGTACAGTAAGGGGGTCATATAGATATATTTCCCAACAATTGTAATGTAATTTAGAGTCATGATACAAAATAATTTCTTGAATGTAAAAGATGAGAGAGAAATTTCTTTCGAAATTTCAGCATAGTAATGGGTGTACATGGGAGGAATTTATTGAGAGATAAATGGGTCTCCCATAATTCAAACATAAACAGGGAAGTATGGTAGAGTTTTTAAACCATACCCCAACATTTATAATTTAAATTAATAGGTCATAACAACATTAAGAAAAATTCTACAAAAATGAGAAAGGAAGAAAACCCTTACTTGGAAGTGTGCTTCCAAAGGCTTGAGAGAGGCCTGACATAGGCTTCTTGGGAGCTTGGGAAACCATGGGAGGATTCTAGATAGATAAGTGAAGAGGTTGGATGAACTCAAAAGGCTTTAAGTGAGAAGGAAGTGTGAGATTGTGTGAGTTTAAAAAGGAAAGGTGAGGGAATTATTTATTATTTAGGTTTGGGACACCTCACATTAAACTAATCCAAACCACAAACCAGCCCATGGTTTTTGCCCATGTTTTTTGGAAAACGGAAGTGGAAAACAATTTTTTATAATTCTAAAGTCCAAACTTCTTAAAATAATGGGCTTTCTTATGGGGTGGTGAGTCACACTCCCAAGGAAAAAAACTTAAAAATACAAGATGTTTAATAAGTCTTAAAGGGTCCATTAATGCTTTGTAAAATAAGTCAAAAAAACCAAAAACCACATTATTTTAATGTTAAAACATATATTGGCCGAAAATAAAGCTTATGGTATTTTATTACATCACTATTTGGTCATTATGATCTCATAAAACACATTATATATTTAAACGGTATTTAATTTTTACCCAAAAATTTGGCTGCCTCAGAAAATTATGAAAAATTCACTGTTGGATAATTTTGACATCCTTATTCTCGAAATAATATTTATTTTATCTAAATAATTCTGTAGATATATTAATTTTCACTTTTAAAATAAATACCGGCATTTATCGAAAATTCATGGGTTTTGACAAAAATGGCTTTCAAACCTTAATAAAAATTACAATTGCATTCATAAAATTATATCATCATTTATTTTTAATAAAAATTAATTTAATAATAATAATAATATTTTATTAAAATATTATTTAATTCAAAAATCCATTAATTCATCAAAATAGATTTCTTAGTTGAATATTAACTAAAAATATTATTTGTGCTTTAAAAACTATTTACAAGGTAATAATAATAAAATGAAAGTATATTCATTATTATATAAAAAAATAATGTACATAACCATAGTGCTAAGTTCTTGTTACATAACCCCTTATAACACCTGTATAATACCGAAGAGTAAGGTGTGCGACGGTGATAGGCTCTTGGGGGGGCTCGGATAACATTACTCGGGTGGTAAACTCTATCAACTTTTACTTCTCTTGTAGGTGGTCCCGCTCGAGCTTAACATATTCATGCTCTGCTTGGGCTTGGTCAAGAGTGAATCCCAATGACTCCACCACCTTTATGATCTTTAACAAATGGGCTTCGTATGGGGAACGTCTACTGGATGAGGCCATTGCTTCCTTTGTCTGAGTAAATTGGATTTGTTAAAGCCCTATATTTATACTAATCATGTGATCACTGTTCAATGACTATATTAGAAACGGTCACAATTAATAACGGTATTTTAAAATCCAAAAATGTAAAACCAAATAAGTTGAAATTTTATAGAAACATTTTATATAAAGAGACATGTAATTAGATTAAGTGGTATTTCTATTAATGAATTTTTGGATCGTTGTAATGTAAAGTATGGGTCGTTATAGTTGGTATCAGAGGAAAGGTATAGTTAACATTTGGAAACTAGGATGAGAAAGCCTTGGTAAGAACCGTAAGGATATATCTATGTATAGGATATAATCCTAGTGTTTTACAAATGACCATGAATAACCTAGGAAAAAACCTAAATTGTCCTAAATTTAGATTTTATTCTTTATTATGTGGTTTTCCTATTATGATTAGTGTTTCTCACACAATGATTCTTGGTTTTAGTCAATGGATGGAACACGAAAGAACCGCATTAATGCTAAGTGTGATGGGAAATACAATGATTATCCCCCTGAGAAACCAAATGTTATGGGATCTGGAATGAAAAATCATGTAGCCATGCTCACACAAATTTCTCAAGCAATGAATCATGCAGGACTTCCAAACGAGCAAGGTAGGGAGTAACATTCCATTGAGTCCTTCATGAGACATCGTCCACCTTAATTCAGTGGGTCTCTTGATCTAAAAGTACTTTAAAAATGGATCAGTACCACTAAAAATATATTTTCAGTTCTATAATGTTCTAAACATGATAAATTCATCTTAGTAGTATATTTTTTGGAAGGCAAAGCAGACCAATGGTGTAATTTTACCATGATTATGAGGTAAAGATATGAAATTGAGTCTATGGAATGGGAGGAGTTCAAGAACTTGTTTTTCAATAAGTACTTTCATTGTATTCTTCAAACAAAGATGGAGAAGGAGTTACTTGAACTTAAGAAAAAAGATGATGAATCCATTGGTAACTACAAAGAAAATTTTACATGACTTTCAAGGTACGCTTCTAGAATTATTATCTAACCTAAGAGTAAAATTGTTTGATTTTTTAGTGTCTTAAAACTAAGTCTCCAAAGTTCATTAGCCACAAGGGACTTCAATATCTGTGAGTAAATTGTTTGATGTGCTCTCAAGGTTGAGATGGAGATTTGAGTAACCCATAAGTTATATGGGTTTGATAATAAGAGAAAAATGGAATTAAAAGGAAAATCTAAAGACCACACTAAAAAGAATATGAGTTTTCCCTTATGCTCAAAGTGTAGAAAGAAACATGGAGGTAATTTTCTTAAAGGGACTAGTAAATTTTTTAAGTGTGGAAAAGAAGGTCATTGGTAAATTGAATGATGAAGTGATGGGAAAAATATTTCTAATGATACAAATAAAGAAAAGGATATGCAGAATAAACCTCCTACACTAAAATGTTACAAGTATAAGGAAATGGGTCATTTGTCCAATAAATTCCCCAATCCAAGGGTGATTGATGATGATCAATGTCAACAAACTCTTAAGGCAAAAGACAAAGTAAAGTCACATTAAATCACTATCGGTTATGTGGAGTATGATAATGAAGTGATGAAAGGTACACTTACCATCCACTCTAAAATAGAAAATCTTTTATTTGATTCTGTATCCACCCACCCTTTTATTTTTGAATAATTTTCTAAGGTTGTTGATGTATTACCTCAATAATTAAATTTTGACTTAGCTGTGACAACTCCTAATGACACAACAGTCACATAAAAAGTTTATAATTCTTCTTAGATTTAAGTTTGTGGGAAATTACTTCAAGAAAATATTATGATCCTTCCTAAAATGGAATTTGATTTGATTCTTGGAGTGGATTTTATTTATCTATATGGATCTCATAATAATTTCCAAGGGAAGTAAAATTTCAAATTCCAAATCAATCTATGATCATCTATCGGTGCAAGGATGAATATAACCATCCAGGAGAAATTTCGTCCATCTTATGGGTCTTGATTCCAATAAATGAAGGTTATTTATCTAAAATGGTTGGGTATAAAGTCATGATTATGAATAATCATGTTGTACATGAGATTGATTATGTATTTACAGATGTATTTCTAGGTATTCCACCAAATTTTGAAGTTGTGTTTTCAAAATAACTCATACTGGGTGCTATGCTTATTTCAAAGACACCTTATAGAATAGCCCCAATTGAGTTGCAGAAATTGAATTAGCGTCTCCAATAAAATCTTGATAAAGGATTCATAAGCCCTAGTGCATCACCTTGGTGATCACCTATTCTGTTTGTTAAGAATAAATATAGATCGATGAGACTCTGTGTTTATTATCGAGAACTTAAAAAGATCACTATCAAGAAAAAATATCCTCTTCTTCGCATTGATGACTTATTTGGCCAAATACGCAGAGCTCAATACTTTTCCAAGATTGATATTCATTCATGTTATCATCAATTATATGTCAAAAAGGATGATATATGAAAGATGGAATTTCATACAAGGTATAGACACTATGAATTTATATTCATGCCTTTTGGTTTTACCAATTCCTCTATTATCTTCATTGTTCGAATGAATAGAGTCTTTAAAGACTATCTTGATCAGTTTGTGGTAGTATATATAGATCATATTCTTGTATATTCAAAGAGAAAGGAATAACATGAAGATCACTTGAGAATTGTATTGAATATCCTGAGAAAAGAGAAGATTTATTCCAAATTTACCAATTTTGACTTTTGGATTCAGAAAGTTTCATTTTTGGGTCACATAATCTAAAGATATGGGATATCATTGGATCCAGAAACAAATAGAGGTTATTGAAAGATGGTAGAGACCAACAACGGTAACTGATATCTGAAGTTTTTTTGGTTTATCTGGATATTATCAACATTTTGTGAAATATTTTTCATGATTATCTAATCCACTCAACAAGTTGACTCAGAAAATAGTTATGTTTGTTTGGATGGAGGAATGTGAAGAGAATTTGAAAGATCTAAAAAGAAGGTTAGCCAGGGAACCTATTCTCACACTTCCTTGTTGTAGAGAAAGGTTTGTGATCTATAGTGATTCATAAAAGAAGGGGCTAGGGTGCATTCTCATGAAAAATGATATGGTGATAGCTTATGCCTCATGACAGTTGAAAATCCATGAGAAAAATTACCCAACTCATGATTTGGAGTTAGCTACGGTAATCTTTGCATTAAAGATATGGAGGCATTATCTTTATGATGAAAGGTGTGATATTTATACTAATCATAAAAATTTGAAGTATATTTTCACACATAAGGAGATGAATATGAACCAAATAATATGGTTGGAATTGATTAAATATTTTTACTTCTCAATACATTACCACCCTAGGAAAGAAAACAAGGTGGAACATGCATTAAGTTAACAAGATCATGATAGCTTATCCATGATGAGGATCACAAAAGATCCAATATTTATGGATTTGAAAAGGATGGATCTTGAAATTATAATGGAAGGGGAGAAATATTATCTTTCTCAAATGAATGTTCAACCATCTATTCAATTGAAGATTAAACAGGCACAAAAGGAAGATGTAGAGTTACAAAAGAAGGTGAGAAATGTTCCTGAATTCAACTTTGATTGTGACGAAATAATAAAGTTCAGGAACCATATTTGTATTCCTCCCATACCAGAATTAAAGAAGGATATATTGGATAAGGCACATATTTCTTCATTCTCTATTCTCCCTGGAAGAAAAAATATGTACATGGACCAAAAAGAGTACTTCTTCTAGAACGGAATGAAAAGAGATGTCACTGAATATGACTCTCGATGCTTGGTTTTTCAGAAAGTTAAGGCTGGGAGAAAAAAGACTAAGGGGATGTTACAACCATTACCCATACCAGAATGGAAATGGGAAAACATCACTATGGACTTTGTCATCGGACTTCCCAAAACATCCAATGGAAATAATTCTATTTGGGTTAAAGTTGATTGTCTTACGAAGTCGGCACACTTCATTTCTATTAGAGAGGATTTCTATCTAGATTATATTTTCAGGATATATGTAAATGAAGTGGTAAGATTGCATATAGTACCACTTTACATTATATCTTATCGGGATCTGATGTTTACCTCAAAGTTCTGGAAAATTATTCCGCATGCTCTGGATATAGAGTTAAGTTTCAACACTACTTATCATCCTCAGACAGACGGTCAGTATGAGAGGAAAAATCAAACTCTGGAAGACATATTGGGAGCTTTCACTATGTATTTCAAAGGTGGTTGGGATCAACACCTACTATTGGTGGTATTTTCTTACAGTAATAGCTTTCACTATAGTATTCAGATGGATCCTTATGAATCCATCTATGGAATGAAGTGCAGAACTCCAACTTACTCGGATGAAGTTGGGGAAAGAAAGCTATTAGGACCTGATCTTGTTGATGAAATGGTAAAAAAGGTCAGATCTATTCAATAACTCAAAAGATCGGTTCAGAGTCAACAAAAAGGTTATGCTGATAACCGAAAAAAATACCTAGAGTTTCAAGTGGGTGATAATGGGTTTTTACGAATATCTCCCTAGAAGAGAGTAATGATATCTAGAAAGAAGGTAAAGTTAAGCCCTAGGTATATTAGTCCTTTAGAAATTCTGGATCATGTTGGGAAGGTACCTTACCAATTGTCACTTTCAATGAATCTCTCTCAATTTCATGATGTGTTCCATGTATCTCTCTTGAGAAAGTACATACCCAATCCTTCACATGTACTAAGCTCAGAAGTCATACCGTTGGAGCAAGATCTTTCTTATAAAGAACAATCAATAGAGATTATGGATCATAGTGAAAACGTTATATGAAACAAGACCACTCACTTGGTTAAACTTTTATGGAGTAACTGCCAATTTGAAGAAGCTATAAGGGAGTTTTAGGATATAATGAGGGAGAGGTATCCTCATCTATTTGTTACCAAGTGAGGAATTTCGAGGGTGAAATTCAGTTTAAGGGGGGTAGAATGTAATGCCTGGATGTTTTTATGAAATATTTAAATAATTTTTATTCTTCAGTATCTTTCTTTGCATGCAATCGTGAGTTTAAACAAACCACAAGATTCCCTTATTATAAAATTACTATTATATCAAGTCGTTAGGTTAGAGGGAATAATTATAACTAACTTATAAAAATGCATTATGAGTTCATTGGCTATCAATTACTTATGAAAAATATAAATAAATTAGATATTTATATTTTAGAGTGAATAAATTTTGGTAATGAAATTAATGAGATATATATGTTTTATATACTTAATAAAAAAATTATATTCATCCAATTGATATTTTAGTCATAGGTTATGAATAAACCCCTATTTGATATATTTTAAAAAGGTTAATTATACACCTTTGAATGGCTAACCTATTTTAAATTAATATTATGACACATTAATAATTTTAATATGACAACATAAACATTTTATTTTGAAGTGAGATATAAAAATTTAATTAGGATAAATTTTTTATATTTTTCTAATAACCTTCATATTTTGATTAATAGTAAAAATACGCTAAATTTTATTTAAAAACAATTTTTTTGATCAGGATAATTTATATGATTAAATTATAATATTTAATGTTTTAAAGTATAAATAGAATAAATATTTATCATTTAATATAATTTATATCATTTTCATTAATTTTACATTGAATTCGTTGGTAAAAACATTTCAATCTTTTGCAATGTTTTAACTTTTAAAACATGTTTTCTCAACAACAGGATTAATTTTAAATTAATTACTAAAACTTCTGTGTTTTGAATTTTGAAAAATGGATTCCCTATTTATAATCATTATGTACAAATTATTTTAATAAGATAATTTTATTTTTGGTCATTTTGAATAGAAACTTTGGTAATTATTTTTATTGTCATGGTTAAAGGTAAATCGGGTAATTAAGTGTAAAAATAATAATATAAAATTATAATAACATCTAAAAATTCCTTTTGGATGACTAAATTATACCCTTTTCATATATTATTATAAATTTAATCACTTTAGGTCCACTTACCTATGAAAATGAAATGAATGTAATAAAAACTAATGAGATGGACAAAATGTCACGATCTCATTTTATATCAGTATATTAATTTTAATATATGGATAACTATGAGATAAAATAGACTATAGATAGTATATATAAATCTAAAATAATTAAATACATCATAAAAATTTATATATAATTTTTAGAGATTAAATAATTACCATTAATGATGACACAATAGTGTTGTACAAATTATTTTATTAACAGAAATATCAAATAATTGGTTTTAAAAATACTAAAATAAATATCAGATGAACTAATTAATGTGATCCATTAATTTTATAGTTTACTATGACAATTTAGGAGTGTATTTAATATTTATTTTCAAATTTATCTTCTGTTTGAATTTTATTTAAAGTCTAATAAATGAATAGTGTCAAAATTGACACTACTGATATTTTATAAACATAACATTTTATTAAATTATTTAAAATTATAAAAATATTTAAAAATTGTGAAGTGATAATTATAAGGCCTAAAAGTTCATAAATTATCCATTTATGTTCAATTAACACCTCATAATTAAATATTCATTACCATTAAATATTTAGAATGTTATTACCAAAATTAAAAATTAATAGAATAACTACGTGTCAAATAAAAAGATAAGGTTTAAATTGACAAAATAGGTTATCCAAAATTTATTGGTTAATGAGATTAAAACCCTATATCATATCATATCCAAATTTTGGAAACATTGAATGTTTTTTGGTAGGGTTTTATTTTATTATAAATTAATATTTTTTAGAGTTCCCTAAAGTGCCCCTCTCCTCTCTTATAAAAGGTCACCTTCTCCCTCTCATATTCACTCCATTTTGAGCCTTAAAGGTCATAAAAACCCTTAAAATTTCTCTTATAAACTTACCTAGTCACATTATATAGGTTTTGGTCTTCTCAAAAGACCAAATCTAGTGCCCTAAGAGGAAATTTAAATGAGGCGCGTCGAGGAAGAGGTAATCTCTTCTTCCAATTATTTCAAATTTATTTCTTCTTATACTTACTATTAATTAGTTTTTTCATTATAAAGTAATAACACACATATTAATTATATACTAATATGTTATTATAAAAATTAAACAATCCTATTTCACTTTTTATCCATCCAACGAAAATCAAAATCATTGCGCGTGCGTACGTATAGCTTACCGTCTTCACGCCGTGGTGTAGTATGTTTTTCTGCATCACCTTAATTGGATGGGTATAATGGTGGAAATAATACCTATATATGATTAATATAACATGATACTAATTTTAAGAAACTTTACACCATCCACTTCAATACTATTCAATAATTATTGGAACAATATTGTCGCTCGTGTGTACGTACGGCTTACCGTCTCCACAGTGCGATGTGATTTATTCTACATGATCTTCATTAAACCATGATTATATAAATGAATTGAATAAATAAATATGATATATATTATACTAATACCATTCTGTAAATGATATAACTATAACCGAAAAATAGGACTAAGAACTTATCCGACAAAATAAACGTAAGAACATAAAGCAGTTAATACCAGAATAACGAGTAACAATGAAATGTTACTAACAAACAGATGAAAATATGATCATAAATGTTATCATAAAAATTATTATGATTTTGTAATAAATCTATAACATTATTTAAATCATTTTATAAGAGTTTTGGATGCATACAAATAATATCATACCTAAGTTAAGGGATTACTTTTCCAATCTCATTTTATCCGAGATTGTTTATTCTTAAGTATATACTCGGGAAATATTTTTCATCCAAGTCCATGTTTTCTAAAAATATTCTCATAAAATGTTTAATATTATTCTATGTATTTTTAAATTCATTTTTACCCATTTTTAATTTTACTACATGGTTTGGAAGGAACCCTTCTTGTGTTTACCATACGAGGTACTTTTTGACTTTTCTGGAAAATGTACGAGGAGAATGTTTTTTTAACTTATACGGCATGAATGGGTTTTTAAAACTCCATAATGAATTATTTCCATGAATTTTCATCTACACTCTTACAAGTTTATTTTCAAATAAATTATTTTCTTTTAAAAATTTCATTACATTTTGAGAAAAGAAAATGTTTTTGAAGAAGAAAGGATATTTTCCTCAGGAATAAAGCTAAATTGTTTTATCAAAATTATTTTCCATCTATGATTACATAGGTCTATGTTTTTATCCCTGCTATTACGATGATTTTTTTGTGTTTATGATGTAATTTTATTTAGGAAATTAATTTTTTTATATCAATTATGATGGAATGATGTTTAAGAAACCCATTTTGTTTCATGGGTTAAGCTATGGTGAATGTTTCTATGTTTTTGTGGCACACATAAGAATAGTTTCATTATAAAATGGGCGGGACCTATGTCTCCATCCAATGTATTGGGTAAATATTTATATCTCATTTGATAGACATGTATGCAAAGACAAGTAAATCTGATTCAGTGATATAGGGCTAGAACGAGGAGTGAAATCGGTTAAGTAATGGACTTTGTCCGCTATGATGGTCTTGGAAATGAGCCTTAACTAATATGAAATGATTTTCTATGATTATGTGTGTATGACACAAAATTTCATGTCTTATGTTATGACTATTTGGATTACATTTCAATTTTATGATTTATCCCATGACATGATATTGTGATCTTTTATATGCAGGATAATATTTTAAAATGTTATGTTCTTATGAATATGATATGATTGATATTTCCTTTGTTTACCCTTACTGAGAATTTGATCTCGCTCTTTATATGTTTGTCTTACCCAGGTCATGAAGAAGGGTATTATGTATGATATTCCAAAGATGATTCTAGTTATAATGAAATAAATTGGAGACAATGTATATGTTTTATGAACCATTTGTTTATGTTTCCCAATTTCTAAAGACATTATACATATACGGTCCTTTCATGGTTTTGTTATATGTTGTAATAAATATACTTCAATTTGGAAATAATATCAATGTTTATAATGTATGGTTAGTTATAATATGGATCTCCAAGAGGTGGGGTGTCCATGTTAAAGCCACATAGGATCTTCATCGGAGTAGTGTTAGAGCCTCACCCATCCATGTTAGAGAAGTAGTATCATAGGGAGGTGTGGAGGTTGTGTTGTAGCCACATCATCATGGTGGTGGGAAGACTATGTCGGAGCCACATTGGTGAGGATGTAGGTTTGAAGTGTGAGATGAGGAGAATCAACTATAGAAAATATATAAAGGTGGGGTGTAACACCCCAAAATTCTGGAATAAGAACATTGTATTCGATAATATATGTGATATGTAGCACTGATCTTAAATAACCCAAGAAATATATTTCTTTAAAATTAATCTCTTCGATACATTATGGAACGCATTTTCCCAAGTCTAAATGAACCATAATATATTATACCATTATAACATATCCACTAAATTGGTGGGATTTAATAGTAATAGATAAATTATTAAAATAATTATTTTTTAAAAAATATATATATTTTTTCTAAAATACGGTTTAGTCGTGCTTTTTAAACATAATTTAAAATTAATTTTAAAAATAAATTAGAAAATTTATTTTATAAAATAAAATTAATTTTTCGAATTATCATATCAAAATTATCTTAGGGTATATTTTTTGGATTTTATTGAAATGTTTCATTTTTCGATGAATAGTGAAAATAATGATTTTTATTGAAAACCACCTTTTCATTGAAATAATTTGTAAGGTTAAATTAAATTATAAATTGGTTTTAATATAAAAATTGTTAAATTATATTAAAATATAACTATTTTAGTTCATTTTAATCAATTTAATATTGAATTTTTATATTAAAACCTTTTAAACTTATGAGAATTTTCTCTTTGAGAACCTGCTTTTTCGTCTCATCTGTAGGTATGATTTTAAATATTATTCTTCCAATTATATGAATTTAATTTATAAAAAAGAATTCCATATTTTTAATCACCATAATATATTTTAAAAAATAATTCCAACTTAATTTTTGACAAATATAAATATTAAAATTAGTAAAAATTAATTTTCATGGTTAAGGTAAAAATTGATTTATCGGGGGTTAAACTAAACAAATAACAATTAAACTGACCTTAAAACTTTTCAAAAACCCATTTTATATAAATTTTATGACCTTATAACCTATAATTGTAAATAATTACTCATTTTGGAGTCTTGTGTCATGATAAAAACATGGGTTTAATTGAATCATTTCAAACATTCCATGTGTGTCCTATCCCCCGCTTATAAAAGGCCACCACCTATCCTCCCCTCTTCACACTTCCAAAGACATTGGGTTTAGAAAACACCTAACCAAATTAGTTTTTTAATACCCTCTCAAAATACTAGGGTCCTTTTTTATTATAAATCTTTCCTTGGAATGATTTTGGATTAAACCAAAAGAAGTTCTTCGAAGAAGATGTAACATTCTTAAACGATCATTTTCATTTTATTTATTTTTACACCTCAAAAAATTATTATTTAATCATTATAATATAATAAAAACAGTATATCTCAAATACTAATATTTTAATATGTTAATTTCATAACCTATATCCATATTCACTTGCATAAAATGGCAAACAAAACTGTTGATTGTGTGTATGGTGAACTACCTCCTCACAAACTAACATAACCATCGACACCTTTCAAGTTTGTAAATAATGATGGATTTAAAATATTTATATTATATTTATGATATTTTTATAATTATTTAATTTTAATATCACATATACCTTCTTACATTACATTTCATTTAAAAAATATTAGCGTCCCTCGTGTGTATAGTGGACTACCGCCTCACGAAGTGATGTTATTCATTTTTCACTTATTCTTTACATATAATGTAATAAGGATAAATTTAATAAATATATTTTATATATATGAAATGAAATTGATTGTTTCAAATTAATATATCACCTACTTCCTTACCCTTACACCTGTTAAGGAAATGATAATGTCGCTCATGAAAACATACGATCTACCGTCTTCATTAAGCGATGTGATCCATTCTCCATGTTCAAATTTCAATAATGATTCTAAAAAATTATATAATGAAAAAAAATTATATTTATAACATTAATAAAATTTTGTATGTTATGTATCTACATCATATACCCAAGAACCGGAACTTTCCTGACAAAACATGCATGAGAAAACAAGGCAATTAACACCTGAAACGATGAAAATAACAAACTATTATAAGAAAGTGGGTCGTAAAATGATATAATATAATAATATATAATATTATAAATATTAATATGGTTCTCTTATAAATTAATAACATGATTAAAACCATTATAAATTAGGTTAAATCATTTTCAACCAAAAGAAAGTGTAAGGTGTGAGATTTCATCTCAATTTCATTTCATTGAGGCATATTGTAATGTTATGCATATAATTTATTTTATATGGTGTATATAATACCACTATTAAATGTAATATCATGAATACTTCATAATTCATGGTATTTTAACTGTAAATTTTAATTATTTCATCCAATGTGATTTGACTTGAAAATTACCAACAGGTAAATAATTTCATAACTCAATTTCTTTTTATTGGGTTGTATTAATTATTAGTTTTATTTGATATTATTAGATTATGTATGTAACTAATATTTATTATATTTTTATTTTTATTTTCACCTATTTTATAAGTATTTAAATTTTATTCACATAATCTATTCATTGATTAATTCTCATTTCAACGATATGATCATTGTAAGGGACTTTATCAAAATTTCTCTTTATTGAGGCATATTGTAATTTTATATACTTAGTTTCTTTTATATAGTTTAAATACATCCCCTTTATCATTAAATGTCATGAATATTTCATACTTCATGGTATTTTAATTTTTAATTTAAATTATTTAATCTATGGGTATTTGACATGAAAATTACTAAGTGGTAAATAATTTCATAACACAATTTCTTTTCATTGGGTTATATTACTTCTATACTATCGTTGATATTCTATGATTATTTTTGTAATGGATATTGATTATATTATTTTTTAATTATGGTTTTTTATTTTTGATTTACATTTTATACATATAATCATTTCATTGATTAACTCTCACTTTAATGGCATGATCTTTGTAAGGGATTTCATCTCAATTTCCATTTCATTAAGACAAATTTTTTAATATGCTCCTATTTAGTTTAATGTGGTGTATACACATCCCCATTGATATATTTAACATGAATACCTATTTATTCATGATTTTATTTTAAAAACCTATATTCCCAATGAATCAATGGCCACCTCTCATTTCTTGTTTAATTTGTGTGATTGTTAACGTTATCTTGGGAAAATAAATATCTAATGATGATTTTCATTAGGAATTATATTTCTCTTAAATATCCATATTTTTTATATCATGGATATGATTATTTCCTAAATTGTATACTACTTTTACATATGATATTTATTTTTAATTGTATTTTATTTTCTGTGGAAATATTAATAAATTTGTATTTTTTTCTCCATACAGATATTTGATGATAAGAACTATTATTTATGAAAAAAAAATATTATTAAATATATGAGTAATTATTTGAAAATGTAGATATATGTGGGCCCTAGTTATAGATATCTCCTTGATGAATTGGTAGTCTCAAGAGATGAATAAATTGGTTATCCTTAGTTAAATGGGTTTATGGTGTATATCTACGCATTAGTTTTAAATTTTCTTGAGGAAAGACTTGAGAGTATAGGTATCATTGATTCCTAATATCATAACACCCAATAATTAAGAATTTCCTACATTGAGAATTCAGTTATTATTACTCATAATATTTTATCAATGATATTATCTATTTCTACATTTTATTCTCAGATTATTAATTAAATGGAATGTGTTTTTAGTTATTTTCCATGCTATATTGATTAAGCCTTATCCAGTAATGATTTTCATGTTATTGAATAAATGGAATGTGTTTTTAGTTATTTAACTTCTCATATTGATTATGCTAGTAAAATTATTTAAATTAATTTTTTGTTAATTTATTTACTTTTCCATGAATATTCTTACTAATTCATGATTGATTCTATTGTAATTATCCCTTACTAATCATTTGAGCCCACCCTTATTTTCTTCCCTTTCCCAGGAATCCAGGATGTGTTCTAAGAATGATATGAAAGGATGTTTTTGAGTGAATAATGAAATTCTTGAAAAAAATGTTGTGATTTTTGTTTTAAAATATAATATGAGGATCATGTATGTATCTAGTTTACCAAACTACTAAGTTATTTGATCCTTCAGGATATGACTCCTTGTATCATATTCCAATGTAATAAAGTAAGATATTTATGGGTTATTAGATTTAGGGTCATTACAATTTTTATCAGAATAATTTTAGTAGAAACCTTAGGAACCTGATTTAGAAAAACATATATTGCAGAATATAACCCTATGATAAAATTTGAGGATAAGTATATAAGAACATTATAAATTTTTGGTAAGGTAAATATTATGTGGTTTTTTCTAAAAATAAATCCTTTCGTGGATACTAAAGGAGGATGTGGTTCTTGAATAGATATACCTAGTGGTATTAACTATAAAAATGGTTAATTCCTATTAACTCGATCATCACCTAGTGCACAATAATAATCCTTACTACGCACCTGGTTTGAAACTCTTGGGGGATGGTAGCCCTATGGGCGTCATTAATTCTAGTCCGGTTGCCGAATTTAGAAATTTATAAACATTAATCAAAAATATCACTAAACAATAGTGTAGTATAGGAAATGAAAGTCCGAGGTAAAACCCAGAGAGATAGGGTTGGAGAAAATATTAATTAAATATGATAAACCTAAACTAATTTCGATTTGAATAAACTAAAATCTAAACTATTGAGCATGAATTTATTTTTAAAGTGGGAGGAGACAATATAAAATGGGTATTGGGCATCAACAATTCTAGTTTCATGAGATTACAAGGTATAAAATAATTAATTAATAATCATGCAGTCGTCAAAATCAGGTATTAACGAGTTCAATGGTCATGATAAATGCTCTCCATCCAAATTTCTCCTTTTCTCATGGTCAGGTACTTCGGATTACAAAGGATGGGTAACCCCAAACCTTATTTAAACATAGGGAAGGACAAAACCAATGGTCATGGTGGAAGTATAATCCCTATATCACATATTAAACAAATGTATTCAATCTAGACAATGGTCATATGAAAAGAAAGAAATTAAACACATTCCTAAACCCCTCTCACAATGGTCAATCAAGGAGAATTAATAAAGAGATAGAATTGATGAACATATATGAGATCCCAACATGTATTTCATTAATTATAAAATACCTCTTACATTCAATTCCCCTTTACCACGCATGCACTAGAATAAAGAAATCACCTCACTAATGCCAATCATGAGTGGGAGTTGATAAATAAATATATTAAAATCCTATAGAATGTGGTGAAGCAGGTGGGTTCATCCTCCGTAGGCACCCCTTGGTTTTTTTCCATCTTTAATTCTTTAAATGGTGCAGCTAGCGGTCTTTTTTATAAGTGAATCCCATCTAAACATGCGGCCCTCATTTAATACATTTTCTCTCTGTGTCGCCCCCGTCACGATTTGTACTTTTGGTACATGATGTATAACCCTGATTTACGTTGCCTCCATGTCTGTGTAAATTTTTCACATTTCATGTTCATTAATTTAAAGTTTTAATGTAATCACACAGTGTATTGTGGACTCACAATGTGTACCTTATCATTCTTCAGTCATTTTAGATCTCATTGAAATCTTCTTTAAAATTTGTTCTGAAAAGAGTCAAGTCATTTACTAAGGTTACATGACATGCACTTGTCATTCATGGAATGTTCACATGTCAAGACTTTCTCTGGGGGTGGCCTACTTCTCTGAGGAAGTCACGATGTGTATTTAGGGTGCACGATGTGTACTTTTGTTCCTACAGATTTTTTCTCCTCTTTTTACTCCAAAAACAAGTGTTGCAACGCATCACTTCACTCACGACATGAAGTGTCTTTTTCTAATATTTCCTCCACTTTTCATTCATTTTCAAAAGATTCAATTTTTCCTTCCATAAAACATAAAACAACTAAATTCATTCCAAAATTGGAAATATTTATCATTTAATTACAAAAATCAACACATTAAACTACTCAAAAATATGTGCATGAAATAGACTTATCAAATCCCCCCACACTTGAATTTAGCCTTGTCCTCATGGATGGAATTTCAAAGTAATAAAAAGGATGTTAAAAATACCATGATTTAAATTAAATTTCAATAAAACCAATTGATCATATATAAAATTAAATGTTCAAGCATCACACAATAAAATTTATCAACACCACATTTTTAAATGAAACAAATCAACCATGTATTTTACTTTCCCTCTTTTGAAATACCCAAGTTTCTTCATTCATCCATTTTCATTTTTCAATCCATTATTAATATTTATTCCACTTATAATCTACCTCGCATTAATTTTCTTCTCATCATCAGGATACAAATGAAAATTGAATTATCTATGTACCTCAAAAATATGTAACTTCCTATAGGCTTGCAATGCATCTATCATCTCCACTGCATAAAGACAAAATCACAATTAATCATGAGGGCTTCATCAATTAGGATCAAATAAATATGAGGCTTCAGGGTACGTAGGTAAATGGTTTAAAAATTAAGGCTCAAAAAGTAGGTTTGAATCTAAATTACTTTTCATGATATTCAAAAATAGCTCAATGATTGTCTCACTCCACAATTTTCATCTCTCTCTTTCCCCCAAAAAGTTCAAATTGGGATCATGATACATGTAAGTGAAATGAATGAATCATCCTCTCTTTCTCTATTTTTTCTGTTTTTTTTTTATTTTTTGTAATCTATACTCAGGAAAAATCTCACATCCATCTCCTAACCATATATGATAAAAAATTGTTGGTCTAGAAAATGGTGATTTTTAATCGTCCTAATACACAACCCAATTTTTTTCATTTTTTCTCTTTTCTTACACAAGAGAGGTGAACAGTATAATATAATGAAAGATTTCGGGTCCTCTCCCCAAATCAAGAATCCCCTAGAACAATATCAACAAAAATGTATATCTTGGAACACCTAATAAATTTCCTCCCCCACATTTATTCATTTAAAATATCATGGAAACAATTAGAGGAAGGTAGGAAAAGATAAAATATGCTTGTAATGTGGCTCATTTCCTAACAAGGAAATTCATGGCTTCTATGGGACTAAAAAGGATTAATAAAATGTGGGTCTCATGATTAGGTCTAAGAAAAAATGTATCATTCATTTTAAAATTTATTCTATTTAGTCATAGATTTGATAAGATGCAAAGAAAGTTCTAGAGGAAAACATGCCTGAGTTTTTCAAGAAATATACTATAGAAATAATGGAAATATTTGGCTCAGTGGATGTCTCGAGAATGAGATGAATAGTTAGGAAAATTACTTGTGGAAATTCATATGAAAAATTAAATTAATTAATGAAAACATCAAAAGTTCAAAACAAGTCCAAATCTCAGAAAAAATTCATTTACATTGATCAACATGATCCCCTAAATTATGATTTGTAAAATCCTTATCTACATGCTTATATCTACTAATTATTTTCTCCGTTTTTCTCATTTAAATTTATGGAAAAAGAAATCTGAATACACAGCATGATAATTGACCTAGGTAGTTTATTTTTCCTAGATCATTTAATTAAATAATGAATCTTGTGTGGGGTATGTAATTGTAAATTAAATCTCAAAACATTTTCAATGTGTGGATTATAGTTGAAAATACATAATTAAAACTCTTACTCCCCTTGCAATTTTTGGTTCAATGTTGGCCTTGAACGTTCTACATATCACCACTTTCCACTTACTCTATGTGCTTTTGATGGACCAGGAAAACAAATAGAACAAGTGAAAGTACATGACTTTATAATAATTCTAGAAAATAATAAGGTAATTCAAATTAAATCGTAATAAAGAAATAAATCTAAAATCCTAGGAAGTGATAAAAAATCAGGTTGCCTCCCAGAATTTTCACTTTTTTACCTCATCATTTAGCTTGACCATACCTACATTAGCTGATTGGAGTATAATATAATGTTAATTGTCTCGTTTTTACCCAATTTTTACTTTGAAAACATCCCAACTTAGCTTTACTTTTCCTCAATTGAATTAGAATTGGTCTCGGAGGTGCTGAACAGAGTCTGCAAAGTATGAGCATTGCCAACATAATTTCATCATTTGTCCAGACTCGGTAAAATTTTTCTTATTTAACTACTGACTGCGTATATTGAGTTTCCTCCATGATTTCTTCTAGTTCAGGATACATCTCTTCAATATAATCTTTTTTTTCTTCTTTTTCTTGTTCCTCTGCATAGTTAGTGTAGGGTAAAACTTATTCTTATTCCTCCTCTTCATGTGGTGGACTTATAATTTCTAGAATAATTTTCATAAATTCTGCAGTCATCATCCCTTCTTCATCATCTTTTTAATCTTCTTCTTCTTCCTTCAGTTGTGGACCTAGTTTTGTATGGAAACTTTGTAACATCTCAGCAGTCAAGGTCCCTTTTTCTTCAGTTTCTTCTTCTCCATGCTTTCTATTTTCTTTTTTCAGTTAACTTCTCTAATGTGCTTTAGACCACTCAATTTTAGCAGCAAGGTCGCGCTCTTAATCATCTTCTGAGCTTGTAAGGTCAAGGGAATCATGATTAGAATAAGCATAAGCATTGAAAGTGGTACTTACCTCAGCTTCAGCTTCATGATGCTCATTGTTGAATTATAGATCCATGCTATAGGGTGAGGTGTGTTTAGTTCAAGGGAGTAGTTTTGGAAATGCCAAAGGTTGACTTCTCGTCATTTTTATATAATCGAGGATTTTCTCCATATCATCTAGCAAGTATGTGAACCTCTCTTTGGTATTCATTTTTCTATGCACTTCTTCCATAAAAAAAGACCCAGTGTGGTAAAAAGTAATAAAAATGATACTAAAAATACTATTCTAAAATTATTAAACATAAAATATGAGAAAAGACTTTGTCTAAATAATTCCACTAATAATTCTCCTATCCTACCCTCAGTAACGACGCCAAAAATTTAGTACCCAACGGGGTGTCTTTAATTCCCATCGGGTTACCAAATATAGAAATTTATAAACACGAATCAAACAGATCACTAAACTATTGGGTACTATAGAAAATTCAATTCTGAGGTCAAACCAACAAAGATAGGGTTAGATAAAATATTAATTAATTAAGATAAACCTAAACTAATTTCGATGTGTATAGAATAAAATCCAAACTATCAAGCATGGGTTTCTTTAGAAAGTGGGAGGAGAAAATATAAAATGGGTGTCGGGATGCAATAATTCCAGGTTCATGATATGACAGGGTATAAAATAATTAATTAACAATCATGCAGTCACTGGAATTGGGTCTTATCACATTCATTGGTCATGATAAATGCCCTCCATCCAAAGGTCTCCTTTTTTCATGGTTAGGTACTTTAGATTACAAATGATGGGTAACCTGAAACTTTATTTAAACATAAGTAAGGAAAAACCCAACAATTATGGTGTATGTATAATCCCTATATCGCATATTAAACAAATGCATTCAATCTAGGAAATTTTTATGTGCAAAGAAAGAAATTAAACCCATTCCCGAACCCCGCTCACAATGGTCATGCAAGAATAATTGGGAAAGAGATAGAATTGATGAATGAAAATGAGATGACAACATGTATTGTATTAATTATAAAATACCTCTTATATTAAATTTCCATTCATCAAGAATGATCTGGAATAAACAAATCACTTGCCCATGCTAATCATGAGTTGGTTTTGATAGATAAATAAATTAAAATCCTACAGAAAGTGGAAAAGTAGGTTGGTGCATCCTCTGTAGGCACCCCTTGGTGTTGTTCTATCTATAATGCTTCAAATGGTGGGGCTAGGTGTCCTTTTTATAAGAGAATCTATTCTAAACCCATGGCCTATGTCACCTGTATTTTCTCTACACGTCTCCCCTGTCACGACATGTACTTGTGGTACACGACGTGTACCCCTGATCAGTATTGCCTCCGTGTCTATGTGAATCTTGCGCATATCATGATTATTAATTTGAAGTTTTAATGTAATCATGTCGTGTACTAGGGACTCACTTTTTGTACCTTCTCGGTCTTTAGTCATCATAGATCTTTCTGAAATCTTCTCCAAATTTTGTTCCAAAAATAGTCACATCATTTACTGAGGTTACACGATGTGTACTTTTCATTCACGACATGTTCACATCTCACAACTTTCTCTATAGGTGCCATGCTTCTTTGATTAAGTCATGATGTTTATTCAAGGTACCTTATGTGTACTTTTGTTCCTCTAGATTCTATCTCATATTCGTACTCTAAAAACCAGTGTTGCACCACATCACTTCTCTCACGGCGAGAAGTATCTTTTTTGCTCATATTTCCTCTTCTTTTCATTATTTTTCAAAAGATTCAATGTTTCCTACCATAAAATATAAAAAAACTAAATTCTATTCCAAAATTAGCAAGATTTATAATTTAATTACAAAAATAAACATTTTAAACTACACAAAAATATTTGCATGAAATAGAATATCAGGGGATATACTTAATTTAATTCACATTTTCTTTACAATCCATTCTGGAGGATTTTAATAGATGATGAAAATGAATAACCTTGTTTAAACCTAAGGTGTATTATATTGAAAATAATGTCTCATGATTTAGACATCTGATAAATGAGTATATATTTTTCCCACTACGATTATTATTTCTCACATTATTCTTCTTGGTTTCAATAAATAGATGGAACCTGAAGGAAACAATTTAGCATTGAATATGAAGGAAAATGTGGTGACAATGAGAAACTAAATGGGATGATGATATGAGTGAAAGATATCATGATAATTTCTAATCAGTTGTCCTAAAATATGATTAATAACCTATACCTAAACCAACTCATGGACTCACCAAAGAAGAGAAGGATAGAGTTTTCTAAGATCTCAATGATGGATACTATGGATGAAATAAGGCTTGATTTAATTCATGTTATAATTTTAGAAATTTACACCTAGTAATGTGTTTGAAAGTAATGGGAAAATGTTGTATGTGTTGAAAATAAGGGAATAAAGAAATTAATTATTAAGGAAAAATGAAAAGTATGATGGAAGGAAATAAATTTCATTATAGGGATCCATTTATTGTTTTTTGTCTTAAATGTTGGGAAAATGGTCATTATCTATATCAATTGACTATTTTAAAGGTTAACCCATATACCAAGGATGGAATTATGTTGAAATAAAACTGATCAAGTCTTTATGTATTGGAGTTCAATAATTAAATTGTAGATGTATTTTTTCCAATAGAATTTTGGTGATTAGAAATATGAAACATTTAAGGATTGTGTTAAATTTTTGAAGCCTATATGTATTAATTAAAATAAGAGCTATGGATACCATCATTGATTTATGATTTTAAGGTTGATCAAAATTTCAAATTCTTAAAAACCCATTTTTAAAAGTTTTTCATAGGAATGACACATGAGTAAGGATATTTTTGGAAAACATTTATAAGAATATAACATGTTGGTTTAGAATATAAAAGAGTTATTTGAATAAGAATTACTTTATAGTTTTTTGGTATTATTAGTCAAGGTATTGTTAACTATTAAGGTTTATCATATATTATATGTTATAGTAATTATGGGTTTTCATAATTTTTGAACATTATAGTAATTACATTAATATATTTTTAGATGAATGACAACCCAAATATCGGGTGACAACTCATCAAGTTTGGAAATGTCACAGGACTTGAACCCATAACCAATGGAATATAAGGATTTAATACCTACCACTAGACTATGTGATTTCTCAGTCAATATTTCATTTTCTTAGTTAAAAAATATGACAAATAAATATGAATTATGAACCATTGGTGTTACTATTGAGGTTTACAGATTAATTTATTATACAGGATAACTTATGTTAACCAAATTGGTTTTGGAAAATAGTTAGAGACATATGGAAAGACTTGTCACTCTATTATGGATCTTACAATACATTAAAAGTGAATTTTAGTTCCCCAAGAATAAAAAATTCATTTTTGGAAATTCATTTCACAGTGTAAGCGAGGAATTGGAAATTCATCAAAGCATAACCAAAAGAAAAAATTGGGATTACGAAATTCAAATTTATCAAGTATATTTCCTTATATTATTTGATAATAAAATAATTACTAAAAATTATGAAAAGGATATAAATCAAAAAAAAATATTCAATTACCTTCATATCTAATGAATCAAATGTTATTTTAAATCAACAGAGATTTATATTTTTTAGGTTATTATCTTTCCATTGATCATTCATTTTCTTGTGATCAATGGCCACTATCACTCACTATAACTATTTATGCTTTAATTCCATGTACATATTTCACTTTCCATCAATTTTATTATAAGTAGAAAACAATATATGTCTTACTATATATGATATTTTTACATCCCTTTCACTCTTATTAAGAGGATGTTTTATTAACCCTTATTAAAATGTGGGTTTTAAACAAATGAATTTTCAACTATAAAACCCTTGATTTCTGAGCATAAGATCAAATTGTGAGGATTAAATTTATTTATGGTGGATAGAATGTAACACCCCAAAATTATAAAATAATAACATTGTATTAGATAATGTGTGATATATAAAACATCGATCTTAAACAACCCACCAAATATATTTCTTTAAATTTAATCACTTTGATAGATTGTAGAACACACAAACCCAAATCTAAATGAAGTATAATTTAGTATACCATAATAACATATCCCAAAAATTGTAGGGTATGAATAATAGTAGATAAATTATTAAAATTATGTTTATCTATTAATTATAAATAAAATAAGATTCTTTTAAAAGGAAAAAATGTTTCCTAAAACAATTGTATTTTATTCTAAAAGACGGTTTAGTCACTATTTTCACACATAATTAAAAATTCATTTTTACCAATTTTAGAAAATTTATTTGATAAAATGAAATTAATTATTCAAATAATCATATAAAAATTATCTTAGGTATATTTTTTTATTTTTATGAAATGTTTCATTTTTTGATGAATAGTTAAAAGGACTAATTTTAAATGAAAATTTTCTTTTTGTTTAACAAATTTACAAGGTTAAATTATATTTTAAATTTTTTTAAAAATAAAATTAGTTAAATTATATTAAAATTTTACTATTATAGTTCATTTAAATAAATTTTATGTCAAAGTTTGATACTAAAACCTTCTATACTTATGAGAATTTTCTCTTTGAAAACACGCTTTTTCATCGTGTCTACGAGTATAATTTTAAGTTGTATTCTCCCATTTCTAGGAATTGAATTTGGAAAAATGGATTCAATATTTTTAATTGTAATAATTTATATTACCAAATAATTTCAACATAATTTTTTACCATTATGAATAGTAAAAGCAGTAAAAATTAATTAATTCTTTTAAGCAAAAAACTGATTTAACGGGGGTTAAACTAAAACAATAAGAATTAAAATAACCTAAAAAACATTATAACGCTCATGTTATAGACATATTTCAACCTAATAACCTAAAATGGTTGTTAATGACCATTTTTTAGTCTTTTTTATGATAAAAACATTGGTGTAATTGAATCTTTTCAAAAATTCCATGTGTGTCCTCTCCCCCACTTTTAAAAAGTCGCCCACTCTCCTCCCCTCTTCACACTTCCAAATACATTTGGTTATAAAAATACCTCACCAAATAACTTCCTTACTCCCATAAAAATATCCTAGAGACATTGTTTGATAATAAATCCCTACTAGTAAGAATGTTTTTTAAAACCAAAATAAGTTCTCTAAAGAAGAGGTAATGTTCATAAACAAGCATTTTGATTTTATTTATTCTTCCACATCCAAAAAAATTATTTAATTATGATAATATAATAAAACAATAATATACCACGTGATTATATGTTATTATGTTAATTTAAAAACCTATATCCATCTCCTCTTCCATCAATTGGGAAACAAAATCGTTGATCGTGTGTACGTCGGACTACCGCATCGCGAACAAATGTAATTCATTTTCCATCACTACCTTTCAAGGATAGATATAATGATGGGTTTAACACATTTATATTATATTTATTATATTATTATACTTATGTAATTTTAAAATCACATATACTTTCTTATGTTCTATTCTGCTTAAAATACGGTAATATCGCTCGTGTGTACGGAAAACTACCGCCTCAGGAAGTGATGTGATTCGTTTTTCACATAATATTTACATGAAATGTAATAAGGATAAATTTAATGAATATATGTTATATATATATATATAATGATATTAATTATTGAAAAATAATATATCACCTACTTTTTTACCCTTTCACCTGTTAAGGAAATGATAATTTCATTTGTGTGAACATACAGCCTACCGTCTCCACGGAGCGATGTGGTCTATTCTCCGTGTAAAAAATTAAATAATGATTATAAAAATTTATTTAATGAAAAAATTATATTTATAATATTAATATAATTATATATATTATGGATCTATATCATATACCTAAGAAATAAAACTTTCATTACAAAACACGCGTGAGAAAAAAAAGGCAATTAACACCCAAAACAACAAAAATAATGAAATGTTGTTAGAAAACTAGTGGTAAAATTTTATAATAGAATACTATATGATATTATAAATATGAATATGGTAGGCCATTCTTATCACCCCTATGTTGGTTGGAAGTAGGAGAGGCAACTATATTGGGACCTCATCTTGTCCAGGAAACCACAGAGAAAGTGGAGTGGATTTGAAAGAGGATTTCTATTGTACAGTCACGGCAGAGGTCTTATGCTGATAGACAGACATGACCTCTAGAGTTCGAGGTCAGAGATCAATTTTTCCTACATGACACGCCAAGGATGGGACACATGAGTATTAGGAGACAGGGAAACATTTCACTGATATATGTCGGGTCGTTTAAAGTTTTGGAGAGAGTCAGGTCGGTTGACTATCATTTGCAGTTACCTTAGAGGTACAGGACTATGCATGACGTATTCTACATTTCCCAGCTACAGTGTTACTTCTCATACTCGTCTCATGTTTTTAAACCCAAGGAGGTTGAGTTGGTGGTGGACACATCGTTCGAGGAGCATCCTATCCTAATTGTTCATCGTAGTATGAAGGTTCTCCTAGGACGGTATGTTCCTCTGTTAGGGGTGTTGTGGAAGCATGGGTGAGTACAGGATGAGACTTAGGAGAGGGAGGCTGATATGCAATCATAGTGGTCTTAGCTATTCGAGGATTCTTCTCCTACACCTCCTTATTAGAGAAATTTGGGGATGAATTTCTTTAATAGGGGAAGTTTGTAAGAACCCAGATCTTATTTTTATGTGTGGATCTTGTTTTAAGGTGTTTTTGAGAAAAAAGGTAGAATTTTGAAAATTTATAAGTACACGTCGTGTAATTAAGAGTACACATCGTGTACCCGGTAGCCAGAGGTAGTCGTGTACTGGTCGTGTAACAGTCGAGTACATGGTTGTGTGAGGTGACCTAGAGACCGCATAAAGAGGGGGCCAATTAAGGCATGTACACGGCATGTACATTAAATGAACATGTTGTGTACTTTTATTTTAATTTGTAAAATCAGACTGGGGTCATGTCTAATTCCCAAAATTGTCTTCTTCTTACCCCCATCTCATATAGGAGCGACTGAGAGCAATGATTCTTCTCTGAGCCTCTTATCCGTCTTCCATTCTCTAAATCAAACATTTTCAGTTGCATTGGAATCCCCTTAATGAGTTCTTCCATCTTCTAGAGATTCTCCTCCTAATTTCTCCTCTTTCATGAGATATTCAAGGTTGATAATTTTTTACATTTTTGTACATATACAACATTGTTGGTCAATTCAAAGGATGAGGTTCAACTATATTTATTGTAAAACGTCAAGTTAGGTGTTTTGTGACTTTCTGTAGTTTTCTTTGGATTATATGTGCAAAACGTGATGAATACCATAGTTTAGGGTATTTCATGTTTTGGAGATTTAATCCTTTTTTATTCAAAATATATTTTGTTTTCTTGAGAAAGGGTTTTGATTATGATTTTGGTTTATACCTTATTTATGGATGTGCTTTCCCGTGTTTGATTGATATTGGTTGTTGGGTTTAGAACTGCCAATTAGGTTTTTTCTTTCCATGCCTAGTGCTATTAGTATGGATTTGACATTATATGACATGCTTTTGATATGCATTGTAGATGGTTAGCCTTATAGTAGATGATATTACTTTAACTGTTGGATATTGTTTGTTCACGATTGTATTACATAGGGCTATGAGAACCTGTTATAGTTAGACCATAGGGGGAATTGATGTTGAGGGCTTCCCCAGAGTGTCTATTATACTTTTTATGTTGTGAAAACATAGGGGGTGTGGACAGCGAGTGCTCTCTCAAAGTTTCTATAGGATACCGTTGTGACACCACAGGGGGAATGGACGTTGATTACTTCCTCAGGGAGTCTGTAGTTATCATTAAAAGACCACAATGTGAATTGATGGCAAGTGCTTCCTCAAAGAGTCTTTTTCATTATTAAACCAAAGGAGTTAGATAGTGAGAAATTTCCCAGAGGGTTCCTTGTGAATGATTGGTTGAATAATTAACAAATGTAAATGAATGTAGTTTACAACTTTAGGACTGTTAACTTTTGAGTACTTCCTTGTTTGTTACTTCAATTTTCATTTTTATCGCTATATATATTCACTGACAGTTTGGCACAGATCTTTGAGTGGTTTCCTACTAGGATTCATCTCATACCCAGTTTGGGTCATGCTTTTGGGCATAAACAGATTATATTGTTGTAGGAATAGATAAGGTCAAGCGCCCTTCTACATAAGGTACATTATGGTTGTGGAGCTAGAGAGCATGGGACCATGCTGAGGCTTGAGATGCTGCTAGAGTTTACTAGTTTTCATTGATCCTTGGTTTAGTACTTTATTTCTAGCATTGTGACATGTTTGGCTGCTTTCCAAGACATATGTGACATGCATCATTTATATATGTTCTCTAGTTGTTTATTTACTTTTAGTCTTATATAGTTTGATAATTTTATGGTATTACTACTTCTACTATTGTATATTATTATTATTCCACTATATTCCTCTGCCAATGAGGGAATAGTTTCCCCTCTATCACACCTAAGTCCCTCGCTGCTAGTCGAAAGCCTCTAGCATTCGAGGAAATGTTCATGAGTTCGTGTGACAAACTGGGTATGGGGAACCTTTGGGCATCACCTGAAACTAGGACATTACAATATAGTTTTATGTTTCTATCCCTATTATTACAATGATTCTATAGTGTTTATGATGGAATTTTATTTAGGAAATTCATTTGTTTTGTATCAATTATTATGGAATGATGTTTAAGAAACCCATTTGATTTCATGGGTTATGTTATGGTGAATGTTTCTATGTTTTTGCGGAACACATAAGAATAGTTTCATTATGATATGGGTAGAACCTATATCTCCTTCCAATGCATTAGGTAAATATTTATATCTCATGAGATAGACATGGCTGGAGCGGCAAGTAAATCAGGTTCAGTGATACAGGGCTGGAACGATGAGTGAACTCGATTAAGTAATGGATTTTGTCCTCTATGATGGTCTTGGGAATGAAACTTGACTAATATGAAATGATTTTCTATGCTTATGTGTGTATGCCACAAAATTTCATGTCTTGTGTTATGACTATTGGGATTACATTTCACTTTTATGATTTATCCCATGGAATTATATTGTTATCTTTTATATGCAGGATAAGATTTTCAAAGTTTGTGTTCTTATGAATATGATATGATTGATATTTACTTTTTTTACCCTTAATGGGCATTTGAGATCACCCTTTATATGTTTATTTTCCCCAAGTCAAGAAGAATGGTATTGAGTATAATATGCCAAAAGGAGTCTAGTTATGATGAAATAAATGGGAGACAATGTAGATTTTTTATGAACCAGTTGTTTATGTTTCCCATTTTCTAAAGACGTTATACCTATACAGTCCTTTCATGGTTTTGCTATATGTTTTAATAAATATACTTCAATTATGAAGTAATATTAATATATGTATTATGACAACCCTGATCTTTTATTACATAATTAAACATAATTTATTACATAAACATCATTTTATACAACATAGAATATAGATAGGTCTAGTGTATGTTGGGATTAGGATCATTACATAACAACTTAAAACATGAAAAACAACATCTTTATTGAAAACTTCCTTTACATGACCACTAAATTCCCTCGTACTTAGCATTGCATGAGATAACCTGAGGACATGCAAAAGAAAAGGGTGAGATATAAAGCCCAGTAAGGGAATAAAAATGGAGTAACATGAGGAATACAATACATATTAGATAATAGGAATATCATTAGATCACAATAGAAACATAAACATAAAGTCATGATAATTCAAGATAATCATAACATGGAAATGTGGCAACAACACTTAACATGAAATTAGCATGAGTCAAGGATCATTGCACATAGAGCATGAGTAAATCCTCATTGCACATGAATCATGAGTAAAACCTCATTGAACTTGAATTAGAATGAGTCAAAACCCATTTCACATGACGTATCATGAGACTATACTTTACCCAATGCATTGGAGTGCTATAAGGGAGGACCCTTCTAAAACATTTCATTTCATGCATAAGTGTGCCACATAGATCATATAACATGGATTCATAAAACATAATAATTTATTCCACGATAAAGTAATGTGGAATTCATACATGTAACTTTATAATCAATAATTAAATTTTCATAAAGGTGAATACCCTTGATAGAGAAATGGGCATGGTATTCACTACAAAATTACATTGTCTTAGAAAATCGGTGCAATTTCGACAGCGTAATGGCGTGACGTAAGAATTCATAAAAATGGTTGATGAGAGAGAAAGGGGTGTCTCATCATATTTCAAATAAATGGAAAGAAAGGGGGTCATATAGATACATGTCCCAACAATTGTAATGGAATTTAGAGTCATGATACAAAATAATTGCTTGAATATAAAAGAGGAGAGGGAAATTTCATTCGGAATTTCGGCATAGTAACAGGTGTACATGGGAGGCATTTAATGAGAGAGAAAGGGGTATCCCATCATTAAAACATAAAAAGGGAAGTATGGGGGAGCTGAAAAACCATACCATATCATTTATAATTGAAATTAAAAGGGTATAACAACATTAAGAAAATTGGACAAAAATGAGAAAGGAAGTAAAATCCTTACTTGGAAGTGTGCTTCCAAAGGCTTGAGAGAGGATTGAGAGAGGCTTCTTGAAGGATTGGATCACCTTGGGAGGATTATAGACAGAGAAGGATAGAGTTTGGACGAACTCCAAAGGCTTTGAATGAGGAGGAAATGGGAGCTTGTGTGGGTTTAAATAGGAAAGGTGAGGGAATTCTTTATTATTTAGGTTTGGGACAGCTCACAATAAACTAATCCAAACCAAAAACAATCCCATGGCTTTTGCCCATGGTTTTTGGAAAAGGGAAGTGGAAAACAATATTTTCTAAGGCCAAATTCCAAACTTCTTAAAATAATGGGGTTGCTTATGTGGAGGTGAGTCACACTCCCAAGGAAAACAATTTAAAAAGACAAGATGTTTAATAAGTCTTAAAGGGTCCATTAATGCTTTGTAAAATGAGTCAAAAAACCCAAAACCAAATTATTTTTATGGTAAAAATATATTTTCCGAACATAAATCTTATCGTATTTTATTACATCACTATTTGGTCATTATGATGTCATAAAATACATTATATATTTAAACGGTATTTAATTTTTACCTAAAAATTAGACTATCTCAGAAAATTATGAAAAATTCACCATTGGAAAATTTCAACATCCTGATTCCAGAAATAATATTTATTTTATCTAAATAATTTTATAAATATGTTAATTTTCACTTTTAAAATAAAAACCGACATTTATCGAAAATTAATGGGTTTTGACAAAAATGGCTTTCAAACCTTAATAAAAATTAAAATTGCATTCATAAAATTATACGATCATTTATATTTAATAAATATAAATTTAATAATAATAATAATATTTTATTAAAATATTATTTAATTCAAAAATATATTAATTCATCAAAATAGATTTCTTAGTTGAATATTAACTAAAAATACTATTTGTGCTTTAAAAACTATTTACAAGGTAAAAATAATAAAATGAAAGTATATTCGTTATTATAAAAAAAATAATGTAAATAACCATAATGATAAGTTCTTATTACATAACCCCTTATAACACCTGCATAAGACCGAAGATTAAGGTGTGCGATGGTGACAGACTCTTGGGGTGGCTCAGATAACATTGCTCGGGTGGTAAACTCTATCAACTTCCAATTCTCTCGTAGGTGGTCCCGCTCAAGCTTAACATATTCAAGATCGACTTTGGCTTGGTCAAGAGTCAAGCCCAATGATTCCACCTCCTTTCCGAGCTCTGACAAATGGGCACACATAAGAATGGTTTCATTATAAAATGGGTGGGACCTATGTCTCCATCCAATGTATTGAGTAAATATTTATATCTCATGTGATAGACATGTATGGAATGACAAGTAAATCTGATTCAGTGATACAGGGCTGGAACGAGAAGTGAACTCGGTTAAGTAATGGACTTTGTCTACTATGATGGTCTTGGAAATGAGCCTTGACTAATATGAAATGACTTTCTATGATTATGTGTGTATGACACAAAATTTCATGTCTTATGTTATGACTATTTGGATTATATTTCAATTTTATGATTTATCCCATGACATGATATTGTGATCTTTTATATGCAGGATAATATTTTAAAATATTATGTTCTTATGAATATGATATGATTGATATTTCCTTTGTTTACCCTTATTAAGCATTTGATCTCGCTCTTTATATGTTTTTTTACCCAGGTCATAAAGAAGGGTATTAAATATGATATGCCAAAGATGATTCTATTTATAATTAAATAAATTGGAGACAATGTATATGTTTTATGAACCATTTGTTTATGTTTCCCAATTTCTAAATACATTATACCTATACGGTCCTTTCATGGTTTTGTTATATGTTGTAATAAATATACTTCAATTCAAAAATAATATCAATGTTTGTAATGTATGGTTAGTTATAATATGGATCTCGAGGAGGTGTGGTGGCCATGTTAAAGCCACATAGGATCTTCATCGGAGTAGTGTTAGAGCCTCACCCATCCATGTTAGAGAAGTAGTATCATAGGGAGGTGTGGAGGTTGTGTTGTAGCCACATCATCATAGAGGTGGGAAGACCATGTCGGAGCCACATTTGTGAGGATGTAGGTTGGAAGTGTGAGATGAGCAGAATCACCTATAGAAAATCTATAAATGCGGGGTGTAACACCCCAAAATTCTGAAATAATAACATTGTATTCGATAATATATGTGATATGTAGCACTGATCTTAAATAACCCAAGAAATATATTTCCTTAAAATTAATCTCTTCGATACATTATGGAACACATTTTCCCAAGTCTAAATGAACCATAATATATTATACCATTATAACCTATCCACTAAATTGGTGGGATTTAATAGTAATAGATAAATTATTAAAATAATTATCTGCTAAAACATTTCATTTTTTCTAAAATACGGTTTTGTTGTGCTTTTTAAACATAATTTAAAATTAATTTTAAAAATAAATTACAAAATTTATTTCATAAAATAAAATTAATTTTTCAAATTATCATATCAAAATTATCTTAGGGTAAATTTTTTGGATTTTATTGAAATGTTTCATTTTTCGATGAATAGTGAAAATAATGATTTTTATTGAAACCCGCCTTTTCATTGAAATAATTTGTAAGGTTAAATTAAATTATAAATTGGTTTTAATATAAAATTTGTTAAATTATTTTAAAATATAACTATTTTAGTTCATTTTAATCAATTTAATATTGAATTTTTATATTAAAACCTTTTATACTTATGAGAATTTTCTCTTTGAGAACCTGCTTTTTCATCTCATCTGTAGGTATGATTTTAAATATTATTCTTCCAATTATATGAATTTAATTTGTAAAAAATCATTCAATATTTTTAATCACCATAATATATATTAAAAAATAAGTCCAACTTAATTTTTGACCAATATAAATAGTAAAATTAGTAAAACTTAATTATCATGGTTTAGGTAAAAATTGATTTATCGGGGATTAAACTAAACAAATAACAAATAAACTGACCTTCCAACTTTTCTAAAACCCATTTTATATAAATTTTATGACCTTATAACCTATAATTGTAAATAATTACTCATTTTGGAGTCATGTGTCATGATAAAAACATGGGTTAAATTGAATCATTTCAAACATTCCATGTGTGTCCTCTCCCCCGCTTATAAAAGGCCACCACCTCTCCTCCCCTCTTCACACTTCCAAAGACATTGGGTTTAGAAAACACCAACCCAAATTAATTTTTTAATAACCTCTCAAAATACTGGGGTCCTTTTTTATTATAAATCCATCCTTGGAATGATTTTGGATTAAACCAAAAGAAGTTCTTTGAAGAAGACGTAACATTATTAAACGATCATTTTCATTTTATTTCTTTTTACACCTCAAAAAATTATTATTTAATCATGATAATATAATAAAACTGGTATATCTCAAATACTAAGATTTTAATATGTTAATTTCATAACCTATATCCATATTCACTTGCATAAAATGTAAAACAAAACTGTTGATTGTCTGTATGGTGAACTACTTCCTCACAAGATAGGATAACCATCGACACCTTTCAGTTTGGAAATAATGATGGATTTAAAATATTTATATTATATTTATGATATTTTTATAATTATTTAATTTTAATATCACATATACCTTCTTACATTACTTTTCATTTAAATAATAATAACGCCACTCGTGTGTATAGTGGACTACCGCCTCGTGAAGTGATGTTATTCATTTTTCACTTATTCTTTACATAGAATGTAATAAGGATAAATTTAATGAATATATTTTATATATATGAAATGAAATTTATTGTTTTAAATTAATATATCACTTACTTCTTTACCCTTACACTTGTTAAGGAAACGATAATGTCGCTCATACAAACATATGATCTACCGTCTCCATTAAGCGATGTGATCCATTCTCCATGTTCAAATTTCAATAATGATTCTAAAAAATTATATAATGAAAAAAATTATATTTATAACATTAATAACATTCTGTATATTATGTATCTATATCATATACCCAAGAACCAGAACTTTCCTGACAAAACATGCATGATAAAACGAGGCAATTAACACCTGAAACAATGAAAATAACAAACTATTATAAGAAAGTGGGTGGTAAAATGATATAATATAATAATATATAATATTATAAATATTAATATGGTTCTCTTATAAATTAATAACATGATTAAAACCATTATAAATTAGGTTAAATCATTTTCAACCAAAAGGAAGTGTAAGGTATGATATTTCATTTCAATTTCATTTCATTGAGGTATATTGTAATGTTATGCATATAATTTATTTTATATGGTGTATATAATACCAATTTTAAATGTAATATCATGAATCCTTCATAATTAATGGTATTTTAATAGTCAATTTTAATTATTTCATCCAATGTGATTTGACTTGAAAATTACCAACAGGTAAATAATTTCATAACTCAATTTCTTTTTATTGGATTGTATTAATTATTTGTTTTATTTGATATTCTTAGATTATGTATGTAACTAATATTTATTATATTTTTATTTTTATTTTCACCTATTTTATAAGTATTTAAATTTTATTCACATAATCTATTCATTGATTAATTCTCATTTCAACGATATGATCTTTGTAAGGGACTTTATCAAAATTTCTCTTTATTGAGGCATATTGTAATTTTATACACTTAGTTTATTTTATATGGTTTACATACATCCCCTTTTTCATTAAATGTCATGAATATGTCATACTTCATGGTATTTTAAGTTTTAATTTAAATTATTTAATCTATGGGTATTTGACATGAAAATTACTAAGTGGTAAATAATTTCATAACACAATTTCTTTTCATTGGGTTATATTACTTCTATATTATCTTTGATATTCTATGATTATTTGTGTAATGGATATTGATTATATTATTTTTTTAATTCTGGTTTTTTATTTTTTATTTACATTTGATACATATAATCATTTCATTGATTAACTCTCACTTTAATGGCATGATCTTTGTAAGGGATTTCATCTCAATTTCCATTTCATTAAGACATATTTTTTAATATGCTCCTATTTAGTTTAATGTGGTGTATACACATCCCCATTGATATATTTAACATGAATACCTATTTATTCATTATTTTATTTTAAAAACCTATATTCCCAATGAATCAATGGTCACCTCTCATTTCTTGTTTAATTTTTGTGATTGTTAACGTTATCTTGGGAAAATAAATATCTCATGATCATTTTCATTAGGAATTATATTTCTCTTAAATATCCATATTTTTTATATCATGGATATGATTATTTCCTAAATTTTATACCACTTTTACATATGATATTTATTTTTAATTGTATTTGATTTTCTGTGGAAATATTAATAAATTTATCTTTTTTTTCATACAGATATTTGATGATAAGAACCATTATTTATGAAAAAATATATATATTATTAAATATATGAGTAATTCTTTGGAAATGTATATATATGTGGGACCTGGTTATAGATATCTCCTTGATGCATCGGTAGTCTCAAGAGACGAATAAATTGGTTATCCTTAGTTAAATGGGTTTCTGGTGTATATCTACGCATTAGTTTTAAATTTTCTTGAGGAAATACTTGAGAGTAAAGGTATCATTGATTCCTAATATCATAACACCCAATAATTAAGAATTTCCTTCATTGAGAATTCAGTTATTATTACCCATAATATTTTATCAATGATATTATCTATTGTTACATTTTATTCTCAGTTTATTAATTAAATGGCATGTGTTTTTAGTTATTTTACATGCTATATTGATTAAGACTTATCCAGTAATGATATTCATGTTATCGAATAAATGGAATGTGTTTTTAGTTATTTAACTTTTCATATTGATTATGCTAGTAAAATTATTTAAATGAAATTTTTGTTAATTTATTTACTTTTCCATGAATATTCTTACTAATTCATGATGGATTCTATTGTAATTATCCCTTACTAAGAATTTGATCCCACCCTTATTTTCCTCCCTTTCCCAGGAATCCAGGATGTGTACTAAGAATGATATGAAAGGATGTTTTTGAGTGAATAATGAAATTCTTGAAAAAAAATGTTGTGATTTTTTTTTTAAATATAATATGAGGATCATGTATGTATCTAGTTTACCACACTACTATGTTATTCGATCCTTCAGGATATGACTCCTTGTATCATATTCCAATGTAATAAATTAAGATATTGATGGGTTATTAGAGTTAGGGTCATTAAAATTTTTATCAGAAGAATTTTAGTAGAAACCTTAGGAACCTGATTTAGAAAAATGTATATTGCATAATATAACCCTATGAAAAAATTTGAGGATAAGTATAGAAGAACATTATAAATTTTTGGTAAGGTAAATATTATGTGGTTTTTTCTAAAAATAAATACTTTCGTGGATACTAAAGGTGGATTTGGTTCTTGAATAGATATACCTAGGGGAATTAACTATAAAAATTGTTAATTCCTATTAACTCGATCATCACCTAGTGCACAATAATTAGCCTTACTACGCACCTGGTTTGAAACTCTTGGGGGATGGTAGCCCTTTGGGCATCATTAATTCCAGTCGGGTTACCGAATTTAGAAATTTATAAACATGAATCAAAAATATCACTAAACAATATGGTAGTATAGGAAATGAAAGTCTGAGGTAAAACCTAGAGAGATAGGGTTGGAGAAAATATTAATTAAATTTGATAAACCTAAACTAATTTCGATTTGAATAAACTAAAATCTAAACTATTGAGCATGAATTTATTTTTAAAGTGGGAGTAGACAATATAAAATGGGTTTCAGGCATCAAAAATTCTAGTTTCATGAGATTACAAGGTATAAAATAATTAATTAATAATCATGCAGTTGTCAAAATCGGGTCTTAGCGTGTTCAATGGTCATGATAAATGCTCTCCATCCAAAGTTCTCCTTTTCTTATGGTCAGGTACTTCGGATTACAAAGGATGGGTAACCCCAAACCTTATTTAAACATAGGGAAGGACAAAACCAATGTTCATGGTGGAAGTATAATCCCTATATCACATATTAAAAAAATGTATTCAATCTAGGCAATGGTCATATGAAAAGAAAGAAATTAAACACATTCATGAACCCCTCTCACAATGGTCATTCAAGGATAATTAATAAAGAGATAGAATTTATGAACATATATGATATCCCAACATGTATTTCATTAATTATAAAATACCTCTTACATTCAATTCCTCTTTACCACGCATGCACTAGAACAAATAAATCACTTCACTCATGCCAATCATGAGTGGGTGTTGATAAATAAATAAATTAAAATCCTATAGAATGTGGCGAAGCAGGTGGGTGCATCCTCCGTAGGCACCCCTTCATTTTTTTCCATATTTAATGCTTTAAATGGTGCAGCTAGGGGTATTTTTTATAAGTGAATCTCATCTAAACATTCGGCCCTCATTTCCTATATTTTATCTCTTTGTCACCCCCGTCACGATTTGTACTTGTGGTACATAATGTATAACCCTGATCCACGTTGCCTCCTTGTCTGTGTGAATTTTTCACATTTCATGTTCATTAATTTAAAGTTTTAATGTAATCACATAGTGTACTATGGACTCAGAATGTGTAACTTATCATTCTTCAGTCATTTTAGATCTCATTGAAATCTTCTCTAAAATTTGTTCTGAAAGGAGTCAATTCATTTACTAAGGTTACACGACGTGCACTTGTCATTCATGGAATGTTCACATGTCAAGACTTTCTCTGGGGGTGTCCTACTTCCCCGATGAATTCACGATGTCTATTCAGGGTACACGATGTGTACTTTTGTTCCTACAGATTTTTTCTCCTCTTTGTACTCCAAAACCCAGTGTTGCAATGCATCACTTCACTCACGGAATGAAGTGTCTTTTTCTTATATTTCATCCCCTTTTTATTCATTTTCAAAAGATTCAATGTTTCCTTCCATAAAACATAAAACAACTAAATTCATTCCAGAATTGGAAATATTTATCATTTAATTAAAAAAATCAACACATTAAACTACTCAGAAATATGTACATGAAATAGACTTATCAAATCCCCCCACACTTGAATTTAGCCTTGTCCTCATAGATGGAATCTCAACATAATACAAAGTATGTTAACCATACCTTGATTTAAATTAAAATTAAATAAAACCAATTTATCATGTATAAAATTAAATGTTCAAGCATCACACAATAAAATTTATCAACACCACATTTTTAAATGAAACAAATCAACCATGTATTTGACTTTCCCTCTTTCGAAATATCCAAGTTTCTTCATTCATCCATTTTCATTTTTCAATCCACCGTTAATATTTATTCCAATTATAATCTACCTCACATTAATTTTCTTCTCATCATCAAGATACAAATGAAAATTGAATTTTCTATGTACCTCAAAAATATGTAACTTCCTATAGGCTTGCAATGCATCTATCATCTCCACTTCATAAAGACAAAATCAAAATTAATAATGAGGGATTCATTAATTAAGATCAAATAAATATGAGGCTTCAGGGTACGTAGGTAAATGGTTTTAAAATTAAGGCTCAAAAATTAAGTTTGAATATAAATTACTTTTCATGATATTCAAAAATAGCTCAATGATTCTCTCCCTTCAGAGTTTTCATCTCTCTCTTTCCCCCAAAAAGTTCAAAGTGGGATCATGATACATGTAAGTGCAATGAATGAATCATCCTCTCTTTCTCTATTTTTTCTGTTTTTTTTTTATTTTTTGTAATCTATACTCAGGAAAAATCTCACATCCACCACCTAACCATATATGATAAAAAAAATTGGTCTAGAAAATGGTGATTTTTTATCGTCCTAATACACAACCCAATTTTTTTTATTTTTTCTCTTTTCTTACACAAGAGAGGTGAACAGTATAATATAACGAAAGATTTCATGGCCTCTCCCCATATCAATAATCCCCTAGAAAAATATCCACAAAAATGTATATCTTGGAACACCTAATAAATTTCCTCCCCCACATTTATTAATTTTAAATATCATGAAAAACAATTAGAGTAAGGTAGGAATAGATAAAATATGCTTGTAATGTTGCTCATTTACTAACAAGGAAATTCATGGCTTCTATGGGACTAAAAATGATTAAAAAAAGGTGGGTATCAGGATTAGGGATAACAAAAAATGTATCATTCATTTTAAAAGTGATTCTATTTAATCATAGATTTGATAAGATTCAAAGAAAGTTCTAGAGGAAAACATGCCTGAGTTTTTCAAGAAATATACTATAGAAAGAATGGAAATATTTGGTTCAGTGGATGTCTCTAGAATGAGATGAATAGTTAGTAAAATTACTCATGGAAATTCATATGAATAATTAAATTAATTAATGAAAACATCAAAAGTTCAAAACAAGGCCAAATCTCAGAAAAAATTCATTTACATTGATCAACATGCTCCCCTAAATTATGATTTGTAAAATCCTTATCTACATGCTTATCTCTACTAATTATTTTCTCCATTTTCTCATTTAAATTTATTGACAATGAAATCTAAATACACGGCATGATAATTGACCTAGGTAGTTTATTTTTCCTAGATCATTTCATTAAATAATGAATCTTGTGTGTGGTATGTAATTGTAAATTAAATCTCAAAACATTTTCAATGTGTGGATTATAGTTGAAAAATACATAATTAAAACTCTTACACCCCTTGCAATTTGTGGCTCAAATTTGGCCTCGAACGTTCTACATATCACTACTTTCCACTTACTCTATGTGCCTTTGATGGACCTGTAAAACAAATAGAACAAGTGAAAGTACATGACTTTATAATAATTCTAGCAAATAATAAGGTAATTCAAATTAAATCCTAATAAAGAAATAAATCTAAAATCCTAGGAAGTGATAAAAAATCGGGTTGCCTCCCAGAATTTTCTCTTTTTTACCTGGTCATTTAGCTTGACCATACCTACATTATCTAATTAGAGTATAATATAATCTTAATTGTCTCATTTTTACCCAATTTTTACTTTGAAAACCTCCCAGCTTAGCTTTACTTCTCCTCAATTGAATTGGAATTGATCTCGGAGGTCCTGAACAGTGTCTGAAAATTATGAGCATTTCCAACATAATTTCATCATTTGTCCAAACTCGATAAAATTCTTCTTATTTAACTACTAACTGCGTATATTGAGTTTGCTCCATGATTTCTTCTGGTTCAGGCTACATCTCTTCAATATAATCTTTTTCTTCTTTTTCTATTTCCTCTACATAGTTAGTGTAGGGTAAAACGTATTCTTATTCCTCCTCTTCATGTGGTGGATTTATAATTTCTAGAATGATTTTCATAAATTCTTCAGTCATGATCCATTCTTCCTCATCTTCTTAATCTTCTTCTTCTTCCTTCAGTTGTGGACCTAGTTTTGTATGGAAACTTTGTAACATCTCAGCAGTCAAGGTTCCTTTTTCTTCAGTTTCTTCTTCTCCCTGCTTTATATTTTCTTTTTTCAGTTGTGTTCTCTAATGTGCTTCAGACCACTCAATTTTAGCAGCAAGGTCACACTCTTCATCATCTTCTGAGCTTGTAAGGTCAAGGGAATCATGATTAGAATAATCATAAGCATTGAAAGTGGTACTTACCTCATCTTCAGCTTCATGATGCTCATTGTTGAATTATAGATCCATGATATAGGGTGAGGTGTGTTCAGTGCATGGGAGTAGTTTTGGGAATTCAAAAGGTTGAATTCTCATAATTTTTATATAATCGAGGATTTTCTCCATATCATCTAGCAAGTAGGTGAACCTCTATTGGGTAGTCATTTTTCTATGCACTTCTTCCATCACAAAAAAAAAAGACCCAGTGTGGTAAAAAGTAAAAAAAATGATACTAAAAATACTATGCTAAAATTATTAAGCATAAAATATGATAGAAGACTTTGTCTAAATTATTCAACTAATAATTCTCTGATTTTACCCTCGGTAACGACGCCAAAAATTTGGTACCCAACAGAGTGTCTTTAATACCCATCGGGTTACCAAATATAGAAATTTATAAACATGAATCAAACAGATCACTAAAATATAGGGTACTATAGAAAATTCAATTCTGAGGTCAAACCAACAAATATAGGGTTAGAGAAAATATTAATTAATTAAGATAAACCTAAACTAATTTCGATGTGTATAAAATAAAATCTAAACTATGAAGCATGGGTTTCTTTAGAAAGTGGGAGGAGAAAATATAAAATGGGTTTCGGGATGCAATGATTCCAGGTTCATGATATGACAGGGTATAAAATAATTAATTAACAATCATGCAGTCACTGGAATTGGGTCTTAGCGCATTCATTGGTCGTGATAAATTCCCTCCATCCAAAGGTCTCCTTTTTTCATGGTCAGGTACTTTAGATTACAAATGATGGGTAACATGAAACTTTATTTAAACATAAGTATTGACAAACCCAATAGTCATGGTGTATTTATAATCCCTATATCACATATTAAACAAATGTATTCAATCTAGGAAATTTTCATGTGCAAAGAAAGAAATTAAACCCATTCCTGAACCCCGCTCACAATGGTCATGAAAGAATAATTGGGAAAGAGATAGAATTTATGAATGAATATGAGATGAAAACATGTATTGTATTAATTATAAAATACCTCTTACATTAAATTTCCATTTATCAAGAATGCTCTGGAATAAAGAAATCACATGCCCATGCTAATCATGAGTGGGTGTTGATAAATAAATAAATTTAAATCCTACAGAAAGTGGAAAAGTAGGTGGGTGCATCCTCTATAGTGACCCCTTGGTGTTGTTCTATCTATAATGCTTAAAATGGTGGGGATAGGTGTCCTTTTTATAAGATAATATCCTCTAAACCCATGGCCTATTTCACCTGCATTTTCTCTACACGTCGCCCCTGTCACGACATGTACTTGTGGTACACAATGTGTACCCCTGATCTGTATTGCCTCCGTGTCTGTGTGAATCTTTCACATATCATGATTATTAATTTGAAGTTTTAATGTAATCAAGTCATGTACTAGGGACTCACTTTTTGTACCTTCTTGGTCTTTAGTCATCATAGATCTTTCTGAAATCTTCTCCAAATTTTGTTCCAAAAATAGTCACATAGTTTAATGAGGTTACACGATGTGTACTTGTCATTCACAACATTTTCACATCTCACAACTTTTTCTGGAGGTTCCATGCTTCTTTGATGAAGTCATGATGTTTATTCAAGGTACATTATGTGTACTTTTGTTCCTCTAGATTCTATCTCCTATTCATACTCCAAAAACCAGTGTTGCACCACATCACTTATCTCACGGTGAGAAGTAACTTTTTTTCTCATATTTCCTCTCATTTTCATTATTTTTCAAAAGATTCAATGTTTCCTACCATAAAATATAAAAAAACTAAATTCTATTCCAAAATTTCCAAGATTTATAATTTAATTACAAAAATAAACATATTAAACTACTCAAAAATATTTGCATGAAATAGACTATCATGGGATATATTTAATTTAATTCACATTTTCTTTACAATCCATTATGAAGTATTTGAATAGATTATGAAAATGAATAACCCTTTTTAAACCTAATTTGTATTATATTGAAAATAATGTCTCATGATTTAGACATCTGATAAATTAGTATATAGTTTTCCCACTACGATTATTATTTCTCACAGTATTCTTCTTGGTTTCAATAAATGGATGGAACCTGAAGGAAAAATGTTAGCATTGAATATGAAGGAAAATGCGGTGACAATGAGAAACTAAATGGGATTATGATATTAGTGAAAGATATCATGATAATTTCTAATCATTTGTCCTAAAATATGATTAATAACCTAAACCTTAACCAACTCATGGACTCACCAAAGAAGAGAAGGATAGAGTTTGATAAGATCTTAGTTATGGATACTATGGATGAAAGAAGGCTTGATTTAATTCATGTTAGAATTTTGGAAATTGACACCTAGTAATGTGTCTAAAAGTAATGGGAAAATGTTTTATGTGTTGAAAATAAGGGAATAAAGTAATTAATTATTAAGGAAAAATGAAAAGTATGATGGAAGGAAATAAATTTCATTCTAGGGATCCATTTATTGTTTTTTGTCTTAAATGTGGGTAAAATGGTCATTATCTATGTCAATTGCATATTTTAAAGTTTAACCCATAGACCAAGGATGGAATTATGTTGAAATAAAACTGATCAAGTATTTATGTATTGGAGTTCAATAATTAAATTATAGATGTATTTTTACCAATAGAATTTTGGTGATTAGAATTATGAAACATCTAAGGATTGTGTTAAATTTTTTAAGCCTATATGTATTCATTAAAATAAGAGTTATGGATACCATCATTGTTTTATGATTTTAAGGCTGATCAAAAGTTCAAATTCTTAAAAACCCATTTTTAAAATTTTTTCATAGGAATGTCACATTAGTAAGGATATTTTTGGAAAACATTTATAAGAATATAACATGTTGGTTTAGAATATTAAAGAGTTATTTGAATAATAATTACTTTATAGTTTTTTGGTATTATTAGTCAAGGTATTGTTAACCATTAAGGTTTATCATATATTATATGTTATAGTAATTATGGGTTTTCATAATTTCTGAACATTATAGTAATTATATTAATATATTTTTAGATGAAGGACAACCCACATGTCGGGTGACAACTCGTCATGTTTGGTAATGTCACAGGACTTGAACCCATAACCAATGGAATATAAGTATTTAAGACCTACCACTAGACTATGTGATTTCTTAGTCTATATGTAATTTTCTTAGTTAAAAAATCTGACAAATAAATATGAATGATGAACCATTGGTGTTACTATTGAGGTTTAGAGATTAATTTATTATATAGGGTAACTTATGTTAACCACATTGGTTTTGGAAAATAGTTAGAGACATATGGAAAGACTTGTCACTCTGTTATGGATATTACAATACATTAAAAGTGAATTTTAGTTCCCCAATAATAAAAAATTCATTTTTGGAAATTCATTTCATAGTGTAAGCGATGAATTGGAAATTCATCGAAGCATAACCAAAAGAAAAAATTGGGATTACGAAATTGAAATTTATCAAGTATATTTCCTTATATTATTTGATAATAAAATAATTACTAAAAATTATGAAAAGGATATAAAATCAAAAAAAAATATTCAATTACCTTCATATCTGATGAATCAAATTTTATTTTAAATCAACAGAGATTTATATTTTTTAGGTTCTTATCTTTCCATTGATCATTCATTTTCTTGTGATCAGTGGCTACTATCACTCACTATAACTATTTATGATTTTATTCCATGTACATATTTCACTTTCCATAAATTTTATCCTAAGTAGAAAACAATATATGTCTTACTATATATGATATTTTTACATCTCTTTCACTCTTATTAAGAGGATGTTTTATTAACCCTTATTAAAATGTGGGTTTTAAACAAATGAATTTTCAACTATAAAACCCTTGATTTCTGAGCATAATATCAAATTGCGAGGATGAAATTTATTTATGGTGGATATAATGTAACACCCCAAAATTATAAAATAATAACATTGTATTAGATAATGTTTGATACATACAACATCGATCTTAAACAACCCACCAAATATATTTCTTTAAATTTAATCACTTTGATAACTTGTAGAACACACAAACCCAAATCTAAATGAAGTATAATTTAGTATACCATAATAACATATCCCGCAAATTGTAGGGTATGAATAATAACAGATAAATTATTAAAATTATTTTTATCTATTAATTATAAATAACATAAGATTCGTTTAAAAGGAAAAATTGTTTCCTAAAACAATTGTATTTTATTCTAAAAGACGGATTAGTCACTCTTTTCACACATAATTTAAAATTAATTTTTACCAATTTTAGAAAATTTATTTGATAAAATGAAATTAATTTTTGAAATAATCATATAAAAATTATCTTAGGTACATTTTTTTATTTTTATGAAATGTTTCATTTTTTGATGAATAGTGAAAATGACTAATTTTAAATGAAAATTGTCTTTTTGTTTAACAAATTTACAAGGTTAAATTATATTTTAAATTTTTTTAAAAATAAAATTAGTTCAATTTTATTAAAATTTTACTATTATAATTCATTTAAATAAATTTTATCTCAAATTTTGATAGTAAAACCTTCTATACTTATGAGAATTTTCTCTTTGAAAACACGCTTTTTCATCATGTCTACGGGTATAATTTTAAGTTGGATTATCCCATTTCTAGGAATTGAATTTGGAAAAATGGATTCAATATTTTTAGTTTTAATAATTTATATTACCAAATAATTTCAACATAATTTTTTACCATTATGAATAGTAAAAGCAGTAAAAATTAATTAATGCTTTTAAGCAAAAAACTGATTTAACGGGGGTTAAACTAAAACAATAAGAATTAAAATAACCTAAAAAATTTATAACGCTCATGTTATAGAAATATTTCAATCTAATAACCTATAAGGGTTGTTAATGACCATTTTTCAGTCATTTTGTATGATAAAAACATTAGTGTAATTGAATCTTTTCAAAAAAATTATGTGTGTCCTCTCCCCCACTTTTAAAAAGTCACCCACTCTCCCCCCCTCTTCACACTTCCAAATACATTTGGTTCTAAAAATACATCACCAAATAACTTCCTTACTACCATAAAAATATCCTAGAGACATTTTTTGATAATAAATACCTACTAGTAAGGATGTTTTTTCAAACCAAAATAAGTTCTCTAAAGAAGAGGTAATGTTCATAAACAAGCATTTTGATTTTATTTATTCTTCCACATCCAAAAAAAATTATTTAATAATAATAATATAATAAAAAAATAATATACCACATAATTATATGTTATTATGTTAATTTAAAAATCTATATCCATCTCCTCTTCCATCAATTGGGAAACAAAATTTTTGATCGTGAGTACGTCGGACCACCGCATCGCGAACAAATGTAATTCATTTTCCATCACTACCTTTCAAGGATAGATATAATGATGGGTTTAACACATGTTTATTTATATTTATTATATTATTATACTTATGTAATTTTAAAAACACATATACTTTCTTATGTTCCATTCTGCTTAAAATACGGCAATATTGCTCATGTGTACGGCAAACTACCGCCTCAGGAAGTGATGTGATTCGTTTTTCACTTAATATTTACATAAAATGTAATAAGGATAAATTTAATGAATATATGTTATATATATATATATAATGATATTAATTATTTAAAAATAATATATCACTTACTTCTTTACCCTTTCACGTGTTAAGGAAATGATAATTTCATTTTTGTGTACGTACAGCCTACCGTCTCCACGAAGCGATGTGGTCTATTCTCCATGTAAAAAATTAAATAATGATTATAAAAATGTATTTAATGAAAAAATTATATTTATAATATTAATATAATTATATAGATTATGGATCTATATCATATACCTAAGAAATAAAACTTTCATTACAAAACACGCGTGAGAAAAAAAAGGCAATTAACACCCAAAACAATGAAAATAATGAAATGTTGTTAGAAAACTAGTGGTAAAATTTTATAATAGAATAATATATGATATTATAAATATCAATATGGTTTGATATAAATTATTAACAATCTTAAAACCATTATAAATAATTTTAAAACATTTTTAACCAAAAGAAAGTGTGTGGTGAGGGATTTCGTCTCTATTTCATTTCATTAAGGCATATTGTAATGTTATGATCCTAATCTGTTTTATATGGTCTATATACTTCCATTTTTACATGTAATATAATGAATAATTACTAATTATTTTTATTTTAAGTTTCAATTTTAATTATTTAATCCAAGGGTATTTGACTTGAAAATTACCAAGTGGTAAAAAAATTCATTACTCAATTTCTTTTCATTATGTCATATTACTTCTTTGTGGTCTTTGATATTATTAAATTATGTGTGTAAGTAATTTTTATTATTTTATGTTTTATTTATACTTTTTTATGAGGATTTAAATTTGATACACATAATATATTAATTTATTAATTCTTAATTCAATGATATGATCTTTGTAAGGGACTTCATCTCAATTTATCTTCATTAAGGCACATTGTGATGTTATACAACTAATTTAATTTTTGTGGTTTATATACTACCCATTTTGATGTAATATCATGAACACTTAATACTTCATGGTATTTTATGTTTTCATTTGAACTATTTCATCTAAGTTTATTTGATATGAAAATTACCAAGTGGTAAAGAATGTCATAACTCAATTTACTTTCATTATGTTATATTATATATCAATTACCTTTGATATTATAATATTCTATGTGTAATGAATTTTGATTATATTATTTTTTAATTCCAATTTTTTATATGGATTTAAATTTGATACACATAATAAATTCATTAATTAATTCTCACGTTAATGGTATGGTATTTTAAGTAATTCATATAAATTTCTTTTTCATTGAGATATATTTTTTAATATGAAACTATTCGCATTCATGTGGTGTATATACTTCCCCTTTGATGTATTTAATAGTAATAACTATTTATTCATTATTTTATTGTAAAACCCAACATTCTCAATGAATCTATGGTCACCTATCATTTCTTCTTAAATTTTGTGATTATTAACTTTGACTAGATACAAACAATTTCTTGTGGTCATTTTCATTAGAAAATACATTTCTCTTAACAATCCCTATTCTTTATATCATAAATATGATTATTTAATAAATTGTATACAATTTGTACATATGTTGTTAACTTTAAATGTTATTTTTTATCTTGGGAAATATTTATAAATCTATATTCTTTACTCTATACAGATATTTGTTGATCAGGCACATTATTCATGAATTATATCAATTATTCGATATATGAGGAATGATTTGGAAATGTAGATATGGGTGGGGCCCAATTATAGATATCCCCTCGATGAATCAATAGTATCATGAGACGAATTAGTTGACTAGAATTATTTAAATGTGTTTTTCGTGTATACCTACCCATCAGTTTTAAACTATCTCAAGAAAGGTATTCATAGTATTGGTATCATGACGCATGAGATCATGATGTTCTTTAATTAATAATTTCATTCATTGGGAATTAATTTATTATTACCCATAATATTTTTTCTATGATATTATCTCTGAATGAATTTAATTATTAGTTAACTAATTAAATGGAATTTGTTTTAAATTATTTACATTTCTGTATTGATTGTGCCTTATCCAGTTATGATAGTCATGTTATTGATTATATGACTTGTGTTTCCAGTCATTTTCCTTACCATGATTATGCTTATTAATTCATGATAGCTTCCATATTACTTAAGCCTTACTGAGCATTTGATCTTACCCTTATTTTTTTCATTTCCCAGGAATCAAGGAAGTGTACTAAGAATGATATTCTATATGGAATAAAGATATTCTTGAAAAAAATATTGTAATTTGTATTTTAAAATGTAATATGGTGATTATTTATGTATCTATATTACCAACACAACTAAACTATTAGGCCCTTCCTGATGTGTTTCCTTGTATCTTATTCCAATGTAATGAAGTAATACATTGGATATGTGTTACAGGAGTCAGGGTTGTTACACTGGGTCTCAATTGTGAAGAAGGGAAGCACTAGTCGAGAGAAACTTTGGAGGTGGGTTCGATTTAAAAGAGGTTATAGGGTGGTAAGGATCTATAAATTGGGATGTTAGGGTAATTATACTAAGGGTAAAATATATATGAAACCATCTGGTTATATATTTTCTTTTCATGTTAGTAGATGGTATGAGTTAGTGGTGGGCCTCAGAAGCTAAGTAACTATGTAAGAGGTCACTTATGAGATGGGAAGGGACTAAATGTTACAAACCATAGGGGGTATTGTGTGATTATGAGTGATTACCTACTAAGAGTATGATATTGGTAAGATTTTAGGATGATGGGTTTACTTTTTGACCTTGATCTTGGGACTAATGAGTTATGTACAAAGGTTTTATGTCACCAGATAGGTGTTTTCCATGATAAATGGGATGAGCCAATATGGAAGAGCCTTACTGAGTGTATCTAGGTTCTTAATAGTTGTGATGTGAGAGTTGATATTATATTATGTATAATAAATGTTTATGTCATGATAATCTACACATGTGATATGATGGGTTTCAGCTAAGGGATAGGGTTTGAATTTTATTTCCATGATTATGATTTCCACTAAAAAAAATTTGTTGTGATGCATTAATTTATTTAGGGATATATGATGATGTTAGGCCTACTATTTCGGTGATCACTAAGGAGTGAATATGATTATGTTATTGTGATTGAGAGTATGTGGTTAGATGGTGAAAGAATATACCTTTCTCATTACGAGTAAGATGGGTTGGATACTATCCACTATATCCATTATATAATTAGATTAGTTAGATATTGGTTGATCATCCAAATGTCTAGGTGAATATATATTGAGGAGTATCAAGGATTGGGACAAGTTATATGATATCTACCCATCCTTTATAGATATGTATAATTTGGTACTATAAATTCATCTTCATGCCATGAGTGGGTTTCTAATGATGGGATCAAAGATTGGATGGGTTAGAAACTATCCCATTATCAACATACTAAGGTTAGGTCATCAATTATCATATGGGATAAAAATTTTCCACCAAATCCTTATGTTTATCCTTGGGATGTATTTAGGCCACCCAATTCTTCTTAGGCTGAATGGGATTAACACAAGTCACTCTATACTTATTTGTATGGGTGGTTTGAACATATGATCACTTACCATTTATTGGATGTACTTAGTCATTAGGAAACTTCAACCCATTCACAAACACTAGATAAAATAATTAAGGGCCATCTATCATGATGGATTCTCGAGTATCTGATGGTATGATTGGTTTTGTTCATGTGAATATTTATATTTTTCATCTCATGCTATGCATGAACACACACACACAAATATATATATATATATATATTAGTCTATAATAGATACACCATTGGTTGTGTCTTACTGAGTGTTATGTTAACACCCTACATATGTACCATGGAGAACATGAAGACTCCTGTATGGATTGTAGGTCAGGTCTAGGGCCATAGTGTAGGTGCACAAGCTAGAGTAGCTTAGCATGGAAGTTGAGAAAGTTTTGATATGAGTTCAAGGAAAATTATTAGTGAATCCTTTTTGTTTTATTCTTTTGTCAATGTTATTTATATGATCATACCATTAGGATGTCTCAATAAAATATATTACTTACACAATATATCTTAAGTTCATTGTTTATTTCATTTGTGTAGGTTAGTTATATAGATAGTATTTCATTATGATTCTATATTGTGGTGATGTTGACATTGTTTTAGGGTTGTTTATATTTTTTATCCATTATTTTGTGTGCTAATATAGAAATTATAGTCTCCTCATGAGGTGTTATCAAAACCTCGCTACTAGTAAAAAATCTCTGGTATATTGGTGGGAGTTCCTAAGGTATATAATATTTTTACTTGAGTCATACGGATGGTCATCCAAGTCAGGACATCATAAAAAGTGTTTGAGATTTTCCTTCCATATTTTTCTTTCCATTATCCACTATCTTTTTTAGTTAACCATTTACAATAAGTTCCTTTCATGATTATTCTTCATATATAAGTATACATTTTCCCATATCATAAGTTATTTTCTTTCTCAATTACTCCTTATTTTGCATTGATGGTTTTTTTTCACTAGTTAATTCACTATAAAAGTTTATAAATTTCAGATTTATCCCAACCATTATAAAATTAATTTTATATTTAAACTTCTTATTCATCATTACTACTTTATCCTCAATAGATTAAATACTCTTGAATTTATCTTTAATACAAGTATTAATATCATTTATTAACTTAGTTTTCTCCAAAATTTTCAACTTGAATCCAACAACTTATTTTAGATTTTATTAGGCTACTAAATTCTCTTAAACCACATGGTCAATCATTGTTATTACAACCTCTGAGTCTTCAATATTTCCATTTTAATATTTTAGAACTCTTCTCATTATTTTTACAATTTTATAAATGTATATTTCCTCAAGATCACTCTCAATATCCATATTCAATTCAAGCATTCCTTTTTTTATCTTGATCCTTGCTTCTAATTTCTTCATCATTAATTATAGAAACTTACAAATTTTATAAAAATGATAAGAACACGGTAACTTCTTCTTCATAAGATGATCCTCATATTCATCCTCCTTAATCACATATATTATCTCGTGAAATTTTACTCTTCTATTTTCATAAAAGATCAACATATTATTATTTATAGGGGAAAACGTTTTTTTACTTATTTATGTGAAATCAATCTCACCCACTTTTTCGTACCCTATTGGGAACCTTGATTTTATGTGAAACTTTTTTCACATTTAAAAAGTTTCTATGGTAGTTTAACTTAATATCTATATTTTCCTCTTTTTAATTTAATTATAATCAAGGATAAAAAATCATCACTCACATCCTCATCATATTTTTCATCCTTCAGGTTTGGATTTTCCAATTCTTTGAATTCAATTTCTTTGGTTTGAAAACCTGATGTTCCATTTTTATTCACTCTTATATCATATAACACTAAGTTTATTTAAAATTAATGAAGTATAAATTTCCATAAATATCTTCTTTAAATGGTTGATATTTTTTCAGTATACAAAAGTTGAAGTCTTCCTGGTGTTTTCTTTATATTTTTCACATCCTAAAACTTTACATTGATTCCACAAATTGTTTCAAAACATAAATGATTCTATTAAATAATTCAGTAACTCCATAATTTATAATAATATTTAAATTATAAAAATAATTCCTTATAACCTGAATTTTTACACTTTCACATTGTTACCCCTTCATAAATACTAGAAAGCTTTTCCAATAATGCATTTAGAGAAATAAAAATCATAACCTTAATAAATATCCAATTTATAATGAATACAAATAACATATTTTGAGGATTTTTATCTGTATTGATCAATTTCTAGTATAGTTTAGTAAAATCTATCTATGTTGAATCACATATTTGTTCATAACCCTCTTAAAATTTAAAAAAGACACTTTTAGGGAAGAATAAAACTAATTCAAGGACATAACACCACAACTACAAAAAACCTGATACACCTCCTCAATATTAGGATAATAAAAAAATTATCCTAAAACTCAACATTCCTCCTAGCCATGATTAATCATGTTAGATTTCCTCCTTCTGAACAATAAAATGGTCAAACAAAAACAAAATTCAACTACATTGATGAGTAGGGAGTATAGAAGCCACTTCCAAAAAAACTCAACCCAAGTTATTATAGATGTGATCTAATCATATTATTCCATATTTAAAAATCAAGTCCATAAAATATTGTTACTCCCTTGGTATTAAATGAATTTCCCATCTCACAAAAATTTCAAATCAATATTTCCTTGAGTGATTGATTTAGAAATATTGACATTATATCTTAGAAACCACTCATTATTACCAAGATCTTGGAAACCCTAAGAGTGGGATGAATTATGGAGTTCATTTTATTTTCACTGAACACCTTCTATTAGATATTATTCCCATGTTAGGAGGGAAAAAACTCAATCAATAAAATAAAACAACCACAATAGACAAATAATAAAAAATAAAGTACAAGAACTGTCATGACCCATCCCTCGGGGCCCGTTCCATGACTACCCCAAGCCCGCCTTCCATATGCCAGGGGCTGGCAACTAGCACCGAAGTCGTATTCCCTAAAATTGGGAAGCCATTGCCTTTATAACCTGTATCACACACAAAAAAATCACACAGCAAGATACAAACTCAAGTACACTTAATAGTAAATAGAGTGAGTGCAGTAAGTAAAAGGGGCCAGAATACAAGCCCAAATGGAAAGTACAAGAAACTGAAAGTACAAGTAAACTGGAGTAGCTCCTGCGATCACCCACCATGGATCCTACCTAAAGGGTAGGTATAGCTCTCGAATGGTCGTCTCTGCAATACACCTCATCTAAGGTCCACCTCCGAGCTACCTCTAGTCCTGGTACTCTCATCCTCAGTCAGCGTTGTCTGTCATCTACACCAAACACAACGAGGTGTGGGCATAGCCCGTGCAAGGGTGAGTATAAAGATACTCAGTAGGGACCCCGAGACCCTCATGGTCTTACAAAATCCACCAAGGATAAACCATACAGCATGGAAATAGCTGACAACCCTACTTAGTTATATACCCATACATATACCAAATTTATCAAGTAAACCCATCTCAATCAAGAGGAAATCATCGAGTCCAACTCAAATCCAAAATATCAATTGCTCCACATAGGAAGGAATACCACGAAGGCATGTACCACACAGGTATTCCACATAGAAGAATAACCCCAATGTATTAACATGAAGGAACGTACCACACAGGTACAGACTCAGATCACACCAGGTATAACTTAAGTATAGTAGTAGAGATGATTAGATGCAACTACTAAATCATCTTACTCTACTAAGAGTAAGACCCACACATGAACGCTCGGGGCCGACCCACATAGGATCTCTCGGTGCTGACCCACACAGGATCACTAGGTGTTGACCCACACAAGATCACTCAGTGCTGACCCACATAGGATCGCTAGATGCTGACCCACACAGGATTTCTAAGTGCTGACCCACACAGGATCGCTCGGTGTTGACCCACACATGATCGCTCTTCATTCTTCATGTCACAGCTAGCTACTGGGTTCCCGCACAACGCCCACTTGTCTCTAGGAGGATCCGATCCACAAGCCACTGGTCGATACACTAACTACCATGAAGTCTCACAAAGAAGTATCTTCATGGCCCGCCACATCATAGGGGTCTCAATGCAACAGACAGTGCGTCAATTGGACGCCCGGTCTGTGATTTATTAGCCTTTTAGTCCTGAGGGCCCGGTTAAATGCATGCTCGATCCAACCCGACCATTCCCTAACTTTATCCAAATCTCCAGTGGGGTATACCAAAGGGACCATCTCGCTACAAGGTTATCAGCATCGTAGATGGTTCATCAAACGGATGCCCAGTGCCAAAGATATGGCTGAAGATGCGTAAATGGGTCAAAGTGGTTTCGAGTCTGGTCCAACCCAGTCGGACCGACCCAGCCAGAGCCGACCTGGTAAAGGTTGACCCGGACCGACCTGCTGGGTCCGGCCTGGCCTACGCTGGGCGGCCAATGGGGCGGCGGAGGCCACGAAGCCCATGGGAGGCCACAGCGGCTCCGATGGCCACGGGCGGCGCAGCGAGGCCACGGGGCGGCGCAACGAGGCTGCGGTGTCTGTCTTGGGAGGCTGCAGTGGCTCCAATGGTCACGGGTGGCGCGGCGAGGCCGCGGGGCGGCGCGACGAGGTCGCAGGGCGGTGCGGCGAGGCCCCGGGGCAACGCGGCGAGGTCCCGGGGCGGCGCGAAGAGGCCTCGAGGCGGTGCACGCGGCGTGGCGCCGGGGCGGCACGGCAGGACACCGGCAGCACGGCTAGGCCACGGGGCAGCGAAGTGCCGAGGGGCGTAGAGTCCGTGGGTGGTGGCACCGGCTGCGGACAGCGTAGGCCGCGGGTGGTGGTGGATGTGGTCGGCAAAGACCTCGTGCGGCGGTGGTCACGGTCAGCGGAGTCCATGGGGCGGCAGTAGCCGCCCCACATGCAAGCAGCTATAATCTCTCTTTGAAATACGAAGAGTCGTCAAGAATGAAAAAGGGAATAATTTCAAAAAACCACCCTTCCTCGTTCATTTGTTGTCATCGATGAGGAGGGAAAGATGATCATCGATTGAAGACATCCCACGTTGGAGGATGTCCCGAAGAAGAAGTTGAAGTCATGCGTCGGTGTTCTTCATTGGAGGAGCGTTCTTCATGGAATAAGTTCTTTGCTGGAGAAATCAATCCTCCAAGATCTCTCCCATTTTCCAATACTTTCCCCCAAAATCAAAATAGCCAACTGTTGTGTTTCCCCAATTTTAATTGTTGTCACAATTGAAAATTGGTTTAATTAATTATATAGTGGTTGGCATAATAAATTAAAGTGGGTGGCACCATTAAATTGGGGGAAGTTTAAGAGGCTTCCCCACACTTAAGAAGGAGTTCAAGGGGTTTTAGACTCAGGTGGTCCCCACCACCATAACCTCTCATGGTAGATTAGTTCAGGTGGTCCCCACCACCATAACCTCTCATGGGAGGTTTAGTTCAGGTGGTCCCCACCTATGAAACATCCACATGGAAGTTTCAAAAGAAAAATAAAAATAAAATGTTACTCCATTTTATTTCATTTTATTCTTTCATGAATAAGTGAAAAACTAACTTCCACCCTCGACCTACTATAGTCGAGGTGAAGGTCTCCTTAAGCGAATAATGGCGCTGCAAGTTCAACGATGCCCTTGGATTTCAATTCCGAGCACCGGTTCAAAAGTTAAAAAAAAACCCACTTGTATGTTTACTAAATGTACCCGAACAAAAGTTAAGAAATTCATTATAGGCACTCTGGGCCTCGGAATCACACACCATCAATTTTCACAGACTCGTAAAATTCCCATATATTTAAAAAAATACATGGAAATTATGGGTCTTTACATTCTCCCCACCTCAGGTATTTATGTCCCCGTAAGCCACAATGAAAACTAAGGGAACAAGTGGGGGTAATGAGTATGAATCTGATCCTCCTGCTCCCACGTGCTCTACTGGAGGTTCTCATGCTGCCAGTGAATGTGCACCAGAGGTATTGACCATCCACGAAGGACCTGCTCCTGTCGATCCTCAATATCTACTGGAACCTCTATAAAAGTCACCCCATCAATGACATTCAGCTCGCTATGGTCGATGATATGAGAAGGTTCATGCACGTATCTCCCCAGATGGGATACATGGAAGATGTCATGCACCCGATGCAACTAAGGTGGAAGATCTAAGCGGTAAGCCACCTCGCCAACTCTGATGAGGACCTAAAAAGGTCTGATGAACCTCGGAGATAACTTGTCGTCTCGGCCAAATCTCTACAAAACTCATCGAGGTGAGACCCGTAGAAAGACGTGGTAACCATCCTCAAACACTAGAGGTATTCGTCTCCTATCGGCATATGACTTCGGCCTTCTTTGTGCAGTCTTCATCCGCTCCTGGATGATTTTCACTTTCTCTATGATAGAATGTACTATCTATGGTCCCACTAGTGCTGACTCTACTGGGTTAGTCCAGCACAAAGGTGATCTTCAAGGTCACCCGTACAATGCCTCAAAAGGTGTCATCCCATTGGTGGAGCGATGGCTATTGTTGTATGAAAACTCCACAAAAGGTAATTGATCCTCCCATCTACGACCGAAGTCGAGGACGCAAGCATGCAGCATGTCCTCAGGGGTCTGAATGGTCTGCTCAGTCTAGCCATCCTTATGAGGATGTAAGGTGGTGCTCAAATGAATCTTCATCCCAAAAGCCTATTGCAACCCCTTCCATAGCTGGGATGTAAAATGAGAATCACGATCTGAGACAATCGTAGAGGTTACTCCATGTATTCACACAATCTCTTGCACATAGAGGCATCCCAAACTCTCTACTGAACCCTGCTCTCTAATCGATAGGAAGTGGTCTGACTTGGTGAGTCAGTCAATGATCACCCAAATAGATTTATGTCCCTTGGATGTACGTGGAATTCCTATCACAAATTACATGGATATCCCATCCCACTTCCACTCTGGGACCTTTAAAGGTTGAACCAAGCTTGCTGGTACCTGATGCTCCACCTTCACTTGTTGACAAGTGAGGCATTGAGAGACAAACTCTACTACTGATTTCTTCATTCCTGGCCACCAGTGCTATCGTCGGATATATTGGTACGTCTTCACCACTCCTGGATGTACCGCTAGAGGGGATGTGAGTAACTCCCTCAACACTTCCTCCTAAAGCGATACTAGTACCATGGTACGTCCTCTAAAGAGGATGAAATGCTCCCCACCTTCATAAAATCCATCAGGTGCCTGCCCTATGGATATCTGAGCACGTAGAGCCTCACAGTCAGCATCCCCACACTATGCCTCCCTGAATCGCTGAAGAAGTGGGGGAGTGATTGTAAGGGACTGAAGGAAAGCTGTTCCATCTCGTTCCACAAAGTATATTTGCAAAGCGGCCAGCTGCTATGCCGCATCACCTAGCAGTTGTATACCAAACTTCTTGTTGAGTGCATCTACTACAATGTTCCCCTTCCTAGGAGTATATACTATCTCGAATTCATGGTTCTGGAGGAACTCAAGCCAACGTCAATGTCTCAGGTTCAAGTCCTTCTGAGAGAAGATAAACCTAAGACTCTTGTGATCTGTGTAGACTGTAAAACGTTCTCTCATCAGATAGTGTCACCACATCTTCAAGGAAAAGACCACTTCTACTAAATCCTGGTCATGGGTAGTATAGTTCTACTCATGTTGTCTCAGCTATAGATAACCATATGTGATAACTTCTCACTCCTGCATCAGGACGCATCTGATCCCGGTCCCTGATTCGTTGCAGTAGACTACGTACCCTACGCCCTCCTCTGGAAGCCTCAAGATGGGGGTACTAGTTAGCCTCTGCCTCAGCTCCTGAAAACTCTGCTAGAAACTATCCAACCACATGAAGGGTTTCTCCTTCTTCATCAAGGATGATAGAGGTGATGCACATCTAGAGAAATATGGCACAAATTTTCGGTAGTAACTGGCCAAACCCAGGAAACTTCATGCCTCTGTCACACTCCTGGGTGGCTCCCAAGAAAGTGTTGCCTCAATCTTCGCTGGATCTACTGCAACTCCAGCCTCTTATATGACATGTCCCAGAAAGTGAACCTCTCGGATCCAAAATTGGCACTTTGAGATATTACCATAAATTTGGTGCTCTCAGAGTGTGTCTAGTACTACCTGCAAATGATTGGCATGCTCTTCCTTAGTAGTCGAGTAGATCAAAATGTCATCGATGAAGACTACTTCAAAAGGATCAAGGTATGGCTGAAAGATCTTGTTCATGAGTCCCATGAACACTTTTGGAGCGTTTTTCATGCTGAATGGAATAAACAAGAACTCAAAATGGCCATACCAACATTGGATATCCATCTTTTACACATCCTTGTCTCATAATATGAGCTGGTGATAGCCTGATCTGAGGTCTATCTTTGAGAACCACCATGATCACTTTAAATAATCAAAGATGTTTTCAATCCTCAGAAGTGGGTACTTATTCTTCATGGTCACCTGGTTCAGGCATCTATAGTCGACACAAAGTCTCAAACTCCCATACGCCTTCTTGTCAAACAAAATCAGGGCTTCCCAAGGAGAAACACTGGGCCGAATGAATCATTTCCCCTGTAAGTCCCCCAGTTGTACCCGTAGCTCACGAAGCTCCACAGGAGCCATCCGATATGCTAATGTAGATATTGGTGTCATCCCTGGGTACAAGTCAATGTAAAATTCCACCTCTCTATGAGGAGGTAGACCCAAAACATCATCAGGGATGACATCTGCGTACTAGACCACCACTACAGGATAGCTCGGACTCTCCACATCAACTACTACGAGGGTAAGGCTAGGAAACTGATGAGTGATCAGCTTCACTCTCCTCCAGGTAAGTCCACCATGTGCTTAAAAGGCTCCCTTCTCGCTGGTGAAGGTAAACCCGGTCCCATCCATGCAGGAACACCGCACTTTGCACCTAATACAGTCAATATGAGCATGGATTGTAGATAACTAGTCCATACCTAAGATGATGTCGTAAGGCCTTGACGCTGCTACTAAGAGATCCCAGCCAAATCTCTCACGTCGTATAGTAAGCTCACATTGCCGGTATCAGTGCGTAATCGTCGAATATACTCTCATAGGCGTCTCTAGCCATAAGGATCAAGCCAACAGCTCCATCGGAATCTCCAAGCTCCAAACTAGGGCAATGGTAATAAAAGAATGACTGGCACCTATGTCTACGAGTACTAAAGCTAAGGTGGAGTAGACATAGATCGTACCTCATATAATCTCTAGAGAACCATGATCATAGGCCTCAGCTACCTGGATCTGGGATCTCCCCTGTCCACATGCTCCCTCCAGTCGGGCTGGACCTCCTAGTGGGGGTGGTGGTAACATCTCGAATCATCGCCCACCACCGGCTATTCGGTCAGCTCCTCTGCCACGTCCGCCTGCACCCTGCGGACCTCCTCGGTCAAATCTATGTCTTTTCATGGGCAGTCCTTCGACCTTCTGTTGATCATCTATACGGCAGGTCGGACAGTCACGAGCCATGTGACCCTTCCCACCACATGAATAACATTGTCCGCCCCTGTCATGATTGTCTCTGCCTCGTGTGCCCCGCACAACCGACCCTAAATCATGTGGTCATCCACCCGAAGGTCTGGTCCTTTTAGACCTCTGTGTCATCTATCTGCTTCCAGCTATAGAAGACTCTACTACGTGATGACTGGTAGTGGGTCTCACTACTGGTGTCTACTCAGCAATGAAACTCTCTACTAAAAGGGATCTTTCTAACATGCATGCCTGCATCGGGATGCTGAGTGATATCATCGAAGCCCTGATCTCCCACCTGAGTCCCTTCATGAAGTTCTGGGCCCTGAAGAATGGGTCACGCACCATATATTTGTAGTAGCATGAGAGGTCAGTGAACCTTACTAAGTACTAAGCTACAGTATTTCTACCATGATGAAGATGAAGAAGCTCTTATATGTGCACTGCGCGAAGGGTCGCTGGGACAAACTCTGCCTGAAACAGGATCTCAAAGTCTGCCCAGAGAAGCGTCACCTCATCGTGAGCCTAGAGAATCAAGCTCCACCATCTGCCTATTGTTTCCTGTAGAAGGCTGGCAGCAAGGATCACCATGAGATCAGTTAGTGTCCCTACCAGTTGGAAAACTCTCACCACAGCCTCCATCCAATCCTCATCTGCCTATGGGTACGACTCTCCCCTGAACCTGGGTGGCCTCTGGCAATAGAACTCTTGCAACGTTCTCAAGAGGCGTGCACCCCCTACTATTGGGGCCAATGTCATCGATGGCCCAATGGGTAGTGGTACCGCTAGTGCCTATACTAGAAGAGGGCCCTGAACCAAGGCCTCGTCGCTCAGTGGGCTATCAGTACATACAACTATCGAAACCCTAGCTAGTTGTCTTTGTGGAGGTATCATGAAAATAAACAGGTGTGCCACAGTCAATAATTTATACCTGTTGAGATTACTCAAAGAGTTCACAAAGAAGAGTCCTGAAAACACACACGCAATCAGTGTTTTCGTGCACTGAGTCAGAAATCAGGGTCCTGGTGTATGGATGCGTCGGCCGCCGCACCAACACAGGATTCCCTAAACTGATAACCACACTCACTACACTTAACACTATTTCCATTAAAAAGATCAGAGTCCTATTTTCTACGATAGAACCGACTCCTCTGATACCAATTTTTCACAACCCATCCCCTGAGGACCGTGCCGTGACTACCCCAAACCCGCGTTCTATAGGCCAGGGGCTGGAGACTAGTACCGAAGGCATATTCCCTAAAATTGGGAAGGCATTGCATTTATAACCTGTAACACACACAACCAAGCACACTGAAAGATACGAAGTCAAGTAAGCTGAATAGTAAATAGAGTGAGTACAGTAAGTAAAAGGTGCCAAAATACAAGCCCAACTGGAAAGTACAAGAAACTGAAAGTACAAGTAAACTGGAATAGCTCCTGCGATCACCCACCAAGGATCCTACCTGAAGGGTAGGTACAGCTCTCAAATGGTCGTCTCTACAGTATTCCTCGTCTAAGGTCCACCTCCGAGCTACATCCAGTCCTTGTACTCTCTTCCTCAGTCAGCGATGTCTGTCGTCTACACCAAACACAACGATGTGTGGGCATAGCCTGTGCAGGGGTGAGTATAACGATACTCAGTAGGGAACTCGAGACCCTCAAGGTCTCACAAAATCCACTAAGGATAAACCATACAGCATGGAAACAACTGAAAAACCATACTTAGGTATATACCCAAACATATACCTAAGTTATCTAGTAAACCCATCTCATTCATGAGGAAGACACAAAGTCCAACTCAAAGCCAAAAGCTCAGCTATTCTACATAGGAAGGAATACCACGAAGGCAAGTACCACACAGGTACGCCACATAGAAGAATACCACCAAGGTATTACCATAAAGGAAAGTACCACACAGGTATAGACTCATCTCACACTAGTTATAACTTAAGTACAGTAGTAAAGATGATTAGATGCAACTACTAAATCATATTACTCTATAAAGAGGCGGACCCACACAGGATAGCTCAGTGTTGACCCACATAGAATCACTAGTTGCCAACCCACACAGGATCGCTCGGTGTTGACCCATACAGGATCGCTAGGTGCTGACCCACACAGGATCTCTAGGTGATGACCCACACAGGATCGTTCGGTGTTGACACACACAGGATCACTCTTCATTCTTCACGTCACAGCTAGCTACTGGGTTCTCGCACTACACTCACTTGTCTCCGGGAGGGTCCACTCCACAATCCACTGGTCGATACTCCAACTGCCATGAAGTCTCACAACGATGTATCTCAATGTACCGCAACGTCATAGGGGTCTCAATGCAACAGACGATGCATCAATCAGACATCGGTTCTGTGAGTTATTAGCCTTTTAGTCCCGAGGGCCCGGTTGAATTCGTGCTCAATCCAACCCGACCATTCCCCAACTTTATCCAAATCTCTAGTGGGTGCACCAAAGGGATCTTCTTGATACAAGGTTCCCAACGGAGTATACAGTCTTCAAACGGACACCTGGTGCTAAAGATATGGCCGAAGATGCGTAAATGCGTCGAAGTGGGTATGGGTCTGTCTCGGCCCGCGCTGGGTGGCTCGGCCTGGGAAACGGCACGTGGGGCAGTGGAGGCCATGAGCGGCATGAGGCCATGGGACCAAGAGGGGGTCTCGGTTGCTGCGGGTGGCGTGAGGCCACGAGGCGGCTCGGAGGGCCACGGGCGCTGCGGCTAGGCCGCGGGGAGGGGCGGCTAAGCAACGGGGGTGGCGTGGCAGGCCGCGGGCGGGAGAGCATCATGGGGCATGGAAGCCGCGGGTGGCGGAGCACCAAGGGGCGAAGAGGTCTCGAGCGGTGGAGCTTCGCGGGGTATAGAGGCCGCAGGTGGCGGAGCACCGTGGGGCGCAGAGGCCGCAAGGGCCGTGAGGGCCTTGGATGGCGGAGGTCGCGGGCGGCGGGGGTCATGGTCGGTGGAGGCTGTAGACAGTGGTGGTTGTAGTCGGTGGAGGCCATGGACGGCGGTGTCCACGTTCGGCGGAGGCCGTGGGGTGGCGGTGGCCGCGGAGCGGCGCCATTGCACCGTCGCCTTCGTCGTGGCCTGCGGTGGTGTCAGCCGTCACTCTCGTGCCCCTTTATGGTTGGTTGTCGACCTCCCCCGTCGCGAAAAACACTACAAATCATCACAATAATTGAAGAGATTATGGGAAATGTTTTTTTGGCCCGCACTCTCTACATTAGAGCAGTAGAAAGTGGCTATAATCTCTCTTTGAATTACGAAGAGTCTTCAAGAACTAAAAAGGGAAAATTTTCAAACAACCATCCTACCTCGTTCATTTGTTGTCATCGATGAGGAGGGAAAGACAATCATCGATTGAAGATGTCCCACGTTGGAGGATGTCCCGAAGAAGAATTTGAAGTCATGCATCGGCATTCTTCGTTGAAGGAGTGTTCTTAATGGAAGAAGTTCTTCGTTGGAGAAAGCAATCCTCCAAGAGCTCTCCCCTTTTCCAATACTTTCCCCCAAAATCAAAATAGCCAACTATTGTGTTTCCCCAATTTTAATTTTCGGCACAATTTCAAATTGGATTAATTAATTACATAGTAGTTGGTATAATAAATTAAAGGGGGGTGGCACCATGAAAGTGGGGGAAGTTTAAGAGGCTTCCCCACAGTTAAGAGGGAGTTCAAGGGGTTTTAGCCTTGGGTGGTCCCCACCACCATAACCTCTCATGGGAGGTTAGTTCAGGTGGTTCCCACCACCATAACCTCTCATGGGAGGTTTAGTTCTGGTGGTCCCCACTTATGAAACATCCACATGGATGTTTCAAAATAAAAAAAATAAAATGTTACACCATTTATTTCATTTTATTCTTTCACGAATAAGTGAAAAACTAACTTCCACCCTCAATCTACTACGGTCGAGGTGAAGGTCTCCTTAAGCGAATATCGGCGCTACGAGTTCAACGGTGACCTCGGATTTCAATTCCAAGCACCGGTTAAAAAGTTATAAACACCCTCTCATACGTTTATTGAACGTACCCGAACAAAAGTTCATAAATTCATTTCGGGCACTCTGAGCCTCGGAATCATGTGCCATCAATTTTTACAAACTCATAAAATTCCCATATATTTAAAAAAATATTACATGGAAATTATGGGTCTTTACAAGAACATTGATATTAAACATGGCACACCCTAACTTCTATATTAAAGGATAATTCACATAATGATGTTTTAGTGAAAAAAATTCACTAATACAGTATTATAATTACATGTTTTTGGTTCAGATTACTATCAAGACCAAGTTCCCCTTCATATAATTCTATACACTCAATGATTTAAAAAAAAAATTAAAACTGTGATCGACTATATTAAATAAAATAAAAAACATTGTATCCAAAATACACAGAAAAAAATAGTTTCATAGTTTATCTTCATGATATCATTAACATCATGTTCATATTTTCTTCAAAAATAGTATGACCTTTAATTTTTCATCCCATAACCAAAAAATATTCTCTCCTTATTTTCTATCAATTTTTTTCCAATTTGATTATACCATTATTATTGATGAGATTATAAATTTATATCATGTTAAAAACTACGTTAAATCAAATCTAACAACCTATTCTGGGAATCGACACAAGATATATTCTCCATTTCATCATTATAGAAGTAGTTACTTCTCATATCCTCTAGCTATTGAACTTAGATATCAAAATTCAAACAACATTGAAAGATATCTATGAATATCAATATCTATATTGGTTTGCTTATTCTTTGAGTTTTCAAAACAATATTCAATTTGAATTAAAAACTATTATTTTTTCAAAAATATATAATAACAAAAACCCATTGAATCAACCTCAGACAACCTTTGAAATATCTAGTTCAATATTACATATAAAAAATCTCAACCTAACAAAACTCTTGTAACTAAAATATCAATATGACGCATGCATTGAAAAATCATTAAACAATATCATGAAACATATGAATCAACTGCACACAAATTTATTCCATGATTTTCAATATCACACATACTTTAGAAATGTGATCTCAACCTCATGACACCATTTTCCTCTCATACAGATCTTAGACCAAATTGTTTCTATGTGTTTCAGTCTTATGCACCCCTTTGAAAATGAGATTTTCTCTTACACAACTCTATTAATGAACAATTCAAACTCATATATCACTTAAAAATATTATGAAAATCTCAAGAACCACCTTTTTGAATCTTTCCACCTCATGAAAATAGTTTATTTTATAAACTAATCTTATGAAATTGTTAAAAAAATCAATCTAATCACATAAAGGTAACATCTTATATGTTTTAATTTTATCTCTTTAGAAAAATACCCTGAAAATTTATCCTCAAGAAAATACCATGAAATTTTTAAACCTTTTCTAGATCACTTAAAATCAACTAAACGTAAATTCAAAATCAATGTAACTCATATATTTTTACCTTGATATCCAATAATCACAAAAATTATACATCAAAAAATAATTTCAAGTTATTATTTAATCATCCCAAACACAAAACCAAGCTTTAACCACATAGAATATGTTAATGAGAGTTATAGTTGCCTACCATAGATCCTTATGCCAAATTTCTACAATTTAATATATCAAGAACCGTATATATCGATTCTATTTATAATATTTCAATACATATTATGAAAACTTCAATGAAATCCATGACCCAGATATTTCTATATCCAAATTCCCATGATTGAATCCTTGAGATAGAGATAAATAGAGAAATAAAATAAAGATATATAAAATGAAAGGAATATATCAAAATAATCTTTCCTTTTATCTGATGGACAATCGATCAAATTTCCCTAAAGATTCATCTACATTTGGATGAGAACATTCAAACTTGACCCGAAGAATCCCTAAAATTCATCAAAGTAATTTAAGGTAATTGTAGAAGGTTAAATGATATTTATCAAGTGTTTTAAAATCAAAAAAAAATATAACTTTTATTTTCATGCATGGCTAGAATTTGTGGTTATTTACTATAAATCTAACTATGCATTCTCCAAATCATGAAATTTTCTATAATGCACAATTATTTTACTATGTGGATAACCATTCATTCCAAAGTTCCTTGAATTTTCTAAAGTGCATGTTTATTCTATTTTGTTTATTAACAATACAGTTAACCATGCATTCCCTAACTTCCATCTATGACCCAGATTCCCACTAAAATTATACCACTAGGTTAAACCCTATTTCAAGATCAATAGTTTGCTTAAAATTTTATTTTTAAATAATCATAATTGTTATAACATTGGTGAGATAGTTGTTTTAATAATCATAAATCATGCTAATTTACAAATCCTGATAACTCACATGTTATGTTTTAAGTAATTATAATCAAGTCAATAAATATTTTTAAATGAATAAATTATGTCACATGGTATAATACATTTCATTAAGTCAATAAATTATGGATATGTGTGTTTCAATATATTTACAAGTGTATATTTACATACATTATGAATCTCACTTAATCTGGTATTGTTCTGTATAAGACAGACACATTGTAATTTTTTCAAATTCCCCAACATTGATTGGTTCAAAGGAATCAATGATGGATGACTCACCAATGAGGACTCACCAATCAAAGAAGACGTTGATACAAGACTCACCGATAGAAAAATTAACAAATCTATGGAAAATTCACTGATGATCAGTCACACTGATAGTCCAAGAAACTCCCTGATAGGTGACGCACTGATGAGCAATGCACGGATAGTTCAAATGAATTATAGATGGATGAGTCACTGATGGGTGACACACTGATAGTTCAAAGGACTTACCTATGGACGAGTCACTGATGGGTGATACACTGATAGTTCAAAATGAGTCACCGATGATGAGTCACCAATGATGAGTCACTGATGCCCAGAAAAACTGACAGTACAAATGACAGACCATTTCCTAGAGTCACTGATATTGATGAAAAGGCCTCACCGATACATAAAGTCACCAATGTTGATATACCGATGTTGATAGACCAATTTTATTGAGTCACTGATACTTATGACTCACCGATATTCATAAAAACTGTTTTTATTCTACTAATTCAAATTTATATCTAACAGTCGTATTTAAATAAATTAATACTTCTGACATTATTTAATATTTTTTGTAGGATATTCAGAGGATAGTACGAGTTACATGCATGTGGGAAGATCAGTATGTCTACTGGACCTAGAAGTATAAAAGAATTACAATCTTGATCATTCAAGATAGATACATAGAGAATAGTAGTAAGAAAATAAAGTGGGTAAAAGAGAACTCCTAAAACTCTCGGGCATACTTATAAAACCCAAGAACATAAAAGGAAGAACATACGAGAAGATCGAGAAATCAATCTAAATATGATAAGATGATCTATACATCTTTCAAACAAGAATCATAACATATCATACTCCTAGAAGCCAGAACACAGAGGCTTCGACACTCTGTTTTAGATTCAACTTCTAGAAGAGTACTTGAACTTGAATTGAACTAAATTAAATAGGTCCATAGCTACACCGAATAATTCACAATGACTTCTAAACCAATCTCTACATTTTTAGCTTTGTTTTGTTCATTTATTTATATTTCTAAGAAGTGTGTGTATCTGTCTATTACACACACACTGACTATTGTGCATAACTAGAGGATACTTTATATCCTCAATATCACACTCGATTTATCATTTGGTATCCCACATATAACTATGGAAGAGGTCAAGTGTGTCCTTTTTTTATTTTCCCATGAAGAACTGTGGTAGAGGTCAAGTGTGACCTAGAAAACATTTTTTTCTATTGTGATCCTTGATCCAAGGTTTGGATTAATCTTGTTTATTAATTTAAATTTCTTGGTGGCAGGTGATCACCAAGTGGAGAGGACTGAGTTCCATCTTGTGACTGAACCACTTGTTTTAATTTAAGTTGTGTCTATTGTTATTTTCTTTTACTATGTTTTATAAAAAATCCTTCATATAAAGTCAAACTCTGATATTTATTTTAGAAAGTGTTTATAACTGTTTTGATCTGGAAATTTAGTTTCAAAATTTATATTAATCTTTAGATTAGTATAGCTGAGAACTAATCAATCTTTTGAGAATTTAATTGAACATTGAGGACTCTTATAAATTAACTACAAACTGACTTGGAGTATATTTTTTAATTGGGGGAAATTTTTAAATATCCAATATTTAAGGGAATTTTTTATAGATACTCAATTCACCACTCTCTTGAGTACTCCACTCCAACCAACATTTGGTATCAGATGATTTAGGAATTTTCCAGTTTTCAAATAATTTTCAAACTTTTTTCAACTGTGATTGTAGTTTTATTTTAAAGATCTTAAAGTTTATGTTATTTCTAAATTTTTAACTGTTTTAAATATTTTCCAAATTTTTATTATAAACCATTGATTAGAAGGAGCTTCTACAAATTGACCAACTTTTTTCAATGGAAAAAATTATACTCAATAGAATCTTAAAATGATAATACATTTAGAAACCATGGGATTAGAAATATGGATTTCTATTGAAAGTTAATATGAAATCCCTAAAACTTCTAGAAACACTTGTGATGAAGCAACCAAGACTGCCTATAATAATAACTATAAATAAATAAATGCTCTATACTGGGCACTAAGAGATTAATAATTTCATCGCATTTCTTCTTGTAAAATGGTTCATGATATTTGGGACACTTTAGCTATTCCCCATGAAGAATCAAGTAATGTGAAAGATATGAGATTACATACTTATACTATTAAATATGAAAATTTTATAATGAAGCCTGATGAATCTATTTCTGATATATACCTCAGGTTCAATGAAATTGTGAACACCATGATTTATTTAAGAAGAGTTGTCACAACAAAGGAGTTGATCCTAAGGATTTTTCAATGCTTGCTAGAGAGATGGAAAGGGATATCAGTATCCATAAGAGGATCATGCGACATTGATAAAATGCCAATGAAGGAACTAATTGTAAAATTAATGATGTGTGAAGAGGAACTAAAAGTGAATCAAGAGGGGGAATATCCAAAGAGAAAATATGTAGCCTTCAAGACTACCACTTCTAAAAGCAAAGACAAAGAGAAAGTTTAAGATGTTTTTTAGAGAACAAGTAGTATAGAATAATCTTCAGAAAATGATGAGTAAATGGCCCAACTTTCTAAGAGATTTAGAAAATTTTATAGAAAGAAAAATTTCTTCAAGAAACCAAACTATAAAGGAAAATATGAAAACAAAGGAAATTAGAAAAAGGATTGGAAGAAGCCTAAAAATCAGAAGAAATTTTTCTCTATAAATGAAAAAGTAAAGGGAATGTCAAGGATGATTTTCCTAAATTAAAATATAAAAATAAGTATGAGTATAAAGATAGGAAATATAAGAAAGCAATGAAGTCTACCTAGAGTGCATCCGAGCACAGCTCTAGTGAATCTTCTTCATCTCAATATGAGAAAGAAGATATGGAAAATAGGTGTTTTATGAAAAATACCTCATAGGTACTCTTAAATTATCCTGTACCTAATAACTATTATTTTAGAGATGAATCTGAATCTGAAAATATGAAAAATTATGAATTGTTTGGGTATTGTAATATGTTATAAGAAACTTGTAATGAACTGAAGGATAAGTATAAATCCTTAAAAAACAACATGCAATATTTAAAAATATTAAATCTTAACTTACTATTGATAAAGATAAAAATTCACAATTGCTAAAGGAAAATAATGACCTAAAGTTATCTAATGATCAATTAAAGAAGGATGTGGAAAAGTTTACTAATGAGAAAAATACACTTACCCAATTTCTTGGTAAAAAGATATCTCCTAGGTATACTACTGGGATAGGATATCATCCAAGACAAAGAAATTTATCTAAAACACATTTTATAACTAAATCTAAAAAATATTCTTCTCTATCCAAAAATCAAGATTTTACTACAAGTTATAGTTCTGAAAAATCTTTTACTGCATCACATTTTTCAGGACCAAATAAAATTTATTTTTAAAATATTTTATATTATACATATATAAAACCCATAAGACAATTTTGGGTTCCTAAATCCTTTATTACTAATGTTTCTGGACCTAGAAAAATATGGGTACCAAAATCTTTTATTGGATGAATTGTTTTCTAGGTAAACTATTTAAAGAGTTCCTATAGAAATATTTAGTACTTAGACAATGGATGTTCAAGAAACATGACAAGGGATTGCTCAAGCTTCAATAATCTCATCAAGATTGATGTAGGACATGTCACATTTTGTGACAATGTTAAAAGAATAATCATCGACTTAGGTTATATTGGTAACCCTACCTCTATTTCAATTTCCAAAGTACTTTATGTTGATGGATTAAAATATAACTTTCTTTCCATATCTCAACTGTGAGATGATGGTTTTAATGTAAAATTTAAAAATGATTCATGCCATGTTTTTTATTCCAAAAATAACTTAGTATTTACTACTCTTAGAAATGATAATGTATATGCTGTAAATTTAGACACACTAGCATCATAGAATGTTTCATGCCTAAGTTCCATTCACAAAGAGTCTTGTCTATGGCACAAAAGACTAGGACATTGTAATGTAAAATCCCTTAAGAAATTGACCAGAAAAGGTTTAGTTAAGGATATTAAAAAATTAGTGTTTCCAGACAATAGAGTGTGAAATCCTTTTTAGAAGGGAAAGCAACATAAAATCTCTTTGAAACCTAATAAATAAGTTACAACTTCTCAACCTCTCAAGCCGGTTCACTTGGACTTGTTTGGACCATCTAGAGTTTCAAGTCTCAATGGGAAGCACTATTTTTATGTTCTAGTATATGACTTCTCTAGGTATACTTGGACCTTTTTCTTAACCCACAAATGTGAAGCTTGCTCTCATTTTACCAAGTATGCTAGGACTGTAGAAAATATTAGTGGGATTAAAATTAAATCTCTAAGAACTGACCATTGAAATGAGTTTGAAAATCAAGACTTTGAATCTTTTTTCTCACAAAATGGATATAGGCATAACTTCTCTACCCCTAGGACACCTCAATCATAATGGTGTAGTATAATTAATAAATATAACCCTACAAGAAATTTCCTGAACTATGATCAATGAATATGACCTGCCAATTTATTTTTGGGATGAAGCAGTTAATAAACCCAGGGTAAATTAGACATATCCTAAAGAAAACTCCTTATGAATTGTGGAATAATAATAAACCCAGGGTAAATTATTTTAAAGTGTTTGGATGTAAATTTTATACTCTTGGCACTAAAGATAATCTAGATAAATTTTCTTTGAGAAGTGATGAAGGATTATTCCTTGGATATTCAACATCAAGAAAAGCATATAGATACTTTAATAAAAGAACCAAATGTGTAGAGGAATCTGTACATGTAAAGTTTGATGAAATAGATCCACATGAACCTAAGACCTCACTAGGGAATCTTGAAGAGGATATTTCAAATTTATACATTAATGAAAAATCCTCTAACCTTCCTATAAAGTAATCTATTAAAACTTCTAGTTCTGTAAATTCCCTATATTATAGCCATAATAAACCAGAACCTAGTGGTGAACCTGAAATAACTAGCCCTAATTTTACTAGACCAACTAGAACGCTTAAAAACAATCCATTGGATGTTTTAGTTGTAGATTTATAAAGAGGAACTCAAACTATAGCTTCTTTGAGAAATCATGTTGAACATCAAGAATTATTCTCACAACATGAACTTAAAAATATCAATGATGCAATCAATGGTGAATTTTGGGTGATGGATATACAAGAAGAGCTTAATCAGTTTAAGAGAAATAAATTTTGGAAGCTTGTTGATAGACCAAAAGATACCTTGACCATAGGAACTAAATGGGTGTTTAGGAATAAAGTTGATTAAGCTATAAATATAGTTAGAAACAAAGCTATATTGGTTGCACAAGGCTACAATCAAGAAGAGGTAATTTATTATGAGGAAACATTTTCACCAGTAGCTAGGCTTGAATTCATTATAATCGTACTTTCCTATGCATCACACTTGGATTTCAAACTTTATCAAATGGATGTCAAAATTGCATTCTTAAATAGTTATATAATTGTGGTTGTTTTTGTTGAACAACCCCCAGGTTTTAAAAATACACATTTTTTCAAATAAAATTTTCAAATTAACTAAAGCTTTATATGGTTTGAAACAAGCTCCAAGATCTTGGTATGATAGGTTAAGAAACTTTATTATTTCTAAAGGTTTTACAAAAGAAGTTTCAGATCCAACATTATTTATATAAAGAATTTCCAAATATGTTTTAGTAGCTCAAATATATGTAGATGATATTATTTTTGTATCTTCTAAAAATTATTTATGCAATGATTTTTTAAAAATGATTCAAAGTGAGTTTGAAATGAGTTTGATGGGTGAACTTAAATTTTTTTTTGGATTTCAAATATTTCAAAAAAAATAAGTTATTATTATAAATCAAATTAAATACACTAAATATATTTTGAAAACATATGGATTTATTAGCATTAAGGGTAGTGAAACACCTATGAGTTCTACTTGTAAGTTGGATCTTGATAAAAATGGGAAATGTTTTGATCAAACTGCTTATATAGGAATGATTTTTAGTTTTATTTACATAACTACTAGTGGGCCAGATATCATGTTTTGTGTGTTTATGTGTTAAATATTTCAAGCAAATCCAAAATAGTCACATTTAAATGTTGTTAAAAGAGTTTTTAAATACCTAAAATATAAAAATAATTTAGGACTGTTCTACCCTAGAGAAAAACCTTTTGATATGGTTAGTTATTATGATTATGAATTTGGTTGATGTAAGTTAGATAGAAAAAGCACCTTTGGAACATGTCACTCTTTGGGAAAGTCTCTAATTTCATGGTGTAGTAAAAAGAAAATTTTTGTTGCATTATTAACTGCTAAAGTAGAGCACATTTCTTCTGGTAGTTGTAGTGCACAAATTTTGTGTATGAAACACACTTTATTATATTATGGATTTCAATTCATACATATCCCCATAAATTGTGACAATAAAAGTGCTATTAACATTTCTAAGAATCTAATTTCTCATTCTAGAACAAAACATATTGATGTAAGACATAACTTTTTGAGAGATCACTATCAAAAATGTGATTTAACTGTTGAGTTTATTGGGACTAAGCATCAACTTCATGACAATTTTTCCAAACCATTAAACTTTGAGAGAATGAGATACATTATACATGAACTTGGAATGATAAATTTATAAAGACTATCCAACCTTATCCCCTTAGAAAAATTTGTTTGTCTGTGACATTAATCACTGTGAAACTGATCGTGTCACACTGATCGTCTGAAACTAATCAGGTGAAACAGATCATGTAAACCCAATCAAGTGAAACAGATCAGGTGATATTGAAACCATTAGAGTGAAACCAATATTTATAGGGACTTTTTAGTTCGTCTTTTTTTTTAAGTAAAATGATGCAGTTTCATTTTTTTATTTTACCATTATCCTATTTTTTATTTCTATGAAGTAAAATCCCTAAATGATAAAATTAAATATATCCACACTTCAACCATTCACTACCCACTCTACCTTCAAACCTTTAACATTTTGACTCCCTGATTTGAACCTGATCCTTCAGAATGGCAAGGAAAAAACGTGTGATGGAAGGACCAAGTGAATCTTCATCAGTCAAGCATCAAAAAGAAGAATCAAAAGGTGTCATTGGTTGTATGAATCAAGGGTTGTGAATCAATATAGTAACTCTAGAGAAAGAAGTGTCCGTTGAGTGGTTGTTTTCGAGAAAGTATCTCTTGCTAAAATTTTTGGAATCATAGGGTTAGATTATCTGGTTTGAAAACAATGAGAGACCATTCTATCCCAATTTGGTGAATCAATTTTATCTCAATTTGAAATTTTTTTTGGAAGGAGTTGAGGAGGCTCAGATAAAGTCATTTTTAAAGGGAAAGGAAATTTCTTTTTCTTCAAAGGAGTGGGCTGAATTCTTAGAGATGCCTCATGAGGGAATATTTTCTAACTACCAAGTTAACATTCTACCAAATTTAGATTTATTTTCTTATGAAAATGAATTGATTTATTTGACCAGAAACAAGGATTCAAGGAGTTTTATAGCTTTAAATTTAGATGGAGGGGCCAAAATGATCTTTAAATTTATCTAACACCAAATCTGCCCAAGGAAGGGAGATTTTTCTTCCTTAAAGTATCATGATGTTTTCCTAATTTATTTTCTGAAGAATGAGTTAAAATTGAACCTATGAAGGTACCTTATGGTAAAAATTTGTGATATGATCAAACTCTCTAAAAATTCAACCTATTTATACTACCCAAGGATGATTTATGTAATAGTGAAGAAGCTATGATGTGTTGAATATGAATATGAGGTGATCATTACTTGTACTGGTTTCTACCTACACAAATATATCTAAAGATGGATGGAGATATTTTGGAAATCAATGAGGAGAATGTGGGTAGAAGATGAGGATAAACTGTATAAGGATTATAATCCTATTGATCATCCTACCAGACCAAGGCATCAAGCTAATCCCAGTCTTAAGATTGGTGAGCAGGTTATATATTCAAATGAAGAGGAAGTTGATCCTGAGCTGCCAAGAGAAGTGGGGTATCCTATAGATGATAAGAGTGACCTATATATTGATTAAATCTCTAAATACATGTCAAATGGACCTTCCAATCCACCATTAGAATTACTTTCTCGATAACATTTGTTGGATGATGAAGATGAAGAAGTGACTGAAGTCTCTAGAGTTGAAGGATATGTGAGCAATACTAATGGTGATGAAGAGGATGATGATGAGGTGGAGGAGGAGGAGGATGATGAAGGTGAGCATGTGATTGAATCACTAAAATCTAGACTAGATATAGATAGTTCAGGTGAGGATTATGTGCCTAGAGATGATGATGAGGCTGGTAGGCAGGATGATGTTGATCATGTTGGATAGGATGGTATTGATCATACTAATGGAGATAATGGCATTGAGGATGGAAATGACCACCCTGATGATGCTCAAGGTATCATTCAGGAACTTAATGATATTATAGCTGGAGGTCAAGAGGACTAAGCTGAATCTCATCTTGTTCCAGTGCCTCAGAATGAGGGAGATCCTTGAGTGGCTGGAGTGGCTAGAGTTCAAGAAGAAGCTAAAGTTTAGATAGTACCAGTTCCTCGGAATATTGATTTGGCTAGAGGTCAAGAATAATAATATTATTAAGTACAAGTTAAGGGGGATCCTCAAGGAAGAAGAGTAATAATTGATACTATGGAGCCTAGATATTGGACTTTTTCTAGTGAGTGGAATAGAAATCCAGGATATATCCTCTTTGGGCTAGATTATGATTCAGATGAGTAGATGGTAGACCCTCCTACTCCACAAGATGATGTGGAACCGATTACTCCTACTTCACCTGTTTTGCCTACCAGTGATGATCTGGTTGTACCTTCAGTGCTTAGTAACTATGTCATTAAGGATAATCTTGAACAATTCAAGGCATGTGTGTGTGAATCTATGAGATCTTCCATCAGAGTTAGAAATGAAGTTTCTACTTCTATGAGTATTTTAGAGGCATATGCTTCTAGGATTGTAATAATTGTAATTTAGGAGACACATCCCAGCCTAATCCCTAAAACCAATACCATTGTGAGACATAATTCAATGCTGGGAGAAGAATTAAAGAAAATGGGTCATGAATTGGCATCCCTATCCAATGATTTTAAAACCACACTTGGTGGTGTTATAGAGGTTCTAAGGAACTTTTTTACACATATATAGGGTGCAGACTTGAAAAGGTTGAAAGAGGATCTTGGAAGAATTATTTCTGGTGCATCAAGTTCTAAAGGTACCAGGCCTACTGCTGATATGGAGTCCCTTAGGAGTGTGATAAGATAAGATCTCAAGGATATGGAAAATAATTCTAATAAAGATACCCTTGACAAAGTAAAATAGAATAGTGACCTTGTTTATAACACGGTGAGACAATGTACAAATGAGGTATTTGCTGCTCAAAAGGAGATTAGGGACAAAGTGGACAAGTATTTTTCTAAAATATACACCAAGCATGATCTGAATAACAATTTTAAATACTTGGATGAGAACCTCAAAATACCACCAGTGACAGAGGAATTCAAGATCCAAGTGAGCCATTTGAAATATTTTACACCCACTTTGAAAAAGTTCATGGAAAACAAGGAGGATTTTGAAAAGGCTATGCAATATGGGGATGAAATCATCAATGATTTTATCAAACTTTTGAATCCCTACCTGCATGTACAGGATAAAGCTATCATGGTCTATGCAGCTTCTTCCATGGGACCTGGTTCACTACCTCCTACTCAGATGACAGTATCTCGTGCCTTATTTCAGGTTTGGTCAGTGATCCAAGAGCAGCCTCAAAGTCATGTTCTATCAGAGAGGAGACCAGTCCTTACAGCTAATTCTCCTATAGTTGTTTCTTTACCTCGTTTAATCCTTCAGTCATCCCTTCCTACATACACAACACCACCTCCTAAACCCACTGTTGACCCTTTAGACAAAGGTAAATCTCCTCAATATCCTAGGCCTTAGATATGGATCATTCTTTGATAGGGCTCTGTACTTTTATTTTTTATGAGTGTCTTTTGATGTTTATACTCTTTTTACCTTAATGAATATCAATTTAACTTCATTTTTTCACATTTATTTATGTTCTTTCTATTTATTCTTTATATTTCATTTCAATTTTTTTCTAATCCCAAAAGGGGGATAAATCTATTGATGGAATAAACTCTTAACCTAAGGGGGATCCTAACTATGGCCTAGGAAATATGGAATGTAATAAAAAGAAAATATATATTAAGCTTACTCAACTTACTAAGGGGGAGCATGAAAGTGATCTGGTATAACACTCTTGTAATTACCCTCTGTATATGCTCTGATATAATTATTGATGGGAGCTTAAATAGAAAGACCTTATAGTTATATTGAGAATTCACACTCACTGTTTGGTATGCTACATCTTGTAATTATTATTCATTAACATCATGTATAACTCATTAATGTGATGATTTGTGATCATCAAAAGGGGGATATTGTTGGACCCTTGGTGATATATTTGTTATAATAATCACAAATCATGTCAATTTACAAATCCTGATAAATCACATATTATGTTTTAAGTAATGATAATCATGTCAATAAATATTTATAAATGAATAAATTATGTCACATGGTATAATACATTTCAATAAGTCAATAAATTATGGATATTTGTATTTCAATATATTTAAAAGTATATATTTACATAAAATTATGAATCTCACTTAATCTGGTATTATTCTATATAAGATAGACACTTTTTAATTTTTTCAAAGTCCCTGACATCGATTGGTTAAAAGGAGTCATCGATGGTTGACTCACTGATGGGGACTCACCGATCAAAGAAGACACTGATACATGACTCACCGATAGAAAAAATGACACACTGATGGGCAATTCACCGATGATCGGTCACATCGATAGTTCAGGTGACTCGCTGATAGGCGACGCATCGATGAGCGATGGACCAATAGTTCAAAGGACTTACCGATGGATGAGTCATCGATTGGAGATAAACTAATAGTTCAAAGGACATATTGATGGATAATTCATCGATGGGCGACACAGCAATAGTTCAAAATGAGTCACCGATGATGACTCACCGATGCCCGAATAGACCGATGGTACATATGACAGACTAATGCCCAGAGTTACTGATACTAATGAAAAGGCCTCACTGATACATAGAGTCACCGATGTTGATAGACCAGTGATGACAGAATGATGTTATTGACTCACCGATACTTATGACTCACTGATATTCATAAAAATGATTTTATTTTATTAATTCAAATTTATATCTAATGATCATATTTAGAAAAATTAATGCTTATAACATTATTAAATGTTATTTGTAGGATATTCACAGGACAGTACGAGGTATATGAACATGGGGAGATCATTATGTCTGCTAGATCTCAAAGTATAATAGAATTACAAGTTATATCATTCAAGATACGATAGAAACATAGAGAATATCGGTATGAAAAGAAAGCGGGTAAAAGAGAAGAAATCCTGCAACTCTTGGGAACACTTCCAAAACCCAAGAACTCAAAGGAAGAACATATGGGAAGATCAAGAAATCAATCTAAATATACCTAGATAATATGTACATAATTTGAACAAGAAGAAGAACATGTCATACTCATGGAAGCCAGAATACAGAGCCTTCGACACTTTATTTTGGAGTCAACTTCCAGAAGAGGACTCAAACTTCAATTACACTACATCAAACGAGTCCAGAGCTACACTGCATAACAAACAAAGACTTCTAAACCTAACTCTGCATTTTTATCTCTATTATGTTCATTTATTTACATTTCTAAGCAGTGTGTGTATCTGTCTGTTACACACACTGACTCCTGTACATAACTGGAGGATGCTTGATATCCTCAATCTCACACTCTATTTATCCTTTTGTATTCCACGTAGAACTATATAAGAGGTCAAGTGTGACTTGTTTGTTGATTTTCCCATGAAGAACTATGGTAGAGGTCAAGTGTGACCTGGACAATCTTGTGTGTTGTTGTGAACCCTGATCCAGGGTGTGGATCAAACTTATTTATTAATTTAAACTTCTTAGTGGTGGGTGATTACCAAGTGGAGAGGAATAAGTCTCAGCTTGAGACTAGACCACTTTTTTTAATTTTGGCTTTGTCTATTGTTATTTTATTTTACTATGTTTTATAACAAATTTCATTCAAATAAATTCAAACTCTGATAGTTATTTTAGCAAGTGTTTATAACTATTTTGAACCAATAGGTTAGTTTCAAAAGTTATATTATTCTTTAGATTAGTATAGATGATAACTAATTAATATTTTGAGAAATTAATTGAACATTTATTACTCTTATAAATTCACTACAAACTGACATAGATTATATTTTTTTAATTTGGGAAAATTTTTAAATAGCCAATCTTTAACATAAATTTTTATAGATACTCAATTCACCCCCTCTTGAGTACTCTACTTCGACCAACAAAAATTAATATTAAATATTTTTAATTCCAAATGAATAAATATACACCTTTAAAATTTTCAAAGTATATGGATATAAATTTCAATATATCTATATTAAATAACTCTTAAATATTTTTCATCCATGGAAATATTAATCTCTATACATAATGATTTTGACATATAAAAAATGAAAAAACTTCCCTTACTTCATTATTAAATCATAAAATCCTTACCCTTTCTATTAAAAATCATGTAAATAATTCTATATATTGAACTTTTATATGGTATTCTCACTCCTAGATACTCTCTTTTAAGCCCCCATGTACCCACAAGACTTACACCAATGGTATAAATCATGCATGAAAAACCTTCCATTTATGATCTTGAATCTCCATAGGATTCTTCATGAATATTTCATATTACTTAATATTAATATTTCTCAAATCAATAATTTTTGAAGAATTTTAAATATACATATGAAAAAAAGATAAATGAAAAATTTCATGAACTCTTTATAGTTGAGGTATAAATTATAAATTATAGGAACCGTCACCAATTTAATTCAATGATTTAATGTTTATAATGAATATTGGTGAAAATTTACTCCCCTTGATTTTCTTTTATTGACCTCTCTTCAAATAAACTCATAGAAACACATGATCCCCCATATAAACTCTAATGGCCTTCGTCTTTGATCTGTATAAGGTTTATGCCTACTTTGTTTGGTCTACATATGATCTCAGATCATTTTCACATATTATATCATATTATTTACAACATCTATGCCAATAATTACTGAATATATAATGTAAATACAATATAATAGTGGATAGAAAAAGTCATCCATACAATGCTTTACATTGTGTCACACTAAAAGATAAATGGTAACAATTATTATAGGAAAACTTCAACTGAGGGTCAATATTAAACCAATGATCCTAAAAATATAAGATTTATGATTTTAGAATATACTATAAGGATTAAATATTTTTCTTAGTTTTTATATCTTTGAATGGTTGAAATTTTTTACTATGTCTCAATTGGGTGTTAAAGATACATTTCAATCATGTTGAAATATGTGATGTAAACCGGGAATCACGATTATTTATGATCATCTAAGGTACTCCATGTAATTTTATGATTTAATCCATTTAAATTTGATTTAAAATATTAACTAAATGTTATTCCTTAATTATTAATAAATTTCCTAAAATTATTAATCAATCAAAAACCGCCCAAAATAGCCTCTTGAATTTTAGATGTATGGGGTAATCTTTTCACGGAATCTATAGATATATCTTCCCACGTCCATTGTGGGTTGCTCGATGTTTATATAAAAATGGATGATTCCTAATATTCAAAATTTAATATAAAATAATCCAAGAATCTATCCACATATCCTATTATAAACCACTTCACTTTAGACCACCAATACTATTCATAAATTGCATGTTACATCTTTTAAAATCCAACTTGTACTACTAGTGGTGAACTATAAAATTGCCCTATAACTTCTTTAAAAATATCAATAGGAATATATAACCAATATTTTAAGGTAATTTGATGTTCTCCTCTTTCTCTATGGTGAATCAGCCTTAACAACAAAGCCTCTCTACACCTTCATATTAGGATCGCCAAGCTGAGGATCTACCCCTTGTTGTGACATCAAAGAGGATGTATCCATTTGATAAAGACAAACTCTTTTGTCAAACTTTTCAATATAAATTTGAAAATATGTTGTTTATTCTATCATTTTACATTTCACACTCACTTTATATGAAGTGTTTATATAAGATTTATGGCTCAATGAATAGGCTACCATGCTACCCTTTATTGGGGTATATGTGATCTAAAATTCATAGTCTTGAATAGACTCCACCCATCTCATATGTCATAGATATATAAAAATAGAATATGATTTTTATAGACATTAAACGGTCCCCTTAGAAAATATCACCTTCATAATTTCAAAGAAAAAGGCCACTGCTATAAAATCAAGGTCAAGTGTAGCATTTTTATGTTCATGATGATAAAACTATCTGGACCCATATGCATTGACTATTTTTCCTATATTATAAAACATAACAAAATTTAATTTAATTAATAAAAATATACCTTAAATGGTTTTACCTCTTTTGATAACTATGGAATGGGTACAATGGTCAACCACTCCTTTACGCCTTCAATGGATACCTAAAATTTATCATTATATTTAAAATAATTACCCTTTTTGGTTAAAATTTTAATTTTTGTCTCAAATAAAGAAATATCTAGCATAAAAATCATCTAATAACCTTTCTATCCCATGAAACTATATATTTATAAAACAATATTCAGTGTATTTTAAGACAAAACCACCTATATATTAGCTAGATATTTTACAAAATCATACTTAGAAATTATGTGAAAAAGGTACTGTTATTAATGTCTCTAAAAGTGAAATTTTGTAATCTTCCCATAAAACTAATGATTCTTGAGTAATAACATAACCATTTTTATATGTTTTTATTTTTTCTTTATATTTCAATAAACTAAAGTAACTTCAATGAACACTGTCAAAATTTGAACAAGGTGTGGTTGGAATTCATAACTCATCAACCCCATAAAAATATATGGTTCATTGGTAGATCCAAATGGAATCACAATAAACTCAAAATGTCCATATAAATAAAAAAAAATCCTATTAATTTTTTCAACCTTTTCCTTCATTTGATGATATCCCAGCTGAAGTTTTGTAATTTTAGACTAACTCACACCTCTCAACTGGTTAAATATGTCTTCATTACTTGAAAAATGATATTGATTTTTTAATATTACTCTATTAAACCATTTTTAATTCATACATAAACAAAAAATACCATCCACTTTCCAAAAAAAATAAAACTAAAGCATCTGAAGGTGATACACTATTCCTAATAAGAATTCTCAAAAATATATCATCTCTGAGTTATAAATTGTTTAATAATTATAGGTAAAACATGATATATTTTAATCAAAATAGGATATACACTGAGGTATAATTTAATAAAAAAAAATTATTTCCATCTACTTAGATAGACTTATAATTTCTTTCGAAAAAACATCAATAAAATCCCATAAAACCCTTGCAAACTTATTCACCTCTACTTTATCTAAAAATGTATCAATCTTGTCAAATGAGATGTTATGATTTATGGTTCACTGCATCAGAAAACATTTTTTAGTCCCTTTTTCAAGTGAAAACCTTGCGGTTATCTTTTAAATTCGAAAATATCACTCTTCAATGATAAAAGTCAATATAAGACTATTCATAATATAATCAATACATTCCAAGAATCAAATCATTTTATTACATCTGTATCTAGATAATGTCTCATGATACTTGATCATGCTTTCCCACAAACATGATACCATTAAATACTTCAAATAACCTTGAATGGACCCTTGATAATGTAGATAAATATAATGGTCACCAAATCCTTTCGACTAATAATTTTAAACATTTAACTAGGGTTGGAATAATGAATGAATGATAAGAAACAATTCTAATAAATAAAATATATAATATTCTATAAGATACAAATCATACCTCACACTAACTTAGGTCCTTGTACTTCATAAAATTCAACCACATGGAGTTTTCCAAAAAAAACTCCTCTTCTATGGGTTGACCCCTTCCAACATGACCTAACATTAATGGTGTGATGAAGCTTGATACTATTGCAGAATAAATGGATGAGGAGGGTATTTTTATTAATAGGGTAGCTCATTAATTTTCCTTATATTCTCTAATCTGCACCAACTACCTTTGTAATAAGGGAATGAAATCTGGAGATAACCCCATCCACCACATATATAACATATAACATCTTGATTTCCATGTGATGTTTGTGAACTTAAAGTTTCTAAAAAATGAGAATGATATGGTAATGGTTACCTACTTCATGAACCCAACTATCCTAAGAAATGAAAAATCATTCTCTCAACTCTGTCTTGAACCAAACTTGAGTGTCCTCTTTATTTAATAAGACATAATCTCTTTATTTTTTTCTCAATAACTTTATCATTCATTATCACTTCTCTATAGTTATTTAAATAAAAATCACAAAGATGATTTTGAATTTATGAGTATAATATATCTTAAAATGAAATGTTATCCACTCCTTGATAGATAATAAATTAAAATAACAGTGTAACAAATTCATGAATCTCACTCCATACTTTCATTCACCCGAACATCCTTACTGAATATTTATAAGATCTTTTTGGAAATCAAATAAATGCATCACTGGTAGAAGCTCCACTATAAACTATTCAGTAAACTAAGTTCTCTATACCATGGATACATAATAATAATTCAGGAAAATAATTCACTACTGATAAGTATCTAATCATATAAAAATCACTAAAAATAATACCCAATTTCATTTAGTCATCAAATTTTATTAAAAAAACTATTTCTACCTCCCTTGGTTATTTATCAGTCTCTTTGTTTGAAACCAATGTATTCACTTTGGTAAATTATATCATTGAAAATCCTAAAATATTTTCCTCTGATCTGCACTAGATGTTGGATTTATCCTTTTACAAGTAACCACTACTGCCTTTTTACAACATTATTTATTTCTTAAAAATAATTAAGAACATGGGATATAATTATAATTTCAAAAATTTATTCCAAAACAAGTATTTATGATCATGTTATGTTACCGTTATCCCAATGTTCACCCATAAAAACCCATCATTAATTTTTATCACATGAAATCATCTTGACTTAGTACAACATAATGAATGAGCTCATACTGATGAAGATACCATGCAATGAGTGAAGTTTCTTTTAAGAGAGATCTATATGTGGTCATGGACCTTACTATAAATCACATGTCCCCTATGAATATATAGTTGGTTTCCCTAGCCTACTTTACCCACTAGGTTTGTATAAAACTAATGCCTTACCAAACCAACACAATCATCATTGATTCCTACTTCATACTCCATCATATAACTCACTTTGATACTAATAATACAAGACTCGGTTCCACTAAAATCCCACTCTGATTCAGTGAAAAAATAAAATAAAACCCCTGAAACTTGACTCCAATAGTTCATAGTTTGGTGAAAACACTAGGGGTATAATTTCATAAATACAAAAAGTAATACCCTTAATAAAAAATATATAATAACAAGATAATGTGTCTCAAATGATAAATTAATATAATAATATGATTAAAATAATTATTATGAATAACCAATAAATGAAATTTCAAAAAATATATTGCCTCAAAATAAATTTAGAAAAACAATCATCGATTAATACCCTAATATAAATCAAGGAAAATGGAAATGCAAACACGGTACTCCTACAACTACTATAATCCCATGAAATAAAGATAATGTTTCCCAAACCTAACTCTAACAGAATATTGTAAATCTGTAAAAATGAAATATATATTTTATGGTAGATCATATAAATATACTTATTAGGTTTATCCCATAACCCCCATATATCTATGCGATTAGATAATGTTGAGGTATATATGAATGAAATAGATAAAATAAATCAAATAACTCAAACAAGATAAAATAATAAAATTTACCCAAAACATAATCTAATTATATCTCCCTCATAAATATCAAGAAAACAACAATTTATCTTCCCAATTACCCTAATCTCAAACATCGCATATCTCCAACCTATAACACAAACATGAAACAGTCGATCACTCATTTCTTAGACAATATGTCTAAAACCACAATAACCACATATAAATATGGATATAATAACAACAACTTCATATAAATTACTATATGGTTAAAACCAAAACAATTTTATAATAATATGTTTGAAACAAGAACAACTGTTTGAGTGATATCCATGGAATTTAAAAGGATGTTATTTTCAATAACGGGTATGACGCACAACACCGAGCTTAAATGAACCATGAAATAGTATTGTTTAAATATGATCATTATAACCTATCCATTAAATTGGTGAGTATGAATAATATTACATAATTTTTTAAATATATATAAATTTTATAAGAAATACAAATGTATTTATTAATTATTTCTAAATAAGCACTTAGTTTTTATTAAATCCATTTTACTTTTCAAAGATTTATTTTCTTCAAAACTAGTTCTTATTAATTTTTATGAGAAAATAATATAATTATTTTCTAGAAATTTTATTTTATAAAACAAATACCATTTTAGAAATCATAATATCAAAATTAGCCTATGGTTAAATTTTGAAATTTTCCTGAAAAGAATGATTTTTCAATGAATTGTAAAATTACTGATTTTTTTTAAACTGTATTTTATTTAAAGGTATTTAAAAAGTAAAATTATATTTTGGATAAGTTTTAGAATTTCACTGTTTCTTTTTGATTTAAAATAATACTATTATGGTTTTTGAAATGAATTCTATACCTGAATTTAGTATAAAAAACATTTTATATTTAAAAATGACATTTTTCTTGAAAACCATTTTTCATCTCTTTTTTTTGTTTGATTTTAAATTAAATTTTTCCACTAATATTCTTTGAGTTTTAAAAAATGGATTCAATATTTTTAATCAGGAGTTCAAAATTTGGTAAATATTTCCAATTTATTTTTAGTCATTATAAATAGTACCCGTGGTAATTTTTGTTACCATGGTAAAGGGCAAATCAGACAATTAAGGGTTAAAAATAATATGATAAGGGTTATAAAATGACTTTAACACTTGAATTAATGTTATTTTATGATTTTATTTCATCCATACTCATCTAATATTCATTTATATGGCCTTTTTACATTTTCATGTGATTATGACCATTAAAATATTTTATGTAAAGAAAAGTAAAAAATGTCACACTCTTGTTTTTAATAAATATAATATTTTTTAAATAGGGATAAGTAGAAGATGTGTTAATTTGTAAATTTTCATTGGAAATATAAATGATTTTTATTCATTATATTAATTTATTTTTAATTTTTAGTGACTAAATAATTACCTTAAATGTTTACACAATGTTGATGCAGTAATTATTCAATTAATGGAAAAATAAAATAAATGATATTAAAAATATTAAAAGTAATTTAATTTAAAATAATTAATAAAATACATTAATTCTATAGAAAAAAAACATGTTTGAGATGTATTAAATGTTTTATTCTTATTTTAGTTTTTTTCTTGATGTTATAAAATTTAAAGTAAATGAATAGTTCTAAAATTACCATTATCGATATTTTATAAACCAAATATTTTATTAAATGATATAAAATTCCTAAAAATACTATATTAATCCAAGTGATTAGGATATTGTCTATAATATCAACTATTATCCATTTATAGGCCTTTTTCCATTTATACTAACTATTATTACCCTCAATGATTACAAAACCATGTTGTCACGGTAAGTGTAAAAAGTGTTAATGGGGATTAAAACCAAAAATACTTTTAAAAAAATAATAAAAACTTTACCCAATTTAATTTTATAAGATTATTTAGAATAATACTCATATATTAGTTTAATAATATCAATATTTATCTATTCAGAAATCAAAATTAATTTATATTAATTTAATATTTTAAGAAATTCCAAGAGTGCCCCTTCACTCTCTTATAAAATGGTATCACTTCTTCTAATTTCAATGCACCTCAAGAACCATTTTTTCAGAATATACCTTAAAAAATAACTTCCTAAAATCCCTATAAATTTTATAGATGCCTTATTTATGGATTAATACCAATCTTATAGTACTTAAGGTGTCACGCAAGGGAGATTTTCTGTAGAATATGTTTAGTTTTTAACTAAATTTTTTAGTTTTATTTATTCTCCCACCTCCATAAAATTTTATTCAACCAAGATAAGATAAAAACACAATTATCCTACATATAATAATATGTTTTTATGTTAATTTCATATCCTATATCTATCTCCTCTTCAATAAAATAGGAAAAAAACCATTGTTTGTGAGTATAGAGGACTACCACCTCGTGGATATATATAATTCATTTTCCATCACCCCCTCTCATGGATAGTTATAATGATGTAATTAATGTTTATATATGATATTCATGACATATTTATCATTTTAAAAATATAATATATTATTTAATTTCTTTCCTTTCCATTCAAAAAAATGATAACGTCGTTCATACGTTAGTTTGTACTACCACCTCAACAAACCGATATGATTCATTTTCTATCAATAAATCTATAAGATCTCATATTTTTCAGGTAGATCCCTATTTGAGTTTTTCTTCAAAACCTTGGTGGTTGAGTATTTTTCAGATATAGAGAGTCATGTTGTGGAAAATGACCTAAATTTCTGAGATATATGTTTATTTGAATTAATGTAGTTTGGGTATAAATGTGTTAAATGGGTTTATGAGGGTTCATCCGTGATTTGGAAGGATTTGGAGGTGGTTTGGAACCTTTTTTTGGAAAATGGAATAAAAGATATCTACAGGGGAATTACACTCTATGTAAAGTTATTACACAATGTGTAAATTCTTCTAGATATATGTTATGAACCATTACAAGGCGTCAAATGGTTACACATCATGTAAATCGTTCATGTCATGTAATAAGTCGATTTAGATAGATATTAACTAGAGGTGATGGTTTTTTCAGCATATCCCTCTAAAAAGAAATACAGGGTGTGTAAAAGAGTTTCAGGCCATGTAATATCTCAACTAGCGGTTTTTATGTTTGTTGTTCATTTGATTTTCTCATTCTCTAAGTGTATCCCTTCATCCTCTTGAACCCTAAGGTGATCTAGGAAAAATTATAATCTTTTACTCCATTTTGGATGTCCTTTTTGTGTAATCTATCCCCAATAAGTCTTTGTATTTTGTTTTCCCATCCTCTTTTTTTATTCTCTATTAGGGTGGTGGAATCCTTATACCACTTTTGGTTGTGATCTTAACCTAGTTTTTTTAGGTTCTTCTTGATATCTTATACACCTTATTACACATTGGTTTTACCTATTGGAATCATTGTGTTAATCATTGGTTAAATTTAGGGGTATAAACCTTAACCCTATGGCCTATTTAATTACAACGTATGCGCAATATTAAAATTGTGAAAACATAACATGTTACTAAAATTAATTAAATGATTAATTCGACTATTCCTTAGAACCCCTTTAGATCCAATTTTTATTGACCTATATTATGGCCACTATTTTGGTGATAAAACTCTATTATAAATTAATTGACTAATGGATTAATTTATATTTATCATTACATGAGACCTTATTTGATTTCTTGATATAGAATACCAAGGTATGCATTTTTTATTGAGATGTGTGTTGATAAATTGAGATATAAATGAAAGTGTAATTGATGGATAAATGGTAATTTTAATAATTAACCATTGTGTATTATGATGTGATATTGTGATATCCTTGCTATTATGGATTTTTGTGATATATGTTAAAATGATTATATACTTGGATATTCCCTAATACCTACTGAAATGCTTATATATCAGGTTATTCCATGACACATGATGAAATTTTTATTTACCAGGCTATTCCCTGACACATGATGAAATGATTATATAGAATTCTATGCCCAGAGACACATATTGGAATGATTATATAGAGGGATTGTCCCATATTTGTGTGATTTTCCCATGGATATGTAGTTACAGTTAGAAGGGTTTATATACATGCTCAGAGATACACTAGCAAGGTGTTGAAACTGGTTGACGTGGTATTGATTTAATTATTTAATTAATTAATACGCCTATTTATTGCATTATTTCATGCACTTATTATCATACTAGTTATGTTTAGACATGGTGGTGTCGACCTACTAAGTTATAATCACACCTTATTTGGGACTCCATTTGGTACCTAATAAAATTACATTGATGCAGGTATGAATAAGGGAAAGGGACTTTATTGTTGATTTTTTTCTTGCCGATGGGTTCAAGTTTGGAGATAGGAACATCATGGGGCTCAATATCAAGGAATTTTGGTTCTTTATTTGATTTTTGTTGTCTTTTATTCTATATTAATTCTTGTATGACATTTAGTTACATATCATCTTGTCATTACATGATTCATTATTATTGGTTTATTTTTTCCTCATTTTATTTCCCAATGGTATGAGATATTATTTCCTCTTGACTATTACTCTAATTGTGCAATTTATATTGTCTATTTATGGTGCTATATAACTCCATACCAGGTTTTATAGTCTCCCCACTATACCAATCACACCCTCGTTGCTAGTCGGTAGCCTTTAGCATATGGGGAGATGTTCTTGAGGTCTTGTAACCAACCCTTTCTAGCCACATGAGAGAGTGTCAGATTGAGAGATGTTACAAATTGGTATCAAAGAATCATGTTTTTATTTTCTATTGATTTATTATTTTGGAAAGGTATAAAGGAGACTAGGATGTGTTGGGACTTGGTAATGAGCTTGTGCATGGGTGAAGCTAACCTATGTATAGGAGAAAATCTAAGTGCCCCAATATGGGATAGATCTTCATATTGTTCACTGGTTACAGTTGATTTTATTTCACCTTTGGTGATTCAAATGTTATGTGAGGTTATTATTTCATGATTTTATTGGTTCTTGAGATTTATACTTGTGGCTTGGTATGGTGAGAGATGAGTATGCATGCAATAGGATAGGCACATAGGGATATATATTGACATGAATTGTTCATGTTAGGAACATATTTATTGCATGTGATTCATACTTGAATTTATGAACTATGGAATGAAATAACTTTTATATCTGATAAATGAAATAAATAAACTGATATGTCCTGGTAAAACACTTGCAATCCGTTTTTAGAGAGACCTAGAGTAGTGGTTCTATATTGTTGTAACCTAATGAGGTTGACCTTATTGTTATAGTTAGTGTTATAAGGAGTTTGTTTTTATTATAGAGAAAATTCCTTCTATTTATCTTTAAGTTAATTTTTAAGAGTCTAGAAATTAGTATTCTCCAAATGCAGCTAAACTAGAGCTTTATATATCTCCTTAGGATCATATGGATGTTCAGATTCGTGACAGCTTCTAGAGGGTCATGTGATCTATGTAAAGGGATAATGTTCACACTGTGATTTTTATGTCCAAGATATTGATATATTTCAAGAAGTATCATCTACCCACATTCACTAGGGTGGGAGGGCCCTGGTCATTTGAGTTTTGGATTAGGTTTTTCCATAAATTCTTTAATCATCATCAGACACCTGAATATAAGAGGGTGAATCTTGTTGAGTATATGCTTTTTAGACCATCCAAAAGTTGGTGGGACATTATAGATAAGGCTATGAAGCAAGATGAGTTATCTTGGAAGGAATTAGAGATGAATTTCCTAATCCATTTCTATTCTGAGTTATTAAGGGATGAGAAGGTTCGTGAGTTAATGCACCTGACATAGGAGGGTAGGTCAGTTATGGACTACATCCAACACTTAATCGACCTGTAATACTTTTTTCCATATTTAGTATCTCTTGATATATTTAAATATATGCATTTTTAGGATGGTATACACTATTATATTAGTTAACAATTGAACATTTTCCATCTGAGCAGTTTTTAGGATTTGATGAATTGGGTACTCATAATAAAAGGTAATCTGAGAGAGGCCCCAAGCAGCGGAAAGGATATTTAAATAGGGAAAATTGAGAGCATTTTTTTTAGTAGAAAGAAACACTTCTATGAAAATTTTTCCAAGGCCATAGAGGGAAGATCATTCAGGTCAATGTGAAACCATTGTAGGATTGTGTTCTGTTGTAGTGTTATTAGTGTAGAAAGATGGGACACAAGTGGCCTTAGTTTCCATACCCTGCATTAGAGTTTCATTCTTATTGTAGTACGGGCCACCTATATAGTTTTTTTAGTGGAAAATATCAACATAGTAGTGGAAAGGGATCAAGACAAGTAACATATTCTGGGAAGGACTCAGATACTCCTCAGTAGATAGGTAGCTAGAGTTCCACAGAAAAATATGGTCAAGGAAGGGGATGCGGTACTCCAGTGTAGGAATGGTAGTACAAGGAAGAGGGAACAGCATAGGGGATTCATAATGGAGCCCAAGGAAGAGGTTCTAGTCATATGAACGTTATGAAGACTACTCTGGCTAGTGTGTATGTAGGACCGTATACTGTTAGAGGTATAAGTATTATATCATCTACCCTCACTTGTGTTTTTTTATATAGGATTATCACATTCCTTTCCTTCTACCCTTTTTGAAAACTATTTGGAATTGGTGGTGGAGATCATGGATGGTTCTTTAACCATCAACACACCATTGGGAGTGCATTCAGAGAATATCAAACGATGTAAGTCGTGTTCTCTAGAGATTGGTGGTTACTATTTATTTTGGGAACTATTTGTGTTAGAAATTACTAGATTCAATTTGATTCTTAGTATGGATTAGATATTTCTATACCTATATCATATCAACTAATATAGGATTAGTGTTTCCTTTCTATATTTAGAAGGATGAATCTATTCACACCGGGGTGAGTGGGATCTTCAGGTCGGTCATGTAGGCTCAATTCAATTAAGATTAGCTTATCTCGTGGATTATATAGATTTTATTACTCTAGATTATAGTGAAATACATCATGATTATTTTCATCTAATGGTACACCATTTTCAGGATGTCTTTACTGTTGAGTTATATGGATTACCACTCGAGCGATACATTGGGTTTGTGATCGAGTTAGTGTTGGGAGTAGAGCTATTTTCTATTTCTCCATACAGGATGGAACCAGTAGAGCTTCGAGAGTTAAAATTTGAGTTGGAATATATAGAAATAAATGGTTTCATATGTCCTAATACGTCTCCATGGGGTTATCTAGTTATTTCCACCAAGAATTCTAATGGATCTTTTTTCATATGTTTGGATTATCGTAGATTAAAATAGATGAAGGTCAAGAACCATTATCCCCTTACATGTATTAATGATCTCTTAGATTAGTTTAGAGGTGATAAGATCTTCTCTAAGATTTATTGAAGATCAGGATACCATTAGTTGATGGTGATACTATCAAACAAACCTTGGAATACTTTTAGTAGCAGGTGTGGATTGTATGAGTTCGTAAGGATGTCGTTTGGTTTGACCAATGAACCATCGATATTCATGGCCTTCATGAATCAGGTCATTCATCCTTTTCTAGACTATTTTGAGGTGGTTTTGTCAATGATGACTTGGTGTACTCCATGTAAGAAGATTATTATTCCAAACATCTTGAAATCATCTTGAGTACATTAAGAGATCATCAACTTTATGCCAAGATAACCAAATAAAGTTTCTATATTTATAAAGTGAACTTCTTGGGACATGTCATATTAGAGGTAGGAGTTTCAGTGGATCCAAATAAGGTTGTAGTCATGGTATCTTTAGAGTGACCTAAGAATTTATTTGATATTCAGAGCTTTCTGGGTTTATCGGGTTATTATCGATTATTTTTCCAGGACTTCTCCCATATGGAATCACTAATGACTAGGCTAACCAAGAAAGGGGTGAAGCTTGTTTAGTCGGAATCTTATGAGAAATAATTTCAAGATATGAAAGAAAATATAACTTTATAACCTATCCTCACTTTACCAGTGTTATCTAAAGTATATGCCATGTACTATGATGCATCTGGAGTATGACTTAGAGTAGTTTTGATGCAATGTGATTGATTTTTTGCTTATATCTCTAGATAGATGAGACCACATAAGAAGAATTACCCTACTCCTGATCTGGAGTTGACTACGATGGTACATGCCCTGAGATGTTATAGACACTATATTATGGGTGATAGTTTTATGGTATACATGGACTATAAGAGCCTTAGGTACATATTTTCTCAGTGGGTTATAAACCTTCCACATAGGAGGTGGGTCAAGTATCTTCAGTATTTTGACTTTTAGTTGTCTTATACACTAGGAAAGGGCAACATTTTTGCCGATGCTCTGAGTTGGAAGATGAAAATAGAGGCAATGAGGGAGTCTTGTGATGAGTGGAGGATGATGTAACTCTTTAAATAAATGCATCTAGATGTTCAAGAGTATTAGGGATTAGTAACTCTAATATCCACATCTGTTATACCCATTCCTTAGTATTAGATCAAGATATATCATTTATCTATTCTAGAGGGATTAGTTCTAAGAGATGGATTATATGGTGGGGAGAAAACATTAGGATGGTCTCTTACCAGTGGAAATTTTATTCTTTTTTATGGCTGAGTATGGGTTCCTACGGGCTTTCATGAGGAGATGATGAGAGAGTTTTATGTTTTAAGATGGTCAGTACATCCTAGGTTGACAAGGATGTATCATGATCTATGTATAAAGTACTTGGGATTAGAAAAGAAGAATTAAGTGGTAGGATTTGTGGTAATATGTTTCACCTATCAGTAGTTGAAATCTAAACATCAGAGTCTAGCTAGGATTTTATAGCCTTTTCCTATTCCTACGTGGAAATGGGATGATGTCACAATAGATTTTGTAATAGTATTACCTTGGAAAACCTATAAGAATGATACAGTATGGGTGATTGTGGGTAAATTGACAAAGGTATCCCACTTCTTTCCTATTAAGGATAACTTTACTATCAATGATATAGGAATTATTTACTTGCATGATATTTTTTGGCTGCATGATGTTTTGAGGATTATCATTTTAGATAGAGACCATTATTTAACAATGTGGTTTTGGTAGGGTCTTTAGAAGGATTTGGGATCATAGGTTTTTTGAACATAGCCTATCATCCTCAGACTTCAAGTCAATTTTAGAGGACTATTCAGGGTCTGGAGGATATGTAATGAGCATGTGTTTTGGATTTTGGTGGTTTTTGGGAGAATCATATGGAACTCGTGGAGTTTTCATACAATAATAGCTTCCAAGAATCAATCCATATGGAATCTTTCAAGGATTTGTATGGCAGGCCATGTTGTTCACCTCTTTATTGGTTGGAGGTAGGTGATTCAGTGCTTTTCGGGCCTATTCTCATATAGGTGACATCTGAGATGGTTTAGTTGATTAGGAGGTGGTTGGTAGCTATATAGATTAGTCAAAAATCATATGATGACCATCAGAGGTGGACTCTAGAGTTCGTGGTTAGGTAATTTTTGTCCTTTGCTTATCATCTAGATGGGGAAATTCCATATCAAGAAATAGAAAAGGCTATCACCTAGGTTTTTTCTCCATTTGAGATATTGGATAGAGTCAGTCTAGTGGCATATCAATTATTCCTTCCATGGTGTTACAGCTCCTTTCACAATTTCTTTCATGTGTCGTAGATTTAGAGATATTATCCTAAACCTTCTCATGTGTTGGGAATGAAGGATGTCAAAATTTATGTTGATGAATCCTTTTAGGATCATCTGATATGGATTGTGGACCATAGTGATAATTATATATGGGGTAGGACTATACCTCTAGTTTGAGTGAAGTGAAAACATTGGCATGTTTAGGAGGTGACCTAGGAGAGGGAGTCTGATATGTGAACATAGTGGCTAAACTTGTTCATCGAGACCCTATAGTGATTCTTGGAATAGATCAGGAATGAGATATTATATGGTGGGGAGGTTGTAAGATCCATTATTTTTTTAAGTACGACCCTATTTAAGTTTTTTGTTTGAGCCTTAGAGTCTAATTCTTGTTTGGATATAGATATCCTTATTGGGGAAAATGACCTAAAGTTAAGGGATATTTTTTTTTTGAATTAAGTGATCCTAGGTATAAAAAAATTAAATGGGATTATGAGGGTTTTTTCATGATTTGGAAATATTTGGAGGTGTTTTGGGTCCTTTTTCTGGAAACTAGACTAAAATGTGTCCATAGGGGAATTACACGCCTTGTAAAGGTATTACAGGATGTGTAAATTTTTCCAAACACGTTTCATGAACCAATAAAAGGAATGAAATGGTTACTATAGAGACCCAAAGCTTTATATACATGGACATTACATTACTTTTTCAGAATACTTAATACATAACAAAAACAGACACCAAATGACCGTAATAGTTTAGTGTCTTTGGAAACTCGGAATATAATCTTCTAATCTTGGTGAAAGATCTTCAACATCTCCCATAAATATCTTCACCTTTTATTTTCTTAGCTAAAACCTTTATTTAAATCCTAGGGAAAAGAAAACATATAAAGGGGTGAGCTAAAATGCCCAGTAAGGGTAAACATAGAGAACATAAAACAATCCATAATCATTTGAATGCAAAAACTTGAACATAAAATCTAAACATCAAAATCTTGAGCAAAGACATAAATCTTGGAAGTACGTAAGGAATATATCATAATAGAACATCAATCATGATAAAATAGAATGGGAAGAAAACATGTAATTGTGGAAAACCATTAATCACATGAAATTATTTCTATAGTAGCCAAGGCATTGCTGCCAAGGCCATCTTAGTGAAAAAAGTCCCTTTCTGAATCGAGTTCACTCCTCGTTCCAATCTTGTATCACTGAACCGGATTAACTTACCATTCCAACCATGTCTATATCATGAGATATAAATATTTACCCAATTAATTGGAGGGAGATATAGGTCCCACCCATCTCATAATGAAATCATTCTTACTTGTGCCACAAAATAAACATAAAACATTCATCATAACCCAAAGAATAAAATGGGTTTCATAAACATCATTCCATCATCACATAATCCATATAAAACAAATGGATATCATTTCATCATTAGAAAAATAACACCATGTAATTAATAGAGTCATTATACTCAAAACATAAACATGATAAATAATGTCAACTTATAAGGAAAATGGTTATGATAAAACACTTGAAAACAATTCTTGAGGAAAATATCCTTTCTTCTTAAAAATCATTTTATTTTCACAAAATGACACAAAATTTTAAAAGAAAAGGATTTTATTGAAAATAACCATGAAATATTGTAGAATAAACTACATGAAAATAAGGCATTATGAAACCGTAAAAATCCGTTCAGGTTGTATAAGTTAAAAAAACATTCTTCTTGTACTATTGTTGGAAAAGTCAAAAAGTACCTCGTATGGTAAACAAAAGAAAGATTCCTTCCATACAATGTGGTAAAAGTAAAAAAGGGTAAAAATGACTTTAAGCATAAATGGAATAAAAGTAAACATTTTATGAAAACATTTTTAGAACATATGGACATGGATAATAAACATAACCCCAATAAATACTTACAAATAAACAATCTCGGATAAGAATGAGATTGGAATAATTATCCCTTACCTTAGGTCTGATATGCTTTGTACGTATCTGAACCTCCTGTATAATGATTTAAATAATGTCATTGACTTTTTACAGAATCATATTCATTGTTATGATATCATATATGGTTTACTTATGAATTTATATTACCTGTTCTTTTGTAAATTCCATGTAAAAGCACCATTTTGGGTAAAATCGTTTCATTTATCGTACGTGTTTCGACATGTTGTTCTTGATATTATTAATTATATCCTGATTTAATTAATTCCAGAATGTAAAAAATGATTTATATATAATATATATTCAGTATATAAATATATATGATAGATCGATAAATAGAATGAAATACACCGTTCATGGAGACGGTAGGTCGTGTGTACGCATGAACGCTGTTTTCATTTCCTTATTGAATTAAATGGAATTAAGTAAATGAAACATATATGTACATAAATCCAGTATCATTATTATGTAATATCTTTCATGATTATTTGATATATATACTTTATAATCATACTTGAATGGTTAATCAGGTAAAATGAATCTCATCGCGTTCGTGGAGACGGTAGTCCGTACGTACGCATGAGAGATGATATCATTCCCATGATCTTGAAATTTTATTGAAGTGTATGTATAATATTTAATAATTAATATCACTTTACAATAATCATATATAGTTATTTATTTACACCATTATACCCATCCATGTAAAGTGGTGGTGGAAAACAGATTACACCACGGTGTGGAGACGGTATTCCAAACGTACGCACGCGCGGTGATTTCGTTTTCCGTAGGATGGATAGAAGGTGAAATGGGTTTGCTTCATATTTATAATAAAATATCAGTATATAAGTAATAGTGATGTTGTTACTTTATAATGAAACAACTAAAGAAGAGGAAGTAGAAGAAGAAAGAAACTTGAAAGAGTCGGTAGAAGAGATTACCTCTTCCTCGACGCACCCCCTTTAAACTTATTCTTAGGGCACTAGTGTTGGTATTTTGATAATACCAGAACCTCTATGATATAACTATATAGGTTCATAAGAGTAATTGGTAGGGTTTTTCCGAGATTCAAGGCTCAAAAGGGTGTGAAGAGAATAGGGAAGGGGTTCCCTTTTTATAAGGGAGGAGAGGGGCACCTTAGGAAAACTTAAAATATTATTTTATAATAAATTCATATTCGGTTTTTTATAGCTCCAAATTGATTTATTTCTAAGATAAGGTGGGGATGGGTAGAAATACTCTCAACCAATAGGTTTTAGACAAGTTTAGGTTACTATTTTATCCTTATAATTTAGATTTAACTCTAAGTTAAATAATTTAACTTTTATCGTGTTTTTTGTTTTCTTACACTATATGGTTAATAAACTTACTATAACAGGTCAAAGGAACCCCAAGTGGTTCATTATTAATATCTATATACTTATCTAAGTTATTTGGCCAAACCTTAGATTTTTATGAATAAAATAACAATTAATAATATAATATTTGTTTTAAAAACTATTTTATGTCAATTTTGAAACTATTTGGTACTTGATTTTTTTGAAAATCATAATAGCATTATTATTTCAAAAAAAGTTAAATAAATCACTAATAACATGTCATATTGACCAATAAAATGATTTTAATCCATAAAAAGTCTAAAATTACATTTATTTGGGTATTTATAACATCAGTTATGTTAATATTTCATTAATAAGGTAATTACTGCATCATCATTGTGTCATAAATAAATTAAATTATTTAATACCTAAAAATTATAAATAAAATATCTTTATGTAGGAAATAGTTTTATCTTTATAATTAATATTTATAGTCGAATTTATCTTATTTATAACCCTATATTAAAAATGTTTTAGTTATTAAACATTGATTTTATCTATTTTAACTCTTCTTTAAATAAAATAATAATAAGTGTCCTAATCTAATCCAAGTGGACCTAAAAGGTAATATTTTATTCCTAAGGTTTTTTTTGGTCGAATTACACTTATCCAATAGAATTATGACATATTTTAGGGTAATAATAATATCATTTTTACCCTTAATTATCCTATTTACTTTTAACCATGGTAAATAAAAGTAAAAAAGTTATTATTCACCAAAAATTATTTTTATCTTATTGAACCACATTTTACTCCTTGATATTAACTGTGTCTCTCGGATTTTCAAAATTACACTCACAGAAGCGGTAAAATTAAGTTTTATGTATATTTTCAAACTCTCCTAGGAGGTGGGTAAAAGACGGTGAAAATTTCAATAAAATTTTTATATGTCTAAAATTATTATAAAATGACTCCAATGAATTACATTGAACTTATATATGTATTATGTATCAATTTTTACCTAAAATAAACTTAAATAAAATAAATAATTATTTATATAAAAGGTCGGTTTTTAAATAGTAACCCAGTGTTTTCACTATTCATCAAAAATTGAATGTTTTTAGAAAAATACCAAAAATTCACCCTAGGCTAATTTCGATATTATGAATACAAAAATGAAGTCCATTTTGGAAAATAAAATTTCAAAAAGTGGGTATTACTAATCATAACGGCTAGTTTATATAATAATTTAATAACATATCATTGTTTAGTGAAACTCGGTATTGCGTACAACACACGCTATCGTGGAAGGTCGCGATTGCGTGTAATGAAAGCCAAGTCAGGGATGCATATAGTGAAATCTCCTTTTGGTGTAGCGTGCAACACAAGACATCAATGAAATTAAAAATAATATTTTTCATAAAATCTCAAGGTGTTACATTCTACTCCCCTTAAAATGAATTTCTCCCTCAAAATTCGTCGAGGTTATAAATGGGTTACTACTTGAAAGTTTCCTTAATAGAAACCCACATCGTAAAAAGGAATACCAAAACTTATCTTTAAAAACTAAAGTATGAAACGTACCGGTTACCCAAATTAACTAATCACTGGGTTTCCACATAGGAGAACATAGGTGGAAATATGGATATGGAAGAGAAATATAACCATCATGTTCTGATGGAGAGTGGTAGAGAACATGGCTACGAAAAATCCAACAATCACAAAACCATAAATTTGTGATGATCTAAGGTACCATCTGATTCATCGGATATAAGGGCACTAGGACAAAATTTTTAGTTTTCAAGATCATTTCCCTAAAGTTGAAGAATTTGAATTAGAAGAAATACTTACTTTATTTCAGTAAAATCTCACCATTGTTTGTGCCTCGAACAATTTCCACTTCATCTCTTAAAGAAATGAAGTTTAATTTGTCTTCAGTGAAGTGTTAGCAGATCATGTGATAGAATGACGGGTCATTCCATCTTTCTCAAACTAAAGGTTACAAAAAGTTATTCAATATACATAAGTCCATATATGGAAATATTAAACATATATGGCTCCAAGAATGGACTTATACTTCATCTATCATACTTATTAATATAATAAAACTAGTTTCTACTAACCAGGGACTTCCTGTAGGCTAGTGGTAGGTGATAAAGTCCTGTCGCACTTCAGTTGTGGGTTTGATTCCCACAACTTTGTCTGACGCGACAGGTTGTCTCCCGTCCTGCAGTTTATCCCTTTTTATAAAACTACATTATAATAACATTCCTGCAATAAAATAGAAAAAAATACTAGCCTTAAACAATACTATATTATGTCTAACTTAAATCATTCTAATCTTTAGGCTTATCCAAAATACTTTTGTCCAATCTCATAGTATAAAGAAAACAATTACTAGAAATGTCATCTACCGAGCATGTGAATACCATCATTTATCCCCCATATATCATACGATATATCTTGTTGGTCACATTAAAAACATTTGAATACCTTAATCATGTATTCTCTTGAAAAATGAATACCCATTGAACCTTAGTGAAAACATGAATGCTGTCAAAAGTTAACTCTTTCCACATAACAAAATCCCAAAATTTCTATATACTCAAACCATGATATCACTTTTTCCTTATATCAGTCATGAGCTCATTAATACTATCAAACATTTCATTATCTCCTTATACCTTCTTTATGTTCATATCATATGCTTTCCAAAATATTTGAATCACTTTTCATGGTTACCAGTACCATATAATTATTGAAAACCAATACATAGATATTCCAAAATTCCACGATGCCATAAATGAGATTCCATGATACTATTTTGAAATCCCATTACATAAACACTTAATAATTACACAACATCATTGTCATACACAACATCACAAATAGTGATCACATGTGACTTCCCTTTATCCTTTTCCTTAAGAAGTTGCTCACGTTGATCATCATTAACCCTTGGATTAGGGCATTGATTAGCATAATGCCCCATTTCCTTGCACTTGAAGCATTGAAGTGTTGATGGTGTGTTATCTGAAGTCTTTTCTTTATTCACATCATTAGCAACCTTTTTCCATTACTTCGACACTCAGCTACTCGATGACCTTCTTTTCCACACTTAAAATATTTTCTAGTCCCTTTAAGCCAATCTCCGCCATGCTTCTTTCCACACTTTGAGCATAAAGAAACATTTATCTTCTTTTCACCATTATTTTGAGATTTCTCCTTGAACTCCATCTTTTGTTTCTTGTCAAAACCATGAGATGGATATATAACACCAACTTCCATTTCTACCTTGATAGCACAACACACAATTTCTTCATAGCTACTGAAGTCTCTTATAGCTAATGCCCTTCGAAGACTTGGTTTTAAGCCACTGAAGAATCGATCAACTTTACTTTCAGGTTGGATGATAAAGCCATATGTATACCTTGCAAGCCTTGTAAAATTCACTTCATATATACCAACAGATTCATCATCCTTTTTCTTAAGCTCAAGGAAATCCTTTTCCATCTTTTTTCGAAGAATACGAGGGAAGTACATATTGAAAAATAAGTTCTTGAACTCAACCCATTCCATGGATTCAATTTCATCTCAGGTCCTCGTATTATTAATTAGATTCCACCATTGATCTTCTTCACCTTCTAAACAGTAAATAGCCAGAATGAATTTTTCATGTTCCGAACAGCGAAGTATGAAAAATATCTTTTCAATGGTACTGATCCATTGTTCAGCAACAAGTGGATCAGAAGACCCACTGAAAGAAGGTGGACGTTGCCTCATGAAGGACTCAATAGAATATTGTTCCCTTCTCTGCTCATTTGGAAGTCTAGAATGATTCATAGCTTGTGTAAGTATAGCAATAAGATTTTGAACTCCATATCCCATAACGTTGGTTTGTTCATAAGGACAATCATTGCATCGTCCATTACATTGATCAACACGGTTCCTTCGGGTTCCAGCCATCGTCTAAAACCCAAAAAGAATAGTGTGAGAGGCAAAAATCATGCTAAGGAAAACAACATAATAAAGGGGGAGTACCTTCGATATATAACATCTTAGGTTTAATTATAATATCATTACCATAATTCTAGTACTATAACCTATACTTATACTTAACCTTAGGGACATCCCTAGGAATACCATAGAAATATCTCTAGGGATCTCACTAAAGTTTTTGCATCCTAGTTTCCAAATGTTAAATAAACATTTCCTCTAATACCAACTGTAGAGGCTCAAAGCTTGACGTACATGGATATTACATTACTTTTGAGGAATACTTAATACATAACAAAAACAGATACCAAAGGACCGTAATAGTTTAGTGTCTTTGGAAACTCGGAATATAATCTTCCAATCTTGGTGAAAGATCTTAAAAATATCCCATAATGATCTTACCCTTTTATTTTCGTACCTAAAACCCTTCTTTAAATCCTGGGGAAAAGAAAACATATAAAGGGGTGAGCTCAAATTCCCAGTAAGGGTAAACATAGAGAACATAAAACAATCCATAATCATTTGAATGCAAAAACTTGAACATAAAATCTAAACATCAAAATCTTGAGCAAAGACGTGAATCTTGGAAGTACGTAAGGAATATATCATAATGGAACATCAATAATGATAAAATAGCATGGGAAGAAAACATGTAATTATGGAAAACCATTAAGCACATGATATAATTTCCATAGTATCCAAGGCATTGCTACCAAGGCCATCTTAGTGGACAAAGTCCCTTTCTGAATTGAGTTCACTCCCCGTTCTAGTCTTGTATCACTGAATCAGATTAACTAACCGTTCCAGCCATGTCTATCTCATGAGATATAAATCTTTAAACAATGCATTTGGTAGAGATATAGGTCCCACCCATCTCATAATGAAATCATTCTTACTTGTGCCACAAAATAAACATAAAACATTCATCATAACCCAAAGAATAAAATGGGTTTCATAAACATCATCCCATCATCACATAATCCATATAAAACAAATAGATATCATTTCATCATTAGAAAAATCACACCATGTAATTAATAGAGACATTATACTTGAAACATAAACATGCTAAATAATGTCATCTTAGAAGGAAAATGGTTTTGATAAAACACTTGAAAAGAATTATTAAGGAAAATATCCTTTCTTCTTAAAAATAATTTTTTTTCCACAAAATGCCACTCAATTTTAAAAGAAAATGATTTTATTGAAAATAACCATCAAATATTGTAGAGTTGTAACACCCCAAGCTTCTACGGTACGTTTCCCTTCGAATAATGCGATAGCGTGTGTTGTACGCAACCTCGAGTTCTAACACACACCACAACTAATTAAACTAGCCGTTGTGAATAGTAATACCTACTTTTTGAAATCATATATATTTTATATTTCAAAATGGACTTCATTTTTGGATTCGTAATATCGAAATTATCCTAGGGTGAAATTTTGGTACTTTTCGGATAACTTTTATATTTTGATGAATAGTGAAAATTACTAAATTTTAATTAAAAACAACTTTTTTAATCAAAATAATTAATATTGATAAATTATGAATTTGAGTGGTCTTAAAGTATATTTAGAATATATTTTTACCATTCAATTTAATGTTTGTCATTGGACATAATTTTACAATTAAACCGAACATAAACAAGTGTCAATCTTTTGATAGTTATTATCTCTTAAAAACACGCTTTTTGTTTTGACAGCGGGAATTAATTTTAAATTAATTTCTGCCACTTCTGTGTTTTGAATTTGTAAAAATGGATTACATATTTGGAATCAGGATGTCCAAATTATGTAAATAGGTAACTTTCATTTTTACACATTTTGAATAATTACTGCGGTAAATATTTTATTTACCATGATTAAGGGTAAATCCGGTAAATAAGGGTTAAAAAAATAATATTATAATAATACTAAATTACCCTAAAACGTGTCCTAACCCTATTGTTTGATACATGGTCGACCATGGGCATCTTTGGGTCGATTTTGGGACCCCATGGATCCACTTGTAAGTGATAATGACACTTTATTTTAATTAAGTTAAAATGAATACAAAAATGACATAAGCATATATCTTTTAGCAAAACAATTGTTACATAGGGTTATATATGTTGGATTTTAGATTATAAATATTCATTATAAAGATAAAAAGATTTCCTACATAATGATATTTTATTTATAATTTTTAGACATTAAATAATTTATTTTATTTATGACACAATGATGATGCAGTAATTTCTAAAATAGTGAAAAATTAAAATAATTGATATTATAAATACACAAATAAATATAATATGAAACTTTTAATGAATTAAACTAATTTTCTAGGATAATATGATATATTAGGAGTGATTTAATTGACTTTGTTCGAAGTAATCAATCTGTTATGAGTTTCACAAAAAATCAACTATTGAATAGTGTCAAAATTGACATAAAAGAGTTCTTAAAACAAATATTATATTATTAATTGATATTAAATTTTTAAAAATATAATGTTCGGCCAAGAGACTTATATAATGATAGGATCATCATTAATGGACCACTTGGGGGTCTCTTGTATGTATATGGTAAGTCTATTAACCATATAATATAAAAATACAAAGAGACATTGTAAAAGTGAAACTAATTAACTTAGAGTTAATACTTAAAGATAAGGTTAATATAAGTACCCAAACCTGTCTAAATTCTATTGGTTGAGTTGCTTTCGACCTATCCCCACCTTAACCTTTTAATAGTCAATTTTGGAGCCATTAGAAACCGAATATGAATTTATTATAAATTAATATTTCTAGCTTTTCCAAAGGTGCCCCTCACCCCTCTTATAAAAAGGCACTCCTCCTTCTCATTTCTTCACACCTCTAAAGCCTTTTGGTTCGGCCAAACTCTGCCCAAATACTCTCCCAACATCCCTCAATACAACCTAGAGGCCTTAGTTTGATCAGAAAGCCAACCTAAGGAGCCCTTTTGATCAAATCAAAAGGAAGAACCCGAAGAAGAGGTAATGATTTCACCACCCTTTTCTAAGTTCATTTCTTCTTCCACTTCTTCTTCCTTTGTTCTTACCATTCTAAAATAATAACTCCAGTATCTCACATATACTGTGATGTTATTATAAATATGGTACAACCATATTCATTATCCTATCCACCCTTTGAATAACATGTCACCATACGTGCGTACGTACGGCTTACCGTCTCCACGTCGTGGTGTAATTGTTATTCAATATAATATTATTTGGATGGGTATAATAATGATGTGTAACTCATGTAAATAATAAATCTAACATGTTAATGATTCTTTATATATGATATACCATCCATTTATATATTATTTTAATATCAAAAGAATGATATTGTCGCTCGTGCGTACGTACGGACTACCGTCTCCACGAACGCGATGAGATTCATTCTCCATCGTATCCATTCAAGTATAATTTGATGATTTAAAAAATGATGTTTAAGGACTTGATATCATTCTGGATATGAATAATATACAACCTATCCTTTACATACATGTCTTATGTAACAAAACATACAAAAGAAAACAAGTAAGTTAACACCCGAAACAACGATAATACTAAGATATTATTATCAAATCAATATTAAAAGATCATATATGATATCATATTAATGTATATGATTCTTGTATAATTTAATAAAAATTATTTCACCATTATACAGGAGGTTAACCTACCACAACCAAGGAAAAGTACAAGGTAAGGGTTATTTCACAATCTCTTCATTATCCGAGGTTGTTTATATGTAATAATCTACTGGGATCTCTTTATCATCCACATCCATGTTTCTTAAAAATGTATTTCAAAACATTTTTACTATTTACTAGAATATGAGTTAAAGTCATTTATACCCTTTTTAACTTTTATAAGTGGTTTATAAAGGAATATTTCCGTCGTTTTCAAAACAAGGTCCCTTTTAACCTTTTCAACAGAATTAAGGTAAGAATGTTTTTTTTTAACTTATACGGCGGGTCCGGCTATTTACCGCCGTTATAAAATCTTCAAAGCATCCCTTACAAGCTTACAAGGACATTTTAAAAATAAAGGTTTTCTATTATAATTATGTTATTTTTAAATGATTTCAAAAAAAAGAGATATTTCTCTCAAATATATGAAAATCCAGTGCAAATGTATACGTATTTAACGCAAGCTTAAAAATGTTTTCAGAAAACCTGACTCTCGAGTTTGGTATACAGGAAGGGATTGGGAGTGGACCCATCATGGCCTGTAATTAGTCGAGCAGTCTCAGAATTAGTTATTTTGTTTTCAGAAGCTTGCATAATGTTTTCAGAAAAACACTGGAGTGTATTTTAACAATTTTTAACGTAAGTATCTTCTTAAAAAAATTGCATCGGTAGGTCTCATGAGACAAACTAGTGTCTTGGCACAAGGCCTTGACAAAATCTTATTTGTAGTCTTGGCACGAGGCCTTGGCTATGTGGTTATGATAGTCTGGCATTATGCATTCCAACATTATGAAAGTGGTTATTGATATTGCATGTGATTATTCGATTAGTAGAATATCCATGTGAACAAGTAAATGGCATTATTTCATTTTACTTTTGCCATACTATGTTGAAGTTCAATTTTAAAAGGCTTTTGTTTTAGTAATTCATTGCCTTAAATGTTTATGCTTATTTTGAATGTTCCGCTATATTGTTATCCTTACTGGGCATTTGAGCTCACCCCTTTTCTATGTTTTATTTTTCCCAGGTAGTGAAGAAGTAATTTATGAATGACTTGCAGGGATATTATGAGGGGTTAATAGTGTGGATATGAAGACTTTGTTGTTTTAGTAGTTTTTCACTTTGAAATGTAATGTAAAACTTTATGATTATATCTAGTGTTTCCAAGGCTACTAAACCAATCGGCCTTTCGGGATTTGATCTTTCTTGTGATCATGCCAATGTTATGTAATTAATGCACCGACTCTGGGTAGCTGGGGTCGGGGTGTTACAGTTGGTATCAGAGGAAGTTTAGTACAAACCTTGGAAGCTAGATTTAGATAAACTCTGATTAGAGCACGTAGACCTAAGATGAACTTTGAGGATTAGTATAGAAGAACTTCCTAGAATTTTGGTATTGTAGAGATTTTGTGAGTTTTCCGAGCAATACATCCCTGTCTGGATACGAGCAGGTAGAGGCGGCTCTGGCACAGATGTACCTAGGGGTAAAACCCGAAAACACCGCTTTGAGCTAGACTCGAACGGGAACTGGTGCACGACAACGGGCCTTGCTGCACTCTTGGTTACGACACTCCCGGGGGATATGCTTAGGATAACTCTCATTTTCTTTACAAATCATTATGAAGGGTTTATGAGTATATACTTCCTCAAAGAAAACATTTTTATGATTATGGATTATATCCATAAATAGTTCAATTTATGTTAAGTGTTTTATAAGTATGGGATTATGTATTTTGATTCATAAACTGATCTAGTTTATGCCATTGTTTAGAAATGGCGCCTAGTGGAAGAAATGGAAACCGTATCAATGCGCGCACTCCATGTAGGGATTTCCCTCCTGCTCAAGATAATTATAGTGGGGCTGGTGATGCAACTGGTGCCGATCAGCTAATCACCATACTGGGACAACTTACTCAGGTTATGAATAATAACCTTACCCGTATGGAGCACCCTGATCCGCAGCGTGGAGGATCAATGTTAGATCGATTCATGAGGCAACAACCACCAACGTTCAATGGGAGTACAAATCCCTTAGTAGCTGAGCAATGGATAAATTCCCTAGAGAAAATATTTCAGGCTTTGGGGAGCAGTGAAAGGGAGAAAGTTATCATGGCAGTTTACCGCCTCACTGGAGATGCTGATCAATGGTGGTCATTGATTCAAAACATGAAGGAAGATGATGAAGTATCAAATATGGAATGGAGGGAGTTCAAAGATCTGTTTTTAGAAAAATACTTCCCTCGCGACCATCGAGCAGATATGGAAAGGCAATTTCTAAGTCTGAGACAGAAGGAGGATGAGAATGTCGCAAAGTATGAGGATAACTTTACAAGGTTAGCGAGGTATGCTGGAGATTATATACGCAACCCAAGAAGTAAGATTGATCATTTCTTTGATGGGTTAAAACCATTTCTCCGTCGAGCATTAGTCTCACAATCCTTTTCATCGTACGAAGACATTGTCTCATGTGCCATCAAGACCGAAAAGGAATTCTCTAAGTCTTATGACTTTAAAGCAAAGCAAGAGAAGAAGAGACCTGCTGAACAATCTGGGAATGGAAATAAGGGGAAGAAGGGAAAGGTTTAATATCCATCCTGTGGTAAATGCGGGAAGAAACACCCCGGTACTTGCTTGAAGGGAATGGGAGTCTGTTACAAGTGTGGTGAAAAAGGCCACCAAGCTCATAATTGCAAGGGGAAGAAGGAAGCTACCAACGTTCAGTGCTACAATTGTAGGGAGATGGGGCATTATGCAAATTCATGTCCTAAGCGTTAGGAGAACTTACCTCAGAAAAGGCCAAGGGATCAAGGCCAGGCATATGCTATCACTACTGCTGAGGTAGAAGCTCCGAAAGACGTGGTGGCAGGTAATTTAATGGTTTCCTCAAGTTTAGCAAATGCATTATTTGATTCTGGATCATCGCATTGTTTCATATCTTCCCAGTTTACTAAGAAAATTAGATATTTCCAATTTGATTTAATAAGGGAGTTGTCAGTTAAAACTCCTAAGGGAAGTATCATTGCAACAAAGTTTTGTGAATCAGTCCCCATTAGAGCACATAAATTTTCTTTATCAGCTGATCTCATCGTCATACCTATGATTGAGTTTGATATAATCCTCGGTATGGACTGGCTTTCGGACTATGATGCGAATATTTATTGTAAGAAGAAAGAGGTTACGATTCTTGATGATAATGATAAGGAACACCTTATCTTTAGAGCAGAATCATCACCACCTAATTCTTATTTAGATCCACCCCCAGTAGCTCAACTTAATTCAATTATTGGGGAGGAAGAGAATGAAATAACTGTCGGTGAGGAAAGGAATGTTCAAATAGAGGATGTACCTGTTGTGAAAGAATTTGTAGATGTATTTCCGGAAGATTTACCTGGACATCCTCCAGAACGAGAAGTTGAGTTTTCCATTGATTTGATTCCTGGATCAAGGCCTATATCAAAGACCCCTTATAGAATGGCCACTGTAGAATTAGTCGAACTAAAGAAACAACTAGAGGAACCGAGTAATAAGGTATTTATTCGCCCTAGTGTTTCTCCATGGGGAGCCCCTGTTCTTTTTGTTAAAAAGAAAGATGGATCTATGAGTTTATGTATCGACTATAGGGAGATCAATGCTATAACGATAAAGAACAAGTATCCCCTACCTCGTATTGATGATTTATTTGACCAACTGCATGGAGCTCAATACTTTTCAAAGATTGACCTTCGATCTGGATACCATCAGTTGTGTGTGAAGAAGGAAGACATTCCGAAAACAGCATTTCGAACCAGGTACGGGCATTACGAGTTTACTGTAATGCCGTTTGGATTGACTAATGCACCCTCTGTATTCATGGATCTAATGAATAGAGTTTTCAAGGAGTATCTCGATGAATTTGTGGTGGTATTTATTGATGATATCTTGGTATACTCCAAAACCTACTAAGATCATGAAAATCACTTGCGCATTATCTTGAAGACTCTGAGGAGGCATGAATTATATGGGAAGTTTAGCAAGTGTGAATTCTGGCTTTAGGAGATTTCTTTTCTTGGCCATATTGTCTCTAAAGATGGAATCTCTGTTGATCCTTCTAAGACCAAGGCAATCCAAGAATGGCCAGCACCTACAAGTATAACTGAGGTACGTAGTTTTATTGGTTTGGTAGGTTATTATCGACGTTTCGTCCAGAATTTTGCCCGATTGGCTAACCCATTAACGAAGCTCACACGTAAAGGGGTTAAATTTGTTTGGAAAAAAGAGTGTGAAGAATGTTTCGAAGAACTGAAGATAAGATTAGTCAATGCTCCTATATTGACTCTACCATCGGGGAATGATGGGTTCGTTATTTATAGTGATGCATCAAAGAAGGGACTTGGCTGTGTCCTTATGCAGAATGATAGAGTTATTGCCTATGCATCACGACAGTTGAAAATTCATGAACAAAACTATCCTACTCATGATCTTGAGTTAGCAGCTGTGATCTTTGCTTTGAAGATATGGAGGCACTACCTCTATGGGGAAAAATGTGAGATTTATACTGATCACAAGAGTTTGAAGTATATTTTCTCACAAAAAGAACTCAACATGTGGAAAAGGAGATGGCTTGAATTACTCAAGGATTATGATTGTACGATACACTACCACCCGGGGAAAGCAAACAAGGTGGCAGATGCTTTGAGCAGAAAAGACCATGGAGTTTTGAACATGATGAGAATTGAAAGGGATCCAATTTTCATGGATCTAGTGAAGATGGACATGGGAATAACCAGGGAAGGTGAAACATCAATGCTTTTTCAAATGGTTGCCAAACCATATTTACTAGAAAGGATTAAGAGTTCTCAGACCGATGATGAAGAATTTCAGAAGAAGATTAAAGCTGTGAATGATGGGAGATTGAGAGACTTTGTGTATGAAGATGGGATTTTGAAATTCGGGAAGAGACTTTGTGTTCCCGGTTCACCTGATCTAAAAAGGGAATTGCTGGATGATGCTCATAGTTCCAATTTCTCTATACACCCTGGGAGCACCAAAATGTATAGAGATTTGAAGGAACATTTTTGGTGGGACAACATGAAGAGGGAGATTGCTGATTTTGTGTCAAGATGTATGGTTTGTCAACAAGTGAAAGCTGGAAGGCAACAGCCTGGAGGAGTCATGCAACCTCTTCCCATACCGGAGTGGAAATGGGACAATATTACGATGGACTTTGTCATGGGGCTACCAAACACTCCTAGAAGGAATGATGCAATATGGGTTATTGTTGATCGTCTTACCAAGTCAGCACATTTTCTTGCTATAAGAGAAGATCTACCCCTGGAACGTCTAGAAAGACTATATATTAATGAAGTTGTGAGACTTCATGGAGTACCCTTATCAATTGTTTCTGATCGTGATCCCCGTTTTACTTCAAGATTCTGGAAAAGTCTTCAGAAATCCCTGGATACTGAACTTTATTTGAGCACTGCTTACCACCCTCAGACAGACGGACAATCAGAACGGACTATTCAAACCTTAGAAGACATGTTGAGATCTTGCTCACTTGACTTTCAGGGTATGTGGGATCAATATTTACCTCTGGTAGAATTTTCCTATAACAATAGCTTCCATTCGAGTATTCAGATGTCACCATATGAAGCGTTATATGGAAAGAGATGTCGTACACCAACCTGTTGGGATGATGTTGGTGAAAGAAAACTTGTAGGCCCAGAACTAGTGGAGGAAACGGTGGAAAAGGTGAAGGTAATCCAAAATCACATCAAAGCAGCTCAAAGTAGGCAGAAGAGTTATGCCGATAATCGAAGGAAGGATTTGGAATTTCAAGTCGGTGATCATGTTTTCCTGAAGGTATCTCCGTGGAAGGGAGTCATACGTTTTGGTAAGAAAGGTAAATTGAGTCCCAGGTACATTGGACCTTTCGAAATTCTAGAACGAATTGGGGTTGTAGCTTACCGATTGGCAATGCCGCCAAGTCTCTCCAAAGTTCACGATGTGTTCCACGTATCTCTATTGAGGAAATACATGCCTGATCCAACGAATGTACTCACCTATGAAGAATTAGAACTGGAACCTGATCTGTCTTATTGCGAAGAGCCCGTCAAGATTCTTGATACGAGAGAACAAATTCTGAGAAACCGGACGACGCGTCTGGTAAAAGTTTTGTGGAGAAACCATAAGATGGAAGAGGCAACGTGGGAACCCGAGGAACTTATGATGAAGAACCACCCAAGTCTTTTTATGCAGTAATACCCTAGAAATTGCGAGGACGCAATTATTTGAAGGAGGGGATAATGTAACACCCCAAGCTTCTACGGTACGTTTCCCTTCGAATAATGCGATAGCGTGTGTTGTACGCAACCTCGAGTTCTAACACACACCACAACTAATTAAACTAGCCGTTGTGAATAGTAATACCTACTTTTTGAAATCATATATATTTTATATTTCAAAATGGACTTCATTTTTGGATTCGGAATATCGAAATTAGCCTAGGGTGAAATTTTGGTACTTTTCGGATAACTTTTATATTTTAATGAATAGTGAAAATTACTAAATTTTAATTAAAAACAACTTTTTTAATAAAAATAATTAATATTGATAAATTATGAATTTGAGTGGTCTTAAAGTATATTTAGAATATATTTTTACCATTCAATTTAATGTTTGTCATTGGACATAATTTTACAATTAAACCGAACATAAACAAGTGTCAATCTTTTGATAGTTATTATCTCTTAAAAACACGCTTTTTGTTTTGACAGCAGGAATTAATTTTAAATTAATTTCTTCCACTTCTGTGTTTTGAATTTGTAAAAATGGATTACATATTTGGAATCAGGATGTCCAAATTATGTAAATAGGTAACTTTCATTTTTACACATTTTGAATAATTACTGCGGTAAATATTTTATTTACCATGGTTAAGGGTAAATCCGGTAAATAAGGGTCAAAAAAATAATATTATAATAATACTAAATTACCCTAAAACGTGTCCTAACCCTATTGGTTGATACATGGTCGACCATGGGCATCTTTGGGTCGATTTTGGGACCCCATGGATCCACTTCTAAGTGATAATGACACTTTATTTTAATTAAGTTAAAATGAATACAAAAATGACATAAGCATATATCTTTTAGCAAAACAATTGTTACATAGGGTTATATATGTTGGATTTTAGATTATAAATATTCATTATAAAGATAAAAAGATTTCATACATAATGATATTTTATTTATAATTTTTAGACATTAAATAATTTATTTTATTTATGACACAATGATGATGCAGTAATTTCTAAAATAGTGAAAAATTAAAATAATTGATATTATAAATACCCAAATAAATATAATATGAAACTTTTAATGAATTAAACTAATTTTATAGGATAATATGATATATTAGGAGTGATTTAATTGACTTTTTTCGAAGTAATCAATCTGTTATGAGTTTCACAAAAAATCAACTATTGAATAGTGTCAAAATTGACATAAAAGAGTTCTTAAAACAAATATTATATTATTAATTGATATTAAATTTTTAAAAATCTAAGGTTCGGCCAAGAGACTTATATAATGATATGATCATCATTAATGGACCACTTGGGGGTCGCTTGTATGTATATGGTAAGTCTATTAACCATATAATATAAAAATACAAAGAGACATTGTAAAAGTGAAACTAATTAACTTAGAGTTAATACTTAAAGATAAGGTTAATATAAGTACCAAAACCTGTCTAAATTCTATTGGTTGAGTTTTTTTCGACCTATCCCCACCTTAACCTTTGAATAGTCAATTTTGGAGCCATTAGAAACCGAATATGAATTTATTATAAATTAATATTTCTAGCTTTTCCCAAGGTGCCCCTCACCCCTCTTATAAAAAGGCACTCCTCCTTCTCATTTCTTCACACCTCTAAAGCCTTTTGGTTCGGCCAAACTCTGCCCAAATACTCTCCCAACATCCCTCAATACAACCTAGAGGCCTTAGTTTGATCAGAAAGCCGACCTAAGGAGCCCTTTTGATCAAATCAAAAGGAAGAACCCGAAGAAGAGGTAATGATTTCACCACCCTTTTCTAAGTTCATTTCTTCTTCCACTTCTTCCTTTGTTCTTACCATTCTAAAATAATAACTCCAGTATCTCACATATACTGTGATTTTATTATAAATATGGTACAACCATATTCATTATCCTATCCACCCTTTGAATAACATGTCACCATACGTGCGTACGTACGGCTTACCGTCTCCACGTCGTGGTGTAATTGTTATTCAATATAATATTATTTGGATGGGTATAATAATGATGTGTAACTCATGTAAATAATAAATCTAACATGTTAATTATTCTTTATATATGATATACCATCCATTTATATATTATTTTAATATCAAAAGAATGATATTGTCGCTCGTGCGTACGTACGGACTACCGTCTCCACGAACGCGATGAGATTCATTCTCCATCGTATCCATTCAAGTATAATTTGATGATTTAAAAAATGATGTTTAAGGACTTGATATCATTCTGGATATGAATAATATAAAACCTATCCTTTACATACATGTCTTACGTAACAAAACATACAAAAGAAAACAAGTAAGTTAACACCCGAAACAACGATAATACTAAGATATTATTATCAAATCAATATTAAAAGATCATATATGATATCATATTAATGTATATGATTCTTGTATAATTTAATAAAAATTATTTCACCATTATACAGGAGGTTAACCTACCACAACCAAGGAAAAGTACAAGGTAAGGGTTATTTCACAATCTCTTCATTATCCGAGGTTGTTTATATGTAATAATCTACTGGGATCTCTTTATCATCCACATCCATGTTTCTTAAAAATGTATTTCAAAACATTTTTACTATTTACTAGAATATGAGTTAAAGTCATTTATACCCTTTTTAACTTTTATAAGTGGTTTATAAAGGAATCTTTCCGTCGTTTTCAAAACAAGGTCCCTTTTAACCTTTTCAACAGAATTAAGGTAAGAATGTTTTTTTTTAACTTATACGGCGGGTCCGGCTATTTACCGCCGTTATAAAATCTTCAAAGCATCCCTTACAAGCTTACAAGGACATTTTAAAAATAAAGGTTTTCTATTATAATTATGTTATTTTTAAATGATTTCAAAAAAAAGATATATTTCTCTCAAATATATGAAAATCCAGTGCAAATGTATACGTATTTAACGCAAGCTTAAAAATGTTTTCAGAAAACCTGACTCTCGAGTTTGGTATATAGGAAGGGATTGGGAGTGGACCCATCATGGCCTGTAATTAGTCGAGCAGTCTCAGAATTAGTTATTTTGTTTTCAGAAGCTTGCATAATGTTTTCAGAAAAACACTGGAGTGTATTTTAGCAATTTTTAACGTAAGTATCTTCTTAAAAAAATTGCATCGGTAGGTCTCATGAGACAAACTAGTGTCTTGGCACAAGGCCTTGACAAAATCTTATTTGTAGTCTTGGCACGAGGCCTTGGCTATGTGGTTATGATAGTCTGGCATTATGCATTCCAACATTATGAAAGTGGTTATTGATATTGCATGTGATTATTCGATTAGTAGAATATCCATGTGAACAAGTAAATGGCATTATTTCATTTTACTTTTGCCATACTATGTTGAAGTTCAATTTTAAAAGGCTTTTGTTTTAGTAATCCATTGCCTTAAATGTTTATGCTTATTTTGAATGTTCCGCTATATTGTTATCCTTACTGGGCATTTGAGCTCACCCCTTTTCTATGTTTTATTTTTCCCAGGTAGTGAAGAAGTAATTTATGAATGACTTGCAGGGATATTATGAGGGGTTAATAGTGTGGATATGAAGACTTTGTTGTTGTAGTAGTTTTTCACTTTGAAATGTAATGTAAAACTTTATTATTATATCTAGTGTTTCCAAGGCTACTAAACCAATCGGTCTTTCGGGATTTGATCTTTCTTGTGATCATGCCATTGTTATGTAATTAATGCACCGACTCTGGGTAGCTGGGGTCGGGGCGTTACAAGAGTAAACTTCATGAAAATAAGGCATTATGAAACCATAAAAATCCGTTCATGTCGTATAAGTTAAAAAAACATTCTTCTTGTACTTTTTTCAGAAAAGTCAAAAAGTACCTCGTATGGTAAACAAAAGAAAGATTCCTTCCATACGATGTGGTAAAAGTAAAAAGGGAAAAAATGACTTTAAGAATAAATGGAAGAAAATTAAACATTTTATGAAAACATTTTGAGAAAATATGGACATGGATAATAAACATAACCCCAATAAATACTTACGAATAAACAATCTCGGATAAGAATGAGATTGGAATAATTATCCCTTACCTTAGGTCCGATATGCTTTGTACGTATCTGAACCTCCTGTATAATGATTTAAATAATTTCATTGACTTATTACAGAATCATATTCATTTCTATGATATCATATATGGTTCACTTATGACTTTATATTACCCGTTCTTTTGTAAATTCCATGTTAAAGCAGCATTTTGGGTAAAATCGTTTCATTTATCGTACGTGTTTCAACATGTTGTTCTTGATATTATTAATTATATCCTGATTTACTTAATTCCAGAATTTAAAACATGATTTATATATAATATATATTCAGTATATGAATATATATGATAGATCGATAAATGGAATTAAATACACCGTTCATGGAGACCGTAGGCCGTGGGTACACATGAACGTTGTTTTCGTTTCCTTATTGAATTAAATGGAATTAAGTAAATGAAACATATATGTACATAAATATAGTATCATTATTATGTAATATATTTCATGATTATTTACTATATATACTTTATAATCATACTTTAATGGTTAATCATGGAAAATGAATCTCATCGCGTTCGTGGAGACGGTAGTATGTACGTACGCACGAGCGATGATATCATTCCCATGATCGTGGAATTGTATTGAAGTGTATATATAATATTTCAGAATCAATATCACTTTAAAATAATCATATATAGTTATTTATTTACACCATTATACCCATCCAAGTAAGGTGGTGGTGGAAAACAGATTACACCAAGGCGTGGAGACGGTATTTCGTACGTACGCACGCGCGGTGATTTCATTTTCCGTAGGATGGATAGAAGGTGAAATGGGGTTGTTTCATATTTATAATAACATATCAGTATATAAGTAATACTTATGTTATTACTTTATAATGAAACAACTAAATAAGATGAATTAGAAGAATAAAGAAACTTGAAAGAGCCGGTAGAAGAGATTACCTCTTCCTCGACGCACCTCCTTTAAACTTCTTCTTAGGGAACTAGTGTTGGTCTTTTGATAATACCAGAACCTCTATGATGTAACTAGAGATTTTTATAAGAGGAATTGGAAGGGGTTGGCTGAGCTTTAAGGCTAAAAAGGGTGTGAAGAGAAGAGGGAAGGGGTACCCTTTTTATAAGGGAGGAGAGGGGCACCTTAGGAAAACTTAAAATATTATTTTATAATAAAGTCATATTCGGTTTTTAATAGCTCCAAATTGATTTATTTCGAAGATAAGGTGGGTATAGGTCTAAATCCTCTCAACCAATAGGTTTTAGACAAGTTTAGGTTACTATTTTACCCTTATCATTTAGATTTAACTCTAAGTTAAATAATTTAACTTTAAACGTGTCTTTTTTTTTCTTACACTATATGGTTAATAAACTTACTATAACAAGCCAAAAGAACCCAAAGTGGTTCATTATTAATATATATATCCTTATATATGTCATTTGTATGAACCTTATATTTTTATGAATAAAATAACAATTAATAATATAATATATTTTTTTAAAACTATTTTATGTCAATTTTGACACTATTTGGTACTTGATTTTTGTGAAAATCATAACAGCATTATTAGTTCAAAAAAAGTTACTTAAATCAATAATAAAATTTCATATTAACCTATAAAAGTATTTTAATCCTAAAAAGTCTGAAATTACATTTATTTTGGTATTTATAACATCAATTATGTTAATATTTCATTAATAAGGTAATTACTGCATCATCATTGTGTCATAAATAAATTAAATTATTTAATGTCTAAAAATTATAAATAAAATACCATTATGTAGGAAATCTTTTTATATTTCTAATGAATTTTTATAGTTGAATTTATCTTATGTATAACCCTATATTAAAATTTTTTAGTTATTAAAAATTTATTTTAACTATTTTAACTCTTCTTTAAATAAAATAATAATAAGTGTCCTAATCTAATCCAAGTGAACCTAAAGGGTAATATTTTATTCCTAAGGTTGTTTTTGTCGAATTAAACTTATCCAATAGAATTATTACATGTGTTAGGGTAATAATAATATCATTTTTACCCTTAATTACCCTATTTACTTTTAACCGTGGTAAATAAAAGTAAAAAGTTACTATTCACAAAAAATTATTTTTATCTTATTGAACAACATTTTACTCCTTGATATTAACTTTGACTCTTGGATTTTTGAAATTCCACTCACAGAAGTGGTAAAATTAAGTTTTATGTAAATTTTCAAACTCTCCTAGGAGGTGGGTAAAAGACGGTGAAAATTTCAATAAAATTTTTATATGTCTAAAATTATTATAAAATGACTCCAATGAATTACATTGAACTTATATAGGTATTATGTATCAATTTTGACCTAAAATAAATTTAAATAAAATAAATAATTATTTATATAAAAAGTCGGTTTTTAAATAGTAACCAAGTGTTTTCACTATTCATCAAAAATTGAAAGTTTTCAGAAAAATACCAAAAATTCACCCTAGGCTAATTTCGATATTTCGAATCCAATAATGAAGTCCATTTTGAAAAATAAAATTTCAAAAAGTGAGTATTACTATTCATAACGGCTAGTTTATATAATATTTTAATAATATATCGTTGTTTAGTGAAACTCGGTATTGCGTACAACACACGCTATCATGGAAGGTCACGATTGCGTGTAATGAAATCCAAGTCAGGGATGCATGTAGTGCAAGCTCCTTTTGGTGTAGCGTACAACACAAGACATTAATGAAATTAAAAAGAATATTTTTCATAAAATCTCGGGGTGTTACAGTTACACTTCATGTAAACCATTCAAGTTGTGTAATAAGGATATCGGGATAAATATTAACCCAAGATGATGGGTTTTTTCAGAATATCCATTGAAAAAGAAATAAAAAATGTGTAAAATAGTTACACATCCTATAATATCCGGACCAGTAGTTTTTATGTCTATCATGAATTTGATTTCACCATTCTATCAGTGTATCCCTTCCTCCTCTTCAACCTTAAGGTGGTCTAGGTGAAATTGGAATCCCTTACTCTATTCTATACATCATGTTTGTTCAATCAATCCCTAGTAAGAATTTGGAATTGTTTTTCACCTCATCTTCGGTTCTTCTCTGTTAGGATGGTGGAATCCATGGACCGGTTTTGGTTATGATCTTGACCTGGGTTGTTCTAGGTTATTCTTGAAATCTTCTAAACCTTCTTCTACATTTTTTTTCCCTTTCTAAGCACTACATTAATCTCTGATTAAAGGTAGGGGGTCTAAACCATAACCCTATGGTCGATTTAATTGAAAATTAGGTGAAATATTACAATTATTCCAACATAACATGCACCTAAAATTGATTAAATTATGAATTGGATCATTTTTAGAATCCCTTTGAATCAAATTTTTATTGACCTGGATTATGGATACCATTCAGGTGAGATAAATCTTGATTATAAATTAATTGAATAATGTTTTAAAGTGTGTTTAGCATGACATGAGACCTTAGGTGATTTCTTTATATAAAATCCATGGGTATGTATTGTTTATTGATATGGTTGTTGATAAATTGAGATATAAATGAAAGTATAATTGAAGAATAAATAGTAATTTACATAATTAACCATTATGGATAATGATGTGATATTATGATATCCTGGTTGTTATGACTTTTTATGATACATGATGAAATTATTATATACTAGTTTATTCTCAAAAATGTTGTAAAATGATTATATACTAGGCTATTCCCTAACACGTGATGAAATACTTATATAGATGTCTATGCCTAGTGACACATCAATAAATGATTATATATCAGGATTGTCCTAGATTTGTGTGATTTTTCTAGGGATATATGGTTATGGTTTTATGGTTGTGAAACATGCTCAGAGATACTGGAATGTTTCTGAAGAAGGTTGATATAGTATTAATTTAATTTTTTAATTAATTAATACACATGTTTATTGAATTACTACATGAACTTATTATTAGACTAGATATTTTTAGACACAATTATTTTGACCTACTGATTTATACACACACCCTATTCAACATATTGTTTGGTACCCAAGAATATTACCTGGATATAGGTTTTGATAAGGGAAAGGGACTATGTTGTTGATTGCTTACATGATGGATGGGTTGGAGTTTGGAGAAGGTACTGAAATGGGGCTTGAGATTGGGGACTTTTTTTCCATTATTTCAGTTAGATAGTATGTTATTTTTTATTACTTCCATTGTTTCATTTAGTTATATCTTAACTTTTCATTTCATGATTCATTACTGTTGGTTTATTTGTTCCTCCTTTTATTTTCCTGTGGTATGAGAAATTTTTTCTTCTTGTATATTACTCTTATTTTTCTATTTATATTGTCTATTTTCACTATTATGTAACTCCATCCTAAGGGGTATAGTCCCCCTACTATACGTATCATACCCCTGCTACTAGTCAGCAGCCTCTGGCATATTGAGAGGTATTCTTGAGGTCTCATAACCAACCCTTTTTATCCATGTGAGAGAGTTTCGGATAAGGGGATGTTACAACATCACATTGATGATATATAAGAGTATTAAAAAAAGAAATAATTTTATATTTATGATATAATTATCATTCTTTAAAGATAAAATAATACTTACCTTCTTTCTATAATGATCATCAAAAAATGGAAATGTTACTCATTTGTACGTATGGCCTACCGTCTCCATGATTGTACCATAGCTAATTTTTCATTACCGCCCTTATTAATTGGTTTTAAAATTATAATTGATGTATAAAAATGATAATTATTCCATGATTATGGAATAATGACTTCTTTGATCATAGTCAACCCACTAAAGTAATTTTGGACAAATGAACCAAATATCTTCAAACATGCAACGTAAACATAAATGATTAAGTAATTTTATAAAAAAAGGTAATGGATAAAATAAAATGAATAATAAACTTGAAAATTTTTCTTAATTAAGTAAATAATTAACATAATTTTATTATTCAGGAAGATAATGAATTCATGTGATGTGTCAGACTCAAGGTAAGGGGATTTCTTTTAAAAATCCTCTTTTAAAGTTTCCCTTCCAACTCTTTTTCTTACATGTCCATATTTTTAAGATTATTTTATGGATGTATTTATATGGACATAAAATAATTTTAATATAAAAGTTTATGTCTCTTTTTAATTTCTTTCAAGGTTTTTCAAAAGGAATATTTTTAAGAAATTTTTTTTACTTTCTTTACAAAAAGAATGTTCTATTTTAACGTATATGGTGTCAACGGATTTTCCAACTACCACAACCATTATTTGAAGTTTGGATTCATTTAAAATATTTCACGTCTTATTCAAATAAAAAACTTATTTCCATTTTTTAGGGTATTTTGGTATTGAAAATGAGTTTTTAAAATAAAATAATTTTTTCATATACGAAAGTATTTTTCATATGGGTTAAAAAGAGTTTTTCAATGATTTTATAATGAAAATGTGTAAGCATAAAACAAATTATTAATGATATGGTACATGATCATTATGAGAAATAGAAGATCCTGATATATCTTATATTATTGGTTGATCCCCATTATATCTCGTTAAAAAAGGGTAGCTTACACAATGAGTGATCCTAATTATAGCTCTCCAATGCATTGGGTAAAGGGATGAGGTTAACTTAATAGGTTTATCCTAATAGATTATTTTAATTTAACATGATGTTTATTCCAAGTTTAACCATGATGTTTATTACAATTTTAACTATGATAGTTACTCTAAGTGAAACTTTGATGGTTACTCTATGTGTAACCATGAGGTTTACTCCATGTGTAACCACGAGGGTTAGTCCATATATAAGAGTGATAGGAAAATGATGCCTCAATTTTACTATATGATTTATCTATTCCTTATATGGGTTTTTAAATAAATTTTATGATTTAAATAATATATTAAATGATTTTACTTTCAAATGAAAATATATGAAACTTTATAAGGGTGAAAAGTATTTCTTTGTGAAAAAGTTTTCATGATATTTTGGTGATTGAAAAGAATCCTTTATGAGTTTTATTTTTCCTTTAATTTTTATTATGAAATTTTCTATGAAAATATTTGGTTAGAGAATTTCATTTATTGGGTAAAAAAAGTTTATTTTGATCCCAAAGTTTATTTTTGAAAAGGAAAAATTTTCATAAGTATTTGTGGACTAACAGTTTCGTTCTTCCTTTATTTTTGTGTCCCTTATTGAGATTTTTTTTCTCATCACATGGTTTAAAAATATTCATAGGATGAGTAGAGAAAAGGATAAGGTCATGATTAAAATGGTTAATATGATTCATGAAAGAAAACATGTTTTGTTTTAAAAGTTTTGTTTTATGGAAAAAATGGGTATTGAATAGAAGTATCCCCTTTGTAATATATGGTTTTTTATGTAAGAGTTATGACCTAAATCTCGAAATCTGTATAACTAAAATATATTTGGGAATGTAATAAAGTGAAATATAGTTTAAATTCACTAAAATATGTGATGTTTAAATCATGTTATTTAAATTGGTATCGGAGAAAAGGTTTAGATAACATTCAAGGTTAGGATGTTATTTGAAGATAAATTAAAATTCCTCTATAACCAAAAAGGTTAGTGTATTGTAGATAATTTTCATTATTTTGGAAAAATTGAATGATTAGAATATAAAATGGTATGGTTAAGGATATATTAGTATTTATACTCTTTATAATATGGTTTATAATAATTGATACACTCACAGTGACTATTTATTATTTTAGTAAATAATTAGAGCTAACAGGAACCAAATAAACAAATAGATTTGAAGAAAAATATGTTGGTTGTCGAAATGAGTAGCCAAAAGGAATTGGAAATGTAGTGATATATCTTATGGTTATTATTAACCATTTATGAGGATTTGTGGTTGACTACATGAACATAGGTGAGTTTTTAAACACCCCAATAATATAAAAATAGAGTTTCATGGATTTTTAAGCGATAAGGATCATAAAGTGACATAAGATTCAATGTTATGTGTGTCAATATGTGAGAATATTTACCCAAAGGAATGTATTAAAGGAAATGGATGACGCTTTTATGTGGTAAAGGAGGTCAGAAAACAATAATCTTCCAAGGGAAAAAAGAAACATTCAGTTAATGCCATGAATAGGAATAATTTTATTCCCAAAGAATCCATTCATTGTTTTAAATATGGGGAGTATGGAAATTATGAAAATTGATGTCCTTGTTTTAAATATCAAGAATGGAATTATTAGTACCATATATATAAAGATTTATTAATGACTAATGTCATTACATATGCAGATGAATAAACTGAAAATGACATATGAAATGTATGGATTATATATTGGATTGTGTTTTGATATTGCTGAATCTTATTACATAATTCATATTTTGTTTGTAGGAAGGAATAATTAAGTAATAATATAGAAAATCATGGTTAATAAATAATATTGAATGATTAAGGTTTCAATATATAGAGATTAAATATTTATGATGTAGTGGTATATTTAACGTTGATTATAAGATCAAAGGCATAAACACCCCTTTTTAGGTTTTATGTTATGGGAATACTTTGGGAGAAATTTATTAAACTTTGATAGATGTTTGAGTTATATGTAACCCCTAAGTTTAACATGTGAAAAAATTATTTAAGGAAGAATTATATTTTCATTTTGTGTACATATGTTTAAAGGTATTGATAAACTTTAGAGATTATATGATCTTTAATGATTAAAGTTATTTTTTTGAATGTTCATAATATTTCTGGGAACCATATAGGAATTATATTTATATAGTTTTTGTAAAATAACAACCCATGGGAAAGAAAAAAACTCATCACATCCAACAAGGCCATGAGGCATGAACCCACAATCAAATGGAGACATGGGTGCAATGCTTACCACTGACCTATGTGATTCCCTGGTTAGTATGACATTGTTTTTTTATTATGTTGATTTGGTAACATAATTTTTATCATAGATATAACTATGTGATTGAAAATTTATATGGTGATTAGGTGATTAATGTTACTTCAGAAGACTTTCACTATTTTGGGAACCATAAATGATTAACGTAAATATAACATTATGGGATTTTATTTTAAGATTAAATTTTGAATTATATTTTGGAGGAATATATTATTTTAATATAGATTTATGGTGATTTAGGTCATTTATAGAATTATTATAATATCATGGAGATTATATGACTATGTCATTTATATTTTTGGTATAACACTTTAAAAGTGATTAATGTGATTTGAAGATAAATATTAGAAGTTTATATGATCATATAATTCAAATGATTGGGTTTCAAAATTAGTTAGTAATATATTGAAGAATTTTAAGTATGGTTATTTATATAATTATTTATTTAGAACTTTGGTTATTACTGTTTAATTTTGGATAGTAATATATTATTTATTAATATGATGGTTTATTAATTTTGGGAATTATCTTAACTTATGCTAACCATTTTGGGTTTGGTTAATGTATAAAGATATGAAATATGTATTATTATCATTTTTTGGAATTATTTGATACATTAGAAGTTTATTTTAGATATTTATGTATAACATTTTCATCTTGATTACTCAAAGTTTGGAGAAAAATATGAGATTATGGTGTAAATTGATTAAAGGATGAAATACTACTTATCAAGTAAGTATATTTTCTTATATTATTAGTCTATATGGTAAAATAATTCCTAAAATTTAGGGAAAATATCTTAAAATAAAATTATATCATATTACCTTCATTTTTATGAATCAATTGTCCTTTTCATCCATCATAGATTTATAGTTTTTTGGTTATTGACTTACTCAAGATCATTAGATTTTTTGTGATCAATGTTCTCAATAACTCTCCAACATAATTTAGAAATTACTTATCTTCCATGTCTATATCTTCACATCCCACTAATTTTTTCCAATTTGAAAACCTATTATGTGTTATTTCAGTTGAACTTCATACATCACTTTCTCTATTTGCAAGTTGAAGCTTTATAAACCCTTTTTATGAAGTAGGATTTAAAGAAATGTATTTTCAAATGTAAAACCTTTAATCATAAAGATAAAGTTAAAATTTAGAGGAATTAATTTATTAAATTTTGGTAATGTAATATCCCAAGATTTTAAAATAAGTACATTATGTTTGATAATGTGTACGACACACAACATCGAGCTAAAACAAAACGTGAAATATTATTTTTTTAAATATGACTAAAATAAACTATTCATTAAATTGAAGGGTATGAATATGATTAAATACTTTTTAATATATATATATATAGGTTAAAATCAATATAAATGAATTGATTAATTTTTAAGAAATAAGTAATCAATTTTTAGTAAGTCTATTTTATTCTTTAAATATATTTTTTCTTCAAAAATGGTTTTTTATTACTTTTTCATGATAGAATAATATAATTAATTTCTAGAACCTTTATAAATTTAATTTTTTAAAGTAAATATCATTTTCCAAATTATAATATAAAAATTATCCTATTCTAAAATTTATAAATTTTCTTAAAAAGTTTGATTTTTCAATGAATGATGAAAATACAATTTTTATTGAAAATTGTATTTTATTTTAAAATATATACAAATTAAAGTTAAAATTTTAATTATTTATAAAATTTCATCAATCCATTTTTATTTAAAATAATAAAATTATGGTTTTTGAAAATAATTTTATACTTTAATTTAGTATAAAAAATTACATTTAAAAGGTAGTTTTTCCCAAAAACTATTTTTGTCGCTTTTTTCCAATTTGATTTAAAATTAAATTATAACACTTATGTATTTTGATTTTTTAAAAATTTATTCCATATTTCTAATCAAGTGGACCAAATTTATAAAATATATCTTTCTGATTTTTAGTCATTGTGAATAGTAACCATAGTAATTTTTATTACCACGGTAAAGGGTAAATCGGGTAAATAAGGGCTAAAAATAATATTATAAAGACTATAAAATGACCCTAAATTTTGATTTGATTTTATTTTATGAGTTAATTTAATCCATAATGATCCAATATGGGGTTATATGACCTTTTTTTCATTTGGATGTGATTATGATCTTTATATTATTTTATGCAACGAAAAGTCAAAAATATTGCACTCTTGTTTTTAATAAATATAATATTTTTATATAGAGAAAAATAGAATATAGTTAGATTATAAATATTAATTGGAAATATAAATAATTTATCTTTATCATGGTATAATATTTTTAATTTTTAGTGAAAAAATAATTATCTTAAGTGTTTACGCAACGCTGACGCAGTAATTATTTAATTAATGGAAAAATTAAATAAATGATATTAAAAATATTAAAAGTAGTATAATATGAAATAATTAATGGCATACTATAATTTTATAGATAAAAATAACATGTTATATATATATATTAAAATATTTTATTATAATTTCATTTTTTGTATGGATGATATTAATTTCAATGTAAATGAATAGTTTAAAAAATCACATTATTGATATTTTATGAAAAACATATTTTATTAAATAATATAAAATCCATAAAAATATTATATTCAGACAATTTATTATTAAGTGTTTGAAAATATTAATAATGGTCCATTTATTGGACTTTTTTACATTTATAGTAACTGTCATCACCCTCAAATAATAAAAAACTATATTGTCATGGAAAGTGTGAAAAGGGTTAATAGGGGTTTAAAACCAAAATACAAGGGAACAAACATAAATAAAACTTATACCAATTTAATTGGATAAGATTATTTTGACTCATCCTCATATTTTATTTTAATCCTATCAATATGAATCTATTTGGATATAAAAATTAATTTATATTAATTTAATATTTTAAGAAATTTCAAGAGTGCCCCTTCCCTCTCTTATAAAAGGGTACCTCTTCTTATCATTTAAACACACCTCGGGAAAAAAAATTCAAAAAATAACTTTAAAAATGCCTTAATAAAATCTTTATAAATTTTATAGAGTCATTATTTAGGGATTAATACCAATATTAAAGTTCTAAAGGTTTCAATAAAAGGATGTTTTCTAAATAAGAGGTATAGTTTTTAACCACATGTTTTAGTTTTATTTCTTCTTCCACGTCCTTAAAATATTATTAAACCATGATAATATAATAAAGAATTATCATAAATATAATTATATATTATTATTTTAATTTCATAAACTATATCAATCCCCTCTTCCATTAAATGGGAAACGAAACCATCATTTGTATGTATAGAAGACTACCATCTCATGAAAAGATGTAATTTGTTTTCCATCACCACCACTCAAAAATAGTTATAATAGTGGAATTAATGTTTATATATGATATTAATGAAATAATTATCATTATGAAAATATTATATATCATTTACTTTCTTTCCTTTCCATTCAATGAAATATTATAACATCATTTGTGCGTACATGAGGACTATCACCTCCCTGAATCGATGTGATTCATTTTTCATAACCATATCACATGAATGATATATATAATTATTTTCAAAAAAATAATATTTTAATTATTATATAATTATAATTCCTTCATTATTAAATAAAACTTACCTTCTTTCCATTATGATTGTTGAAAAATGGAAATTCTACTCATGCGTATGTACGACCTACCATCTTCATGATTGTAACATTGTTCATTTTGCAAAACCATATTCATTAATTGGTTTTAAAAGTATAATTTATGTATAAAAATTAAAATTATTCCATAATTATTATTCTATATATTATTTAATAATAAATTATTTGATCATATTCAACCCACTGAAGACATTTTAGACTTATGAACTGAATATCATCAAAACATTCGATGTGAACTTAAATGATTAAGTAATTGTATATAACATGGTAATGGATAAAATAAATGTAATAATATACTTGAAAAGTTTGTTTAATAAAGTAAATAATTAACATAATTTTATTATTCAGGAATATAAGGAATGCACGTGATGAGTTAGTCTCAAGTTAAGGGACTTTCTTTTAAAAATCCTTTTTAAAGTTTCCCTTCCAACACTTTTTCATACGTGTCCATATTTTTAAGATTATTTTATAGATGTATTTAAATAGAAATAAAATAATTTTAAAATAAAATTTTATGTATATTTTTACTTTATTTCAAAGGTTTTCAAAATGATTCTTTTTAACATAGTTTTTTGAATTTCTTTACAAAAGAAATTTTATATTTTAACGTATACGATGTCAAGGGATTTTCCCACCACCACAACCATTATTTTAAATTTATCTTATGTTAAAATATTTTATATTTTATTTTAATAAAACCCATATTTCCGTTTTTTCTATGTATTTTATTATTGAAAAAATTAAAATAAAATGAAATTTTGATATCTGAAAGTGTTTTTCATACAGGTTCAAAAGAGCTTTTCAAAGGTTTTATGATGAAAAGATACAAGCATAAGATGTTTTATTTATAATATAGTACTTGATAATTATGAGAATGGGTGATCCCAATACATATTATACAATGGATTGAGATACATTATATCTTATGAAAAATGGTTGATTTATACATATCATATATGATGGTTGAGCCTCATTATAGTTATCAAGTTCATTTGGTAAATATATGGAGTTAACTTGTTATATTTATACTAAGAGATTATTGGAATTTACCATGATGTTTATTCCAAGTATAACCATGATTTTTATTACAAGTGTAATTGTGATAGTTAGTCCAAGTGTAACTATAATGGTAACCTCATGTATAATCATGAGGGTTACTCTATATATAAGAGTGATATGAAAATGAAGCCTGAAAGTTACCCATATTATTTATCTATGATTTCTATGGATTTTTATAGAAATTTTATTACTAAAAAAGGTAATAAATAAAATTATTTTCAAATGAAAATATTTCTATAGATTCCATAAATGATCTTCATTAATTCCATGGTATTTAATTTAGTTTGTTATTTTTTAGTTTAAAACATGATTTTTTTCATACACTTTTATATTTTGAATTAATAAATGTTTATTTCATAAATTTTTCTTAGTTAAATTATTCCATAATTACTCATTAATTATTCTAATCTTATATAAATTTATATGAAGATAATTTATTTTATATTCAAACTGAATTAAATATAATCATGTGTGTACTGCTTTCTTGGAAATTGAACCATTTAAATTTGAATTGTATTAAATATGAAGAGTTTTACTCACACACTCTATGGTAATGTTCCCAATTTATTTAATGTTTATTATTATGTATATTAAGTGTTTTGTTAAATATTATAACATGTTATGTTGTATAGACTATTTAATTTTATATATTTTCATTGAAATTCCATGTGAACATGTTTTTCATGTACATTAAATGGAGATATAGCAACAGAAAACAACTCTAAAGTAGTTTATTATCAAAGAAAGAGAAAATTTTGGATTCATTGAAAGATAATTTTTATAATTGTTATTCATGAAAGAACTCTATATATTGAGTTCTATATAACCAGATCAAGACAATTAGATTGAGGATATTCGTAAACTGTACTATGTGATTCACTTTGGTAATCAAATACTTCTCTCATATTAACCTAAATCATTTGATCCATTTTTGTTGGAGAGAACCTTTTTGGCACGAAACTCAGATCCTTTCTTGTTCATATGGTTTCTTTCTTACTTACTTATTTCTATTCTTATTTTTACTTAATAGTGTTGGGATATAATACCCATAAAATGTTATAAAACCCCATAAAATATTATAGGTTCTTCCATAATTGGTAAAAGGTAAAGGTATTTGTTTTTCCTTAGTCCTGGTATAAGGTAGGGTTTGGTTCTATATCCACTTCAAAGGGTCACTTTTGGGTAGTGCCTTTAGATGTGAAAAAAGAAAGTGATCAGGTTAAGACACCATGTGTGCCAAATGAAGTTGTCTTAGGTTATGTATATAGGGTTTAAAAAGGAATTTATAAAGGGTTTTGTCTCCCTTAAAAAGTCAAAGAGTCCATTATAGTAGGTTTCATCTCTCTCTATGTTTGAAAAGGGTAAAGAGCAGAGTAGGATCATTTAGATCCAAAATTACTATAAAAATCAATATGTTCATTTCTCTTTATATTTATGCAACTTTAACTTTGATAAGTGGTTTAAAATATTCAAAAAGTTAAATTCACACTCCTTTTTTACCATTCGGTTATTCTCTTTGAGACCTAATATAAGTATCAACACTATTATAGTAAGAATATATCAGGTATAACTCTCTATATACATGGTACAGTAATCCAAAATTAATACTCAATTTGGATCTAGGGCACCCAATTTCACACAAAAAAATATAAAAGACTTTAACTCAAAAAACAATTCTTTACCAACTTCTAAATTATATAAAAATATTCAAGGATATATATATATATATAATTAATCTAATGCAATGGACCATGAGATATGATCAACTTTATTTATTCAATTTAAACACTAACTTGAATAGTAAATTATTTATTAAAAAATAACTTTACATAAGGTCATAATTAATTGATTTTAAACAAAGAAATAATGAATCAATACCATTACATGGATTCATGTGAAATCCACCTTTTTAAATCATTAGCTCAATATATCAAAATTTATTCAAAAAAACACATTCATAATTTTCAAAATATGTGTTTAAATTAATTATTTATTTATAAAAAAAGTGGATGGCATGTTCCATGAATTTTATGAAAATAACCTAGAGGGTTGAGACCACCTAATATAACCATTTATGAGATTCATATATCTTATCCATCACTAAGAATACCCTAATAGACATTAAACCAAAATTAAATAACCAATAAAATAAAAAAAATAACCAATAACCAAGATCAACAATAGCTAAACACAAATAAAACTGAAGAAAATAACTCCTAAAATGCATTAAATATTATAATCACAAAAATACCTAATTAATTTTAACTTAGCATCTTCTAATTTCATTAAAAACCGTAAAATACCTAGCGTAAATCAGAACTTATCTTATTTCCCTCAAAGAAGTAATTAACGAATTGTAAAAAACCTTCTATTATCAACTCTACCCAAAATAAGAAGAATAAAATTCATCTAAAATGAATTACGTCATGCTCCAGTTGAATTCATCATAAGATATCTAATCCCAATAATAGAAACATAGGAAGAGGGATCAAAATATGGTATAAGAGGGTAATTGAAAATTTTTAACTTTTATTGAGCATATAAAACACTATCGTTTCACCCTTGAATCATATAGAAAAATAATTGGTAGAAGAATATCCTTAGAACCCATGGAAGAAGCTCTAGACCAACTAGGTAAAATTAGGTTTTAAGGGAAGAAAAAATGAAAATAAATGGTTTGAGGATATAAATATCCATGTTCACTCATTTAAATAAAAAAACTATACATGTTACTTGATACCCATTATAGGTTCACTGGGTACTTGGTGGCTCATCATGGCTACCCAACCCATTGCCTTACTCATTGGGTGCCTAGTACCTCACACCAAGTACTCAATGTAATATAAAATTATAAATGGTTGGTGATGAAACCCCTTGTCCTTACCCAAACCCCTAAAACTCCAAAAAACTCAAACTACATGCCAAAAAACCTAATATTTCATCCACTAATTCTTAAATTCATAAATTAATACCAAAATTAAAAATTACCCCCACTCAAGATCCAATAATTCAAACAAGCCCATGTGTTCCCAATCCATATCATAATTTAAAATCTATATCTATACCTTAATATATATAATCAAGTAACTGGTCACTATAACCTCACCACTATAACACTTTTCATCCCTAAAAATTCAAACTAATTAATTATCCAATGACTCACTACTCTACTAAATCAAAAATCCATATCCATTCCTTGAATGCATGTCTAAAAACATACTACATTTCCATGTTTATTATAACCCACCACAAGATTATTTATGAATCCAAAATACAAAATCACCACCAAATCATGCTAAATATTATCCCAAAGAATCCACTTCATTTTTTATGTGAAACTACTAAAACCAGAACATACCATTTAATATCCAAGGTTCTGACACCTAGAATATAGGCCAATAAGCTTAAAGGTCCCAAAATATATCCAACCAATATAAATCAAATCCAAACTAGTCCCTACCATATGAATTGCCTAGGGTCTTCCAATACTTTCCCAACCATGGAATACCAATTCTTTAAAGATGTTCATTTTTTAAATAGTTTCATGAAGAAATAATTTCCCATTTCAAAATAACAAGACATATGTATTTTTCAAAAACATTAAATTTTAAAAAATCAACTCATTATACTAATAAAACTTGTCTATACGCTTTCCATGTTGTACTTCTCCAAATATAACCATTTCTAAATAACCATTACTTTTCAAAACCACTTCCCATTTAAAACTTAAGGGTGTAAAACTATTTTATTCAAATTTATAAATATTCAAATCATTTACATAACCACTCCTCCACATTAACATATAAATCATGAAACATATCAAGGAAAAAACTAATAGCATGCTCAACTACCAATTTTCAAGAAAGTTCCAATAATAAATTACTAATAATAAAATAATTATCATGATTAAGTACCCAAATCACATAATAATTATACATGAAATTAATGTAAAAGAAAAAAATATTCCCAAAATTAGAAAAAAAATAGAAAAAAAAAAGTAGTATTCCTGAGAATTCAAGATATATACCAACTGGGCGGAGGCATATTTATGGTACTGTAGTAGGTACTGTAGCAGGAACTATAGAAGTATTGTAGCAGGTACTGTAGTAGACACTGTTTGGCACTGTAATAGCTGGGACTATCCCCTATTTGGGCCTTCAATCCACCGATTTGGTCCCTGAGTCCTTTAAGGCCTTCGGGTCAGTAAGGCATTTGGGCCACCTCAAGGCCTTCGGGCCACCTTAAGTGTAGATACAAACTAGACAACCTACAATGAACAAGATCCAAAAGGAGGATGAGCAAGGATCTTTCACCACATCAGAAGCTAAACGGATTAGAAGAATGAGTGGGTATGGAACCTTCTATCAGGACAAGCCAATGCATGCATGGGAAAGCCTAGCCGAACAGGCATGCGAAGGCGGAGAGCTGATTTCATGATGAAGATGCTGGGAGGAGCAGTTCCAAGTAGTTAGTCTGGGTTGTATGTAATGTTTGAATCCTACGGGAAATGAATTCTTCTAAGGCCTATGGGCTATGTAATACTTACGCCTACAGGGCTTTTAAGGGTTCCACCTCACCCCTTTAAAGGTGGATTATCAAAATCAATAAAAAAATGAAGGCCTCCAGGCCATTGGAGGATATATTATTAATCTTATCATAGATTTGTATGTGAGTGACTTTAATGGATTATAAAACACCTAATAAAGTATTTATTAAAACACTGATTACTTTATTAGATTTTATTTAATTAATTAAGGTCATTTGTATATAATAGTTCTAATATAAATAAAATTTATATGTATTAATGTTCCACTAGACCATATAATGCATGAACCAATACAAAAAAAATCTCCAAACTGATCCCTATAACACTTCTTGAGTCCCATCATGCTACACTCAAGAAATTTCAATAAAAACCACACTTGAACCTATGGTGCCTACTAAATACCTAGAAATATTCTGGTAAATTAAGAATCCACCATAAATATGTTTATCATGCATGTTTATAGGTTACTTCTCATGTACCCATAGTCCTACCACCTATCTAATAAAAATAAAAAACCCAAATAAATCCAACTTCTCTCTTATACCACCTGTAACATTCCTAGAATAGTTATCTGTATTGTACTCAAATAAGGTCATCACTCCTCCATCAGCATTACCCGATCCTCAGGGTTTATATACGAGAACTGAGGGCCTTATTTTACCATTGGGGAATGATTTACTCACTTTGAATATTAAAATAATTCATGACTAGATCCTAACAAAATTCTATTAAGACCCATTTATATGTCAGATGTTCCCTGAACTAAAACATCCAACTTGTTCTCCATTTTGGAGAAACATGTATTACATTGATACTTAGAAGAATATATAGAAAAATATAATGACTCTCTATATAAATGAAACAATATCCAAATAGGGTATAGTGTAATATATACAAAATACATATATATTGTCAATTCCAAAAAGATCCTAGGACATATAAAAATATAAATAAAAATTCTATATACCAAATGGGTCCTCCAACAAATATGGAACTAACTACAACATAGAAGTAGAGTATGAAACCACTATTATTACATATAAACCCAATTAATCCATAAACATCAATTAGTTAACCATGTAACTATTCATGCCTAAAAAATTGAGTAAAATACATGTCCATCAGAGTGTCTATATATGGTGTGAGAATAAATACTCAATAGAGAACATTAAACTATGTCTCAAATAACACAGTAAAAAAAATGCATGTATGAACTAGTATTCTAATTTAGACACTTTTATAAAAAATAGTTTTTTAGAAAACAATAAAAGTATGGTAGAACTAAGAAACTAATTAACTTATATATGGATAAAAACTATAACATATAACTCTCTATACAAAGATATTTAATACTTCTAAAAACCTAATTCTAGATTAGATTATAATTTGAGTGATGACTCCAAAAAAGACACCTTGTTCCCATCTCATTCAAAGAGTTAGTGTAACTAAGTCAGAGTGAAATACCCATCCCATTTACAAAATAGAATAGTGTATACTAGAGTTAGTTCAATATTGCTTCACATCCCTTCAAGATAGGGGGAAGGGGTATACCAAACCAAGGCATTATGATACCATATTATTTCATCAACTTTTTTATCAATATATGGTTTACCTACTTATGCAATAAATAATAAAAATGTACCACTATTTTACATACTCAATATATCAAATCAATATTTATGCTTATGTATACAACACTAACAATCATATTAGCCTAATAAAAATATATGATGCATGTAAACATAACAAAATAAATAAGTTAATCTGTGAGTTAACTACAATATTTTTGACAACTAAATAGAAAAATAGAACAAATCATGGTGTAATCACTATTTTAATTCAATATAATAAAAATCCACCTAAATCCTAAAGAAAGGAAGAAATAATGATTTAAGGATTATTAATTTCAAGACAAACAAGACACTAAATATGGAATTAACAATAATTATTCCATAATAGTAGTTCATCTAGTTATTTATCGATTATTCCACTAGACATAATCAATTAGTATTTATAACAGTTCAAAATAGGCATAAGGCATGTCATAAACACTAATTTAGCACATATTAATAGAAAAGTATGAGTTCTTTATCTAAATAAGTTTTATTCATTTTTAAAACAGAATTTAGGAAAAATTGGTACTAAATAAAAGAGTTTATTCAGAGTTAGTATTTAATTATGTCACCCAAATTTTGAGAATGTAAGGTTTTAACCTTTGACCTTCAATACATAAAAAATAATATGTCTTGTTTTTTAAGGAAAAAAATATTTTAAATAAAAAAATAAATAATGAAATATCTAAGGATGGAATTTCATAAAAAAATTGGTATATTTAAATTCACTATGAAAAAAATTCCTTACTCGGTTATTTAATAAAGTGACATAATTAATACTTAAAAAAGTTAGGTTTACTTTAAAAGGTCAAACAAGTTTTTGAAATAAGAAAGTTAAAGTATCAAATCAATCCTTACCACCTAATAAACCTAGCCATTATCTTATCAAATAATCAATAAATTAATAAATGATTAATAATGGTTATTTGACTTATAATTCATTTATGTTAAAGTGGAGAGAAATAATTTACTTTTTAAACACATAATAGGGATTTAAGAGGGAATTATTTATGGAAAATATGGGCATTCCATTCAAACTTTAGTTTTAAAACAAATCTCATATTCTAATAAACGTACTCAAAGTGACATGACATGAAGGTAATCCTTTAAGTTTACTTCTTGACTCAAATCCCTTGTTAAGATAAAATATATAACACTTTTTCAAATTAGAAGCACTTGAAAAAACTAAAACAAGATCCCAATAACATTCTCTTCAATATTTTGGGGAAAATATAACATTTCAAAATATTTCTAGATAATAAAATTTATAATTGAAAACCTAACTATGAACAAGGAGTGTGTGAACAACTTCTAAGTTTATAATAAACACTTAACTCGAATTATTAAACATGCTTCATGAACTATATAAAATAAACTAAAAAAAACCATAACTAAACGAGTTGAACACAATAAAAAAAAATTTACTAGATTTTACATTTCATCTAAAAACATGCAAGAATATATATAAAGAAACCAATAAAATGGTCTAGGAGACATACTTAATGTTATTTATTCAATTTAAACACTAATTTTAATGGAAAACACTTTGTTACAACTTTGAAAAAGGTTATAATTGATGTATTTTAATAAAATAAATAATGAATCAATATCATTACATAGTTTTATATTAAATGTACCTTTTAAAATATTTAACTCAAAATATAAAAAAACTTTGAAAAACCCCATCCATTAATAATTCTAAAAATAGGAATTTAACTTAATTATTAATTTGGAATAAAAAATTAGATGAGTTCTAAGCATAGATTGAAAATAACGTAAAGTGTTGAGACTATTTACCATAACCATTGGTGAGCATCACTAATATCAGCGATCACCAAGAATCACTAAATACACATTAAATTAAAATCACATGACCAAATAAATCTAAAATAACTAAGAACAATGATAAAGAATAGCCCAGCCTAAATAAAATATTGGAATATATCTCCTAAAATGAATCTAATATTATAATCACCAAAATCCCTTATTAATTCAAACCTAGAATCTTATAATTTCAACTAAAAACCTTAATATCCCAAAAATAAATCACACCTCGTCCACATTCCATCAAAACGGTGATGAAAAACATAAAAAATATTTCATGATTAACTCCATCCAAAATAAGATGAAATGCCTTCATCTTGGATGAATTATACTATGATCTAGTGGAATTAATCATAGAATCCATAATCATTATAAGAGAAAATAGAGTAGGGGTAGAAAATGGAAGAAGAGGATAATATAAAATGTTTCCCTTTGATTTATCATGGAAAAATCCCTTATTTATCCCTTTAATCAAGTGTAAAATAGAGAGAATGAATAATACCCTTAGAATCCATAGAAAAATATCTCAGTCAACTAAGAGAAAATGTGGTTTGAAGGGAAGTAGAAAGAAAATAAATGGTTTGTGGAGAAAAAGACCAAACCACCCCCTTTTAAAAAAAATAGGACATGATACTAAGTAATCAGTATAGGGCCATCAGGTACCTAGTGGCACCTCAAGGACATCGCCCTCAATACCTCACTCACTAGATACATGGTACCTCCTACCAAGTACCTGGTGTCATCTTTAGTTCTAAAATGAAGGTGAAACCACCTCCTGGCCAAACCTAAACCCTTAAAACACCTAAAAACATCAAACTATAAGAAAAAAATTAATATTTCATCCTCCAACACCTGAATTAATAATCGAATTCCAAAAAAAAATAACCCCATCTTTAGTACCAAAATTTCAAAAGATCCCACTTTTTCTTGTTAACAACCTAATTTAAAATCTATAATGATGCCTTAATCCATATAATCAATACATGAGTCACTAAAATTTTCATTTTTTTAAGAATTTAAGTTAATTATATTTATTAATGTGGTATATTGGGGTAAAATGGGGTTGGATATGTATCACCACCACATATTCACATGATTGAATTATTTCCCTAAAATAAATGTTTGAGGGTGGTTTTTAGAAAATCACTAAGACATTTATGCTCACACCATACACATAAAATTTTTGTGTATTTTATACTTTATGTATCATGACATAGGAAAGGAAAAAAAGGATTGATGATGGATATTTAAGGTCTGGGTGTATCTTAGAGTATAGAGATAGGGATAAACAGTGAGTATAGGTCAAAATTCAGGATCTTGAGTCCAGTTCATGTTATTTTTGTTTCCCTATAAAGATATTTATGTGATGGTACATATGTATAGACTATATAGAGTTAATATGGTAGACACAACACATTTACAACATTATTTTATAGTGTATGAAAAACCAACACACAACCTTCCTTTTATAGTGGAGGCACAACTAATTACAAACATGTACATTTTTTGCGGATATAGCCAATACAAAACTTAGTTTTGTGAGGGAAAATCATAAACCAATTATAATTACATCATAATGGAATCTATAAAGAAAAAAATTCAGAAACCATAAAACCAGATTTAGACAGATAAATATTGAACAGTTTCGGTATCTCGATCACACTTTGATAATGAATCAACCATGATAAATTTTTTTAAGGAATTGTAGAAGAAATAGAGTCATGATCATGATACAAAATTTTGTAAGTTATTTTAGACTTATATTTATGGTTTTACTTGATCTATATTTATATATATATCTTCCAAAAATTTTAAAATTTAATTACCTATAACTATTGGAGATACTATTTCTAAAATATTATTCGTAAATACTCATTCAACCTTCCAAAAATCATACCATTGAATAACAGACTACTTAAAAGTTGAATAATATTTCTTTATATCCATTAAAGATTTGAAATGATCTCCATAATTTTATCATTGATAATATTCATTTAAAAATGCAATAAAATAACTCCATATTTATCATTAAGAATAATAAAATTTTAATCTTTCAAATTATCTATTGCAAACTACAATAGTGTTATCTATTGTAATTTATAATTAAAAATTCTCCATAACTTCCATACATAATATTTATCTCCTTAAATTCTAAAATATTGTAAACTTTAATTTTAAAACAAATTCACTTTAATGTGTATGAGTAATCTCTTTAACTTATGATAATATGTAAAAGTAACTTAATTAGATATATAAAGATCATTTCTGAATGAACTGTAATATATTAGAGTAAAAAAAATAAATACTTAAGATTATTTTCCTTTGAGAAAAGTCCATATATAAAATTCGATATTTGATATATAAGAGAAGTTTCCAAAATACACATAATATGTAAGAGTAAAACCTAAACATTCATAGAATACATAAGGGTGATTTCTTCTGGTAAATTTTTTATAGCCATCATGTATAAAAAACATTTTTTATGGATAAGAGTATGTTCTTAACAAAATTTCCTTTCAAGATCAAATATGAGAAACCATAATAATAATAATGAATAATGAATAATGAAAAATAACAAATGATAAATAATATAAAAAATGAGAAAATAATAGATAATAATAACAAATATTAAAAAATGTGAGGGAAATAGTAATTAAAATAATAAATATGATTTAAATTTATAAAATAATATTTAATTATAAAAATTAAACAAATTTTAAAGGATCCAATAAACATTATACTCCCCCTTTTTGATAATTACAAAAAATAAGAATTTCTACCTCTTTTTAAACGATCAAAAGGTAAATAAAATATAAATCATTTCTTGTAAAAATATAAAGAATAATAAATAAAAAAACAAAACAAACATTTCCCCCCCTTTGTAAAATGATAAGGTTAATAAAAAAAGTAAAAAATCATGCTTAAGACGTAATAAATATTAATCATAGAAAACATGATTAGAAAAATAATTCTCCCTAAACACAAGTATAATAAAACAATGTACCAATTATTAATAATAAAATATTAAAAATAGTAAAACCTACCTAGTTAAACCAAGAATCCTTCTCCTAAAATAACATAACAATGAAATAATCATATAGTGAACTCCTTATATATATAATCAAAAACTACAAGGATCCATGAAACTGGTTAGTAAAATTCAATGAATTTTTAATGAATAAAATATTAATATTTTTCAATTCCAAGTTGAGAAATTTATTCATGATTCCATCATTCCAATCTCATATTTAATCTTCTTAAATTTTTCTTCATCCAAAGTATTTTCAAATATATCATCCAGTTGTTCTTCTATGTGAATAAAATATAAACTCATATAACCTTTATGCAAATGATATTTGATAAAGTGATATCTCACTTCAATATACTTTATTCTAGAATATTGTAAATGGTTATTCGAAGTAGATATGGCTGATGAATTATCATAGATAATCTTCATCCTTTCAGAATGAATATCAAAATTTAACAAAGTCTAGCTAATCCAATGAGTTTGTGCATAAAAAATTTCTACTATGACATACTGAACTTTATCCATTAATAAAGCTACTAAAAATTATTTCATTGAACTCCATGAAACAAAACTATTATTAAGAACATGAAATAGTCTACTAGTACTTATTCTATATATGTTTCATTATATAAAGTCTAAATCTAGATAACACAATAATTCATAATATTTATTCCCTGTAAATAATTATCCAATATTAATAGTACCATTCACATTCTTAATAATTATATTTAATGCGGTCAAATGAATTTATTTTGGTCTATTTCGAAATCTTTCACACATAAAAACATTGAAAATCAAATCAGATATTATAGTTGTTAAATATAATATATTTCTAGTCTTCCTTATAAAATTTTTATGATTAAATTCTTTCCTAGAATAATATTCATCCATTATATATTAGGTACTCATAGGAGTATTCTTGCTTTTACATGAATCAATTCTGGACTTTTTTACTAATTCTTTAGCATACTTACTTTAATTTAGAAAAATTTCAACATCTCGTTGATAAATATAAAACCCTAAAAATAATGTGAGTTCTCCCATGAGAATCATATCAAATTCTGGAGTTATAAAATCTAAAAAATAATTATAAATAAATTCACTTGATAAACCAAACATAATATCATATGAAGAAATATAAACAATTATAATATGATTGTAATACCTTTTAATACATAGATTAGGATCTATTTTACCTTTAATAAAAGTATTCTTTAAAAGAAACCATGATAACCTCTCATACCAATCTTGAGGTTGTTTTTTTAACCCATAAAGAGCTTTAGAAAGTTTAAACACGATATTTTTCTTTTTCTCATGCTCAATCCCCAATGGATTATTTCATAAATATTCTATGACATAAATACATTAAGAAATTCAATTTTCACATCCATTTTATATATCTTGGAAACCTGATACACAACATAATATAATAATATTTTAATAGATTGGAATATTGAAACTAGAGTGAAATTTTCTCCATAATGAATGTCTTCCTCTTGACTATAACCTTGAGAAATAGGTATAGCCTTATTATTTACAATATGAATAGATTTAGCAAGTTTAGTTCTAAAAATGCATTTAGATCCAGTCACTTACCGGTCTTCAAGTGTTTTAACCAATTCCCAATATTTTTTCTTTAAAAATGATTAAGATCCTCTTATATATCCATAACTAAGTTCAAGTACTTCAATTCTTATGTGAAATCTTTTGAAAACAAACTGTGAAATAATGGTAGAATTTGAACAAAAATCATTATTGAACTTCTAATTAAAACTCTTGAATCAATATTACCAATAACTATTTCAATAAGATGATCTTGATGAATATTTTGAATCCTTTATTGATCTTGTTAATTATCCCCATCAACAAGTTAATTTAACACTTGAGTTTTATTCTTTAAATGATCTCTAAAATTTAATTCTTTAAAATCTTCTTGAATATGAACGTCTTCAATAGAATTCTCCTTTGAATAATTTTCATCAAATATGATATGAACCAGTTCTTCAACAATTATAGTCTTTTTTTATAAAATTTTTAAGATTTACTTGTACTATAATATTTATGAAATATAATTTCATAATATTTTACATAAAATTTATCCAAAGTATCCTTAGTGTTGAGAATAAATACATTAAATCCAAAAATTATGAAATTACCAACCTTCAGTTTCTTACCTTTCCATAAATCAAAGGGATACTTTTAAAATATGACTGATAATAATTTGATTTAATACATAACAACATATATGTGCATCTTATAATAAAATACTTTTAGGTAAATCATACTCACTTAGCATGGCCCTCTCTATTTTATGAAGTTTCGTATTCTTCTTCTCCACTACTCTATTTTAATGTAGACTCCTAGGGAATAAATATTTATGAGAATAACCATTATTTTCACAGAAATTATCAAACTATAGGCTCTATAATTCTACTACAATATCACTTCTAATAGAAATAATCATATATCCTTTCTCATTCTGAACTAAATTACAGTAAGTAGAAAACATAAATAAAATCTCACTTCTAAGAGATAGAAAATATACCCAATTAAACCTATTTTAGTCATACCCAATGAAAAATTCATACTTCTTTCCTCTAAGGATGGCAGTATGAACATGTTCAAAAAATCAAGATGAACAAACTGGAGTGGTTTGTTGGTGTTTACTTGCTTGGTACCCATGAAAATTTAGGTCTAACGGTATTATTTAATCAATTATTTTGTACCCACATATATTTTAAACAATTATTAATATGATTATATAAGATAATTATTTAAATATATATAATTTAGTTTGACCCAAAGATTGTGAATGTCTAAGGGAAAATTCATTAGCACTGTGACCATTCATCCTTCATATGAAACAAATAGTGGTCGTAATACTACATTTCAGAATTTTAAAAAATAATTTCTTGTACATATGAGGTATTTAACTAACATAAATAGCACCATTTTTGTTTCATGGAACCTTCTTCATTGAAATTATCTTTCTGTAACTTTGTATTCCTTGAACAAAGTTTCTAGGCTTTACTTAAAACTTGGAATATTTTTATTGGGATTTTAATTCTCTTTATTAACAAAAACTAAATCATAAAAAAAAACATCACATTCATACTAGATAAAATTTTCTTTATATTTTCATTTTCTTGAGAAAGTGCCTTGTTTTCCTCAAGAAGTTTCTCTTTACTTTCTTTGAGTTCCTTATATATCTTGGAAATTCTAATAATATCTCTTTGAAATTTTTCAATAATTTTATTAAAACCATAAATTCTAGGTTTTTCATGATTGGATTCAATATTATAATCAATGTTAAAATTTAAAGAAGAACTTCCAACCTAATTTCTAGTTTTGATAAGAACAAGTTAGTAGATTCCTTCTTGGTTCTAGATTCTTCACTTCAATCGTAACATTTGGTACAACTTCATCCTTCATCTAACTCTCTTTTATCTTTCTTTTTTAATTTTTTTTGATTCATTTCATTTTTTTATCTTGGGTAGTAATTTTTTATGTGACCCTTTGTTCTTCACTCCTAAAAAGTGAGATATGAAGTATTAAAATTAAAATTTGAGATACCTTTCTTATTGCTTTTTTTATCATCACTTTGATAGTATTTAATAAATCATATTTCTAAATATTTTTTTATTATCATGTATTAATAAACTCATTTAAAAAGTTTAGATGCATCATATTTTTCACTTACTTGTATATCAAAATTATAAAAGTCATATAATACAAAATTTATAGATTGAATGATATACATTCCTGTTTAGTTGTTAGTTTTTCATTTATAATATTAAATTATAATTCATATTACAAAAGTGATCCAATAATTTCATCAAGTTTTTACTCATTTAAGTTGTTTATTTAAACAATGGATATAATATATGTGTTCCAATTCTTGTGTATTGATATTAGAACTCTTTCAACCATGATAGTTCTTTCCAAAGTTTCACTTAGTTTTCTCATTCTATTTACAAAGCTTGTGAACCTACAGAATATTTTATTGAAAGTATAATTTTCTCCCATTTTGAATCCTCTATACTTAGCACAAATAATCAAATATTAGTTATTTTTAATTTATTGGTACCATAATATTTAATTTTAAAATTCCCAAAATATTTTGAGTACCATACAAGAAGAAACAAGACTAAAAACATTTGGGTTCATAGAAAAATATAAAATATTAAAAATGTAACACCCATAAGGTCACTTGTGCATATTTAAATTATTTTTTTCTTTAAATTATATTATAATCAAAAAAATTGGATTTTTTGGAGGTGTTCAGGTGATTTGATAGGTTTTCAGTTTTGATCTACATACCCATCACATCAGGGAAAAAGGTGATCATGATGCGACTGAGTTTTTCCTAGGTATATAGATTTTTACTATAGACCAGTAACACCATGAAGGATAATTCATGCCATAATGTGGGATTATATATAGGAACCCTAGTTAGGGTAAGGTTCATCACAATGTGATAGGGGAATTTCTTTACATAATGAGTTCTGCCCCAAATTTAAAAAATGAATTTCTTAAACTACCAATGTCTGATTTATTACCCCTAAATCCCCTTTTTCATAATTTTTTGTTAGATCAAGCCCCCTTAAAAAATAAACCTTCTTCTCCTTCCTTATTCACTCGATTTTGGTGGGTTTTTCAACAAGAATCACTTTAAGATCATTGATTAAGTGGTTATTCCCCTTTCCCTTATCCCTAATCCCTTCTTTTTCTAGATTTTCTTCTCTCCCCATGCCCATGGTGGCCAAGGGTTTCTATTACTTAGTTTTGATTGTATGGGTTTTCATGTTAAGGTTTTGTTCATTCCTTATAGGGATCCCTCCTTCTCATATAAAGTGGATTCATACCATTTATCAAAGGTTGCATTATAGTAAGGTAGGTGGTTTTGTACCCTTCCTTTATTGTTTGAACCTCTAATACTATATCTTTAAAATTAAATTTTTCCAATTATTTAAAGGTATAAAATGGTTTTTTTGAGAAATATTTTACATTTAATGTTATTTTTTATTTTAATATTCCATGGGTGATTAATATAGTTTCGAAATCATGTTTAAATGAAATTAAAGAATGTTTAATAAATTGTTTGATGAAATGATTATGAATAATTCTCATCTAAGTTAATCACCCTCTATGGGAAACCTCAGGTATTTTGGTAGGTAATCCTAGGTAAATTGATACATAATTTTTTTCCACTAGTTTAGTTTGGTTCCTTGACTAGTGAGGTGATATTTTTTTCTTTGATTGATATCTAGTTAAAGGTTGGCATGTGGTATTAATACTTCTACACTAGTTGGGTGACCCTAATATGACATGGAAGACTTGACCTTAGTGACCTTGTGGTGTTTCTCCCATGTTTCTTATTTTAATATTTTGTTCTATATTTTTCATTTATCTATTTTTTAGAATTAATGATATGTATCATGCTACTTGTGTTCTTTAAAAATGATCAAAGGTTATTTTCATGGAATTGATTTCAAAATAGAATGATTGTATTTCTTTAATAAAGGATTTACATGGAATATTTGGTGGGACCCTATTGGGATTTTTATTCTCACACCATATCAACACCTAATGGGTATATATAGTCCTTATTTTGAATAATGAAAGAGAATGAAAGGATCTTATTGTAAGTGATGGGTATTTATATTAACTTGTTTAGGTTTTATGGAGGATATATGGTGGGATGAGCCCCCATATCACATAAAGATGGGTAGTGGTTGTACTCTTTATTTTGTATCATCTTTTTCCAGCTATATCACATTATACTCATTTTTTATCTTCTACTCAACTTCCCACCCCATCCCTTTACATTTTGGATTTATATTTTTATTTGTTTATATTATAATTATAATGGAATTCTATTATTATTCTATACATTTTTTTTTATATTACATTACACCATTTTGTTGATAAGTTGATTATTATCTATATATTGTGTGCGTCACAAACCAACCCGGGTCGACCTTGAACCGATCACCCAAGCATGTCCGTAACATGGCACGAGAGGTGTTCCTGATCCTCCCGAGCTGGCGACAAGCACCAGGGCATCAAAAGGGACAAAGAGGGAATGATTTCGCCCAATGAAAATAAATAAAACAGTGGAAAGAAAATAAAACAACACAAATTAAATAAACAACACCAAAAGAAAGAACGACCAACAACAACAAACTAACCTGACCATGACCAAAACTCCTTGTGGCCCTGAGAGTCACTCACCAAACTACAACCAACTCTCACCCATGGTGAGAAAGCTCAATTCAACTTGCAACAGAAACTAAAAACAGGAAAACATTATAGGTGTGAGTATTAAAACTCGGTAGGTAGGCCCGAATAATTCTATTCCCAATGCACATACCATTAAATAAAGAATTTATCAATTCCAGGTTTGAACTAAATTATATAAAATATTGGTTTCCACACAAACTTTCATTTCTAAAACAATTAATAGTCTATTTCCCTTTTAAATATAAAAACAAGTTTAGTGTTTGAAAGGAATAGGTGCATTGCTTTTTAAAACTTTTTTTTTCGAAAAATTTAGAAATCCAAATTTTCATTGTTAGTCAAATGGAAAACTACACACAACACACAACACACACTAAGGGAGATAGAAAAAGTGTCACATGGGGCCAGCAACCGAACTAGACCTCTCAATCATCCGCCACATACAAACAAACACTAAAGAAAACATAGGTCAAACCTAGGAACTCGTGAACAATCCAGAACGTACTATACATGTGACTCATCCTGAAGGCATGCCTACTCTCGATGACGTCATAACTCCCTAACATGGGGTGTTTTATGTTGTGATTTATTATTATATATATTTTTATTGGATGCTCGGATGGCATCGGTAGGTCCCCCACTGTACTCGCCTTTAAATTCAGAATTTATTAATTGCTTGATATTTTATTAATTTTAATTAATGAGAAATAATATTATATAATTAATTTTAAAATGATTATTTTGTGTAAAAATATTCGTTTATTTTATACATGACACTTGAAATATTTTCTTGACAAGCGGACACCCAGTAGTGAAAGAATTCCAACCTAGGCTAGTTCATAAAAAAATGGTATCAAATCTAGGTTATGATTTATGTTATTTGTGGATTCAAGGTAGAAAAAAAGATATGGTTTTTGGAAATCATGAGTTAGATATGAAAAAGTCTATACATAACAATTATTGTACTAAACCTTGATTTTCCATGGGTTTTTGGAATATTTCATTGTAGTTTTGGGTTTGAGTTATCTATACTTTATGGGTTTACTATCAACTTTGAAGGAATTTTAAAGGGTAACTAGGAAGTTTCACAGGTAGTGTGTGTGGGTTGTAGAATTCTCACACGAGCTGAGAATCGTGGAAGTTTTTGGTTTTTTTGTATTTTGTTTTCTTCCATTATACTTTTTAATGTGTATTATTAATATTTTTAATTTAATGAAAATGAGATAAATTATTTTTATATGGTTTGAATTCATTTTACCTGGATTAATATTAAATTTGAGATGAAATGAGGTAGTATCCTTAAGATATTATTACTGTTAAATTATATTTGGACTTATTTATTGACTTGTAACTTTTGGTGATATATAATTATATTAATAAAATATTTCTAAAATTTCATTGAATGACTTATAGGGATGATTTCCATAACAATAAGAAAGTTAAATATGTTTTCAAAATATTTTTGGAAATTTTACTAGGTAGTTTAATGAACCCATGGGTTGGATTATATAATGATAAAATAAGGTTGCAACTCATGACTTTGGAAATTGATATCTTCCATGAGTTCTCTAAACATTTTATTTGAATTAGAAATATTGTCATACCTTATAGTTAAAAGAGTTTCAAAGTCATGTAAAATATTTTTCCCTCTAAGGTAGGAATGTGAGTTATGAATAACTTTTAGGTTTAATTTTCACTCCTTGGTAATTATTTTAAAATATTATATAAATTTATTACTACTACATCATAATTGGACTGGTTTATGAATTATTTCTAAAATTAATGACCCTTGTTGAAACTTTAAAAAAATTATCCAAGTTATTCATATAAATGTTTCAAGGATGTTCTAAAAATTCATAAAATTTAATTATTTTTATGTACTTATTTCATTAAATGAATTTTTTCTTGTAACAATAATTAATCTATGTAATTGCCTTTAGTGTTTGATTTATGAATTTTTAGTTTATGATTGTGGTGGTTATAATAGTTATTTATTTTATAGTATAAGTCTATAAAATTAAGTGAGACCTACATCGAATTAATCATCGCTAAATAAGTTGCATATCTTTGATGAAATGACTTATTTTTGTGGAAACCTAATTATAAATGGGTTATGAGTTCATTCTATAAGCTCATGATCTTTAATTATGGATTCATGAATGTTTTATTATGGGATAGAAACTCTCCTAAGATATTTTCTCTAAAATATTATTCAATTAATAATAAATTCATATTTGAGTATTTAATGAATTTTGACCACATTTTTTCGTTTTAAATGGGGTGGATATGTTTTGTAAAACCTTGAATTTATTTTCTAAATATAGAGTGATTATATTTGTATCTAGTTTTATTTAACTTATGTTTCTTAAACTATATCATGTATGAATGGATTCTTTTAGACTATAAATTTTATACCCTATTAGGTTGGATTTCCCTAATTAGAAAATTATATATTTATTAGATGTTTTTTAATTATGTTTTTTGTTAACATGTGATTTTAAAAGATAAATAAAATTTTTTATAAGTATCACTTGGTATTTAGAGTGGATTATTGATGTTTCTTATATACATTGAATTAAGTATTAGGGACCTTAATGATCTGTATTTTATATATTGAAATGTGATGTTGGTTGTTTTGATATGTTTTGTTTTTAAAAAAATTATAGAAATAAAATCACTACCTAATTTCCAAAGTCCTTGGGGTTTAGGTTTTTTATTTCATTAGTTATGTGTTTTTGTTTGGATGGAAACATGATACGTCCTCATGTTGTAAGAATATAATGAGACTTTATCTCAATTTTTTATAAAGTTTTATGGTTTATATTATTTTTAATTTATTTTTATGGTTTTATAAGTGTTTATATACAATATAGTTAATGAAAATTTATTTAATGTAGTTTTTTGGGAATGATGTAGTTTATGGACATATAAGGCCATGTTTAGTTATAAAATAATGTATTTTTGTCTTTTGTTTACTTATTATGTTTTGGAATTATACCAATGGGTAATAAACATTTTATGGGTTGAATATAGTATTTTAAATCTTATTTTATGATTTTGAAATATGGAAGTGGGTGATAGAGTGATTCTCAGATTTTTTTTTAAATGGTAATTTGGTCTCATTAGATTATTTCCCAAATTTATGTTTTTTATTGATATGGAATTTATAAATTTGATTATTTTATAGGGTATCATTATTTAAATAATAATTTTACTTTATTTTGGTTTCTCTCTTTAAATTATTAATTATATCTTGGATAGATTATTCATATGTTTTATAATTAGAATGTATGGTGTTGTGGTATTTAGTGGATTTTAGAGGTTATTCAATATTTGGATTCAAAATAAGTAAACACATATTTCAAAATAACTTTTGATTATTATAAAGGAATGTTATTTAATACTTTTATTTTTTTGTCTTCATTTATATTTCTTATGTTTTAGAAGTTATGAATTATTTAAATTATGTCAAGAATTTCATTTTTGTTATAAATTTTCTTTGAGTGAATTTGATCATTTTAAATTGATTCCTTTATAATTAGATTTTTTTTATTTAATTTCCATATGTATAACTAATCATTTAATGATATGTATTGGAAGGATCAAAGGACTATATGGTGTGGAGAACCTCACCTATGAAGGATGCTTTAATAAATATTTATATCATGATTAAAAGGGTGATGGGAAAATATATATTTACATCTTGTGATTTGAAATTACTAGTTACCATGTTTTAAATAGAGTTTTAAGTTTTAAGAACCTATTTAGACATTAAATATTAAATTAATCTATTTTTAAAATTTCATTCTTGTTATTTTTTTCCTTAATTCCAAATGAGTTTATTATGTTTCAAAAGGGTATATTTGGGGTATTAATGTAGTTTTTTTATATTCATTTTTTTTGTTATGTTCTTATGAGATTATTATTTTTTTGATTTTTTTTATGGTTATTTGACTGAAAATAGGATTTTAAACCATCAAATCTTAATTATTTTGGATAGAAATATGTAATTAGATTATAACTATTTTAGTTTGGCACCTTGTTAAGTGTGTTTCCATTATTTCATTGGTCATTTTATGCTATACTGGGAATTAAATTTTTTTATGAGGGGTTTCTTATGAATTGTAACTTCTCATTTCAAAAATAACAAAATATCTTTTCCATGAATTTGTTTTGATTTGAATATTTTGGATTTTAGAAAATGGTTGTGTTGGAATTTTAATTTTTTGTTTGTTATGTTAGAGAAATTGAATTATATTTTGAGATATTTTATGTTTAAGGTTTTATGAGATTTTTTTATTATGGATTGATTTAATAGGGTTATTTTTATTATTATTGGGATCATACTTATTGATTTTTATAGCGCTATTTGGTTCATTACCTTATTTCTATGGGATGGAGGTCTCGAAGTTTTGGATCTTATTAACATGAGGATATACCTAATATGGTGGGGAGATCCTTCACTATATGGAAAGAGAGTAATAATTTTTCCATGTTTTATGTAATGTTTTACTTCCATAATAATTATAAGGGACTTTTTGAGGGAGGAAAATTACATTTTGGGAAGAATTATATCACCCATTAGGTCACTGATGTGTATTTAAATTTTTAATTTTATTCGATTATTTTATTTTTTAGATTTTTTATGTTTTTGGATATGTTTAGATGATTTGAGAGGTCTTAGGTTCTGAACTACAAACCTATCAAACCATAATCAAAGGTGGTCATATCAAGATCGATTTTTTCTTAGTTATATGGTTCCAGATTGTTGACTGACCTCGCTATAAAGGCTAGGTCACATCACAACACGACCTTGGATAGAGGTAACCCAATCGGGTAAGGGTCTCCACATGATGATCTAGGATGGTCACATCACAATTGGGTCTACCCAAAAATTTTAAAATTAATTTCCTAAACTACCCCTATCTAATTTATTTCCACTAAATCCCCTTTTTTATTTATTTTTGGATGCATCATGACATTTTACACAATGAACCACCTTCTCATTCTTTATATACTTTATTTTTATGTATTTTTCAACCAGGATCACCTGAAGATCATCGATTAAGTGTTTTTCTCCTCTTCCTTATCCTTAATCCATTCTTTTTCTTGATTTTATTCTCTCATTACAACCATGATGACCAAGGGTTTTTATTACCCAATTTTGATGGTATGGGTTTTAGTATTTAGGGTATTTTCATGCCTTCTAGGGATCATTATCATATAAATTGGATTCATCCCATTTATCAAATGTTTTATTAGATTAATTTAATTAGTTTTGTTCCCTTCTATGTTTCTTGAACCTCTTATGCTTGATCGTTAAAATTAATGTTTTCTAAATCATTAATGGTATAAAAGTTTTAGTTTCAGGAAATTTTTACATGTAATATTAATTGTTTGATTTTTTTATTCCATGGTAAATTAATATAGTTTATAAATCATGTTTAAATAAAATAAAAGGATGTTTAATAAATTTTTTTATTAAATGATTATGAATAATACTCATTTTAATTAATCACTCTTCATGGGAAACCCCGAGTACTTAGGTAGGAAATCCTAGGGAAATGGATAGAGATTTTTTTTCCACTAGTTTACTATATCTCATTGACTAGTGAAGTGGTACCATTATCTTTGATTGAGCTCTAACTAATGGCTAACATGTAGTAATTGAACCTTTCCACTAGTTTGGTTCATTTTCCCTACTATCAAAGTTATATATCTAGGAATACTTGACCGTAGTGACCCTATGGTGTTTATACCATGTTCATTGTCTTAAAATTTTGTTCTATAGTTTTCATTTATCTTATTTATTAAAATTAAATATATGTATCATGCTACTTTACTTTGTTAAAAATGGTAAAAGGTTATCTTCATAAAATTTATTTCAAACTATCATGGTTGGATTTTCCAAAAAAACGATGAATATGGAACATTTTTTTAGATCCTACTATAAATTTTATAATTATACCATACAGACACCCAATGGGTATGTGTAGACCTTTTTTAATGATATAAGTGAAGTCAAGGAACCATTTAGATGAGGTGAGTATTCATGTTAGTTTCTTCAGGTTTTATGGACGATATATGGTGGGACAATAACTTATGTCACATGGAAATGGGTAATGATTGTTCTATTATTATTTTTTCATCTTATTCCAACTTATATCATGTTATACTCAAGTTGTATCACCTACTTGGCTTCCTACCCCATCCCTTTAAATTTTGGATTGATTGTTTTATTTTTTTTATTATATATATAATTTTATTTTTTTGTTATGATTTACTTTTTCTTATTATATTATGCCATTTGTTTTAGATGTTTATTATTATCTATATATTTAGTGCATCCCTCATTTATGTATGGAAAGGTTATGCTAAGTCCTTGGTTAGGACCCATGAATATTAAATATTTATTTAGGAAGAAATAATTCCCAAAAGTTATATCCTTGATGGTTTGGAACTAGATTCTATCCCATGAGGATCAAGAACACCCTTATAGCCTTTCCATAAACTGGATTAGGTGTTCGGATCAGGCACAACCTAGGTTGGTTTGTCTTCGAACCAAGGTGATCCAGGATAGAGTTTATAAGTGTATTTTGTTTATTGAAAATCCATTTATGGGTTAATCAAAGGATTTTAGGTTGATAAAAGGAGTTTTAATCCCTTAAAATTTCTTTAAAAATGGAATCCTAGTGGAGGAATTGAAGCATGTTTTTTAAATTTTGTTGTTTTCTAGTGTTTATGAAATTTTTGGGTGCCAACATTTGGGTAATTTTTTATTTTCTTTCCTGAAATTTTTTCTTATGGTTTTGGATATGTTTCATGAATTTTTCAAGGAAAAAGAAGGATGCCATCATAGTCAAGGATATGGACCACATGGTCAAGTTTACAGCTCACACAATTAATTACACAACCTTTTTGGGGTGTACTTGGTTCATCAAAGAACTATGAAGATGTAAGGTAGTACTTTTTGGTCTACCATGGGGTTAAAGTATTTGATGAAAGAGAACTTTTTTTAATGACCATGATTTCAGGTACAAGGTCAAGTATTGAAGTTTGCGGTGATAAAAGGAGAGTACATTGTGTCAAAGTAGAGGTGGTAATGCTGTATCGAAGTGGAGGAAAGTACATGGTCCATATGGCAATGCGCAGAGCATATTTATCTAAGGGTTAAAAATAAAACCTAGTTATTAGAATGTTTCATTAAGTAATTTTCCTATAAATACCCAGATAACCCATTCATTAAGTAGTAATTATATCTTAAGGTAAATATAGAAAATTCCTAGAAGATCGATGAAGGAAACATTCATCTATGAAGTCTGAACTGAACAAGGAGTACACGATCTGTGAGGTTGAGTATGTGATTTATAAGGGGAGTAAACAATTTGTGAGATAGAGTATGCAGTGAATAGGGTTTTTCATGGTTACTTCATGTAAGGAATATTTGGGAAGATCTTTTCCACATGAATATCTTGGGTGGGTATTTATATACCATCAAAACCAGGTTTTCATGATGAAAATCAAATCATATTCTATTGAAAATGTGAAAGCGACCTTCAAGTCAATAAAATGAGGCAAAATTCATCCAAAGTAGTGAAATGGTAGGATTAGATATAGGATATCTGAGGGGGTAGTACAATATCCCTGAAATTAATTATAAATTTAGTGCGCCTAGAATGGAGTGACCATGGATGGACATTTATAATCTAAAAAACTAGTGAAGAATAAGGAATTCTTGTATGACCAACACATTATAACATTCCATGCCTTCCCATCCTATTATAATGTGAGGGGGGTAGTGCACTATCCCTGAAATTAATAGTAAATGAATTGTTCCTGGCATGGAGTGACCATGAATGGACATTTATAATCTAAAAAAACTAGATAAGTATAGGGAATTATTGTGTGAGGGACACATTGTAATGGTTCATGACTTCCCATCCTATTAATTTTCCAATGTGGGTGTTAGAGGTATTTTGGAGGAGACTCGAGGAGATTTATGTGTGGTTGGAGCTATAGTTGTGTAGAAGGAGGAATTTATGACATTAAATTGGTATTTAAATGGTGAATTAGTGTTTTATGGCTTGTGAAATTTTCAGTTTCTGACTTTTATACGGTTGAGATGTATTGTGTGAAATGGATTCATGTCATAAAAAGGGAATTTATTTCATGAATTAATTCAGTTTTAGGGGCCATGATTTTTTTCAAAACCCAAATATATGAGTAATTCATGGCCTAAATCCAACTTATGGCATAAAATCCATAGTTACAATGTAAATTACATTATGAATTTACAATTCACATCATAAATGGGATATCTTCCAGGTTTTTTATAACCCTCATTCAGATGAATTTTCCTTTATTTAATTATTCCTCCTCTTGGATTTGGGTGAACCCTAGGAAAATTTGAAGGATCTTACATCCCTCCTTCCTCTTTGATCCTTGGGTTGCGGGGTTGTTCATTAAATATTAGTGGTGATTTATTCTCCCTCTCTCTGTTATTTCCTTGCATTATTCCCATGTAGATTTGTTGATGTGTTGTTGGTTTTTGTTCGGGGTATGTTGTTATGAATTTTTTATAACCCCATATTGAGGTTCAGGTTGATACAGGGTTACCTTGTGCGGTTGTGGTTTTTGATTTGTTATTCATATCCATGTGGTATATAGAGAATTGAAAAAGATTCTTCAAGGTAGGGGTTTCTCTTTATTGCCTAGTTGGTTTCTATATATGGGGATTGAATTCTTTTGATTTCCTTTTACTGGATGATAATTTTTGGCTTAATGAATATAATAAAATGGAATAAACTAAAATGGAGAGGATTGGGATAAATCACATGATTTTATTAAATTTATGATATTATTGATGAGGTTATGCATGATTGTTTCCAATAATGAAAAATAAAAACTGTTGGGAGCCTTGTTGTATTGTTGATGACATGTTTTGAGACCCTTTCTATATTATTATTTGATAACACCCTAAATAAAAGGCTAATAACATATATATGAATAATAATTGGTTTCCCCTAAAAATATATTTTGTTTGATAATATCCATGCTAAATAAATAATTAATGTGATAAAATCCATTGAATAAAATTGTGGAAGTCAGGATGTGTTATTTTTGTGTGTGTCTACTTTGTTATGTTTCCATGTGTGTTGTGGTTTTCTATGTGGTTATGGTGGTTACTGTATAGGATGTGAGTGGGTTTTGATGTAGGTAATTATGTGGTTGTGGTTTGTGATGGTTCTAGTGCGTGATGGTTGTGGTGAATGGTGGTTGTGGTGTGCGGTGTTTGAGGCATTTAGTTGTTGCGGTGAGATGGATTGGCTGACATGGTGTGGTGGTGATGGTTGGTGTGGTGTGGTGGCAATGTTTTATGTAGTGTTGCAGTAAGGGTTGATGTGATTTGGGCTTATTGTGGTGCGGTTTGGTCATGTTATTTACCCAGTTAACAATGGAATAGATTATGATGCTAAATGAAATGAATAAATGAATGGTTTGATAAATGAATAAGAATGGGATGGAATTATTGTATGGTAAATGGATTAAATGAATTGAATAAAATAATGGGATGATTAAATGGGAAATAAATTTATTATAAATGGTAGTTAGTGGAAAATCGTTAAATTTGGAAATAGTGAAATATTTAATGAAATTTGGAATGTGTGCATTGTGTGGTGGTTGTGTGGTGTGTTGTACATAGTGGTGGAAACAGTTTTGATATTTTATGTATGGTGTAATGGTGGTGTGGTGGTTTTCACTAGTGTGTTTTATGTGAACCCATAGGTTGGTTATTGTGTGATATCAATATATCTTGTAATTTATGTCATTTCTGCATGCACCCCACACGAGTTGGATAACCTTACCAACACTTAGAGGTTTTGGGTTTTGGGTGTTTTCCCTAACATCTAGGATAATGATGATATGGATGGATGTATGGCTACCCACTCTTCCATTCTATTCCTTCAACTGTGTTAGCCCATGTGTCTTTGGGAGATATGGGATGTGATGAGGATGTGATGTTATGGCTTAGGTGCCTTCAGATGAGATGAGATGTGATAGACCAGGTGTCTCTAAGAGAGATATGATGTGATGGTTATGAATTGATGATTCCTAATTCTAGAATTGGATGCTAGACCTTATGAGGTTGGGGTAGGTAGGGATGAAACTCAAAAAACATCAGAGATGGATGGTATGGGTTGTGATTTGGATGGAAGGGATGGGAGCATAGGACATCTGATATTGGGGAATGAGAGTAGAAAATCAATCAGGAAGTGGCCACAGGGTTCCTTTATTTATTATTTTATCAATATTATGTTACTATATTGGATGTGTGATTTAGTGAGTGAGACATAGTGAGGCTGGGATTGTTTAGTTGACCTGTTTAGGTGCTTGTTGGTTTTGTTATCTGTTACTAGCATATTAGCAAGATCTTTTCACATGTGCACTTGATACCTTGGGTATGATCTAACTGATTATTATTGTATTCTCTACCTATATAAATAAACTATTTTTTAGGTTTCCAAGATGAATTTTGGGACCAATCAAAACATTTCTTACTTGGGTTGGAGTTTTTATTGATTCAATGATATAGAACTTATCTTTTGGTACTTTACTTGGATACCTTTATTTGTATCTGTTGACATTGATCATGCATTAATGGATGGTTTTGGGTTTATTTTTATATTATATTCTAGAGTTTTTTGTAGTTTTTTATCTTATATTCCAGTCCTATTTTCTTTATAGGGTAATACCTCCCACTTGTGATATTCATATACCCTCAGTGCTTGTCACCAAACCGAAGCCTATAAAGGCGGGACTAAAGATTCATTATCTCTCTTCATTTATTGTCATCCTAGTAGGGGTATTTCTGGAACCAAGGTTATTCATAGCTATAAATTGATTGTGTGTGGTGTTTGTTGTCAATCCACACTTCATTGGTAAAATAATTTTCAAGCTAAGTGATTTGATCCATGCAGGAGGCTTTAGTGTTAAAGGTAAAATAGTTTTTAAGTGTTTGTCAAATTTTTTGGGTCCATAATTTGGAAGTTTGAGAATTTTTTTATAAAGGTATGATTTTTATAAAAATACTATAGTTGTGAGAAAGGCTAAAGGAGTTTCATAAATTTTTGAGAAAGTGAGATTTTTGGGCCGCCTCATTAAAATAAAACTAAGGAAATTATTTCACAAAAGTTATGAATTTGTATGAAAATAAATATTTTATGAAAACATGAAATACAGATGGAGTTTCATGCTAAAGAAGATGTCAAATCGATGAATTCCAGTGAACCATGAAAGTTATTCACAATGTTGGTGGCACTCAAGTCAAATTCTCAAAGGGTTAGTTTTGTCTATAAATAAGTGGATACCCCTTTACTTTTAAGGGAACTCTCTCAATGAATATCTAGAGCCTTTTTTTATCAAAATAGTTTCATGAAGTAGATTTTCATAAAGAAATTTATTTATGAATATTAGGACCAAGTGAAATTTTTGAAACATTCAGTTTGCATGAAATTCAGAGTTGTGCGACAAAAAAAGATTGCATAAAAAATGAGTTGCATGAAAGTTAAATAGTTGTGAAAAATCTGAGTAGTTTCATGAAAAAATGATGAGTTTCTAAAAAGTTAAAGATTTGTGTGAACAGTACATTTTGAACATCTATTTTGAAGTGAACAGTGCATTCAATAGCAGCAATTTATGACTATAATGCAAGAAAATTATAGTGATAATTAGTTACAAAGACTTATATTTCCAATCTATTAAAGAGACCTATAATTCAATAAACTTTGGAAGATCCTTTATTGTAGTAGTGAGTGAGAGTGAAGAAGACAGAGTGTGCATTGGTTGAGGAAGAACCAAACCCTAATCCATGGAAAGGCAGTGTTCCTAGAATAAAGTGATCATTTCTGAATCAATTGTAATTCAAAAAATATAGTGAATCTTAGTGTATTCTGGTATAAACAACATACTATCATCACATTCTCCTTAGACTATCCCTTAGGGTTGAACCAAGTAAAACTTTTGTGTTGAGTTTCCTCTCTTTGGTTACATGTGTTTAGTTATTTCTCTTTTCCCTTTAATAGTTTTCACAAGTTTCTACCAATGTGGTCACAATATCCATTTAATTAAAAGGAAAAATTTTACTCCTTAATTCACCACACCCCTCTCAGGGTGTTATGGGATCCTACAAGTGGTATTAGAGGGGAGATATAGGAATTTATTTTGGTTTTGATGGAGAATTCAGTAAATGTTATGGGGTCCCTTTTTTATGAAAGAAACTTCCAGATTTGTAAGAATAGAATGAGATCTCATATATGATCTCTAGGTATGGAAGTTATATATTCCACAGTTCAAGGGATTCAAGTCAGTGATGTGATGGGACTATATATGACTAAAATGGATATAAAAATGATTAATATAGATTCCAAATCTCAAAATGATCTTACTGAATCACTATCTAATCAAATATATTGGAAGTTTATGAGTTATACTATATCCAAGTCCATGTGGGAGAAATTGGAAAATATATAAAAAGGTAAAAAAAAATTAACGAATCCAAACTCTAAGTTCTTCCCAATAAGTTCAATGATCTAAAAATGTATCCTGATGAAAATATATATAGTTTTTTAAATACAATTACTGAATTTTTTGGAGTGATTTCAGGACTTGGTGAATAAATTAGGGATATTGAAATTGTGAATAAAATCTTTAGAAGACTCCCACCTATGTAAAATCTTAATGTTTCGACCCTTGAGGAAATGGATTTATCTAAGCTCTCTCTTGAAGATATTTTAAGTATATTTGAGTCTTACAAAATGAGAGTCAAAGAAGAGGATACAAAAAATTGAGAAAGAAAGGAAATGGAATTCAAAAGCATGTAAAAACTTGACATTACCAAAGGCAGTGATAATGGAGATGATGTTCATGATGAATTTCTTTCTCTTATTGCCAAAAAATTCATGAGAGGAAAGGGGAGATTCAAAGAAAATATTTCTTTAGCTTGTTTTTTGGGTGGTAATGTATGGAACATTTTTGCTCGGTGCTCAATAAAATTGGATGATGTAGAAAGTGAATCAAAAATCATGAAGAGTCCTTATAAGAGGTTCCCGAATAAAGGAAATTTTAACTCCTGAAATAAATTACAGAGGAATAAATTTATTTGAAAAGAGGGATGTGATGATAAAAACTTTGTAAGATGTATAACCAGAGTTTAAATATGATGTTGAAGATTCCATGATGGCTATATAAAAGGTTGAACTTATGAAATAGGAATGCAATTAATCAGATTTTGTTTTCAATATCAAAGTGAAAATTGAGGGTGATCTTGAAAAACTTAACATTCAAAGAAATAAAAAATTAAAGATTATAGATTTTTTGAAAGTATCATCAGAGTATGTGAATCATCTTGAATATGATATTGATTGACTACAAGGAGAGGAAGAATAAAATTTTAATAATCTTGAAATATTATAAGAGATCATGGAACTTAAACTAAAGATTAAATAGAATAAAAAAATTATCAATGACATTACAATGAGATCATAGGAAAAGGATAAGATAGATGAGGGCCTTGAATAAGAAGTTGTTAACTTAAGGAGTAAACTATAAACTGAAACAAAATCAGGGTAACTGAAGAAGAAACTACATTTTGGAAGGTTCTTAGATGCATGTATTTTGGAAAGATTCAAATGTGGTTCAAAAGGATTAGAAAAATATTTTAATGACAAATGACCTAATTTTATGTAAAGAAGTGTAATTGGATGCGATATGGAAACATCAAGGTTGAAAACAAGATGATCCAAAACAAGGGGAAGTATAAAGTGGGTCATACCAAAAAGTCACATGATGTTTTAACAAAGGTATTTTTGAACCATACTGAGCAGAGAGTTAAAAATAATCCTTAATTGTCTAGATATAATCACCAAACAAAGACCAATACAAAAGTAGGGGACGTGTGGAGGGATGGAAGTGAGAATATAATTCCTCTTATTAAATTTTAATTTTCTATATTTTTGGGACATAACATGTCTTACAGTGAATAGGAAAGGAGATACCTGAATAGAGAAGCACTTAGTGGTAAACAAAGAATAATTATACCCTATACTTCATCATATAGAATACATAATTTCAATGGATATTTTTTTCATTATTATAACTTTTTCCATAAAGTTATTCATTATAGGTAGAGGGAAGGTGGAAACAAAACTACATAATTCTAAGAAAAGTCAATACTGGTCATCCCAGAAAAATTACCCCTAAAATAGGTATTCTCTTCTAGAATAAGAATATGAGTATGATTCAACCATGCATGTTGAAAAGATATTGGAGAGTCTATATTATTCCTCTTCTCAATTAGGTATCTCATGGAAGTAAAATAAGAATATTGACAAAAAACCTAGAAGAGATCACTCTCAAAACTAAAAATAACATTAGAACCTGGTTTCTTGGTAGTAAATTCTCATATCATGTGATAAGAAATGAAATTTTTTTGAAAAATGTTAAGGAAAGTGGTGATGGAGAAGTGATATTCGGCAATGATGGTTCCTTAAAGATCAAAGGTAGCAGAAATATCCAATTATAAAATGATTATATAAAGGGAAAAAATTATCTATGTAGCTGAATTGTGCTATGATATCTTGAGTGTGAGTCAAACCCATGACTCAAGACTGGTAGTAAAATTTAATCAGAAAGGGTTAACCATCTATGTGGATGATATCATATTTTGTGGAAGAGGTCATGGATCAAGGGAATAATTTTTTAATCACATGAAATTATAATTTGAAATGTCTATGACTGGAGAAATAATATACTTTTTAGAGCTACAGGTGATTCAAAAGAAGGAATAGACCTTCTTTTCTCAAGAAAAGTATGCAAGAGTGTTTTTGAAGAAGTTCAAAATGCATGATTCCAAACCAATGTGAACTCCAATTATTGTTAGGAAAAATATTGGGAAGCATGAGGATGGGAAATCTATGGATCCCACCTTATAGAAGAGGATAATTGGAATCTTGTTGTATTTGACTACTACATGACCAGGTATCATATTTGAAACATCTTTAGCATCTCACATCCAAATTAATCTAAATGAATATAATTTTGTAACAGTTAAAAGAATCATGAGGTACATTCAAGGTACTCTCAGTTTTGGATTATTATTTTAGGTGAGGAAGGATCATTAATTATCATCATTTTCTAATGTCGACTGGGTTAGTGATATGGTTGATCTAAAATCCACAATTGGGGGTTCCTTATTTATTGGAAACAAATATGATGGACAGTTAACAAAGAAATAGAAAATAAATTCTCTTTGTATGGATAAATAAGAGTATATTTCTATGAAAAAATCATGAAATCAACTATTTTGGATTAAGTAACAACTTTCTGATATTGGTGATGATGTGAAGCAACCCATGGTGGTATTCTGTTACAATAAGAGCACAATTGAGATAATAAAAAATATGGTTCAACACTCTCATACCAAACATATAGAGATCATATATCACTTAATCAAATAAAAAGTGAATGAGGTATGATTAAAATGGATCATGTTGAAACTAATGATCAAGTGGTTGGCATCTTGACTAATCCATTGGCCACACAAATGTTTGAGAAACATCGGTTGATCCTCAATGTTTAGACACCTCCCAATATATGTGGAGGTTCAGGTTTAACCCCTCTCCCTTTGTTTTTAACTGGTTCAATGTGTTTTTAATATTGGTTTAGGTTTTAAGGGAGATAAAATCCATGGGTGTTTTGGGTGCTAATGGTAACAATACAGTTTCTTTGGGTTTATTTCCAAAGTAGGGGAATGGAGAAATTCAATGAAATATAGGATAGGAGTTCTATCATGTAATATAATTCTCTCTTGAGCCCTTTTTTTCGACACCAATATTTTCTCACATGTATGATCTATTTTCATTGTTCTCTATTTTTGTTCAAGGATTTTTCTTTACTGAATCTCTCTTTGGATTACCAACAAAACCAAAGTGGTATATTTTTATACCCAAGTTTATTCACAACTGTAAATTGATGGTGTATTTTGTTTGTTTTTAATCTATAATGCATTGATCAAGGAATTTTTAAGATAAGTGTTCTAATCCCGACAAGTGGATTTAGTGTTAGAGGTGTCATAAAATTCTAGTATTTTCCAAATTTTTGAGGTCCAATACTTATAGGTTGGAGAAAGTTGTTTTTTTACTATGGAAATATTTTTTCACAAATACAATAATTTCAAAAAAGGGTGAATAACTTTAATAAAGTTTCACACAAGTGATATTTTTGGGTAGCCTCCTCAAAATATGACTAAGGAATGTGTTTTGAAAATTTTTTGAAGTTGTGTGAAAATCAATGTTGCATAAAACCATGAAATACATATGGATTTTCATGCTAAAGGTGATGTTAAATCAATTAAGTTCGGTGAACCTGTAAAGTTATGTGCAAGGTTGATGTCATTAAAGGTAGTTATGAGAAGTGACACCTGCATATATAAATAGAAATATACCTATTTCCTTTAAAGTGAACTCTCTTAATGAAGATCAAGAGCCTATGAACAATGAAATAGTTGTGTGAAGTAGATTTACATAATAAAGTAACTTGTGTCTACCAAGACCAAGTCAAATTCATAAAAAATTCAGTTTTCACAAAATTTAGAGTTTCACAAAAAAAATGAATGTTTCATAGAAATTGAGGAGTTTCTTGAAAGTGTAATATTTTCATGAAAACTAAGGAGTTTTGTGAAAAAATAACTATTTGTGAAAAAGTGAAAGAGTTGTGAAAACAAAAGGTTTTGAATATCTATCTTGAAGTGAACAGGGCATTCAAGAGCATCGATTCTAGAATATAATGCAAGTAGATTCTCATGTTAATCAGGGATTAAGAATTATGTATAAAATCTATTTAAGATACCTACTAGTTTATAAATTGTGTAACATCCTTTACTAGAGCAGTAAGTGAGAGGGAATAAGAGGTGGTGTGCCTTGGGTGAGGAGTGACCAACCCCTAAACCTTGTAAAGGAAATTAACCTGACACGAAGTGACCATTTCCGAATCAATTTTAATCCACAAAATATAGTTAATCTTAGTGGATTTTGGTATGACTAACACAATGTTAGTGTACGCTCCTTGGACTAGCCCTTAGTGGTGAACTAAGTAAAACTAATTTGTTGAGTTTCCTCTCTCTTCTAACATATGTTAAGTGGTTTCTCTTTTACCATTGATAGATTTTATGAGTTCATACCAACATGGTGACATGATTTGATGAACCCGACCTAGATTACCTCTCAAACTATTACCCAACCCAAATTTCCACATACTCGAGGGGAATTCCCAATCTCTATAGGCTATTGACTAGCACCCAGGCATTAAACAACAACCAGAGGGAATGATTTTACCCAGCTTGAAGAATCAACATGGAATATATATATATATACACACACAATATAGATAAATAGTAAAAGAGATAAATATATTCCATAACTAAAAGTGGTTAGTCAAAATTATACAACTCAAAAGTAGCCAGAACATACCAAAGTAAAAGTCCAACATCAAAGGACAAAAAAAAATGGACTACTCCATGTGATAGCATGGGAAAATACCACCATCTCACTACTAGGTACCCAGACCCATATAATAGAATTATCACTACCTCACTTTAGAACCTTTCATTCCCCTGTATCAAAATACATACAGAGTTCTACACACTACCCAAGGGGTGAAAAGGGTGTGAGAAAACATGATCAATAGGATCCTACCTAGGTGTTCCATAATAATTCTATGTACAATAATCTGAACATGATCAACTTTAAATAAAATAAGGCATGGTAAACAGTTTAATAGTTTTTATATAAAAATAATGGAAAAATAATTAATTTCCACTTATTCCACATTTCCAAAATAATCCAGTTAAAAATAGTTTCAAAGCATTTTATATACATCAAAGCAATCAAATCAAAAAAAATAATGTGTCACATATCATATCAAAACCATGGCAGTACAGGATAAAATAGTAAAATCCAAAACCATAGCTAACATCACACCAAATATCACTATAGGTTAGGCTAGTAAACTACTCATACCATAATCAATTAATAGTGAATCCCTCAGGATTGAATACCCCATGGGTGTGCACCCATTTCCTTATAACATAGGTATAAGAATAGAGAAACACCCCATAAGTGAATCCCCCAATAGTATCAATATCAATCCCCTAGAATAAAGGGCCTAGGGAACAGAGGAACACTCTATGAATGAACCCCCCAACAATACATAGACGATAGACCTAATCTACTCCTTCCACCTAAGTACCCAAGGCTTCTCATGTGATCTATTTTCAAAAACATTTCATTAAAACCATGCTTTGAAAACCATTTCATAAATCCATTTCTCAATGATTTAAAAATACCCTTTTCTTTTACCAAAACAAGGTAAAAACCATATTTCATCAAAAAACCATTTCCATACACACAAATCAACCAATAAATCATGACATTTAATTTATAAAAAAAATTATAAATCTAGAACAATGCAGTATATCCAACATAGGCTAGAGACAGAACCACCTACCTTAAAATAGGGTCACACACATCCACAATGGGATCCACCAACTAAAAATAACTCAAATAAAATAATGGAGATCCTAGAATCAATCCTAAAATATTAGAATCAATTCTACAATAAAAAAAAGGTCTGCGGAGATGACTAACGCACACCTGTCACAGGACATGGTTAAAATCAATTATATTTTTTTCTAATGTAGCATAGTGTCTAACTAGTGTCATCTCACTTGAGGAGCCTTTAATTTTGCTCACTTACTTCTTATAAATCACTTATGTTATCTCTTTTTTGTGGTTTTTGTTTATCTAATGAAAACAAGGACAATATTTTTTGTTTTTTTATAATGATATACAATTATGGAAATTCTAATTTATACTAACATGAAAATCTAAATATAATGAGTTAATGAAAGAAATCACTTGGTCTTGGGTTCAGTCTTGGAGTCAATTATTATTCTTCTTTATATGTATAATTTTAGTTTGATAATACAAACATGAAATCTCATTCTTGAATTATTATTCTTTATTTAGAAATTGTGTAATTTTTTAGAACTTGTGAAATATTAATTCCACCTAATCCTATAATCAAGTTTTCTGACACACCTTGGTCTAGGGTGTTCCATCTTCCAGGACCCAGCTCTATCGATGTTGTTTCATCCATTGATTATATCAACTATAATGTGTGAATAACTAACCAATAGAGAGAGGGATAATTTATTAAGTAAAAGAATAGATATATATTGAGTTTCATGTCATTGGGGGCAGTAACCACAATGGGGACATTCACCTCACTCATGGATGCTACTCAATTCTATCTAAAAACTTAAAATTAAACATTAATAAAAATCCATGAACACTTTGAATTCCCCCCAGGCCAAGCCTCGGGGTTAGCCTCTTGTTCTTGAGAGTAAGTGATCACTTGGTGGAGTGGGTGGAAGAGAAGATGAATAGAGAAAAAATAAATAATGAATGGTGGATGAATAAAATAAAAAATGGAATAATGGGAGATGAGGGGAGAGAGAGAGAAAAGAAGAAAAGAAACGAATTTAAATTTATATAGAATATAAATAATATTAAAACAATAAATTGTTATTATTATTATTATTATTATTATTATTATTATTTTAATATTATTTATATTCTATTATTATTATTATTATATTTAAGAAAATATTTTTTGAAAAGGGAGAGAAGAAATAAAATGAGAAAATAAATCTAAAATAAGAATGTTATAATTATAATAATGATAATAATATTAATATTAATATTAATAATATTATTAATATTAATATTAATACTAATAATAATAATAATAATACTTATAAATAAAAGAATAAATTTGAGTAGAATAATTGTGGGATGGATAGTGAAACACAAATCCATGGATTAATTTAATAAAACTAAAATTAAAATTACAATTGAAAATAAAACTAAAATAAAGAAAACTAAAATAATGAATAATAAGAAATGGGGGAGGAATAAGATAATTTAGCGGTTGGCCTCCCTCGGTGGAGATCTCCTCCTTGGTGCCTTAGATGGAATGGGGTAGATTGGAATTCTTTGGGAAGGAGGAGCTCTCCTCCTTTTATAAGCCATATTTTACCTTCAAAACTTTCTATGTGTTAGAACTAATAAATGGTAGATTCACACATGGAACCCTTAATAAAAGTTGTTACCAATTATATTAATCATATCCTCTAAAAATTTAAGAATATTTTTCCACATGTAGTGAGATTTATGACTATTTCACTCCTATAATTTAATCTTCCCAGACAGACTCCCCATATTCAATGTCTCTAATTTTCCATACATTAATGGAATTCCAAATGGATGATTAATGCATGGAATCCTTATATAAATTTGTTAATAAATTCCTTATCAATATCCATGGTGAATTTCATAATCATTGGAATAGAAAACTTTGAGATATAATTTCATATTTAAAACATTCCAGATCTATGAATAGTTTTCGAGGCCAGTGTTGTGAGTTGAATTTGGGCCTCAAATTGATGGATTTAGCTTGTGATCTATAAGGATGAAATGTATCTCAAGATGTTTGGGATCCTAAAAAATAATAATTTAAAAAATTAAATTAATTTATAAAATGTTATATACAAAATACCGAATACAAATAACACAATTAAATCACAAAATATGTCATTTTTACAATTAAACTCAAAATTCTACAAAAACATAAAAATGTGAAAATTAAAAATTAAATAAAACTATTTTGGGTCTAAAAAATTGAAATTAAATGTAAAATTATTTAAAATGTTTGTTCTTTCAATGATATATCATGACATACCTCAAAGAACTCACACCTACCCACTACAGCCAACAAAGGATTTTCCCCTAGAAGAATATCACATAACAGATCTATAAAGGATCAAGAAGGTTATCATAATAGGTCAATTTATCAAATAAAACAACACATTGTTGCCACTATTATCAAGAAAAATGAATAATAAAAATTATTACTCGCCTGGAGAAACACACTGAAACTGTAATAATGATCAATCATTGAACTAAATGATTCAGAAGGAGAGGTCTCCAAATCACATGGGAGAGATCCTAGGTCAAGAGGGAAGTGGAAACAGATGAATGAAATAGATATCAACCATAAATATCCATAAAAAGCCCAATTTGATATATTTTCATGGTGTAGAACCCCATTTAATGTCGTGTAGTCCACAAAACCCATGTACGAAAAAAAAACCCATTACCTTGGGTAAAAAATCCCAATTTTTACCATTACACGATGTATAATATATATTCATGGAATGTAATATTCATGACTTTTACTAGTTAATTACATTATCCCCATGATAAATACATGATGTGCAAAAACTTTATATAGAATATAAACTTCTCACAACATATAAGATTCTCACGCTCTAAACCAAACTCATGATATCTACTCAACGACCAATACATGGAATTTAAACACTTTACATGGCATGTATTTATCTTGAAAAAAGAAAAAAACCCAACTTCTCCAAAAATTATTAAACCAACACTAGAATTATATAAAATCATGGAGAGCCTAAAAAATCATTTAACACATTTATACCTAGACTCCATTAATTAAAACAAACATACATACCCAAACTATAGGTTATTTTCTCCAAAAAATTATCTCCATACTCAAAAGTCCCAAACTATACCCATATAAAGTGGGAAACACTAATAGAGAAGAGAAATACTAGAAAGTGTGTAACTAGATGTTAAAAACCCCCCACTAGAAGTCATGTTGAAGAATGATGTCCAAAAAAGAGGTGAGGTCGCTTCTCCTTTATCAAAGAATCATGCACCCAAGTCTCATGATGATATGATATGTGTCACCATAACACTCTGACCAATGGTATCAACTACCCATGAAATACTTTCACTTAAGATTCAATGATATCCACTAGATGCTCAAAAATAGAAACATATAGTTCTAAATCAATCTCTTACCAACTCAGAAAGTGAGAGGGGTTAGGATGGTATTTCCTGAGCTGGGATATGTGGAAAACATCATGAATACCCCTCAATTGAACCAAAAATACCAACTCATATGAAACCTTCCCAAGTCACTCAATGAACTCAAATGGTCCAAAATATATCATAGTCAATTTTTCCTATTTTACAATCCAATAGTGACCTAGCCTAGGAGAAATATTCATGAAAACATGGTCACTAATGGAAAACTCCCAAGGATGACGCTGCTCATCCACATATGATTTATATCAACTCAGAGTTGTAACCAGATGCTGAAATATATCCTAAATCTTCACTGATGTATCCTAAATTAGACTCAGACCCACCAAAGAGGACTCACCCACCTCTTCCCATCAATGAGTTGATCTACATGGGAGACCATACAAAGCCTCAAAAGGATCCATTTTGATCGATGATAAGAAACTATTTCTATAAGAAAACTCAGCCAGCCCCAGATGGCTATCCCATGATCCACTAAAATTCAATACAATGGCACGGATCATATACTCCAAGATCTGAATAGCATGCTCTATATGACCGTCTATCTATGAATGGTAATTTGTACTCATCATGACCTAAGTCTCCATCACCTCTTGGAGACTCCTCTAGAACCTCGATATAAACCTAGGATCCCTGTATGAAACAATGGTAGAAAGAACCCCATGTAACTTTATGATCTCTTGAACATATATTTTACCTAGATCTTCAGCTTTAGTGGTGTCCCTGATCGAAATGAAGTGATATGACATTTTCAACTAATCATTCACCACCCAAATAGAATTAATCCCTTAGGGAGTCTGTGGTAATCCAACAACAACATCTATAGACACCTCATCCCATTTCTAAACCGACACTATAAGAGGTTGGTGTAAACCTAAAGGTTTCATATGATCTACCTTTATCTATTGGAAGGTTTAATAGTGGGACACATAGTCTGCAATTTCATTCTTCATACTCAGCCACCAGAATCATTGTATCATGTCATAATACATATTTTTAGTGCATTGATAAATGTTCTATAAAGAACTATGATAGTCAAAAAACTAAGCTCCTCACATATGATGGGATAACAAACTAATACCCAAAATAAAGAACACCATATGAAGAGAGAGACCAACCAAAAACAGTCTCCCCGCCATATAGGGTTTCTTGAATTTCTCTAAAATCATCGTCTTGCTGCTAAATCTGAAGAATATATTCAAAGATAGATGATGATAAAAGGATTTTAGTCAAAACCATAACTGAAACACCCTTATAAGTATCTAAGTGAAACTGAGTGAAGATACCCATAAGGTCCCACTATTCCTTTAAATCTAGAATATCTTACAATGGTACTTTCCTACTGAGAGTATCTACAATAACTCTCCCCTTTCCCAGGGTGTTGGTGATATTGAAGTCATACTTTTGAAGGTATTCCACCCATTTCTTTTATAGGAGATTCAAGTCTTTCTAATAGAAAATATGGCTCTCACTCTTGTGGTCTGAAAATACCATAAACCTCTCCCTAAAGAGATAATTCCCCCAACATTTAAGCTCAATTATAACCATGGAAATATTAAATTTGTGAGTGGGGTAATTATTCTAATGTGGTTAAAGCTAATGAGATCCATAAGATACCACAAGATTATCATGTATAAGTAAGCAACCTAAACTAGCACCAGAATAATCATAGAAAACCACATAACCCTTACCGAGCTTAGGTAAGATCATAATAGGATTCAATGTTAGAATTCATTTCATCTCATCGAAATAAGACTGACATTTTTCATCTTATGAGAATTTCACCTTTTTCCTAGTAATAGCAGTCAAATGTGATACCAACATTGAGAAATCCTTGATGAACTGTCAGTAGTATCCATCAAGACCAAGGAAGCTCTAAATCTCAAAGACATTATGTGGTTCTTCCCGTGAAAAAATAACATTCACCTTCTCAGGATCAACTAATAATCAATGCTCATAAATCACATTCCCCAATAACTTCACATATTGGATCCAGAAATTTCATTTCAAAATATTTCCATATAAATGGTGACTCCTCAAGGTTTAAAAAACCAAAATCAAATGGTTCTCATGATCACACCTGTATCTCGAATAAACCAAAATTTCATCCATTAACACTACCAAAAAAATTTCAAGATACTCATGAAATATCTGATTCATCAAAACCATGAAAACTTAAAGAGAGTTAGTTAGAAAAAATGGCATCATAAGATAATTTTAATGGCCATACCTACTCCTAAAATCCATCTTCAGTATATTAGACTCTAAAACTCTGAGCTGATGATAACTTGACTGAAGATCAATATTTAAAAACCAATTTTCCCCCTTTAACTGGTCAAACAAATCATCCACACAGTGAAAAGGATAATTTTTCTTAATTTTTACCCAATTCAACTTCTGATAGTCCACATAGAATCAAAATGAAACATATACCTTCTTGGCAAAGAAAACAGGGGTTTCTAGGTGAAACACTAGGGTGAAAAAACCATTTTCCATAATATCATCCAATTGAATCCTGATCTTTTTCAGCTCCACTAGTTCCATACATTAAGAAGGTATAAAAATTGGATGTGTACTAGTCACTATTTCAATTTTAAACACAAACTCCCTCTCTGGAGGAATCCTAGAGAAATCGTCTGGGAAAACATCAGGAAAGTCCTAAACAACAGTGGGAATATCAAAAACTAAAGAAAATTTATCAGGATCAACTACTAAAGTGGAAAAAAACTCTTGATCTCTAGGTGGGAAGGTCCTTTATGACCAGACCTTGGATCCCACTCTCCCCAAAACACTCTAGAGCTCCAATTGGCCATAAGAAACAAGACATGCCAATGAGAACAATCAACCTCAGCATAATAAAAGACAAAACAATATATCCCAATGAAAATGTAAAACATATCCAGATCGATAACAAGAAGATCTTGGACTAACTCCACATCTGATATCGATAGTGACTAGGAAGGACACTGAAACACCTGTTCTTTCCTCTTTTGAAGAGGTGTCACTAAATCCAAGAAAAAGTGACATGATATCCATTGTAAGTTTAATAATATCAACAAAATGGATAGATATAAATGAGTGGGAAACACTAATATCAAATAAATCAATCTCTATTGATGATGCAATAAATATGGTACCTCTCACTATTGTTAGACCCATATCTACCTTTGTTGAAAAATCATCTACTGCATGAAAGTGGTTCACTCCTAAGGACAATGGATGGATCCATATAGTCTTTGAAGTATCTGACTATTCCGTAAGAGCCTTTGGAGCCAACGATCCCTGGCCATATAGAGGTATAGACATAGCCTGAGAGAAATATGAAAATGACTATAGCATTAGTAACTATTAGGCATCATCGAGGGTGTGGGACAAGAATTACCTACATATTAGAACTTTCCAAATTAATAGAAATTTAGGGGCACATTTCTATCTATAAATAAAGGTGAAAAGGAGGCCTACCTATGAGAACCACCTCTTCCACTCCTATGATGATCTTTTCACTTCCTCTTTTTCCCTTGTGTGCCACTAAAGCTGCCACTGGGTAGAAGAGAAGGGTAATAATAACCAACTTCACTTTTCATATTCATCTCTGCCATAATCACCCTATCTACCATCTCCACATAGGTTGAAATCTTAATCATAAATACCTTTAATATAATATTCAGTTTCAAACCCTACAGGTACTTATGAGCCTTCATCTGGTCATTCTTTAATATTTATGGAGTGAAATGAACCATCTCAGCAAATTGATTGGTGTATGCTGACACCGAACGCTCTTCTTTCTTCAAAGAGAGTAACTATAGAGACTTATCCATCATCAACAACTCTAGATAAAACTACTGAAAGAAGAGGGTCTTAAAACCCCTAAAGTCTAAGACCACATGCTTATCCTCCTATACCATGGAATCCCACTATCACTTGATGGTACCCTCAATTATGAATGCCACACACTTCAACTTGATACTCTTAGGTGTATCCATGAATTAAAATATTTTATTGATCATATTTATCCATTCTTACACCTCTTGATTTTTATTCATAACTTTATAGGAGATTTTATTCTCACACAAGAACTCCTATGATCAATCCTTGTCTCCTTCAGCTTCGGGTTGTACCTCAACTATTGTGTTCTAGGATTAAGGTACATTTTGAAATAAAAAATGAACTTTCCACATGATAACCACAACAATATTCTAATATATAGGAGGATTACCTTGAGTATCATCCATTTTAACCTCTTGAGGAACCTACATAACATGTCTCAGAGGCATACTACTACACATCCGAACAGAATAAATGATTAGACAAAAGAATAATATCAGTTCAAACCAGAAAAAAATAAAAAATTGAGATTATGATCAATAACTCAAAATAGAAGACATGCATCCCAACATCCCATTGTAACTTGAGTCTCATCACAGAAAGATTTGTCTAGAAACCCACCACAACCTACCTCTCAAGTTTTGAAAATCCTATCTCTAGAATACCAAATGTCCCAAGACAAGGAATCTTGAGGACAAACCTCCTTTGATACCAAACTGTGATGAACCCAAACTGAATACCCTCTAAAACTGGTACCCGACTTGAATTTACATATACTTGAAAGTCATTCCTAATCCCCATGGGTTGGTTACTAGCACCTAGACATCAAAAAATCAAAGGGAATGATTTCTCTCAACTTGAAGAATAAACATGGAATATTTATATATACACAATATATATAGACAATGGAAGATATAAATATATTCCATAACTAAAAGAGTATAGTACAAATGATATAACTCAAAATTATCTAGAACATCCCAAATTACAAGTCCAACGTCAAAGGAAAACTAAAACTAAAATTGAATACTCCATGTGATAGCATAGGAAATGCCCACCATCTCACCACCAGCTACCCAGACTCAGCTTACAGAAACCTCACTACCTCACTACGACATCTTTCCTTTCCCTACATCGAAATACATACAAATTTATAGGCACCAAAAATGGGGTGCACATTATGTGAGATAACATGATCTGTAGGATCCCACCTAGGTGGTCCATAACAAGTCTCTATAAAATAATCTGAACATGTTCAACTTTAAAGAAAACAATTCATTATAAATAGGCCAATAGTTTTTATATCAAAAGTATAGAAAAACATTTAATTTACCTTTGTTCCACATTTCCAAAATAATCCAAATAAAAATAGTTTCAAAGATTTTCATATAAATCAGAGTCAAATCAAAACAAATCATGTATCACATGCATATCAAATACATGGAAGTACAAACTAAAATAGTATAATATAAAATAACATGTAACATCATGTCAAGGATCACTATAGGTTAGATTAGTAGACTTCTCGTACCACAATCAATGACTAGTGAGTACCCATGTCCTTAGAACACAGGCCTAAGAATAGAGAAACATCCCATGAGTGAATCCCCCAATATTGTCAATATCAATTACCTATAATAACATGCATAGGGAACAAAGAAACACCCCATGAGTGAACCCTATGACAATAAATATATGATGAACATAAGATAAACCTTCCACATAAGAACCAATGGCTTCCCATGTGCTCTACTTGCCAAACCATTTCATTAAAACCGTGCTTTGAAAATCATTTCAGAATTCCATTTCTCAATTATTTAAAAATACCGTTTTCTTTTACCAAAAGAAGGGGAATACCATCATTTATAAAAAATAAATTTTCCATACACACAAATAAACCAATCAATAATTTTATTTTATTTATTAAACAATTTATAAAATTAAAGCAATGCAGTTCATCCAACATAGGCTAGAGATGGAACCACCTCCCTCATACTAGGGTCGCACATTCCCACAATAGGATCCACCAACCAAAAATAATCCAAAGAAAATAATTGATGTTCCAGAATAAATCCTCACATATCAAAATAAATTCAAAAGGAAAAAAGGGTTTATGGGGATGACAGATCATAACATACCTCAATGAACACTCACCCACTACACCGTAACCAAAAAATGATTTTTTTTTTGGGAAGAAGATCACACAACGGATATAGAAAGGATAAAGAATGTTATCATCACATATCAATGGATAAAATAACATGAAAAAATGGTTCCATAAAGATCAATATTAATGAATAAGTATAAGGATTACTCACCTGGAGAAATGCACCTCAATCACAATGATGATAAATTTCTAAACAAAATGATTCGGAAGGAGTGGAGTCACAAAAATTACTTGGGAGTGATCCTAGGTTGAGAGGGAAGATGATATGGATGAATTAAATAGAGATCAGATATGAATCTCCCTAAAAATACCAATTCATGATATTTTCATAGAGTGAAACCCCATTTCACATTGTGTAATCCACAAAAACCAAGTATTTTGAAAATCCTATTTCCTCAAGTTAAAAATACCCATTTTTTCATTAAAAATGTGCAATATAAATTCATGGTGTGGAATTTCATTCCTTTTAATAGTTCATGACATCAACCCAGTGATCAATACACAGTGTGTAAACACTTTACATGGTATGTAAACTTCTCACGACATTTAATATTCTCATGCTCTGAACTAAACTCATGACATCTTCTCGGTGACCAAAACACAGTTTTAAAACACTTTACATAATGGGTATTTATCCTACAGACAGAAAAAACCCCAATTTCTCTTAAAAACTCAAACCAACACCGGAATTATCTGAACTCAGGGAGAACCCCACAAAGCCTTCAACATATTTATACTTAGACTCCATTAATTCAAACAAACATGCATCACTAAACTTTAGTTAATTTTATCCATAAAATGATCTCCATCCTTGGAAGTCCCAACATGCATCCATATAAAGAGGTAAATGATAAGAGTGAATAGAAATTATTGAATGTTAGTAACAAGATGTTACACAAGATCCATTTAATTCAAAGAGAAATTTGACACCCTGATTCACCCCTCCCCCCTCAGGGTGTTCCGGGGTCCTACAGTAATCTTTATAGGGAGGGGGTCATGAAAAAGTGCTATCAAAGGTTTTGGTTGATAGATAGGGTGGAGTTCATAGTTAGGAACTATGAGGATTTCATGGGTTGGTAGTAAAATGGTGTTGTTTTATCTTATTGTGTGACATTGGATAGGGATATCGGTTAGGAAATGGGATTTTAGGGCCCCTATGATCGAGTGCACAGACTCTGAGCTTATCAAGAGAATAAGTTATGTTAAGATATTTTTAGTTTACAGACCTAGGATAGGTACATGAATCATTATTGATTGTATTCATGTATAAATTGGGAGATCATGGAAAGTTAATCGAATAAATGAATTGATTAAATAAATCTTGATACAATTTCATGTTTTTGAGTTTAGGGTGTTCTCCATGATTTTCAATAATGGATCCTAGTATTCATCTATGAGAAGATCAGATAGTAGAGGTTTAGTAGGCTGATCTGGTTGATCATCATAGGATCGACCCAACATTGGAAGATGAAACCTAGCAGAGGGATTTACATTCCTTCCAGTGGTAGAGGTTAGGAATGTATTAGGGGATCCTCTCAGATTTGGAGATGGAGCACTGGTTGGAGGAGATTCATATCGCTTTCAGTATGATTCAATATCATCCTGAGTTTTGGGTTTTGTTGTAAGATGATCAGTTTTGGGGAGGTGTATGTCAGTGGTGGACACAATTTCATAGTGACCAAAAGGATTAATATGTGTTGTGTCTAGACTTTCAAAAGTATTTCTATTCGGAATTCCTATTCTTGATGACAAAGGTAGTAAAGAGGTAGGAGTTTCTCTCTATTTAGAGAGGAATCCAGAGTGTGTGGGATATTAGGATTTGGTTTAAGGTCCTATTTTATTTTCCACATTTTTTCATATGAGGATTCTAGAGCACGGAATTTGGAGGAGGATTTTCACCCAGTGATCAGGTATATAGTCACCCGGTTTACGCTTTATATAAACCTAGAGGTGAAAAATAAAGAATATGTTATTGAGTAGATAATTTATTTGGGATTTTAACCTTGAGATCTTATCCATAAAATTTCCTAAAGGAGTAATTTTTTTGGTAAATGGTCCCTAGGAATTCAGGCATCAGGGTTTCAGCTAGTGGGGAGCTGACCGTGGAAGATTTTTTCTCATCCTTCAGGGACATGTGGATTTTTATCACCTATGGGGTGGTTCAAATTTTTATGCTATGTTTGTAGGGTAAATATTCACCACTAGGCTTAGTGTTTGACCACTCGGGGAGGCCTATTTTTTATGGTTCTTTAGGCCCCTTTTTAGTAGAATCAGTTGACTCCGAGGCATTTTTAGCAGTAGGGATCACTGGCACTTGTTCGGTAGCTGGGGAATATGGTGTTAGTGGAGGGATGAAACATGATAGTCCTTGACCATAGGTACCTATGATAGAGAGCTTAAATAGATTCCAAAAATAGAGATGAATAGGATATGGTAATGGTTAGATGCATTCATTGGAGGAAACAAAGCTAGCAGGGCTAGAGGTTGTTCAAGGTACAAGCAGTTTATCATCTAATCTTGCTTTTGATTTGTCTGATTCAAGATATTTTACCTCCTTTATTTATTCTACTTTTTTCATTATTTTGGATTGGATGTGGATATGGTTCAAGTTACCTTGGTGTTGACTATTCTAGTAAGAGGCCATAAAATATTGTTTGATGTGTGTTGGGGATTTAAGTTGGTGATGGGATAGCACCAGTCAGTGGGTGACTTCTTCTTATTACAGATACATCCATATAATGTTATTATTTCCTGGTAATTTTTTTATTTTTTTCATTTAGTCATTAACCATTTCTAGAGGAATGTTTTTTCTGATGTGGAAGGCTAGTGAGTGGTGCTCATTGGTGAGTAAGATTATTGGATGGGTGGTAGTCAAGTGGAGCCTCTTTTGTCTCAGTTTGCAAAGCTATCAGTGGAGGCTCAGGTAGAGGATGTTCCCAGGGTCATAGAGGAGTTCTTGGAAGTTATTCTAGATTAGGTTATAGCACTACCCCCTCAACGCAATTTCGATCTTGGGATAAAGTTGAAACCGGGTGCACCTCCAATTTTGGAGGCTCTCTATTAATTGGAACCCACAGAGTTACACAAGTTGAGGTTACAGGTGGATGATATGAAGAAGATGGGTTCCATCTAGCTGAGTGTTTTCCATTGGGGCTCTCAAGTGTTGTTTTCCAAAAAGGCATATGGTAGTATAAGGTTGTTTATAAACTATAGGAGGTTGAATTATGTGACAGTCAAGAACCATTACCCTCTCTTGAGGATTGATGATTTGTTTTACCAGCTGAGGGGAGCCAATTAGTTTTCAAAAGTTCACATGTAGTCTATATATCAACAAATGAGGGTGAAAGATGAGGATGTCCAAAATACTTATTTTAGGTATAGTTATAGGCACATTAAGTTCATGTTCATGTCATTTGGTGTCATGAACGCACCTATCGTGTTCATGAAGATCATGAAATCCATCTTCGATGAGTTTCTAGACCGATTCATCATCATGTTCATTGATAATATCTTGATTTACTTGAATTCATAGGAGGATCATGCTGTAAGATCCCTGTTTTTCCTATGTGGTACAGATCTTTTTTCATTTTAAATGCTTTTTTATGGCCTAATGTGGGTACCCAATGTGATCATGGGTATATCGGGGGTGTTTGGGGATTTTTCAGAGCCTAGAGCCTAGCTTTTTGGAAAATCAAGGTGGTTCACATGGTTAGTAGAAACCATGTAGGGGAGGTTACATGGTTTTTATAAATGTACATGTTCTAGAGAGTGGGATTTAGGAGGATTCACGATTTGAGGAAACCATGTGGATCAAAGAGTATGCCTTTACGAAGGGCCTATAGTTTTTAGCAGAGCCTAAGATACAGTTTGGAAAATAATGTACATAAATCATGTGATGTTCCCCCTTAAGATAGTAGAGGGTAGATTGTTGGAATACGGTTTGTCCAACCTTGTGGCCAAAACATGTGGCCCAGTTTTTTTGGGTGAAATGATCAAAATTCCCTTAATGAGTTTATAATTTTAAAACCTCTCTTATCCTTTCATTTTAGTGGAAAGAACTCACATAGGGAGCTGTGTTTGAATCTAAAGTTTAGTATTGTCTCCCAATTATTCATTTGAACTCGTATTCAATCATTGATCATCTCATTGGATTTGTTTTGGTAATTTTTTCGATCATCTTGAGCCATTTTTTGTTTGACTTCTCATCGACAGAGTTATTTAAGTGAAAGCTAATATGACCTATTTCTAGGTTATTTATTTGTTATTTTTTTTTGTTCTGATCTATATCAAATAAAAAGTTTATACTAGATTAGTGCTCTTCTACAGACCTATAGTAGGAGGTTTATACCTTTCACTCAAGGTTTGGAGTTTTATAAGTATATTTTTTGCTATGTTACCTTCCATACTTTCCATATGAACCCCTTTAATTTATTAAATGTTTGATTTGGATAAATTGGAACCTGTTAGGGATTCCCACTAGTTTCTTAGATATTTTTGTGGTTGTTGACCCAACCTAGGCCACCCATGGGGTGTACCTTTGTTTTTTCCTATTGTTATACCACCCATGGGGTGTGTGTGAGCGTTCATAGTTAGAGGAAGCCTTTATAAATTGAGTAAATAGAATTGAATTGATTTTTAGGGTATGGTTATTCCTCTTATTCCATGTAATAACATGATATGAATTGATTAAATTGTTAAATGGTTTTTATAGAAATTATATAAATGAGTGAGTAAACTCATGGGATGTGAATGATTATGATTGTTGAATGAAAGTAAATAATGAGTTGAAATAGTAGTGGATTCCTTGGTTGGTATACCATGGATCTTGATTCCATTAGATGTCGTGGAAATTTCACCCATGGATCATGATTTTGGTAGTGGATTCCTTGGACTTGTTTTCTCCTTGGTAATTAATTCTATAGGATGCCTCAATCCTTGGTACCCCTTGGATATGCCTTCCTTAGAATCAAATTGGACATGTTTTTTTTTGAAATTCTCCTTGGACTCTACTTAGGTCTTTATAGAGTTTCCATCAAGATGCTCCTAGGACTCAATGTTGATTCCTTGGTCTTTTATACCTTGGATATTTCCCTTTGTAGTTTGACACTTTTATTACATGGAACAACCATTGTGGATGACTTTTTTATACGGTAAGATCATGATGAATGTTATATACAGTGCTATATTACATGGTCGTGGTAGTGGTTTACACTTGGTTGTACTATGTGGTCATGGTGGATATTCTTGTTGTGTTTTATAGATATCCCAGGTATAGGTATCTAATTGCAGTGTTAGACTAGATAGAATTACAACTGCATGTTTTTTTATATTTGTAATGTTGCCTTGATGTGGGAGCCTAGTTGTTGTTTGTAGAAATCTTTGTTTGGATTGATAGTATTACTTTACAATTATTACCTTTTACATGGTTATTTCAATTTTATTACTTTCATGTCTGTTATATACCTTACACGTTGCTTTATCTTGTATTTCATAGCCTGGATTTGTTATAGACACCATTGGTGGTGTCCTACTAAGTGTTATCTAACACTGTGTTCGAGCTGCAATTTGGTACCCAGACAAACTATATGGATGCAGGTAGGGACCGGGGAAATCACCCACAATACAATGCTTTATTTGTTCCATGCTGAGGATCATGGGAGCACTAGACCGAGTTAAGGCTCATGATTCTAGATGGGATATTCATTTTGGTATTTTTGGTATTTTGATACATATATTACACTGGATGTCTATATATCTATTTTAGCTACTTTGTAGATACATGACATGGTCATCATTGTATATGAGATTCCTTTTGGCATTGTTTAAATATTCATGTCTTGTATATTTATTTTTTGTATGATTGATTTACTTATATCTCTATTGATTTGTATGATTGTTACTGTTATGTTACACTTTGACATAAAGGAATAATCTCCCCATTAACACACCCTATACTTTCACTGCTAGTTATAAGTATCTGGAATTTGAGGAGGCATGTTTGAGGTCATGCGACCCACCGACTCGAGGCACTATTTAGTGGAATCCATGTTGGGACATTACAAAGTTATATCAGAGAGGGTTTTATTTTTGGGATTACTATTTTTTCACAATATAAAGGGGATTATAAAGGTATTGGGATTTGGTAATGAGATATTCCTATGAGTAGCTAACCCATATACTACAAAAATCCTAATTTCCCTAAACAGAAATTTCTATTTTTTGGATTTTGACTATTACAGTTGATTTGATTCCACCATTGGGTGATGCGCTTAAATTGTGATGTTATCATTGATATTATTGAGGGTTATATCTTACTGCAACCTAATGAGATGAGGGTATGAATCCTGTTCATCATTTTAGGCACCTACTAGATTTCACATCCCATGCATTGTTATATTCCATATAGGATGCATTTCTTGACTACATGACTTTGTGATATGTGCCTTGTGTGATATATATAATTTTATGATAGATTATTTGTGAAATAAATATAAAAACACGGTCGGTACTTAGAGTGTCTATCGTAACATAAATATTTTTTTCCTGATTATACTACAGCATACACCCTAAGCGGTCAACTGTGGGACATTGAGTCGAGGACCATTGGTCGCATGGACTGGAACATGTTATGGTATGGATTTGGTGGTCTCTATATTTCAGTTCATGAGGTGTGTGGGGCCTTATGGATCAAAAGTGGTGAACCATTTGGTTCAAGAATTTTAATAGAATTGTGAAATGAATATGAATTCAAATGGAAATTGAAATTTTGAAATAGAGAACTTGAATTAAACTTAGCTTCTATGTGGGTAGTAGGAATTGTATATAGTGATGTTTACGGTTGTTTCTTTTTACCCATACCTATATTTAAGAGTAGGAATAGGTGTGAAAATAGTTTATATGAAATCCTTCAACCTATCCTACACTTTTAGCTATGATCTTTTCATTGTTGATTTTTTATAAGGATTGTGCTTGGTATTGTAGAGACATTCTACCACGATGACCTCCAGTTGTATTCTAGGAGGGTGGTGGTGACCATGTTATAGAGGTGGTGGTTCATGGGCTACTAGTAGATCCTTCTATATTTTCAGCTAAGGTACCAACAGTTTTACCAAACACAGGTTCTTAGGAACAATTCCATGAGGATTTTCTATGCTACATGCATACTTTTCAAGGAACACTATAGCTTTCCTCGTTTATGGTAGATCTGATGTGTGTGTTCTAGCAGAAATATACCCCCCCCCCCATTTTTAGGAGATGGAGGTCCATAGGCTGCTAAGCTATGTCTTGAGACTATGTTGTCAATATTTGAGCATCTTGAGACACCTATAGATAGAAGCGTGAATCTCATGGTATATATGCTTAGAGTAGAAACAAAGCACTGGTGGGATGTTTAGAATGATACTGACAGGATGAAAGACATGGTTTTGGGTGATTTCAAAATATGTTCTATGACTACTTTTTCCTTGAGACTCTGAGGGGAGATCGATCCATTGAGTTTATACATCTGGATTAGGGCGTTATTACTGCTATGGAATTTTTAGAATTATTTATATATCTAAGGATTTTTGTACCAATATAACTTTCTGAGGAGGAATCGAGGGCGAGACACTTCGAGGGAGGTCTCAGACATGCCCTTCGATTGTAGTTCATCGTGTTAAGGTTCACCTCTATTACTGAAATAGTTAATCAAGTGGTGATTATAGAGAGGAACCTGAGGGAAGCTAGGGGCATAGAGCAGGGAAGTTTAGCCTCTCAAATCAGTGGTTTATCTTCCAGTATCAGGAAGTGATGTTTTGAGGCTTCATGTGAGATGAGTACCAGCTATGCTATGAGTTCTGGTAGCTTTTTCATCAGTCACCAGTGTGGGTGATGGGGAAATATGAAAAATTAATACAATCGAGACCCATTAAAGTTCCAAGATTGCTATAGTATGGGCCACGTACAGGATTTTTGTAGGACCTTCCCTTAAATGGTCATTGGTAGGGGGTTAACTCCAATACCTGGTTTAGGAGTAGGTTTCACAGATATGTGTCAGGTTGGGAGATGGAGCATTGCTGATCATTCAAGACAAGGTGGTGGTTGTGTATGAGGTATCCAAGCACCAATTTTACCTTGAAAGTATAGTGGGCCTACTTCATGCAGTGAGGTTATTTCATAGGTCCATGGTTTAGGACAGATAAATTTTATACAGCACTTCTGGAAATATGACCTATACCAACAGTTTTGGGCAAACCATTGGTATAGGTCACTAATTTGGACCTATACCAACAGTTTGGCCAAAACCGTTGGTATAGGTCACTTATATGGACCTAAACCAATGGTTTTGGACAAACCATTGGTATAGGTCCCAAAATCAAAGAACCTATACCAATGGTTCTCAAAACCGTTGGTATAGTTACATGTATTTTTTATGGAATCTTCTTACTGAGAACATTAAATAAATCAAAATTTAAAATAATTATGATAATACATATGTATATTTATGAAATTATGTTCACAAAATTCAAGTTAGGTTAGTGTTTAGGTCGTTCAATAATAAACTACATGTATTGGGATCAAAACCCATCGAATGCTTCTTTTTTGAAATACATATACCAATGATTTTATGGAACCGTTGGTATAGATTTTTCATATTAATTATACCAACGGTTTTGAAAACTATTGGTATAGACCTATCCTCATGGCTTACTTGGCCAAGGTTCTCCAAACCATTGGTATAGGGTATTTTTCTAGTAGTGCAGTCTACTCTAGAGGAGCAGAGCGCTGAGTTTTTTACAGTGAGAGGTACGATATTAGTAGCCTCTACTATTTTATCTGATCTTTTTGACATAATTTCATCACATATTTTAATATATGTACATGTTATGGAGATCCTTGGGATCATGATTCAGTTTTTTGATGGTGGTATGATGCTTGACACTCTTGGGGATTATAATGGAGGATTTATGCTAGTATAAGGAGTTCCCTTTAGATTTGTGGGTGTCACTTCATATGGAACCTTTTTATCCTTGAGATTATAGGGTTTGACATCATAATTGGGATAGACAAGCTAGTAACTTATCGATCCCATGATGATTTATATCACTAGAGGGTGAATTTCACATCACCAATGGGTGGATTTTTTATTCACAAGGGTGAATGGGATGTCCAGGTGAGATGATCTAGACCAAAGCATCATAGACTGGGAGGGATGACAGTCTAGATTGTTGGTTTATTTTTGGATGATTAGGGATTGCATTAGGAATATTTTCCTCTATTGGTTGATCATTTCAGGGAAATATTCCTGAATGACTTTTTTGGTTTACCTCCTTATAAAGAGTTGTATTTATTTATCAATCTAGTGTCAGGAGATTTATCAGTATCCATTCCTCTTTACAGGATGGCTATAATGTAGTTGCATAACCTCAAGAGGCAGCTAGAGGACTTGGAGGGAAAGGGGTTTATACGACCCAGTACTTCTCCATGTGGTTTTCTAGTCATTTTTTGTAAAAAAGGTAGATAGTAACTTTAGTCAATGTGTGTATTATTGAAATTTTAAATATTTGATGGTTAAGAACTGGTATCCATTACAGTGGATAGATAACCTTTTTGATCATATTTGAGGAGTTGTAGTTTTCTCAAAAATTGACCTAGGGTTGGGATATCACCAAGTGCATGTTTGATCTAAATACATACCTGGTATATATTTTTATAGAAGGTATGGTATATATGAGTATCTGGTTATATTGATTGATCTCATGAACATGCCAGTAATTTTCATGGCACTAATGAACTGAGTTTTCCATCCTTATCTGGATTCATTTTTGGTGGTTTTCATGGATGATATCTTGGTGTATTCTCACAATTGACATGACCATGAAAAACATCATTAGATAATTTTGGATACAATAAGAGAGCATAAATTATATTCTAAGCTCAAAAATTTCCACTTATGGATGGAAAATATTCACTTTTAGGGTCATATTATCTCAGAGATAAGAGTATTAGTTGACCCAGAGAAGAGTTTCCTAGCAGCATCCCAAGAATGCATTTGACATACAAAGTTTCTTGGGGCTATTCAAATATTATGGGAATTTCATAAATAACTACTCACACTTAGAAGAACCTTTAAAGAGCTTGACTAAGAAGGTTGTGAATTTTTTATGGACATATACCTATGAGATATCCTTTCAAGAGCTGAAAGGGGGTTAAATTCAGTGTCAGTCCTGATTCTGCTGGATCCAAGCAGGAGCTACACTGTGTATTATGATGCATCATGTATCTGAATAGGAGTAGTCCTAATGTAGGAGGATAGATTCATGGCATACGGGTCTTTTCATTTGTGGTCACATGAGAGGAACTATGTGATGTATGATCTCAATTTAGTTTCAATTGTTCATGCTTTTCACTTTTAGAGACACTATTTACTAAGATAGTATTTTGTAGTGTACATAGACCAAAAAAGCCTCAAGTATATATTTACACAGTGTACATTTAATTTGAGGCAGTGAAAGTGGGTTTAGTACCTACTTTATTTTTAATTATAGCTTTCTTATATGTCTATTAAAGGAAATGTAGTTTCCAATGCATTGATCAGGAGGACTCAAATACAAGAAGTTCAGGAGGCCAGTAGCGAGTGGAATCTTGTTCCCTTGTTTTCTAAGATGCACTTGGAGATGAATAATGGTTAGGTATAGACATTTATTTCATAATTAGATATGAACTACACCCTTATGGATAGAGTGAGGATGAGTCAACTATCAGATTCTAAGGGTCTAGTCTTACAAAAGAGTGTGGTGAGTGAGGAACTGCCTCTTGGTTAGACTGTGGGTTAGGATGAGATCTTATGTATACATGGTCACACTTGGGTTCCATTGGATATATGAAAGGAGATGATATGATAGTTTCATGCCTCAGTTTGGGCAGTACATCCTGGTGTTACCAAGATGTACCGAGACATGCTTTGCTAGTATTGGTGACTAGGTATGAAACATGAGTTAACTAGTTTTGTTATGAGGTGTTCCACCTATCGGTAGGTGAAGGTGAAACATCAATGTCTAGTCGGACTTTTACAGTAGTTACCTATTTCTGAGTGGAAATGGGATGATGTCACAATGGATTTCATGACTATGTTTCTGAGGTCTTCTTAAGGTAGTGATGCTCTATGGATTTTTGTTGATAGGATCATAAAGGTTGCTCATTTTCTTCCGATTAGGGAGACCTTAAATATAGATGAGCTTGGGAGGTGGTATATCTATGAGATAGTAGGACTTCATTGGGCCCTCATATTATCCTTTCAGATAAGGATTCCATGTTTACATCTCATTTCTAGAATATTTTACAAAGGGCATTGGGTATATAGGTTATTCTAAGTATGGAATACCACCCTCAAAATGATGGCCAATCACAACATACAATTAAAGTTCTTGAGTAAATGATATGAACATGAATCTTGGATTCTAAGAGATATTGGGAGAGGCATATTCCTCTTGTTGAATTTGCCTATAATAATAGCTATCAAGAGACTATATATATGGAACTGTATAAGGATTTTTACAGTAGGTCATGTCAATCTCCCCTATGTTGGTTAGTGGTAGGTGAGGTAGTTTTACTCGGACCTCGTCTCATATAGTAGACTTAGGAGAAAGTATATTTGATCAAAAAGAGAATGGATTCTACACAATTTCGACATAAGTCTTGCACTAATTGTTGTTGATGACCTCTAGAGTTTGAGGTCAAGGATCAGGTATTTTTATGTATCTCACCAAGGATGGGACACAGATAGATTAGGAGATAGGGTAAGATTTCACTATAATATGTCGGACCATTCTAGATTCTGGGGAGATTCAGGATGGTATCCTATTGATTGCAGTTACCTCATAGGTATTGGTCCATTCACGATGTATTTTATATATCTCAGCTACATCATTATCACTCAGACCCATCTCACACTATGAAACTGGATGAGGTGGAGTTACAAGTAGATGCATCCTTTGAGGGTCATCCCATTTGTATCATTGATATGATTATGGAGGTTCTATGAGGTCATCCAGTTCCTTTAGTATGGGTGTTATGGTAGCATGTCCATTTACAAGACAATATTTGGGAGCAAGAGGCCAGCGTATGTGCTCAGTGGCTTGAGTTATTCTCAGGAAATTCTTGACCACCCCTGAGAGGGGAATTCGTGGATAAATTTCTATAAGGGGGTAAGATTGTAAGATCATAGGTTTTCCTATGAGGTATGTATCTTTTTTTAGTTTAAATACTTTTTTATGGACTAATTTGGGTACCCAATGTGATCATGGGTGTGTTGGGGGTGTTCAGGGCTTGTTCAGATCCTGAAGCCCAAATTTTTGGGAAATCAAGGCAAGCCGTACAGTTAGTAGAAACCGTGTGGGGAAGGTTGCACCATTTGTCTAACCATTTGAGGCTTAAATAGTGGGATTCAGGAGGCTTCACAGTTTGAGGAAACCGTGTGGATCAGGGTGCATGCCCATGCGAGGAGTTTGTAGTTTTTGGCAAAGCCTAAGATAGAGTTTTTGCATGATTTGGAAAATTGTGTGCATGAACTGTGTGAGGTTCCCCCTTAAGATAGTGGAGGGCACACGGTTTGTGCATCGTTTGGACAATCATGTGTCCAAACCATGTAGTCTAATGTTTTTGGGTAAAATGACCAAAATTTCTTTAATGAGTTTTTAATTTTTAAACAACTCTTTTCCTTTCATTCTAACAGATATAACTAATGTACGAAGCTCTCTTTGAATCCAAATTATAAGTTTGGCTCCCGATTCTTCATCTGAAATCAGATTCAAATGTTGATCTTCTCATTGGATTCACACTGATAAGTGCTTCAATTATCTTGAGTTGTTTTTTATTTCACTTTATATCAATGGAGTTATTTAGGTGCGAGCTAATATGCCATATTTCTAGTTTCTTCATTAATACTTCATTATTCTTCTGATCTGGATCGAATTAGAAGCTGATACTAGATGAGTTATATACTATAAACCTACATAAGGTGTTATATACCTTTCCTTAGGGGTTTTGTGTTTTATAAGTATAGTGTTCATTATGACACACGACGGGCATTCCAGTGGTTCCCCTTTAATTTATTAAATGGTTGGTTTGGATTAATTGTAACCTGTTAGGGATTCCCACTAGTTCCATGGAGATTTTTTGTGGTTGTTTTCCTAAACTAGGACACTCCTGTGGTGTGCCTTTATTTTTACCTATTATTATACCACCCATGGGGTGTGTGTGAGCTTGATTAGTTATAGGAATCATTTATAAATTGAGTAAATAGAGTTTAATTTATTGTTAGGAAATGGTTATGCCTCATATTCCATGTGATAACATGATGTGAATTGATTAAATTGTTAAATGAATTTTATAGAAATCGTATAAATCGGTGGGTAAAATCATGGGATGTGGATAATTTTGATTGATGAATGAAATTAAATGATGAGATGAATTAGTAGTGGATTTCTTAGTTGGTATACCTTGGATCCTGATTCCATTAGATTCCATTCACATTTCTCCCATGGATCTAGATTGTAGTAGTGGGTTCCTTGGACTTGTTTTCTCTTTAGGTCTGGATTCTATAGGATTCTTTGGGCCTTGCTACCCATTGGATCTGGCTTTCTTGGAATCACATTGGATGTGTGTTGTTGACATGATCCTTGTACTTCACCCAGGTCTTTACCGAGTTTCCATTGAGATGCTCTTGGGACTCGATGAGGATTACATGGTCTTCTATACCTTGGATTCATCTCTTTGTGGTCTGACACTTTTATTACATGGCATGACCATTGTGGATGAATTTTTATACAGTGAGGAAGTGATGAATGTTATATAATAGGTTATTCAGCATGGTCTTGGTAGTGGTTTACACTTGGTTGTATGGATTGGTTGTGGTGTATATTCTTGATGTGTTTTATAGATATCCCAGGTATGGGTATATGATTTTGGTGTTATACTGGATAGATTTACACCTTCTTATTTATTTATATTTTTACTATTACCCTTGATGTGGGATCCTGGATGTTTTTTATAGGGAGTCTTGTTTGGATTGATAGTATTACTTTACAATTATTAACTTTTCCATGGTAATTTCACTTGTATTACTATCATATCTATTATATAAGTTACACACTACTTTATCTTGTATTGAACAGCCTAGATTTTTTATAGAAACCATTTTTGGTGGCATCCTGAGTGTTATCTCACACCTTGTTCAGGCCATATTTGGGTACTCTGATAGACTATATGGATGTAGGTAGGGACTGGGGCAAGCACCCATAGTACGATGCTTGATTTGTGTCATTATTAGGTGTAGGGGAGAACAGGGACGAGATGAGGCTCATGATGATAGATGGGATAGTATTTTTGTTCTTTTTGGTATTTTGATACATGTATTGCAATGGATGCATGTATACCTATTTTGGATTCTTTGTAGATACATGACATGATCAGAATTGTATATGATATTCCTTTTGGAATTGTTTATATATTTCTATCTTGGATATTTATCTACTATCTGATTGATTTATTGATTCTACTATTGATCAGTATGATTTCTAATGTTATTTTATACTCTGAAATGAGGGTATAGTCTCCCCATGGACATACCCTAGGACCTCGATTCAAGTCAGGATCCTCTAGTGTTCATGGAGGCACACTTGAGGTCATGTGACCCATAGGCTCTGGGCACCATTTTGTGTCATTCATGCCAGGAAATTACACATGTTGTGCATCTCATAGATATTTTGTAGGTCCTTTGACATCACCATATATATGTAAGTTTATCCAAGTGAAAGTTATAAACACGATAGGCACATTTCCTTCGGCACGTGTTGTATCAACATGGTGTGGTGGTGAACCCATCAAAGGTCAAGGTAGTTGTTTCTTGGGCAGTACCCATGAACATGGAATAGGTTCTCATTTTTCTCAGTAGAGTTCTATTACCTGAAGGAGATGTTGGTCAGTACTACAGTGCTTCGGTTTCCTAAGGAGGGTATGTTGTTTGAGGTTTTTTGTGATTCATCCCATCTAGGATTGGGATGTATTTTAATTTAGAAGAGAGTGGTTATATATTATGGGTATAGGTATTTACATCTCCATGATCATAATTATTCCACCCATGATCTGGAGTTAGCAGTAGTTTTGTTCGCGTTGAAGTTGTGGTGGCATTACTTTATTGGTGGGTGCTTTGTGTTTTTCACGAACCACAACAGCCTAAAATATGTCTTCTCTCGTTGATATTTGAATCTATTCTAGTAAATTTGGATGCATTTTCTTCATGATTATGATTTTTGAGATCTCTTACACCTCAGGAAATGGGAATTTTGTAGCCGATGTGCTGAGTCAGAAGTCCTGAGAGGATGTGGTTCAAGAGTATGTTGATGGTTGGAGAGGTATGGAGGAGGTTCTGGTGATGCATCTTGACATGGGGATAGTAGTGGTTGATTTTCTATTCATTATGTGACTATGGAGTCATCCTTGATGTAGCAGGTGGAGAAGTCTCAGTTGGGAGAATCAGAGGTAGAGGTGATGCATGATCGTGTTAACCATGGCGATGCTCTAGATAGATGGTCAGAGGATGGATAGAACTAGGTTTTGATTTAGATAAAATTATTTGTTTCATTGGTATTTCATGAGGTAATTATCCATGAATTTTACATATCAACTTTAATAGTGAATTTTGGTGTGACTAATATGTATCATGGTTTTAGGGGACATCTTTGGTGTTCAGGCATGAAATAGTTAGTGGTTGGGTTTGTGGAAAAGTGTCTATTTTTTCAAAAGGTGAAGGTGGAGCACTGTTCTCCTAGAGGTTTTTTCTATCCCTTGGATGTTCCTGAGTGGAAATGGGAATACATGTTAATGGGTTTCTTCATCAGGTTACCCCGAGATCAAGTATTTTGTGATACAGTTTGGGTGATAGTGGATCAACTGATAAAGCTGGCTCTTTTTCTGGAGATCTGTGAGTCGAGTGTCATGGATGTCTTGGTGAGGTGGTATGTGGATGATTTGTTCAGGATTCATATGTTACCAAGTTCATTAATATATTATTGGGATCCTCATTTTACATCATCATTATAAAGGGGAGTGTAGAATTATTTTGTCTCCCAGTAGTTCTTTAGCACTGATTTCCACCCTCAGATAGATTGGTGGATAGAGAGGACCGTTAAAATGCTATAGGATATGTTATGGGCTTGAATCTTAAACTTTATTGGATTTTGGGTGAGGTACCTACCTATGGTCAAGTTTACATAAAACAAATATCACTCATCCATTGGAATGGATCCATTTGAGGTAGTGTATGGGTGGTCATTCCATTCTTCGTTTTACTATATGAAGGCTAGGGATTCATGAGTTCTTAGTATAGATGTGGTGCAGAGCATGGCTTAGAAGATCTAGTGGGTTTGAGAGAGGATGATGTTAGAACAAGACCATCATAAGTCCTATGCATATCATAGGTGGATCTCATCTGTTCTTGAGATCCTCCCCTTGGCAGAGGCAGCAGAGGTTTGGCAGGGGCAGTATGATTTTCCCTGGTTTTTTTGTCCTTTTGAGGTGTTGCGGAGTGTTATCATGGTAGCATATTGTTTTTAATTTCCATAATGTTTAGAGTGGATCCATGATGTCTTCTAGGTGTCTCAGCTTCATCATTATATTCATGATGACTTCCATGTTATTAACTAGGAAGAGTTGGATATCAAGGATAACATGATGTTTATAGAGAGGCCAGTAGAGATCTAGGATCATCAATAGAAAGTTTTTCATGGGTGAACCATTCCCTTGGTTTTTGTTTTTTAAAGGCATGGTGTCCTGGAGGAGAGTACTTGGGATTTAGAGATGCATATTCATGCCCAGTTCCTGAATTTATTTTGAGTTTTTCTTTGTTCTTTTTTTCTAATTAATGTGATTTTTGGATATTTTTGTTTCATGGGATATGTTAATTCCTTGATGATGTGATGTGTGATAAAGCTTCCATCATATGAATAAGGGAAACCCTGATTCCTAATCAAGATATTTTATACTTTGACACATTTAAAATTGTGTTGTTGATTTAGTTTTGCCTAAATCATATAATATCTTGATATGGAAGATGTGATTCCTTGATTTATATGCTTGGGTAAGTGTTGTGTGTTGGTTGTAGTGATTTTTGGTTTGGGTTATGAGGAGGTAGAGATAGTTTTTCATATATTTGTGTATAAAATATGTGTTTTATGGCTAGTATTGGATGGTGTGGTGTTTTTCCCAGTGATGAGATAGTGATGTGGTTGTGTGGGGTGTTTTTTGGATGGTTAGTTTGGTGTGTTTGGATGTTTTTAGTGTTCTTGTTGTAATGAGAACCCTAAGGGGTGTCTCACGGGATGATTATTTAGACCCCCTCATCCTTTTGGGTTTGGTTTAAATTCTCAAGGATGGTAATTGTTTGAGATGTATCTAATGTAATAGTATGTGCCTTCTCATACCATTATTTTAAAATCATGGGTATTAGAGGCATTTCAAAGGAGGATCAAGGATACTTTTTCGGACTTGGAGATATAGATGTGCAGCAGTAGAAATTAACGACGTAAAAGTGGTATTTATCTGTGAATTTGTGTTTTATGGCATGTGTGGTTTTTATTTTATGACTTTTATGTAGCTGAGGTGTAGTGCATGAAATAGATTCCAAACATAAAAAAATAATTTACCTCGTGAATTAATTTGGATGAGGAACAATGATTTTAGGCAGAAACTGAATATATGGGGAATTCAAGACCTAAATATAGTTTATGAATTGAAATCCAATGATCTCATGGAATTTATGTCATGAATTTTTAATTCACATCATAAAAAGGGTGTCTCATGTGTTGTTTATAACCCTCATTTTGTCAACTTTTCCTTCATTTTTTCATTATTCCTCTTGGTTGTGGGAGACACCTAGGCTACTTTGAAGAATCTTCCAACCCTCATTCTCCTGCTTCAAACCTTGGGTTCCTGAGTTTGTTTATTAGTGATCAATGGGGAGTTCTTCTCCCTTACTCTATTTTTCCTTGTGTTTATCCCTAGAAGATTTTCTACAGTGTTATTAGTTTTTTTTTCAAGGTATGTTTCACTACATTTTTTATAACTCCTTGGTGTGGTTTAGGTTGATCTAGGTTTATCTTGTGTGTTTATGGTTTTTGGGATATTCTTCTTCACCCTGTGATATATAGAGAATCAGAAATGCTTCTTCAAAGTAGGGGTTCCTCATTCTCACCTGGTTACATGCTATATGTTTGTATTTCATGTTTTCATTTGGGTGGATATTAAGGGTCATCATAATGAATATAATAAAATTTCATAATTGAAATTGAGGGGATTGGGAAAAATAACATTATTTTACTACTTTGATGATATTATTAATGAGGTTATGAATTCTTGTTTCCAATACGGAAAATAACAGGTGTTGGGAGCCTTATTGTACTGTAGATGACATGTTGTGAGATCCTTGTTATTTTGTTGTTTTATCTCACCCTAAATAAAAGACTAAGAATGTATAGATAGATAATAATTGGTTTCCCAAGGAAATATGGTTTTTGTGATAATACTCATGTTAAGTAAATAATTAATTTGATGAAATCCCTTGAATAAAATTATGGAAGTTGGGATGTATAGTTTTTTTGTATGGTTGATTTGTTGTGTTTCCCTATGTATTATGGTATTTAGTGTGGTGATATTGGTGACTATATGGGTTGTGAGTGGGATGTTATATGGTCAGTTGTGTGGTTGTGGTGTGTGGTGGTTGTGGTGTGTGATGGATGTGTTGTTCAATGTTTGTGGTGAGTGACAGTTGTGGCATGTAGTGATTGAGGCATGTGGTTGTTGTGGTGAGATTACTTGGTTGATGTGGTGCGGTGGAAATAGATTTCGTGATGTGGCGGCGATAGTTAATGTGATTTGGGACAGTTATGTTGTGGTGTGGAAGTGTTAGTGTTAGGACCAATAGGGTCCTATATACCCTGAGAGGTGGGGTGAATCAGGGTATGAATATTCTTTTTCTAAATTCTTCCTTCCCCACTGGATCTTGACCTCTTTATTACAAGGGTCACTTTGTTTTCACTTGTGTGTTTATTATGATCACTTATTTTCTTCTTTATATGATGATGATGCTTTGAATGTAATACAGGGAAGCAAGCATACAGACACAGAGATTTTTACTTGGTTCACCCTCACTGGGCTACATCCAAGGAGCATACGCCGACAAGTTTTCGGTCATACCAAATTCCACTATTATTCACTAGATGTAGATACAATGGTTCGGGAACAGTCACTTTGTCACAGGCTCACTGCCTTTCAAGGTTTAGGGTCAGCTCACTGCTTTCCCAAGGGTCACTCCTTGTTTCTCTCTCTCTGGCTCACTGCCGGTGGAGATGATCACCTTCTTCCTCTTCCTTTACTCACTGCTCTGGAAAGGATCCACTCACAGTTTATAGACATGTAGGCCTCTTCATTTTCATGAAGGAATGAATCTTCCTCTATATGTTAATGCTCTGTTGAAGTCTAACTTTCACCCGTAGATGAATTTCTCTTTGCACCGAAGGTATCGGGAAAACTTCCAGCTTTCACGTAGCCCGGAAACACTGTCGGGGAATCATCCTTACTTGGCACGTAGGTCTAACCCGGCGCACAAGTATCGGCACATAGGTCATAACTGGCACGCAGTTCTGTCTCTACCACCTGCATGGAACAATCTTCTGCAACTCCAAACCTGCACGAATCAATCTTTTTTATGCCCAAGCCAATTTTGGAGTGCAACTACCAACCAACGCGCAACATCCAACACTGGCGCACAAGTCCACCTGCGCGACCACACACCACCTACGCGACCACCACACCAGCACGATGGGAGCTCTGATTTTTCTAAGTGTTGAACTCTGTTAAAAATGAGGAGGGGTTGTCCTGTATTTATAGGCATTTGAGAACCCTACACGACGGCGCGTAAGTCAACCATCGGCGCGCAGGTCTCGGTGCGCAGGTCTCTTCCCCTGCAAGTCACTTGTGCGACCAAACCAATACCTGCGTGACCCTCTTTCCTTTGCCATATTTTGATATTTTTATCTTGAAAAACAACAGGTGCACAAGTTCTCAAACATCCAAGGCATCGGTGCGCAAGTCTCTTCATGGCATGTAGTTCACCTGCGCAACCACACCAATACCTGCACGACCCTCTTTCTTTTGCCATATTTTGATGCTATGATCTTGAAAAACATATGGCGCGCAAGTTTCTTCTACTTCAATTCAATGGTGCACAGGTCCCTTTTCCAAAAGCCTCTTGTCTTCATTTTTCAATTTTCAGGCTCAAAAGTTTGGCAAACACTGGAAAACGGCGCCACCTTGTATCTGTTCTTTTTGTACCCCTCCAGATCATCCATTCCTTTATCGACGTTCTTGAATCAAACATTGATCGTTGACCACATCTCTTGAACCCGACATTCCACAATGAAATACCCTTTGTCAAAAAATTTGTATGTCATTGTTTTGCTTTGTCAACAATCACCGCACAGATGTCCACTTTTTCAAAAAACACAATCACCTCAAAAATGCTTCAATGATACCTTGAGGGATTTTTACCCAACAATCTCCCCCTTTGGGTTTGTTGACAACTCTTCTATAAAAATATACAATGTTAATTCTTCAGCCACCATTCACCTTTGGAAATTCTGATAGCGATCAAGGATTTACTCAACACATACTCTTAGCCCACATGAGCAATGCTCAGCGTGAGAAACAATAGTAAATGAAAAGTTCATCAATGAATCACTTCATATCTTACACCCATTTTTTACACCAAACTGATACCAATTTTTACCAAACTGATACCAATTTTTGGAAATATTCTTCCAACACCACTCTTCTTCTTTTATCATGATCCTCAGCTTTCATGATATTTATGCTTTGATCGATCACTTCTAGCATCGTCAGATTTAAAACGCTCCCCCTTTCTCATAGCTCTCCCCCTATCTCGCAGATCCACCTGTCATATTCTCCCTATATCATTCATGATTTATCAAATTTCCACACTGTCTCCCCCTTGAACAATCACTACTTTCTCCCCCTTTGTCAACGAACCCAAAGATAACTCCTTTGTAGTCTGTAACAGAGTAGAGAACACATATCAGCACATTAGGGAAAAACACATCATACCTCGGGGAGAGGGGGGTCCCACATCCACACTCTTTTAAGTGTAGGGAGTCGACTGAACTCCCAAATCCATTCGATGTCTCTCAAAAGCTTCCTTGGGTAAGGCCTTTGTCAGAATGTCTGCAACCTGTAGCTCTATAGGAACATACTCCAACTTCACGATTCCCTACTCAACCTTCTCCTTGATAAATTGATACTTTATCTCAATGTGCTTTGTCCTTGAATGATGGACAATATTTTTGCTCAGATTGATAGAACTTGAGTTATCACACTGGATTCTGATTGTAGACTTCACTTCAACTCCAATGTCTTCAAGATGCTACTTCATCCACAATAACTGTGTGCATGCTTGAGTGGCCTCAATATACTCAGCCTCTGCGGTGATCAATGAAATTTAATCTTTCTTCTTGCTTAGCCAAGAAATACACAATCCACCAAGATATAATGCACCTCCTGACGTTGATTTTCTATCATCTGCTGATTCATCCCAATCTGCATCTGTGTAACCCAATAACACTGATTGAGATTTGTCATTATACATCAGACCGAAATCTACGGTGCCTTTGATATACCGAATTATTATTTTCACTACAAGCATGTGGCTTTCCTTGGGATTACTCTGATATCTCACTGTTGGTCATGTGGCGAAAACAATATCAGGCCTTGTCACAGTCAAGTACAACAAACTTCCAATAATTTTCCTATATTCTGTGATATTAACTGCCTTGCCATCCTCATCTTTTGATAATTTCATCCGGGTAGCAACCGGAGTCTTCATTTCCTTCGAATTTTCCATTAAAAACATTCTTAGAACCTCCTTGACGTATTTGGATTGAGAAATTAAAGTTCCATTACTTCCTTATGTCTCCCGTAAACCAAGGAAAAATATTAGCTCTCCAATCATGGAAATTTCAAACTTATTTTTCATGAAATCGGAAAACTCTCTGCATTGAGCTTCATCTAAGCTGCCAAATATTATTTCATCAACATAAACCAACACTATCATCCTTTGATTACTGTTGTTGCTAAAATAAATATTGTAATCAACTCCCCCACGCTGGAAACCAAGCTTCTTCAAGTACTGATCAAGCCTTGAGTACCAAGATCTTGGTGCTTGTTTCATCCCATACAATGTCTTCTTCAGTCTGCAAACTTTGTTCTCATCCTCATGAATGAGAAAATAATCTGGTTGCTCAATGTGCACTTCTTCTTCCAGAACCCCATTTAGAAATGCAGATTTGACGTCCATATGGAACACTTTGAACTTTCTTTGCACTGCTATGTCCAAAAATAATCTGATTGTCTCCAACCTTGAAACCGGTGCAAATGTCTCATCAACATATATTCCCTCTATCTAGGAGTATCCCTTGAACACTAGCTGTTATTTGTTCGGAATCATTGTTCCATCTTCATTCATCTTGTTGCAATAGACCCATTTAGTCCCGATGACATTCTTGTTTGCTGGCCTCGAAAAAATCTCTCATGTCTGGTTCTTCTCAATCTGATCAAGCTCTCCATTCATAACCTAAACCCAGTTTTCATATTCAGCTGCATCGGAAAAACATTTTGGATCCACCAATGATATTTTTTCTATCAATTTCAGCTTGACTCTTTGGCTTCCTTGCAGACACAGACTTGACACTTTCTTGTTCATCATCAGTATCTTCTTATGAGTCAGCCTCAGCCACTTCTGCTCTCCCTGAGTATCTTACCACTTCCTTAATTTTAATAGAAAACTTTTCATTGTGTCATTGTTCAATGATTTCATTTCTTTAAACATCTTCTCTCAGATTTTTGTTGACACACCTTTGATTTTCTCTCACAGCTTCTTGGTATCCTGAAAGAAGTCAGCTGATACCACATTGTTAGGGGAAAATAAATAAGCATGAAATGCTTAATTATTTCTACTTCCCCCACAATATTTCTTCCCTCTATAGACAACCCTTGATCTGAGTCATCCAATTATTGCATTGATGGCTCTTGAATCTGATTTTGTTATTAAATGCTCCCCCTATGTTATGAAACACTTCCTGGGGTTAGTCCCACTATTTAGACTCATAACCATTCTTCTCCTCATGCATCATTTATTCTAATCTGGCACACCACATTGAGCCATTAACCAAATCTCTAAGCCTACTGAGTTGGAACTTGGTTTAGGAAACAAGATATGGAGTTAATAACACAATCACTTCCTATTGTGCTCTGTTTCTCCCTTTCTCCTTAAACTTTGGTACCTTCTTTGAGTCAATTGAAACTATGGAGCACATCACTTCTCCACTTTGCATCTTTAGATGCCACTTCCCCTTGGATCGTATCTCCATAAAACCTAAAACACATGAATCATCAGTTAATATCATTTATACACATAGGGAGAGGGGTACTTCTGGAATCCTCAAGAAGAGGATTGTGGTTGATCCTAAGAGGTCAACCCTTTGATTCTTTCTTAAAGAGCATCACACTCTTTCCTTGCTTCTTATAGCTGCCTAGCCAACTTCAACTGCTCTAGCCATATGACTAAGCATTCATTACTCATATGTTGAGTCTTTTTCTGATATGAAGATTCTGTAGGCCTGGCCTTTCTAACCATTTGGGGTTTAAACCCACTAGTCCACATTTCCATCTTTGATGTTCCACCAAAATTCCATTTCCCTTGATTCCTTCTCTGAGCATGAATATCTTTTACTTCCATCTTTCCTTTCTTCTTCCACCATTGCAAGTATCTTTCACCTTCCTCCACTTTTCTCTATGGAACACGACATGCGAATTTTTCAATACACTATTTATTCATCTTTATTTTATCAGATGTCTGAGTAACTACACTCTTTTTCACTAGTAGTGAGTTCTCCATTGAATGTTTATTTTTCTTTATCATAGCTGGAGTAGATCTCCCCTTAATCTTACAGGTTTGTTCACATTATCTCCTTGAGATCTGTTGTGAGTATGAAAGAGGAGGTGACTAATACACCTTTCGTTCAGCTCCATGTGATTCCCCTGAGGATCTAAGCCTATTATTCTCCTTACCACCTTGTCTCTTAGTGTAGAATTTCTCATTATGCATCATTAGAGTCGAGAATCTCCTTTAAAGTTCCTCTCCCTTTACTTATTTATTTTTGCAGCAATGTCTTTTCAAATGCCCATAACCAGAACATATAAAACATTTTCCATTAAAGGCATACCTCATTTCATCATTTCTTTGTCGAGATGTTTATGCATATTGAGTTCTTCTTCTGACATTGAGCTCCTGATCTTCCTGACACATACTCATGGTGTGTCCCATTCTTCCACAGTTTTATCATCTAACGAATGCTTTCCTATGAGAAACTCTTATGTCTGATTTCTCATGACACTTCTTCTTATTCTTGGATTTATCAAAGTTTCTATTTTCATAGCCTGAAATGTATTCCAAAGCCTCTGAATAGAATCTTGATGTGTGTCCATGAATCCCGCAGAAATAGCACATGTCGTCACTACTTCTTGTAATTGTCCTATTAGGCCTATCTCTAGCACCTACAAGATTTTCTCTACATCTGGAACTGTTCACAGCTCTTTTTATATCATGCATGGGAGGTGATTCATCAAATCCAATACCAGTTTTTCCCAGAATTTATGGTCTTTGATCTAAGAAAATTTGTTCTTTCATGTTTTCATAAATTGAAAATTTTCTTTTCATTTTATCATCACCTACTGAAGGATAATAAAATAGTAAGTGCAAGGCATCCTTCATTTTAGGCTTTCCTCTAGCATTCAATTTCTCCACTTCCTTATTTACTGATTCTAGCTCTTCTTCCAACTTCTGAATCTTCATATCACTTGATTCAATTTGGTCATTGAATTATCTTATGATATTCTTTCCACAACTCATCTTATATGCCAGTTCTTTTTTGAGATTTTCTACCATACCACTTTTCTCCTTTACTTTCAATTTTTCTTGAGAAACAGATTCAGAGACAGATTCATTCTCTTGTTGGAGCCTTTGATTATTCTGAACTTCTTCAGACAACTGTGTGACTAGATCATCATTTCTAGATTTCAGATTCTGAACTTCATCTGATATTTGATTCTCTTCATAATCATCAGCCTTTTGTTTTCATTTCATTTTAGCCATCTTTTGCAGTTCTTCACCTTGAGAATCATTCTTCTCCTTTAGGTCAGTAGCCACATCAATAAGCCTTTGATTTAAACCTCTTAGCTTTTTGACCTCAATTTATAATACTTGGATCCAGATATCTTTAGATTTAACTTCTTCATCCAATTTCTGATCCAATTCCTTTGTCATGTTGACAACATCTACTGAAGTCCTCCTTATTAAAACTTCTTCATCATCAGTTGTTTCAGTATCACTTTGATGTTCATGTACTTCACTCATGCCTACATCATGATTGAGTGAATCAATATTTTCCCTATCAGATTCATCCAGGCCTTCCTTCAGTAAGCTATTTTATTCTTTAAGTTGAATCACACTTTTTCCATACACACTTCCACACCGAGGAATGTCTCCTGACTTCTGATTCTTCTTTGAGGTTTTTCCCTTTTCCATGGCATGCCGAGATAAGAGAAGACTGATTCTTTAACCACACAGATCGACTACACCAAGTTCGAGCAAACAAATCTGATAAAATCAACCTTCCCTATGATACCAATTGTTAGGACCAATAGGGGCCTATATACCCTGAGAGGGGGGTGAATCAGGGTATGGATATTCTTTTTCTAAATTCTTCTTTCCCCACTGGATCTTGACCTCTTTATTAAATGGGTCACTTTGTTTTCACTTGTTTGTTTATTATGATCACTTCTTTTCTTTTTTATGTAATGATTATGCTTTGAATGTAATGCAGGGAAGAAATCATGAAGAGATAGAGATTTTTACTTGGTTCACCCTCACTGGGCTACGTCCAAGGAGCATACGCCGACAAGTTGCAGGTCGTACCAAATTCCACTATTATTCACTAGATGTGGATACAATGGTTTGGGAATAGTCACTCTATCCTAGGATCACTGCCTTTACAAGGTTTAGGGTCAGCTCACTACTTTCCCAAGGTTCACTCCATGTTTCTCTCTCTCTGGATCACTGCCGGTGGAGAGGATCACCTTCTTCCTCTTCCTTTGCTCACTGCTCTGGAAAAAATCCACTCACAATTTATAAACCTGTAGGTATCTTCATTTGCATGAAGGAATGCATCTTCCTCTGTATTTAGATGCTCTGTTGAATTCCAACTTTCACCCGTAGATGAATTTCTCTTTGCACCTAAGGTATCGGGAAAACTTCCAGCTTCCACACAGCCCGGAAACACTGTCGAGGAATCAACCTTACTTGGCGTGTAGGTCTAACCCGGCGCGCAAGTATTGGCGCGCAGGTCACAACTGGCGTGCAGGTCTGCCTCTACCACTTGCGCAGCACAATCTTCTATAACTCCAAACCTATGTGACTCAATCCCTTTTATGCCCAAGCCAATATTGGCGCGCAACTACCAATCGGCGCGCAACTTCCAACACTGGTGCGCAAGTCCACCTGTGTGACCACACACCACCTGCGTGACCACCACACCAGCACGACGGGAGCTCTGATTTTTCTAAGTGTTGAAATCTGTTAAAAATGAGGAGGGGTGGTCCTATATTTATATTCATTTGAGCACCCTGCGTGACGGCGCGCAAGTCAACCATCGGCGCGCAAGTCTTGGCGCGCAGGTCTCTTCCCATACAAGTCACTTGCACGACCAAACCAATACATATGCGACCCTCTTTCCTTTTCCATATTTTGATCTTCTAATCTTAAAAAACAACAGGCGCGCAAGTTCTCAAGCATCCAAGGCATCGGTGCACAAGTCTCTTCACGGCGCGCAGGTCACCTGCGCGACCACACCAATACCTGCACGACCCTCTTTCCTTTGCCATATTTTGATGCTCTAATCTTGAAAAACATATGGCATGAAAGTTTCTTCTACTTCAAGTCAAAGTTGCATAGGTCCCTTTTCCAAAATCCACTTGTCTTCATTTTTCAATTTTCAGGCCCAAAATTTTAGCAAACACTTGAAAACGGAACCACCTTGTATCTGTTCTTTTTGTACCACCTCCAGATCATCCATTCCTTTGTCGACGTTCTTGAATCAAACATGAATCATTGACCACAGCTCTTGAACTCAACATTCCACCATGAAATCCCTTTTTTCAACAAATTTGTATGTCATTTTTTTTCTTTTTCAACAATCACCACACAGATGTCCACTTTGTCAACAAACACAATCACCTCAAAAATTCTTCAATGATACCTTGAGGGATTTTTTCCCAACAGTTATTTTCCCAATTAGCAATGGAATAAATTACGATACTGAATGAAATGAATAAATTAATGGGTTGATAAATGAATAAGAATGGTCTAGAATAATTTTGTGGTAAATGGATTAAATAAATTGAATAAAATAATGGGATGTGTAAATGTGAAAGAAATGGATTAGAAATGGGAGTTATTGGAAACTCATTAAATATAGAAATAGTGAAATTTGTTATGAAAGTTGGAATGTGTGGATCATGTGGTGGTTGAGTAGTGTGTTGAATATAGTGGTGGCAGTGGTTGTGATGGTTGATGTGTGGTGCAGTGGTGGTGTGGTTGTGTTCACTAGTGCGATTGGTGTGAACCCATATATTGGGTATTGTGTGTGAACTATATATCTTGTATTTTTTGTTATTTCTACACACTCTCCACCTAATTTGGATAACCTTAACAACACTCAGAGGTTCTGGGTTCTGGGTGTTTTCCCCAACATCGATGATGGTGATACGGATGTCTAGAAACCCACTCTTCCTCACTCTTCCTTAAGATGTGTTGACCCAGGTGTCTTTGGGTGAAATGAGATGTAATTAGGATATGAAGTGATGAATCAGGTGTCTTCGGGTAAGATGTGATGTGATGGACCAGATTTTTTTGAGCAAGATATGATGTGATGGCTATTATGTGATGATTCATGATGCTAGCAGCGGATGTTAAACCTTACAAGGGAGGGTGGGTAGGGATGTGTCCCAATAGACATTAGAGATGGTTGGTGTGCGATTTGATATGTATGGAAGTTATGGGAGCATAGGATGTTCGATGTTGGGGCATGGGAGTAGTAAATCGGTGGGGAAGAGGCTATGGGGAACCTTGATTTATTATTTTCTCTATATTATGTTACTATATTGGATGCATGATTTGGTGATCGATCCATGGTGAGCCTAGGATTGGTTAGTTTTCCTTTTTAGGTGCTTGGTGGTAATTTTTTTTTGTTCACTAACGCATTAGAATTACCTTTTTACATCTGCACTTGAGAACTTGGGTATGATCCTACTGAGTAGAATTGTATGTTCACCCTACATATATAAATTATTTTTTTCAGGTTTCGAGGTGGACTTTGGGGACTAATCTGGAAATTTCTGTCTTGGGTTGGGGATTCTTTTAAGTCACTGCTCCAGGACTTTTTTTTTTTGGTACTTTACTTAGATATATTTATTTTTATCTGTTGACATTGATCATGCATTGTGGGATTGTTTTGTGTTTATTTTTATATTATATGTTGGATTTTTTTTGTTTTTTATCCTATTTCCTAATCCTATTTGATTTATAGGGTAATGCCTCTCACTTGTGATATTTTTATACCCTTGGTTATTTTCGCCAACCTCAGGCCTATTGGAGTCAGGACTTGGGGCTCATTATCTATCTTCCTTCATTTCCATCCTGGGAGGGGTATCTTTGGATAGAGGGGGTTGTGGCACACATTTTTGATTTATACCACTTAGATTACCCATTTGTGGTGAACCAAGAAAAAATTATTTTGCTCTATGTTCTCATTCCTATATACATGGTTGTTGAGAACGTGTGATCAAATGAACTAGGTTTAATAAGATCCTAAAGAATCAAAAGAAAAATTTGACACCCTAATTCACCTATCCCCTCTTAGGGTATCTCAGGTTTGAAAAACTATTGAAAAAAACCTTATAATTTGAAACATACTTAGACACATCATTACCAATGAGAGTATCATGGTCTGCTTTTATAAATTTATATAGTTTTATCATTAAGGTACAATGTTCAATTCTTAATTGTTTTTGGTGGGCTTTCATACTAGCCTGCCAATAATCATAGTTATTACCATCAAAGAAGGGTATATTTTATTGAATTCATGCATCATTAGATGCTTGAAATAACATCTCAAATGATCTTTACCTTGTACTATTATTTCTAGGGTAATTTTACCAATATAATATAATACATAAGATGTGATTCTTTGATACCAATTGATGGCTTGGATGTATAGATGGTTGAGATTCAATAGGGGTGAATTGACCAAAGTAAAAATTAAAAACAAAATATTAAAAGTAAATAAGAACACAAGAAAATATATTATTTTAGTAACACCCCTATATTTTATGATAGTACTATTGTAACACCCCTATATTTTATGATATATTTCTTTTTTACTGAATTTAAACTCCATAATAGCTTGTGATACACACAACCCTGAGTCTAAATGAACCGTAATATAGTATATCATTATAACCTAGTCTTTAAATTGATGGAATGGATAGGAATAACCAAATTTAAATAAATTTGTATAAATTTTTTAGATAAAGAAAATATATCATTTTATTAAAGTCTTTATATGTTTTAAAAAGGTACTTTTTCCTTAAACTGGATTTTATTGTTTTTTGTGAGAAAATAATATAATTAGTATTTTAAACTTTTAGAAAATTTATTTTAAAAAATTAACATCATTTTTGTAATAAAAATGTAAAAATTAGTTTAGAGTGAAGTTTTGATAATTTTCTAAGAATATTTATTTTTTAATGAATAGTGAAAATACTGATTTTTATTATAAATTTTCTGTGTGTTTAAAGCATTTAAAAAAGTTCCATTTTGTTTTAAAAAGGTTTTAAGAGTAAAATTATCTCAAATATATTATTATTAATCCAATTTAGGTTATTTTAATCTATTTTTTGTTTAATTTTTATATAATAACTTTTTATACTTAATAAAACATTTTCTTTGAAAAACTGCTTTTCATCGCGTTTGTGGGTTTAATTTTAAACAAAATTATGTCACTTATATGAATTTAATTTGATAAAATTTATTCCATATTTTTAATAATTATTATTATTATTATTATTTAATTATTTCAACTTAATTTTTGTTCATAATTAATATTAAAAATAATAAAAATATGTTACCACGGTTAAATTTAAAACGAGTTTACTGGGAGATTAATCTATAAAGATAAGATTTAAAATGACCTAAAACATTTTGAAACCCAATTTATTGGAATAATTTATACCATCCCCTTATATACTTTGAATATGAGATTTTTTGGAGCCATTTTTCTAAGAAAATTACTTCACATTATTTTAAAACTTTGAAAATTTACAAGTGTTCCAGTCATCTCAATTATAAAAGGGAACCTCCTCCCCTCACTTATTCACACCTCTAAATCCATTTATCTAGAACAATACCTGCCAAAATATTTCCCAAAAATCATTAAAAAATTTATTTAGCTACTTTTATTCCCAAAATACCAACCCAAGGGTCCTTAAAAAGATATCTAAAGGAGGTTTTTATAAGCGAACATAATTTTCTTCACTAAACTCTTTCTTATTTACTTATTCTTTTATCACCTTAAATTATTTATTAATAATTACAAAATAATAACACTAGTATATAACATATAAATATATTTTATTATTTTTATGACATAACCTATAATCATATCCTCTTCCATTAAATGGAAAATTAAACCTTAGATCATGTGTATGGTGAATTATTGCCTCGTGAACCGATCTAATTCATTTTCCATCACCACCTCTCACTGTTGGAAATAATGATGGATTTAATTTATATATATATATTATATTTATGATATCATTATACTTATTAAATTATAATATCACATCTACCTTTTTATATTCCAATTTTTTGGAAAGTGATAATGTCACTCGTGCGTATGTGTGGACTATCACCTCCACGAAGTGATGTGATTTTTTTTCATTTTATTTTTAAATGTATAGTAATAAAGATATATTTAATGAATATATATGATATATATTATATAATAATTATTTTGAAAATTTTAATTACTATTTACCTTTCTTTTGTTCCATCCTTCGAAAAATGAAAATAGTGTTCATACGTACGTATGGCCTACCATCACTATGAATGGTGTAATTCATTTTTCTATCTATAAATTTTATATATGGATATAAATATGAATATATATTATATATATTATATTTATATAATTATTAAAATTTTATATATGATTTAACCATGATCAAATCACAAGTATTGAAACTACATAACGAAAACATACATGAAAAAAATGAATCAGTTATTACCTGAAACAATGATTTTAATAAAGAATTGTTAGTAAAAGGGTGATAAATGATTATAAGTAAATAATATATGGTATGATATATATGATCATGGTTCTTTAATATGTTTATAATAAATCTATATTTATTATACAGGAGGTTCAGACACATACGAAGGAAGTCAAACCTAAGGTAAGGGTTTATTTTACCATCTCATCATTATTCTAAATTGTTTATGATAAAGTATCCACTGAGAGTATTATTTGATATTTTTATAATAAACCCAATTTATTTTTTTATATTTTGGTTATTTATAAAAATGATAAATTTTCCTTCCATTTTCATCTCTTTAATTACTCAAGATACTGAAATAATTTTTTTAAGGGAAACCATACTTGTATTTTCTACTCATTCGAGAATCTTTCTCTTACATATCCATATTTTTCATAAAATTTTTAAAATAATATTTTTAAAATTATAAAATTGTTTAATAAATAAATTTTTACCCATGTTTTTTTTTACAAAATGGTTTAAAAATAATCATGTCGTTTTCTGAATGAGGTACTTTTTGACCTTTTACAAAAGTTTGAATGGGTTTTTTTAACTTATACAGCATGAATGGAATTTTCCACCATCATGAACAATCATTTATTTGAATCTTAATTTAAAATTTTAAAAGTTTACTTTTCAAATAATATTTTCTCTCTAATATTCAAGAAATATTTTAGACTTTAACTAAACAATTTCAAAGTGAAAAGGGTATTTTCTTCAAGAAATTTTCCAGTGATCTTTTAAAGTATTTTCATTTATGTAAACATCCTTTGTTGAATATTATGTTTAGGATATACTATAATGATACCATACACCATATTTCTCTATATGGTTTATGATCAGTTTAACTTGGGAAAGTATTGATATTTCATATGATAGTTCTTTCAATACAGGCAGTTATTGATTTTTAAGGCATGTTGATTTTATTGTATTCCTTATTCATATAATGAATGCATTGGACTTATTAAGTGATAATTGGGTCCTAGAATTACATATTCTCTCTATGCATCGGTATATCTCATGAGAAAAACTATATTAGGTATTTGGTTGAGGCCTTACCCATTTATTTAAGATGTCTTAGCACAAGGCCTCGATAGTAAGTTTTAGATATTCAGTATTATGCATTCCATCATTATGAAATTAGTTATTGATGCCCATTTTATTATTTGATTAGTTTTAATATACATGGATAAGTTTCAAGATCATGTGTTTACTTATATGTAATTATTTTATTATCATTTATATATGTCATGTTATTCTTGCCTTATTAGTTTCCATTATATGCATACCCTTACTGAGAATCTGAGTTCAACCATTTCTTATGTTTCCATTCCTTGGGATTCCAAGAAGTGTATTACGATTGATATGCATGGATATTATAAAGGTAATAATATTTTTCTCAAATAAAATATTGTGTTTTATTTTATGTTTTCAAATTTAATGTGAGATTCAAGTATGTATCTAGTTTTCCAAGACTCCTAAACTAAAAAATCCTTTGGGATGAAATTTCTTTTATCTAGTAACAATGTAATAAAGTAACCACTGACTCTGGGATACTAGGTTCGAGGTATTTATAGTTGGTTTCAAAGAAATTTTAGTAGAAATATTGTGAACTTTATTTATGAAAACATATATTAGGGAATATAACCATATGACTAACTTTGAGGATAAGTCTAATTATATGATAGCATCCTAAATTTTTAGTAAGGTATGGATTATGTGGTTTTCCTAGAAATAAATCCCTATCTAAATACTATAAGTGGACATGGTTTTGGTATAGGTACATCTAGGGGTAATAACCCCAAAAAGAGTTAGTTTGAGTATATCTCAACTATCATTTTAGTGTATGGTGAGTGTTCCCTTACTGCACATCTGGTTTGAAACTCTCAGGGGATATGCTTTTTGGAGTTGGTACTCTATAACCAAATTATGTGTACTTTATGATAAACTTTATTCATAAGTTTTGAATATTAATAAACTTCTTATCACATCATGATTGTTCTTCTGTGTAACATAGTATGTGATAATGTCCCAAGGGTAGTTGTCTCACTAAAATGTTATAGAAGTTCCCCACTGTGATGAGAACCCAAAAGTGTTGTGAAATTATTCTTAAATATACATTCTATAGCCAGATAATATCATTTGAAGGACACAAATTATATAGGCTATCAGGGGTGGAGACTTATAGGACTTTGAGGAAACTTTTCAGGGTGTACACCCTTGGTAATATCCAGTATGATATTATAAGAAGGAGACCCTCTAGTTGGAAATCAACATTTATATATGTCATTGGATGTTCATATTTTCAAACGTGTGTATTGGTCCTTAGAATTTAATATTATTATTAATGATTATTATGAGTCACGTAATTTGATGCATTGAAGAAAACTATGATGATAGTTGTTTGTGATGAGATAGGATACGTTGGGTGCGTCGCGAGTAATATTGCATTAATGAATAATGTGACAAAGGATTTGTCCCTTTTGTTATTTAATGGAAGTTTAATTCTTAGGACCTTTGATGGAAATGATATAGATTAAATAAATCCATGGCCATGTTATTCTATAAGCAAGTTCAATTTACAGGAAGTCAAAGAAAGATACATCGAGCACATAGGTTGATAGCAGTAGCATGCAACCTACTTGATTTGAGATATTGTGATAAAGGTATTATATTACACATTAAGCATACGTATGATTTATTATTTTGTTTCATCATTAAATTCTTTCTCTGTAGGTTCTTTGGTGTGTTTTTAAATGCTAACCTTGGACTTTAGGCTGCTTCTCCTAAATGTCACTGAGAAAGAGAACTAGAGGGTCACACACTAAGTGTATCTAGAATCTAAGTTAAATAATATATTATTATTTATTATTTAACAAGTTGAATAAATATTATTTCCAAATGTGGTTTAATAATTATTCATGTATGGTTGATCACATATAAATATTTATTTTATATTTAGTGAATATAGTATTTATATATTTATTAAAGAATAATGCAATGGTATTTATTTAATAAATAAATAGTCATTATCAAGGCTCAATAAATATTATGGAGGAATGGAAAACCTATTTTAATGATCTGGTGAGAAATAATAAATATTTAATATTATTTGATTAAATAATATTTAATTTAATTTTCAAGTTAAGTGCATGTTAAGAAATATTATTATTATTATTATTTGACATGGGGTTCCATAGGGATTAAATAAATAATAAATGGAACTTGTGCAATTATTTTATTTTAACTCTAGTGATATATAAAACCAATTCTATTATTTTCTCAATAAGACAATTCATTTGTTTAGTTGTGCGTAATGGATTTGGAGAATCATCTCAAGAACTAGAGAGCTCTCTTCTCCAAGAATGTTCCCAAGAATAGAGAGTGATCTTCCTCCACCTCCCACTCTCTATTCAAGAGAGATCTAATAGAACACTTTGGAAGTGGTTCTCGAGGTGATCAAAGGTGGATGATGCAAGCGCTAGGATATGTTGTGATAGCACCCAGAGATTCCTATAGTAATATTCAGATATTTTTGGAACATGTGTGGATCACCACTAGAGGGAATCTACTTTGATTCCTATAACACAGTGATGCAACAATGCAGATTTGTTGTCAGATCCATCAACGAAGAAATAATTCCATCAAGGTAATTCTATATTTAATTAAATTAATTATAAATAATATGTGATGATCCACTCTCTTGGTTCATGAATTCTATCCCTTATCTATATTATTTGATTCAATTCAGTAGATCACGATGTTTATCATTGTGTAAATATCAGATTGATCATCGATCATGGAAAAGTCAAAGTTGGGTACGACCCATTGCACATTTCCGCTGCATCCGGAACCTAAAATGCTTGGGTTAATTCAAATTTTCTTTACAAACCTAAATGAATTATTTGAAAATATTCTTATTATTTGAGAATATTCCCAAATAAACCAAGTTTATGTTTATGATATTAGTTATACATAAATTTTTAAATTTATGTTAAGTGTTTCACTAGTTCTGAAATTATACATTATGATTCATAATGTTATCATATAATCTAGTGTATTTCATTCTTTAGAGATGGTTCCTATAGAAATTAATGGAAACTGTATAAATCCACATAATCTATGTAGGTATTTACCTATAATAGTATTTTTCTTCCTAGTATGTTACTTTTCTAGTTTTGGTAGTTAGAGGTGTTCAGGGAGGTTGCAAGAGTTTTCAGTGGAGGCTTCAGTTACAGCAAAGTTTTTGCAAGAAATACACATCGTGTAAGTGTATTACATGATGTGTAATAGTGGTTAGTGGCCTGTTTGTGTATGGTTCATAACATATAATAAATCATGTGTTTAATCCTCTGTGGTGATGTGATTTTCGGAAAAAGCTGTAAATTTAGGAAACCCAATAATTACACACCATGTAATGGTTACACACCATGTAAATATTGGGATCCATGTTTTAGGTTCTTTTTATCATCATATTTTCATTCATTTGGACACCTCTCTTCCTCTATCATTCCGGGTGAAACCTAGGCACCTCAAAGAGTCCTTCAAGCCGTCCTTTCTCCCTCCTAATTTTTTGGTTCTGATGGATATTCTTTGGAAATCTATGTTAATCCCTTTCTTCTTCATAGTTATTTTCTTCTTGTTATTCTTTAGAGTTTCACTGTGTTGATGTGGTTTGGTTTGGGTTGTTTGTTTGGGTTACTTTTTAATGATCTTTGGGTGCGTTTTAGGTTGATTTGTAGTTTCTCATGGTGCGGTTGTGGTTTGTGGGCGCTCTTCTTCTCCATGTTGTGCGCAGTGAGTTGGAAAATATTCCTTGAGGTAGGGAATCCCTCATTTCTCTTTATTGTGTATCATGCGGGAGGGGTTTGATTTTGTTTACCTATGGGTGATGATTGTACTAGATTAATTAAATATAAATAACTAATTTAATTAAAATTAAAAGGGTTAATGGGTCTGTTTCTCTTGTTTTTACAACATATTATTATTGTGATATTGTGTATTGTATAGGCTTGATGCCTTGCTTAAAATTATGGTCATTAGGGGCTTTGTTTGTGTAACACCTTGGACCTGGATGCCACTCAATAGGTTCCCAGAGCCCAGTTGGCCACATGGTCTCAAGCACATCTTCCCAAATATCAGAGGTCGCCGAATAGCAGTGAGGGCCTAGGGTGTGTCTATGGAGAGACTATTCCCTCATACCAGAGTGTGACACAGTATAATTTCAATAACAGATAAGTAGAGGAAGCAGTAAATCATGTATATAATAGATAAATAGTAGTAATAGATAAAAATTACAAAAGGAAAATCATATATAATGATTATGATACATGTCTCTACAAAATATCCAAAATAGGTATACTATAAAATAATACAATGCGTGAAACAAAATTAAAAAAAATGCAAAAAATCCATCCAGTAGGCATCACAAGCCTCGAATCGATATTATGCTCCACTACTCCTAAGAAGTAATCAAGAACTTATATCAGGTCTCTTTCCCTTATCCATACCTGTAATCATATAATCTGTCTGGTTACCCAAGGCGATCTGAATAGGGTGTGATATATAATCTCAGTAGGCAAACACCTAAGGTCTAGTGCCATCTAGTGAATGAATATATGTAACAATAGTTTAGGAGGTAATGTAATAATCATGTAAGTACTGAAAGTAAACATCCTATAAAGTCTAGGTTCTCATTTTTAATCTAGTTCATTTAATGATTCAAAATCATTTAAGTAAGCCTCAAGACTTAGAATAAATCTCAGTGTCCCCCATGATAACATGAGAAAATTATGCCTAAATAGACCATCCATAAATTATAAGATAAAGACTGAATCCAAGGTTGTGCTTCTTCTTGTAATATGCATCATATAAACCATCATATTCATTATTCATTTATGAACCTGAGCCCATCCATGGAATTCCTAATTTGGAATCCAGGTATCTCTCTAGGTATAACAAACCAACAGCCTACAAGCCCATCCATGGTGATCCTCACAAGAACCCAGGTATCATTCTAGGTTTGGTATAACATCTTTTCCATTTGAGTCCATCCTTGGTGGTCCACCAAGGGAGCCCAAGTATCACCCATGGCATAGATAATTAAATACCCTTTGAGTCCATCCTTGGAAATCCCTGTGGAAACCAAGTATCTTTCAGCATATAATAATCATCCCATATGAGTCTGTACTTGGCAGTCCATATAGGGAGTCCAAGTGTCACTTGGTGATAATCATGATAAAGGCCAAATGAGTCTATCCATGAAATTTTTCATTGAATCCATGTGTCACCCAAGGAATATTCATAATCTTTCAATAACATTTAATCAAAATCATTTAATCAATTCCACTTAACTATTTGAAGTTCAACATCGAGAAAAATTCATTTACACCTCACCTAAAAAGGTAGCTAAAGACATGGACTAAGTATATAAGGATTATCCTTTAATTCTAATGGAATAGGAAATTAATTATAACAAGCATATCATGCTTAATAAACTAATACATGGAATGTTTCTAGGGACATGGCTTCTATTACTTTTTATCTATCAATTCAATTCACAACTAATATTACAATTAAACTTATAATTCAACTCAATTTCAATTTAACAATTCAATATTAAACATCCCATGAAAAGTGTAAAGGGAACACCTCAAAGGTATCCAATTTCCTATACCATCATAATGGTCCATTTAATTAAACAACATGCCCAAAGGGGTGGTTCCAATTTTCAAGTTCCATAACCTATAATCATTCATTAACGGGCCTCTTTAATTACATAGGTCATGCCTAACAATTTAATTGAAGTATTTAAATTCATTTCAAGGGTGATTCTCTGAGAATTGGGTGCACGAAACAAGTGAATATATAAACACTTTGACTTTAAAGGAAATAATGAGACCGCCTACCATCGGTCCATAGAGGATAGTTTGTTCAGTATCAGCTCCTAATTTGTCTTAGATCGGGAGAAAAATGAATAATATACAAAGAACCTATAAATAGGGGAAATTAGCTTGCACCTAAATAGCACAGCCGATACCAAACCAAGATAGGAACATCACAAAAGGAATTGAGAAACCACCAATGTGGATCCAACGATACCAATGGAACTTGATTCTAGTATCAGAAGGAGATGATCTCTTGATTATAATAATAGTCATCAAGAGTAGCTCTCAAAAGAGGGGTTTTCCAATGTATGAAGAATGAGAGAATCAGGTTAGAAATAAATTTAATTAGGGTAATTTTGGTAAATTCGCTTAAATATTTGGGTCACATGGTTTGGCTGCATGGTTGGACAAATCGTGTGACCTTTGTTGTAAGAAAGGGGAAAATCACATAGTTTGTCACATAGTTTGACCAACAATGTGAAAACCGTGCAAAACTTGTCTATCAAAATTTCAGACAATTTCGCACAACCATGTACCCTAAGGCACATGGTTTATCAAACCATGTGGCCTATAGGACTCCACTATCCAGCCTCTCATGGTTTTATCTAACTGTATGGTCTGCCTCTCACAGTTTATACTAACTATTTGATAGACCATTTTCACCCCAAAAGCTAGGTTTCGAGCTTCAAACTAGCCCGAGACACCTCCAATACCTCTGTGACCTCAAAGGGTATACACATTAGGCCACATTAAGATATTTAGACTAAAAATTGATTAAAATAAAAGGATATGTACCTAAAGGAAGAATGGGATTCTAACAAAAATCTCCCTTAAATCAATTCATCCCCAAATTGTCTTCTCAAGGGTGGTCAAGAATGTATGAGAATAACTTCAGCCACTATGATCTTACATCAGCCTCCCGCTCCCAGGTCTCGTCCTATACTAGGTCGTGATACCATAGTACCCATACTAAAGGAACTGAATGGCCTCAAAGAACCTTCATGCTATGATCCAAAATACGTATAGAATGCTCCTCGAAGCAAGCATCTATCTATAATGCAACCTCATTGAGATGAAAAGCATGATAAGTTACTGAATAATATTGGAATAACTAAGATACATGGAAGAGGTCATGCATGGCCCAGTACCTCTGAGGTAACTAAAACTTATAGGCTACCGAACCTACTCTCTCCAGAATATCAAATGGACCTACATAACATGGTGAAAGCTTACCCTAACTATAGACTCTCTTGTGTCCTAGCCTAGGTGAAACATGTAAGAAAACCCAATCTCCGAACTCAAACTCTATAGGTCATCTATAGTGATGGGCATATGATTTCTATCAAGACTATGTAGCATTCATCTACTTCCGAATCAATTGAACCTGCTTTGTGGTCTCCTAAATAAGATGATTTCCAAGCATAGCTACCTCTCCTACCTATAACCAATACAAGGGTGATCAGAATGGACTACCATAGAAGGCCTCATAAGGTGACATCTGAATAGTATCCTGAAATCTATTATTGTAGGTGAATTCAACCAAGGTTATATGCCTCTCCCAAGATCCCCCAAAATCCAGAACGCATGCTCGTAACATGTCCTCAAGAACCTAAATTGTGTGCTTTGAATGTCCATCTTTCTATGAGTGGTATGTTGTGCTCAAAAGAACCAATGTATCCAAAACACTCTATATCCCTTTCTAGAATCATGAAGTAAATCGGGCATCCCTATTTAACATGATAGTATGCAGGAACCTGTGAAGTCATACTATCTCAATGATGTACAACCTCCCAAGCTCATCAACACTGAAGGTATCCTTGATCGACAGGAAATGTGCGACCATTGTGATCCTTTAAACAACAACCCATATAGAATCATTACCTCAAGGTGACCTCGATAAACCTATCATGAAATCCATCAAAATTTCAACCCACTTCCACTTAGGGATGGTTAACTATTGTAAAAGTTTGGTTAGTCACTGGTGTTCCATCTTCACCTGCTGACAGGTGGAACATCTCATGATAAAACCAAACACCTCTATTTTTATACCCATCCACCAGTATTGGTGATGTAAATCCTGATACATATTGGTGACACAAGGATTCACTGCCCAAATTGAAGTATGAAAGTCTCACATCATCTCCTTAGTCATGTCTGGAGAAACCCATATGCAACCATGTACGAGTAGAATTGCATCCTTGCCTATGGTCCAACCAAGAGGAGAGTCCTCACCTTCCACACTCTCTCATAGGACTAATCCTTATGAATTCAATAGTTGTCTCATCCTCACTCTATCCATAAGGGTAGAGGTAACATCTAAGGATGATATAAAAATTCTTCCCCTAATGGTCATGCACCTCCAAGGGCATCTCATAGAACAAATTCATGAGCTTCCACTCACTACTGGCCTGCTAAACTTACTATATCTGAGTCCTCCTTCTCAGTGCATCAGCCAATGTATTTCCATTACTAGGCATGTAGGAAATATTGAAATTGAACGAATATAGATATTACACCCACCTTTGATGCCTCATATTCATATAATTCTATGTAAATATGTACTTGATAATTTTTTGATCTATGTACATCACAAAATTCTATCCAAGTAATTTCTCCAATAGCACAATGTGTGAACAACCGCAGCTAACTCAAGATTTTGAATCAGGTAATTCCTCTTGTGTGGCCTCAAATTCCATGACCCATACACCATGGACCTATCCCCATACATAAGAACTGATCCTAGCCTAAAGCCTGATGCATCGCAGTATATAGTGTAACTCATTCCTGGCTCTAGAAAAATCAGTATCGATGCTAAAGTTAATCCTCATTTCAGCTCCTGAAAGGCCGTCTCATATGAATATGACCATAAAAACTTCACACCCTTATTATTAAGTCTCGTAAGCAGTTTTATAGACATGAGAAGTCTTGTATGGAATGCCTATAGTATCCAACTATCCCCAAGAAACTCCATACCTCAAATACGTTCTTATGATGCTCCTAGAAATCCACATATCTCACCTTATCGGGGTCAACTGATACTCCTGTCTCTGAGATGATGTGACCCAAGAAGTGAATATACTCCATCCAGAAGTGGAACTTTGTGAGTTAGCATATAACTGATACTCTCTTAGTGTATCCAATACGATATTAATGTGTTTTTCATGGTCATGTTGATTATGAGAATACACCAAGATATCATCCATTAATACCATGACAAAAAATATAGAAAAGGATAGAAAACTTGATTCATCAGTTCCATGAAGATCGTTGGCATGTTCGTGAGACCAAGAGGCATAACCAAATACTCATATAGACCATAACTTCTATGAGAAGTTGTGCAAGTTATGTCTGATAGCCTAACACACACCTGATTATAAATGGATCTCAAATAAATCTTTGAGAAAACCCAATTTCCTTTGAGACAGTCAAAGAGACCATCTATACATAGTAGAGAATATTGTCTCTTAACCGTCATCTGGTTCAATTTTCGATAATCCACACATATCATGAGGGTTCCATCCACCTTTTTCTCAAAAAGGACCGGTGAACCAATTCAAAAAGTACTTGGTCTGATAAACCCCTTCATCTTTAAATCCTCTATCTGCCTATTTATCTCTTTCATATCATTAGTATCCATCCTATAAGGAGGAATGGATACCGGTACAAGTCCTGACACTATCTTGATAGATAACTCTACCTATCACACTGGACGTAATCCTATAAATTCATCTAGGAAAACATCCTAGAAATGATCAACCACTGATGGAAAATCTATCTGACATGTTTCCTGATCATCTAAATGAAAACTCGCAATTTGGATTGTCATCCCTCCTAACCCACAATGCTCGAGTCCATCTCAGCTCACCTGGACATACCATTCACCTTTTTTAATAAACTCTCCACCCTCTGGTGATGTAAAATTCACCCTACGGTGATAGAAATAAACAAAATCATGAAAGGTAACAAACCAATCCATCCTGATAATGATGTCAAAACCTATCATCTTGAGGACAAAGAGGTCACATACGAAGTGACATCCTCCAATCATAAGGGGTCACTCCCTAGACTAACATACACCCTCCATTCTAGTCCTCAATAGAGTGTCAAGCGTCATAAAACCATCAGAAGTCTGAACACTAAGCCCAAGTCTCTCCACAACAGGCACAGATATTAGGCTATGAGAAACCCATATATCAAAAATTGTAGAAACTAAAGTAGAGGCTACTACAATAGTACCTCTCACTGTAGAAGGTCTGAGATTCTACTCCTCAAGGTTTAGTTTCACTGTGTATATCTGGGCTGATATTCGGCCCTGTGATACAACCTAAAATGAGCATATTTGATCTGATGATGCTATAAAACTAGCGTCTGACTACCACAGCCATGACCACCTCCTTGGCCTGATCGGCCAGCTGTACTCTAGCTCCCTCTCTAACAAGAAGCTGTTGACCCTGCTTCTGAATGTGGAGTCATTGAAAACCCTCCCTCACTATTTTCTAGAGGAAATGCTCTGCAAAATCATTGTAGATGGCTCATCTTACTGCATGATTGGCACTCAACTAGGTCCCTCATGCATTGTGGCCTCGTATTTCCTATCCTACCGTAATGGTATCACCTAACCTGGCTACCTAAGTATTTTCTTTGGCTGCTAATATAACCACATGGAATCTTGAGAAGACATTTCCTACTACCAGTCTAAGTAGAACCATATATAGATGTCGAACCTCCCTGGCACACACCACCAGCCTCTATCAGGTTATGCTCTGTGATAAGAACCTGATTCACTATTCCAAAAATGGTAGTCAGCTGAAACACATTCACCTACAATAATATTTCATACCTAATACCATCCTTATATCTCCTAGATTTAGATAACTTGTCACCCATTAGAATTGGTGTGAAATGTTGGAGCTTAATAAAATGGGCCAAATATTCCATAACTGATAATGTGCCCTACTCCAGGTGTAAAAACTCTTGGGCTCTATCATCCCTCAATGTCTTAGGATAGAATTAATTATAGAAGGCCATATGAAAATCCCTCTAATACATCTCCCAATGAAGTTCTATCTGAGTAATGACATCCCACCATCTCTTGGAGTAATCATGCAACATAAA